>CP106725.1:147701401-148901401 GCA_025506655.1 Gossypium rotundifolium | reverse complement strand
GAAAACCTTTTCGATTCTATTTTTCTTTTCTCATCTCCTTTATTTTCCTTATTTATACTTCTTTTCTGCTTAATTTAATTTATTTCATACTAGTTTCTTGGTTTTAGGTTCTAAAGGCTGCTAGGGAATCATGCACCATAGCCTTCGAGGTCACATCCACCTCACGAACCATCCAACAATAAGGACTCCTTAGTCCATTAGTATTTTCTTTTAATTTTAGTTTTCTTCTTAGTCTCCTTCATTTTATTTCCTTAATCCTTAATTATATTATTAGTATAATATTATTATTACCCTAGATCTCTTGGATATATCTTCACAGGCTACCCAATTTCTTCATCTAACAAATTGCTTTTCGGTAGTCACTCCACCGGGCCCATAGAAAACACTATCACCGCCACCAAAGACACCAGGGATCATTCAGATTTCAGAGAATATTACTTTCCCCTCTTATCATTTTGATTTGACACCTAAATTTCATTATCTATCTTTGTACATTGAGGGCACTGTACATCTTAAGTGTGGGGGTAATAGTGCCTAACTTTTTGCATAGTTCTCAAAACCTTGAAATTAGTCTTGATCTTAAGTATTTTTCTCATATTATTATTAGGATGAAATTTCTAATGATTTATGATTTTTATTGATATGTTTTAGAATAAGTCTTAGCTAATTGTGCATTGATAATTAAATTTGAAGAATACTAGAGAATCGAGCATGATAAGTCTACTTTCTAAAAAATAAAATTGATAGATTGTTGAACCTAATTTGAGTATTACCTTGAAATTTTAAATTTATAAGGATTGATGTCAAAAAAACCCATAATTTTTGTGAGATTTTGAGCCTTATAGAGCATATATTCTTTTTCGTGTTCACTTTATTGATTATGAGTGTGTCAACTTTGAACTGTTATTCTAGAACTTGCCTCGTTTATACATGTCGAGACCACACTTTTGATTTGATATACAGAGATGATAAAGGCGCCTAGGATTTAACCCACTTACTCCATAAAAAGCCTACCTTCACAATTTAACCCCTAGTGAACCCCGTTGAATCCTAACAACCTTTTTATTGACTCACCCACTAATATTAACCCCAAACCCCTTTGCATTTGTTATCACCCTTTCTTTTGACTACCCTTTAATCGAGGTTTGATTTGATTAAGTTACCAAATTATATTAGTTTAGTAGTTACATTTATCATTTATGATGTAATATCTTAGTTTGTTCTTAAAAAAAAAGAAGCTTAGAGCATTTAAAACTCCAATTGTTGAAGAAAAAGCCCGTATTAAAGTATTATCAAATTTCAAGTGATGAAAATACTCTTTATTATAGAGTAATTATCAATAGTAAGTATTATTAGTTTTCATTCAATGTAAATATTCATATTTAGTTCATTATTTCTAGTTAGGTAAATTGTCAAGTAAGTCTCGATTCTAACCTTCTAATTCAGCCTTTATCCACACCTTTTAACCCAAGCCCCGTTACAACCCTGATTAAAGACCTTTTGATTTGTGTATCATCTCATATACAGTGGTGGAGATCTAATTTTCAGGCAAGCCTATGGGATTAACTTTTTAGGTTCGACTTATGAGTGCTTATTCTTAAACCTTAAACACTTCAAGTGATTTGAGTGAATCTTTTGTGAGGATGTCAATCCTTGTCGGTTTTGAATTAAAAGTAATTACTTAGATAAGGGGAGACACCTATGTTTTTGTACTACAAAGGTATGACTTATCGTAATTGAATCTTTAGGACTCTTTGAGTTGAATTATCCATGTATAAATTATCTATGAATTATGATGAGACATTTTCGATAGGAATTATGAATTATAGAAAGTTCTTTTTAATTGTAAGTTGAGAATTTTGCTTGAGGACAAGCAAAAGCTTAAGTGTGGGGGTATTTGATAAATCGTAAAAGTAGTATATTTTAATCCCACATTTAGTATGCTTTTGGATGATTTATCCCTCATTTATGTAAAAACGTGTTCTTAATCATTTTTTTTCATGTCTTATGCTCAGGAAAGCACCTAAGGATAAAAAGAACGTAAAATAGGCTTAAAACGGACCAAATTGGGCCAACCCAAGAAATTGACACGGCCTGGACTTCAAGCCATACGGCTGTGCCTTGCCATTTACTTCACACGGCCATGCCACGATTTACACGACTGTGCCCTAACCGATAGAATCGAGACACGGCCTGAAGAAGACTTACACGAGCGTGTGCCATAGGCGTGCCCCTACTGTAACATCCCGAAAATGGGCTTGTGCATTTTGGCTTAATTATATGAAATAGCATGTCTTATGTATTATGATGTGTTATGTGAATTTTTGGAACCTTGGAATATAGGGAAGTACCTTAAAAAATATTACGTTTTAAGTTAAAAAGGGGAGAACTGAAGCAATGTGGTCTTAAGAGAAAATGAAGGGAAAGCATGACACACAAACGGGCTTGGAAAAGTGGCTTGGAGGCATCACTTAAGGCCTCTAGAAATGACGCCATGGGCTATGAGGAAGGACCTAGGATCGAGTCGCATGGGAAGCTAAATAAAGCTTTTAATTTTGCGACAATATGAGGAAGAGATGGATGGCATGGGGAGTCTCTAAGAGGAGTTTAAGATGTGCTTAAATTCCCTTGAAAATTTCGGCCAAGGTAAGGATAAATGGTGGTTTTATTTTTTTTAATTATTTTAAATAAAGTGATAAGGAGAAAAACAAGGGATGAGATAGGGGGGAAGGAGTTGGCCAGCCAAGGGAGTCCTTGGTGGCAAATTCGGCTAAGAGTAGTAAAGGGGATAGCTGAATGTCATTAAGCAATTTAGCCTATTGCGCTTTCTCTTTTCCTTCTAAGCTATCACTTTTATTTTTCTTTTCTTCTTGTGAATGAAACCCTCCCTAAAATAACCATTGTCAATTCTTCCTAAAGATCATATCTCTCTCTCTTTTCATCCTTGTGAAGCCAATTACTCCATTAAATCCCAAAAGCCAAAATCTTTTGAGCACTAGCTAGTCTTCAAAGCCGAATCTTTGAGGGGCTTCAAGCAAAGGTGCTGTTGACTTTTGTATTAAGGGTAAGGGCCAATTGTCATTCGGTTTCCATTCTTTTTCTTTTAGGCTTAAACTAGGAATCTAACTCTATTAATGTCTTTGGCCAAACCCATGAAGGACTTTTTCGGGATCTGTCTCTAGTCGACCATAAAGAGGTTTCGGGACTTCAATATCTAAGGTAAGACATGTGTAATATTCGGCCAAGGGCCATTTGTTATGATTAGATGTTAGAAATTTATCTAACATATATCTATAGGGATTTCGACAGAACTACAAGGAAGTGATAATTTTCAAGATCTAAGAATCGTAAGGTAAGTATACATGAATATTCGGCCAATGCCCTAATTTAGTATTTAGATCTATTTCTTATTTGTTTAAGCCGAAAACTAACCAAGTTAATGGATCTAGTGGTTAGCCGATTATAAAGAGGAAACACTACAAGTTTCAGATTTTGATTAGTAGTCAAATCGGCAACAAGGAATAAAGGATCTAAAGCATTAGATCGGGTTTTCGAGATTTCAATAAAGCGTTAAGAATACCAGGTGTGTACCCCCCACACTATCTCTTAATCAGATCTATGGTAATGTTAAATATATATATGTTCTCTTAAAATAATGTGAATATGGCTAAGGTGCCATGCAATGGTACAAAGTACTTAGGTATGTTTTCCTACTCCTACTAGGATTATAATATGATCTGTTATGGCACATGTGAAACTAAAAGAATGTGAATAAGGGATATGACGTGGTTAGTGAATATTTGTAGGATATAGGGCATATGGGATGTTATGAAAGGGGAAGTGAATGTGGTGACTTATGTCACGATATCTGAATGTGGTGACTTCGGTCACATTATCTGAATGTGGTGTCTCATGACACAAAATATTATCTGGTGGCAATGCCACGAATTTTATAAGGGCGATGAGCACATCGACTATAGCGACTGCCTTCGATGGTGTGTAGCGGATGGAGGGTTGACTTAGTAGTCCCCACGGTGTGCAGGTTGGTACGGGTGATGTGTAGCGGATGGCTATCTAGGTTTGGGTTCGGGTTTGCATCATTTGAATGCTATATGAACATGTATGATTTGATATGCCTAAATTTGTTAGGATTTAGTGTTGTGGTTACACATTGAGTCTGTTTGACTCACCCCGTTGTGGGATTATTTTTCAGATGACGATTAGTGATGGACCGGGTCGGCAGGAGCTTAGTGGTGGCCATGCTCAGCAAGGAATTTATTTTATTTGGACTTTTTATTTTAAGTGCTTTAAATTTAATTTGGGTTTTATGTTGATGTAATAAGGCCACTAAGTATGAACTGTTTATGCATGCGTTTTTAATTTTTTTTTACTATGTTTTGGATGTTTAATTTAAAGTTAAGTAAATTTTTCTTAATAATAAATGAAAATGTTTTGACACCTAAATTCAAGAGATTTTCAATTTAAACAATGAACTCTAAGAACTTGCAGCGTTTTTAACTTATTGTTTTGATAATAAAGTTTTATTAAAATCTAGACTTCAAAAAAAAAAATAACTTTACAACTCGAACACAACATGAAACACCCCACACCCGGCCCACGAGCCTGAACCGGATTTGGTATGTTCCTAAAGTGAACCGATTTCAAAATTATTCGTTACTTAGAGAAAATTCATAAATTTTTTTTTTCTTTTGAAAATGTTGTTGTGGATTGGGCTTAGATTGGAAACCCATTTTATTAAACTTGTAAATTCAATTTGATTTATTACGTCCAAAATAGTTCTTAGCACAATATTTAAAAGTAAAGTAAAAATAAAGAATAATCCATTGGGCCTTATGGCCTTATTACATCAAATAAAACCCAAAAGAAATATAATTAAGGGTACCAAATGAAATAAAGTCCAAATAAAATAAAATCTCCAAATGTAGCATGGCCACCTCAAGATCCACCTACAAAATCCTTTGCTCATCACTGAAAATAATTCCCACAATGGGTGAGTCAAGCAGACTCAATGTGCACACAATACTAACATTCAACAATTCAGCATTCATGTTCAAATCATCGATCCATATAAAATGAAATTATGATGCAACCCAAACCCAATCCTATGGTCCATCCGCTACACACCACCCGCACGCCATTCACACCATGGGGACTACTAAGTCAACCCTCCATCCGCTACACACCATTGAAGGCATTCGCCCATATCGTTGTGTCATTAGACACTATAGTCAAATTTATACGTTGTGTCATTAGACACTATATTCAAATATTGTAACGAAGTTACCAAAATTTCAAATGTGACCGTAGTCAACATATTTAGTTGGTGAGATCAAGTCAACACCTTCGTTGGTGAGACCAAGTCAACACCTATTCTCCCCTTTCACATGAATCCCGAATGCCCCAAAATATATATATTGTGCATAACTTAATTTCATGTTCATATACATATATTAGCATGTTATAAAATAACATATTTCACAATCCTATCGAAGTAGGAAACGCACACAGGTACTTTTTGCCACATTTATGGTACATAGCATTCACATTCATATTCTTATTCATATTCATATATTAAAATAATAGCCATAAAATATCGAAGGTTAGTAAGGGTACACACCTGATTTGCTTAATAGGTTCCTTGAGATCTCGGAAACCCCGATCTAACTTTAGATCTGTTTACCCCTTTGATGCCGATTTAATGTTTATTCAAATCCCGAAAACTTGGTTTTCCTTCACTTGATGTTCGGCCAACCTTATGGATTTTTAAATCCCAAAACTTCACCTCCCTTTTTCCTTGAAATCGGTAAATTCCTAGATCTCTGAATAGGTTAGTTTTTGATCAATTTGATCTAATTGACTAAGATTTGGCCTTGGCCGAATGTATAGACTCACTTACCTCAAATCCCGAAGTTGATCTTTATTTCAAATTCCTGCCGAAATCACTTGTTAGATTTGATCTATTATTTAATTATGGAAGGGATCTTTTTGCCGAATGTACATTGATGTACTTACCTCATTTTCGAATCCCGGAAGATCCCTTATGCTATTCGGCTATGGCACTATTATGGATCTCAAAGTTTTGGCTTTTGTGGATGAATAGTAGAAGAAAAGAAAGAGAAAGAAAAAGAGATGGAGAGAGTTTTTGACAAGGGAAATTCGGCTAAAGAGAAGAGGAAAGATTGTTGCTACTTTCACTAGGAGGTTTCGGCAAGATGTTGAAGAGAAGAGAATGGCTCTTTTCTTTTCTCTCTTTGGTCGAAACTATTAGCCTTAGAGTCCCTAATTTGGCCAACTCTTTACTTGTGATAAGTTTTAGTTTTATCAACTATGAAATTCCATCAAATCTCCTAATTAGCCAAGAGTTTTTATTGAATAAAAACTCCTCTTCCTTGTGCCGTCCAACTCTCCACTCATGGAGGCAAAATTTTATTTCTTTTATTTGCTTCCTAGATGACTCGAACTCAGGCCCAAAACCTCTTGCATTTGGGCCATTTCCTAAAGCCTTAGGTGGCATCTTCAGGCCACATTTCCAAGTCTGTTATTGGGTCAAATTTCATATACTTTATATTTTTAGGGTCACTTGGCCCTAAGTTCTCCTTTGGGCCCTGAAATTCGACATTCCGGGGTCATTTTTAAGTTTCCTAAAATTTTCATGCACTCTCAGATTTTCTGTGTTTCTAAAATGTTTAGTTTCCTATTTTGACTTGGTTTCCAAAATGTTTAGTTTCCTATTTTGGCTTGGTTTCCAAAATGTTTAGGTTTCCAAAATGTTCAGGTTTCCCAAAATGTCTAAGTTTTCAAAAATGTCTAAGTTTCCAAAAATGTCCATTTCCATTTCCATTTCCATTTTCATTTCCATCTCCATTTTCATTTCCATTTTCATTTTCATTTCCATGCATTTCTAGGTTTCCAAAAGTATCAAAACTTTATTCATAGTACTTGAAACTTGTCATTTCATACAATTAAACTGGAAATGCATAGGCCCTATTTAGGATGTTACAGTTCTACCCCTCTTAAACAAAATTTCATCCCCAAAATTTCCTAACTAAAATAGTTGAGGGTATTACTATCTCATGGTCTCCTCTGACTCCCACGAAGCTTCTTCCGTTCCATGATTGCGCCATAGCACTTTGACTAGAGGAACGGTCTTCCTTCGTAGTACTTTCACATCACGTTCCAAGATCCGAATCGATTCTTCCTCGTATGATAAGTCTGGCCTTAGCTCCACTTCTTCAACAGATACCACATGCGACGGATCCGATCGATAGCGACGTAACATGGACACATGAAATACGTCGTGCATCTGCTTGTAACTCTGGTGGCAACTCTAATTGGTATGCCATGGCCCAACTCGCTTCAGTACTTGATAGGGCCCTACAAACCTTGGGCTCAACTTCCCTTTGCGACCGAACCTCATAACCTTCTTCCAAGGTGAGACTTTTAGGAATACTTGGTCTCCACTTCAAACTCTATTTCCTTTCGCTTAAGGTGCGCATACGACTTTTGTCTATCGAGGCTTCCTTCAACTGTGCAGAATTAACTCAACCTTCTCTTCGGTTTCTGCCACCAACTCTGGACCCAAAACTTGGCGTTCTCCTAACTCGGTCCAACAAGTAGGTGTTCTACACTTCCTTCCATACAATGCTTCGTATGGTGCCATCCGAATCTTCGGCTTGATATTTGTTGTTATAGGCGAATTCAGTTAAAGGCAAGTAATCTTCCCAACTTCCTAAATCCATTACACAACCTCTCAACATATCCTCCAACACTTGTATAACCTGCTCAGATTGCCCATCGATTGTGGATGGAAACCGTAGTGAAGTCTAGCTTAGTGCCTAAAGCTTGATGAAGTGCCTTCCAAAATTGAGATGTAAACCTTGGGTCTCTATCGAGATGATCGACATTGGTACTCCATGTAATCTCACAATTTCGCCACATACAACTTAGCCAACTTCAAGAGAATAATCCATTACGATTGGGATAAAGTGTGCGGACTTGGTCAAATGGTCCACTATCACCCATCATACCGAGTCCTTCTTAGTAGGCGTGAGGGAAGCCCACTAACGAAGTCCATGGTAATTCTCTCCCACTTCCATTGGGGAATCTCGATTGGTTGAAGCAATCCTGATGGGACTTGGTGTTCAGCCTTAACTTGCTGACACGTCAAACATTTCCCCACAAATTCAGTCACCTCTCGTTTCAGGTTAGACCACCAAAATTGTTCCCTTAGATCTCTATACAGCTTGATGCCTCCGGGATGCATAGCACAAGGGCTACCATGCGCTTCAGAAGAATCCTTTGTCTCAACTCCTTATTCTTGACATCTACGACTTTTCCTTGTAGCACAATACTCCTTCATTATTGACACCATAATCCTCTAATCCCCCTTGCTGTACTTGCTACAACTTAGTACTTAAGTTATTATCAGCCAACTGTCCCTCTTTCACTTCCTTTAGCCATGTGGGCCTGACTTGTAATTCCACCAACAGACTTCCATCGTCATATAGACTTAGATGAGTGAACAAAGCTCATAGATCCGATACAACCTTCCGACTTAGGGCATCGGCTACCACATTCGCCTTGCTCGGATGATATTCTATCGAGCGATCGTAGTCCTTGACAATTCCACCCACCTTCGTTGCCTCAAGTTTAACTCCTTACGAGTCAATAAATACTTAAAGCTCTTGTGATCTGTGTAGATAATCGACCTTTCTCCATAAAGGTAGTGCCTCCAAACCTTGAGGGCGAAAACCATCGCTTGCTAGCTCTAAGTCATGAGTTGGGTAGTTCAACTCATGAGGCCTTAGCCGCCATGACGCATAAGTGACTACTTTGCCATCTTGCATTAGTACACGACCCTAACCCGTGATGCGAAGCATCACAAGACACCACAAAATCTTTTCCCGCCTCCAAATTTGAATTAACACTCGAGCTTCCACAAGACCTTCTTAAGCTTTTCAAAGCTCTCCTGCCGCTTATTAGTCCATTCAAGGGTACTTCCTTCCTTAGTAACTTGGTTAAAGCGCGGCTATTGACGAGAATCCTTCCATGAACCTTTCGTAATAGCCCGCCAAGCCTAAGAAACTTGATTTTAGCCATGGACCTAGGTGGTTTCCAATCCAACATTGCTTCGATCTTCCTAGGGTCCACTTATTCCTTCTGCGGATACCACATGCCCTAAGAATGCCACCTCCAAGCCAAAATTCACACTTGCTGAATTTGGCATGAACTCTTCTCCTTAACACTTCCAACACGACTGGAGATGCTCATCATGCTCCTCTTGGACTTAGAATATACCAAGATATCATCGATGAATACCACAACAAACTGTCTAAGTAAGGTTGGAACACTCGATTCATCATATCCATGAACGCGGTGAGCGTTTGTCAACCCAAAGCGGCATTACTACAAACTCAAAGTGACCATATCTTGTCCTAAAAGCGGTCTTATGGATATCGGCCTCCTTCACCTTCAATCGATGGTATCCCAACGTAAATCGATCTTCAAAACACTGCGGCTCCTTCAACCGATCGAACAAGTCATCGATCCTTGGCAAGGGATACTTGTTCTTGATGGTCACTTATTCAATTGGCGATAGTCTATGCACATACGCATGGTTCCATCCTTCTTCTTCACAAACAGGACCGGTGCTCCCCACGGAGACACACTGGGCCGAATAAACTCACGATCCAATAATTCTCGGATTTGAGCCTTAAGCTCCACTAATTCCTTTAGGCGCCATTCGGTATGGAGCAATTGACACAAAGTATTTGTTCTAGTAGTAGATCTATTCCAAATTCAACTTCTCTCCGGGGTATTCCTGGTAATTCCTTTGGAAACACATCCTCGAAGTCCCTTACCGTTCTGACTCCTTCGACACCTTCTTTATTTCCATCCAACGCACTTACAAAGGCTAAGAATGCCTCGTACCCTTTACGTACCATCCTTTCCGCCTTTAAGCATCAAACTACATTAGTCAAATAGTTCCTTCTCTCTCCTATCATAATGACCACCTCATCCTCAGGGGTCCTTAGTTCCATTCGTTTAGCCGCACAATCCAACACGGCTCGATGTTCTACTAACCAATCCATACCAAGTATAAGGTCAAATTCCCCGAAGCGTAATTCCATTAGGTCAGCCCGAAAGCTCACTCCCTGAATTTCTAGGGGTATATTCCGAAAGATCTTATTGATTACTATAGTTTGGCCTAGTGGGCTTACCACCGTCATCTCCTTATCAGAAAGTTCGAGTCTAGGCCTAGTGTCTCAACTACACTCGAGCAACATAAGAATGGGTCGAGCCCACATCAATTAAAGCATAATAGGGTTTACCATGAATGAGGAACGTATCGGTTATGACGTCCGGCGCATCTTCATCCTCCCTACGACGAATCGCATAAACCAAACCCGGCTGTCTTGCCTTAGTATTGGTGGCACCTCTGCCACGTCCTCTGCCAGCACTATTAACTCATTATTGAACCTCGACCTCGTTGAGGCTCTTGTCCTCCCTATCTACCGATTAACATTACGAAGTTCTTGGTCGTCGTCATCCGATATCTTTGGACGGTCCTTGAGCATATGGTCCTTAGACCCACATTTAAGACACGCCCTATCTTTTCCAACACTCACCGAGTGCTTCTTTCCACAATACTCACAAGGACGATACTGCCCTCCGGTATCAACTTACTGACCCTTCAATCCCTCGATTACGGGCCTTTTCGCACATTTCCGACGATCCATAACCTCTCTTGGGTCTATTTACGCCGAGTTACGCCTAGTCGAGTCCTTGATTCCTTCAAACTACCTTAGCCTTTTCAACCAACGTGGAGAACTCACGCCCCGATGTGGAGCTATCAATAACCTTAGGTCATCCTTAATCCGTCCTCAAAATGGACACAGCATTCATGTTCAGTCGCGACTACTCCTCGAGCATATCGGCTTAACCTCAGAAATTTAGCCTCATATGCCGCCACTAATTTGTTCCCCTGAACTAGTCCTAGAAAAGCTTTCCGCCGCTCATCAATATACCGAGTGCCGACATACTTCTTTTGATATGCCCCCTTAGCATACTCCCACGTCAGATCCTCTGCTGGTGGCACCATCCTGAACAGTTAGCCACCATTGGTATGCTTCATCACGTAACAGGGCTACCATCCCTTTCAACTTCTCCTCAGGGGTCAGGTCGAGTTCATCCATAATACGCTCAGTTGCTTCCAACCAATACTCGGCGGTACTAGGTGCCACACCGGACACTCCACGGAACACCTCGGCCCGTTGCCTCGAGTTGCTCGGTCTGATTTTGAGCTCTGAATTTCCACCGCGCCACCACCATTTCCAATACTGCAACATGGCTGCGACACGCCTCATCCCGTGTGAGCCTCGCCGCTCGACATTAACGGTGGGGGTGGTGGTGGTGGTGGTAACTCATTGTCGAACCTTGACTGATCTAATGGGTTCGACACGCTTATTCTTCCTCTCTCAGGCGTCCTTGATGATCGCATCCTCTAGAACTCATTTTCTAGCGTCGAGATCGATTAAGAAATTTTATGGATTAGTCTTTGTTCCACTTATTTATCGTGAAGGAGTTTTATGGAAAAGGATTTAAGAGTGGTTCTTTCATATTCATACAAACACACGAGTCTTTTCCATTCATTCATTCATCCATCAAACAAGTATGAACTTTCGTTCATTCGGAGAAACGTTGTAGTTTTTGTTGTTGTTGTTGTTTTCCTCTGCAGGGGTATTTTCAAATTTTGTCCTCTGAGGCATTTTCATAATTTTTCGTAAGAAAAACGTTCCTTGGTGTTTTTGTCAAAATTATTTTGAAAATTTTGAAGTCTAGGGTAATTTGGAAAAATTTTAAGTTCGGGTTATTTGGTAATTTTTTGACCTCGTGGGTATTTTGGTAATTTTTACAAATCGAGGTAAATTTGTAAAATTTAATAAATCAGGGTATTTCAAAAGTTGTAAAACTATGAGGGTTCTTTTCGAAAATTATTCCTTCAAAAATGGGAATGTTGCAAAAATTTTTGAAATTCAGGGTCATTTTGGTAATTTTGTAAGTCAGGGGCAATTTTGTAATAATTTTTTTTCCAAAATCGAGGTATTTTGATATTTTACAAATTAGGGTTTTTGAATGTTTATGAAATCATGAAATTTTGGTAAAACTGTTGAGTAGTTGAATCATTTTATAAACTAAGGGCACTTTGGTAATTTTACCACTAAGGGCATTTTTGTAATTTTTTTATGGATCAAAAATTTTTTTTCGAAAATGATTGTGTACAGAAATAGTTTTCGTGAATTAAGGATAAGAGAAAGAAGGTGATTTAAGAATTTTAATATCATGTGTTAAAAAAAATGGCTAATTCCCTTTCGGGTTTTAGTTATTGAGTTTAGCCTATGACTGAGCCTACTTGGTCAAGGTGAACCAAAGCTACGCACCAGGCAGGATTCGAGTGGAGAGGAGGTGAGTCACGTGGACTGCTTAAATACCAAGCTCCCACTGAATCCATTCCTAGACATGCGTACAGGGGTTGCCACACCCGCTAAGTCCTCTAGGTTAGGGTGAACCGAAGCTACGCACCAGGTAGGATTCAAGAAGAGGAGGTGAGTCACTAGGACTGCTTAAATACCAAGCTCTTCAAGATCCACTCCTAGACATGCGTACCATGGTTGCCACACCCTAGCTTAATTGACTTAGCCATAGGTTGGTTTAGTGCCTTAAATCTTATGTGTTTGTGTTTGAGTAGTCTAACCCTAGGGTTCAAGTTCCTATCATGCTATTCTACGTTCCATGCCTTTTCTACCTTATATAAATCATGAATCACACATAGAGTTAGGGTACTTACCGGTGGACTACGAATTGGAGACTTAGGGGCCATGTCTTTATACCATCCATTTGAGAAAAATACTTTCATAAAACTCATTTGGCCTTGTTAAAAAAAAACGTTTTGGGCCTTAGGCCCAGTGCCGAGAGTTTGAACTGGCTCGATACCAAATCGAAACACCCACACCCTACCACGAGCCTGAACCGGATCCGTATGTTCCTAAAGTGAATCGATTTCAAAATCATTCGTTACTTAGAGAAAATTAAGTAATTTTTTTCTTTTGAAAATATTGTTGTGGATTGGGCTTAGATTGAAACCCATTTTATTAAACTTGTAAATCCAATTTGATTTATTACGTCTAAAATAGTTCTTAGCACAATATTTAAAAGTAAAGTAAAAATAAAGAATAATCCTTTGGGCCTTATGGCCTTATTACATCAAATAAAACCCAAAAGAAATATAATTAAGGGTACCAAAGCGAAATAAAGTCCAAATAAAATAAAATCTCCAAATGTAGCATGGCCACCTCAAGGTCCACCTGCCTGGGTCCGTCCTTTGCTCATCACTTGAAAATAATTCCCACAATGGGTGAGTTAACAGACTCAATGTGCACACAATACTAACATTCAACAATTCAGCATTCATGTTCAAATCATCGATCCATATAAAATGAAATTATGATGCAACCCAAACCCAATCCTATGGTCCATCCGCTACACACCACCGTACACGCCATTCACACCATGGGGACTACTAAGTCAACCCTCCATCCGCTACACACCATCGAAGGCATTCGCCCATATACGTTGTGTCATTAGACACTATAGTCAAATTTATACGTTGTGTCATTGGACACTATATTCAAATATTGTAACCGAAGTTACCAAAATTTCGCAATGTGACCGTAGTCAACATATTTTGTTGGTGAGACTGAAGTCAACACCTTCGTTGGTGAGACCGAAGTCAACACCTATTCTCCCCTTTCACATGAATCCGAATGCCCCAAAAATATATATATTGTGCATAACTTAATTTCATGTTCATATACATATATTTTCATGTTATAAAATAACATATTTCACAATCCTATCTATCAAGTAGGAAACGCACAGGTACTTTTTGCCACATTTGTGGTACATAGCCACATTCACATTCTTATTCATATTCATATATTAAAATAATAGCCATAAAATATTGAAGGTTAGTAAGGGTACACACCTGATTTGCTTAATAGGTTCCTTGAGATCTCGAAACCCCGATCTAACTTTAGATCTGTTTACCCCTTTGATGCCGATTTAATGTTTATTCAAATCGCGAAAACTTGGTTTTCCTTCACTTGATGTTCGGCCAACCTTATGGATTTTTAAATCCCGAAACTTCACCTCCCTTTTTCCTTGAAATCGGCAAATTCCTAGATCTCTGAATAGGTTAGTTTTTGATCAATTTGATCTAATTGACTAAGATTTGGCCTTGGCCGAATGTATAGACTCACTTACCTCAAATCTCGAAGTTGATCTTTATTTCAAATTCCTGCCGAAATCACTTGTTAGATTTGATCTATTATTTAATTATGGAAGGGATCTTTTTTCCGAATGTACATTGATGTACTTACCTCATTTTCGAATCCCGGAAGATCCCTTATGCTATTCGGCTATGGCATTATTATGGATCTTAAAGTTTTGGCTTTTGTGGATGAATAGTAGAAGAAAAGAAAGAGAAAGAAAAAGAGATGGAGAGAGTTTTTGACAAGGAAATTGGCTAAAGAGAAGAGGAAAGATTGTTGCTACTTTCACTAGGAGGTTTCGCAAGATGTTGAAGAGAAGAGAATGGCTCTTTTCTTTTCTCTCTTTGGTCGAAACTATTAGCTTTAGAGTCCCTAATTGACCAACTCTTTACTTGTGATAAGTTTTAGTTTTATCAACTATGAAATTCCATCAAATCTCCTAATTAGCCAAGAGTTTTTATTGAATAAAAACTCCTCTTCCTTGTGCCGTCCAACTCTCCACTCATGGAGGCAAAATTTTATTTCTTTTATTTGCTTCCTAGATGACTCGAACTCAGGCCCAAAACCTCTTGCATTTGGGCCATTTCCTAAAGCCTTAGGTGGCATCTTCAGGCCACATTTCCAAGTCTGTTATTGGGTCAAATTTCATATACTTTATATTTTTAGGGTCACTTGGCCCTAAGTTCTCCTTTAGGCCTGAAATTAGACATTAAGGGTCATTTTAAGTTTCCTAAAATTTTCGCGCGGCTCTGTATTTTCCAGGTTTCCAAAATGTTTAGTTTCCTATTTTGACTTGGTTTCCAAAATGTTTAGTTTCCTATTTTGGCTTGGTTTCCAAAATGTTTAGGTTTCCAAAATGTTCAGGTTTCCCAAAATGTCTAAGTTTCCAAAAATGTCTAAGTTTCCAAAAATGTCCATTTCCATTTCCATTTTCATTTCCATTTTCATTTTCATTTCCATGCATTTCTAGGTTTCCAAAAGTATCAAAAATTTATTCATAGTACTTGAAACTTGTCATTTCATACAATTAAACTGGAAATGCATAGGCCCTATTTAGGATGTTACACAACACAAACCCAATTTTCTCTAAAAATTACTCAAAGTTTTCAAAAGAACAAATGAATTTGAATCGTTTTTACTCGAGGAACATACCAGATCTGGTCAAGGCTCGTAGGCCGGGTTTGGGGTGTTTCAGCTTGGTGTCAGAGCCAGGTTTTTAAACTCTCAGCCTTGGGTTTAAGGCCCAAAACATTTTCAAAAAATTAAGCCCAAAAGAATTTTGTGAAAAATTTTGAGAAATAAGCAGTTTTTTTGGCATGGGACCTAAGTCTCCAATTCAAGTCCACTGTAAGTACCCTATCTCTTGTGTGATTTATGATATGAATTGTAGAAGGGTAGAAATGGAACGTAGATTAGCATGATAAGTACTTGAACCCTAGGACTAGGTTACCCCAATAATTACATAAAATTTTAAATGCCTAATTAAACAAACCTGTGGTTAAGTCGCCGAGTTAGGGTATGGCAACCATTGTGCGCATGTCTAGGATTGGTTTTGGTGGGAGCTTGGTATTTAAGCAGTCCGCGTGACTCACCTCCTCTCCACTCGAATCCTACCTGGTGCGTAGCTTCGGTTCACCCTAACCAAGAGGACTTAGTCACTGCTAAACTCAATAATTAAAACCCGAAAGGATTAGCCACATTTTATGGAAACCCTAGTTTTAAAAGTCAACAAACTACTCTTTTGAATTGTGAAAATTATTATTTTGGAAAAACTTTCTAAGAATTTTTAATTTATAAAATTACCTAAATACCCCTAGTGGTAAAATTACTAAAATGCCCTTGGTTGTAAAATTTCCATATTACCCTTGATTTCAATAAAATTTCCCTACTTTGCAAAAGTATCCATGAAGCCCTAACTTGTGAAAATTCAAGATACCCTGATTTGAAAAATTTACCAAATTACCCCTGATTGACAAAATTACCAAAATAACCCTGATTTTCAAAATGTCTGCCATACCTCCGATTTGGGAAAAAATTTTTTGAAATACCCTCGAGTTTTAAAAATTTCACAGTACCTATGATTTACTATGATTTTTTTTAAATTGACTCCGATTTATTACCAAAATACCTCAGAGGACAATTGACTGAAAATACCCTCAGGATAGGAATGCACACAAATGTTTGAGCAGAATGTGTGGTAGGAATATTGAATGGATTAAACTTCTCTGAACTAGGATAGAAGACTTGAAACTTTGATTGATCGAAAGAACTGCTACTAAACTCTTTACATAAAACTTCTTCGCGGATAATCAGTGGAACAAACACTAATTCATAAAATTTCTTAATCAGATTAAAGCGCAATCGTAAGAATGAGCACAAGGGGGCGTGGTTGTAATGTGCGAGGACGCAGTCGTGGTAGAATGACTGTGTTGGAACCCGTTAGATCGGGTCAAGGATCTGAGAATAAGGTACCACCGCCACCACCACCACCAGCTGTTGGTGTTGAGCAGCAAGATCGACGGGAGAGGATCTTCAGATCGCAGTTGTTCGTGAGTTCTTGAAATGGTGGTCGGTAATCTTTGGAGGGAGTATGGTAGCTCAAAAATTTGTACCCGAGCAACTCCGAGCCAACGGAGCTGAGGTGTTCCGTGGCGTATCTGGCGTGGTACCCAGTACAACTGAATATTGGTTGAAGGCGACCGAGTGAATTATGGATGAGCTCAATCTGACCCCTGAGGAAAAATTGAAAGGAATGGTGGCGCTGTTACACGATGAAGCATATCAATGGTGGCTCACAGTTCGGGATGGTGCCACCGCTGAGGATCTAACCTAAGAGTATGTTAAGGCGGCGTATCAGAAGAAGTATGTGGGAACTAGATATATTGATGAGCAGAGGAAGGCATTTCTAGGGCTGGTTCAAGGGAACAAGTCTGTAGCAGAGTATGAAGCTGAATTTCTAAGGTTGAGCCGGTATGCTCGAGGAGTGGTGGCAACAGAGCATGAGCGATGTGTCCAGTTTGAGGACGGACTAAGGGATGACCTGAGGTTATTGATAGCCCCACACCAGGAGCAGGAGTTTACCGCATTAGTAGAAAATGCTAAGGTAGCCGAGGGAATTGAGGACTCTGTAAGGCAGAACTCTGATCGGAATAGAAATAAGAGAGGTTTTGGGTCGTCTAGATCAGCTAGGAGTGTTCAGAAGAGGCCTAGAGTTGATGGGCTGCGAGATCAAAAAGCTCTTACTGGAGGGCAATATTGTACTTGTGATCAATGTGGGAAAAAACACTTAGGCGAATGCTGGAAGAAGACAGAGGGATGTTTCAAGTGTGGGTCAAAGGACCATATGATTAAGGACTGTCCGATGAGACCAGATGGGAATCGACCAGTAGCTCAGAATGTTAATCAGGCTGGTAGAGGTGGATAGCAGCCTCAGCGGGGTCGTGGTCCGAATAACAGAGGAAATGGTGCTGGCAGAGGACGTGGAACATCGGGCCGAGGTGTTGCTAATACTGAGGCAAGGCAGTCGGGTTTGGTTTATGCGGTTCGTTGGAGAGAGGATAGAGACGCACCGGACGTTATAACCGATACATTCCTTATTTATGGCAAGCCTTATGTTGCTTTAATTGATGTGGGCTCGACCCATTCTTATGTTGCATGTAGAGTAGTTGAAACTCTAGACATAGCCTCTAAACTTTCTGATAGGGAGATGACTGTAGTAAGCCCACTAGGTCAAACTGTAGTGGTGAATAAGATCTTTCGGAGTGTACCTTTAGAAATTCAAGGCGCAATATTTTCTACCGACTTGATGGAACTTCCCTTTGGAGAATTCGATCTCATACTTGGTATGGACTGGCTAGTGAAACATCGTGCTGTGGTAGACTGTGCAGCTAAGCGAATGGAGTTAAGGACCCCAGAGGATGAGGTGGTCATTATGATAGGAGAATGAAGAAACTACTTGTCTAATGTAGTTTCAGCAATTAAGGTTGAGAAGATGGTTCGAAAAGGGTGCAAGGTGTTTTTGACCTTCATTAGTGCGTTGGATGGAAAAGAAGGGGGAGTTAGTAGAGTTAGAGCTGTAAAGGATTTTGCGGATGTCTTTCCGGAGGAATTACCTGGAATACCCCCAGACAGGGAGGTTGAGTTCAGAATTGACTTGTTGCCGGGAACAGCTCCTATGTCAATTGCCCCGTATAGAATGGCACCAAAGGAGTTGGTTGAGCTCAAGGCTCAAATCCAAGAGTTACTTGATCGTGGGTTTATTTGACCTAGTGTGTCTCCATGGGGAGCACCGGTTCTGTTTGTGAAGAAGAAGGATGGAACTATGCGTATGTGCATAGATTACTGTTAGTTGAATAAGCTAACCATCAAGAACAAGTACCCGTTGCCAAGGATAGACGACTTATTTGATCAGCTTAAGGGGGCCGCAGTTTTCTCAAAGATCGATTTAAGGTCAGGATATCATTAGTTGAAGGTGAAGGAGGCAGATATCCATAAGATGGCTTTCCGAAAAAGATACGGGCACTATGAGTTCTTAGTGATACCATTTGGATTGACGAACGCCCAGCTGCATTTATGGATATGATAAACCGGGTTTTTCAACCCTACTTGGATAGGTTCATCGTTGTGTTCATCGACGACATGCTAGTGTACTCCAAGTCTGAAAAAGAGCATGATGAGCACCTTCGGATTGTGTTACAAGTGCTAAGGGAGAAGAAGCTCTATGCCAAATTCAGTAAGTGTGAATTTTGGCTGAAAGAAGTTGCGTTTTTAGGACATGTGATATCCGCAGAAGGAATAAGGGTGGAACCTTGAAAGATTGAGGCAGTGTTGGATTGGAAACCACCTAAGTCGGTGGCTGAGATTCGTAGTTTCTTGGGATTGGCAGGATACTACAGAAGATTTGAGGAAGGGTTTTCGTCGATAGTTGCACCTTTGCCAAAGTTGCTGAGGAAGGAAGTACCTGTCGTATGGACAGAGAAACAACAGGAGAGCTTTGAGAAGCTTAAGAGGGTCTTGACTGAAGCTCCAGTTCTGATTCAGCCTGAGGCAGGAAAGGACTTCGTGGTGTATTGTGATGCTTCTCATACAGGATTGGGATGCATGTTAATGCAAGAGGGGAAGGTAGTTGCTTATACGTCTCGGTAATTAAGGCCTCATGAGGTTAACTACCCGACGTACGACTTGAAATTGGCGGTAGTGGTCTTTGCTCTTAAGGTATGGAGGCATTATCTTTATGGAAAAAAGTCAGTGATCTACACAGACCACAAGAGCCTTAAGTATTTGTTGACTCAGAAGGAGTTGAACCTGAGACATCGAAGATGGGTGGAGTTACTAAAGGATTATGACTGTTCTATAGAGTATCACCCGGGCAAGGCGAATGTAGTGGCGGATGCCCTAAGTCGGAAGGTTGTGTCGGATCTGAGGGCGATGTTCGCACATCTGAGCTTGTATGATGATGGAAGTCTGCTGGCAGAGCTGCAAGTTAAGCCGACATGGTTGAAAGAGGTGAAAGAGAGTCAGTTGTTGGATGAAGATCTAAGTGTTAAGATACAGCAAGTACGGAATGGAGAGTTGAAGGATTATGGTATTAATAGCGATGGAGTGTTGTGTTTCAAGGGTAAAGTTTGTATACCTAAGGACAAGGACCTAAGACAGAGGATTCTTCAGGAATCGCATAGTAGCCCTTATGCTATGCATCCTGGAGGCACTAAGTTGTACAGAGATCTAAGGGAACAGTTTTGGTGGCCTGGTCTAAAGAAGGAAGTTACAGAATTTGTCGGCAAGTGTTTGACGTGTCAGCAAGTTAAGGCTGAACACCAGGTTCTCGTCAGGATTGCTTCAACCGATAATGATTCCGCAGTGGAAGTGGGAGAGAATTACCATGGACTTCGTTAGTGGGCTTCCTCTTACGCCTACTAAGAAGGACTCGGTATGGGTAATAATGGACCATTTGACAAAGTCCGCGCATTCCATTCTGGTAAGAGTTGATTATTCCTTGCAGAAGTTGGCAAAGTTGTATGTGGCGAAAATTGTAAGGTTGCATGGAGTGTCGGTGTCAATTATTTCAGATAGGGACCCAAGGTTTACTTCTCGATTTTGGAAAGTGCTACATCAGGTGTTAGGCACCAAATTGGACTTCACTATGACTTTTCACCCACAATCGGACGGACAGTCTGAACGAGTAATCCAAGTGCTAGAAGATATGTTGAGGGGCTGTGTGATGGACTTCAGAGGAAGTTGGGAAGACTATTTGCCGTTAGAGGAATTTGCCTACAACAACAGCTATCAGGCTAGTATTTGGATGGCACTGTATGAAACGTTGTATGGTCGGAAGTGTCAAACTCCTATGTGTTGGTCAGAGTTAGGAGAACGTCGAGTTTTGGGTCCAGAGATTGTGGCAGAAATTGAGGAAAAGGTTGAGGTAATTCGGGCAAAGAAGCATCTGATAGGAAGAAGTCGTATGCAGATCTCAAACGGAAGGAGATAGAATTTGATGTGAGAGATCAAGTGTTTCTTAAAGTTTTGCCTTGGAAGAAGGTGATGAGATTTGGTCGAAAAGGGAAGTTAAGTCCAAGGTTTATAGGACCTTATCGGGTGTTGAAGCGAGTTGGACCAGTGGCATACCAGTTAGAGTTACCTTCAAAATTGAAGCAGATACACGACGTATTCCATGTGTCCATGCTACGTCATTATCGATCGGATCCATCTCATGTGGTACCAGTTGAAGAGGAGGAGCTAAGGCCAGACTTGTCCTACGAAGAAGAGCCGATTCAGATCTTGGAACGGGACGTGAAAGTATTGCGAAGGAAATCAGTTCCTCTAGTCAAAGTGTTATGGCGCAATCATGGATCGAAAGAAGCTTCGTGGGAGCCAGAAGAGGCAATGCGACAGCAATACCCTCACTTGTTTCAGCCAGGTAATTTTGAGGACGAAATTATTTTAGAGGGGGTAGAACTGTAACATCCCGTAAATGGGCTTGTGCATTTTTACTTAATTATATGAAATAGCATGTCTTATGTATTATGAATGTGTTATGTGAATTTTTGGAACCTTGGAATATAGGGAAATGCCTTAGAAAATATTATGCTTTAAGTTAAAAAGGGGAGAACTGAAGCAAGGTGGTCTTAAGAGAAAATGAAGGAAAGTATGACACATAAACCAAGCTTGAAAAGTAGCTTGAGGCGCCACTTAGGGCCTCTGGAAATGATGCCATGGGCTATGAGGAAGGACCTAGGACCGAGTCGCATGGGAAGCTAAATAAAGCTTTTATTTTGTGGCAATATGAGGAAGAGATGGATGGCATGGGGAGTCTCTAAGAGGAATTTAAGATGTGCTTAAATTCCTTGAAAATTTTACTAACGTAAGGATAAATGGTGGTTTTATTTTTTAATTATTTTAAATAAAGTGATAAGGAGAAAACAAGGGATGAAATGGGGAAGGAGTTGGCCGCCAAGGGAGTCCTTGGTGGCAAATTCGACTAAGAGTAGTAAAGGGATAGCCGAATGTCGGTAAGCAATTTAGCCTCTTGCGCTTTCTTTTCCTTCTAAGCTATCACTTTTATTTTTCTTTTCTTGCTCTAATGAAACCCTCCCTAAAATAACCATTGTCGATTCTTCCTAAAGCTCATATCTCTCTCTCTTTTCATCCTTGTGAAGCCGATTACTCCATTAAATCCCAAAAGTCAAAATCTTTTGAGCACTAGCTAGTCTTTATAGCCGAATCTTTGAGGGGCTTCAAGCAAAGGTACTGTTGACTTTTGTATTAAGGGTAAGGGCCAATTGTCATTCGGTTTCCATTCTTCTTCTTTTAGCCTTAAACTAGGAATCTAACTCTATTAATGTCTTTGGCCGAACCCAAGAAGGACTCTTTCGGGATCTATCTCTAGTCGACCATAAGGAGGTTTCGGGACTTCAATATCTAAGGTAAGGCATGTGTAATATTCGGCCAAGGGCCATTTGTTATGATTAGATGTTAGAAATTTATCTAACATATATCTATAGGGATTTCGACAAGATTACAAGGAAGTGATAATTTTCGGGATCTAAGAATCGTAAGGTAAGTATACATGAATATTCGGCCAATGCCCTAATTTAATATTTAGATCTATTTCTTATTTGTTTAAGCCGAAAACTAACCAAGTTAATGGATCTAGTGGTTAGCCGATTATAAAGAGGAAACGCTACAAGTTTTGAATTTTGATTAGTAGTCAAATCGACAACAAGAAATAAAGGATCTAAAGCATTAGATAGGGTTTTGGGATTTCAATAAAGCATTAAGAATACCAGGTGTGTACCCCCCACACTATCTCTTAATCAGATCTATGGCAACGTTTAATATATATATATGTGCTCTTAAAATAATGTGAATATGGCTAAGGTACCATGCAATGGTACAAAGTACTCAGGTATGTTTTCTTACTCCTACTAGGATTATAATATGATCTGTTATGGCACATGTGAAACTAAAAGAATGTGAATAAGGGATATGACGCGATTAGTGAATATTTGTAGGATATGGGGCATATGGGATGTTATGAAAGGGGAAGTGAATGTGGTGACTTATGTCACGATATCTGAATGTGGTGACTTCGGTCACATTATCTGAATGTGGTGTCTCATGACACAAAATATTATCTAGTGGCAATACCACGAATTTTATAAGGGCGATGAGCACGTCGACTGCAGCGACTGCCTTCGATAGTGTGTAGCGGATAGAGGGTTAACTTAGTAGTCTCCACGGTGTGCAGGTTGGTAGGGGTGATGTGTAGCGGATGGATATCTAGGTTTGGGTTCGGGTTTGCATCATTTGAATGCTATATGAACATGTATGATTTGATATGCCTGAATTTGTTAGGATTTAGTGTTGTGGTTACACATTGAGTCTGTTTGACTCACCTCGTTGTGGGATTATTTTTTAGGTGACGATTAGTGATGGACCAGGTCGACAGGAGCTTAGTGGTGGCCATGCTCAGCAAGGAATTTATTTTATTTGGACTTTTTATTTTAAGTGCTTTGACTTTAATTTGGGTTTTATGTTGATGTAATAAGGCCACTAAGTATGAACTGTTTATGCATGCGTTTTTAATTTCTTTACTATGTTTCGGATGTTTAATTTAAAGTTAAGTAAAATTTTCTTAATAATAAATGAAAAATGTTTTGACACCTAAATTCAAGAGATTTTCAATTTAAACAGTGAACTCTAAGAACTTGGCAACGTTTTTAACTTATTGTTTTGATAATAAAGTTTTATTAAAATCTAGACTTCAAAAAAAAAAAACTTTACAACTCGAACACAACACATACCTAATTTTCTCTAAAAATTACTCAAAGTTTTCCAAAGAACAAATGAATTTGAATCGTTTTTACTCGAGGAATATACCAGATTTGGTCAAGGCTCGTGGGCCGAGTTTGGGGTGTTTCACCTACCGCAGGAAAGTGTAATTTCACTCGGATTGGGATGCTTGGACGCAAAGAAACACATTGTTAAGTCTACTCAAACACCCTAATAGTAATTCTACTTGAAGGAGATACTTAGGAGCCAAGTATAGCATCCCAAAGCCTATATAAACAACCCAAGGCAAACATTAAAGAGGAGGCTGAGGCTTTTAGGTGAAGCATTCATCTTTTATGGTGTCACTTGAAGATAGCCAGTTGATCCATCTCAAGAAGTCGAAACTCCATTCAAGACGGAGGATCTCTCTTTCAATTCCTTCAAGGGGGTTTTTAGGGAGTTCTTATATTTTGTTTATTCTTTACTCTTGAGATGTTTTGTATTTAGTTATGCACTAAGCCCCTCAGATACCTGAAGGGGATGAAACCTATGATGGATTTTGTTATTTGATTTCTAAATTTATATGATAAGTACTTGGTTTGTTCTTAATTATGTTGCTTAATTTAATCTGATGTGCTTAGGTGGAGGAGGAATAGACCCTACCTAATAGTAGATCTAGCATAATTGAGAGGGTTGATCGGGCACCCAGAGATAGGCTTACGAGATTTTGCCGAATTAGGGTGAAACCTAATATGGGAATCCATTGATCGATTTACTGCTTCCTTAGGGGGTTATTATAAGAGAACGAGAGTTCCACTAATTAACCTAAGGTTAGATGTTATTCGCCTCGAGAGAGGGTTTAATATAGGTTAGGGAGTCTCACGGATCAAGCTAAGTAAAGAAATCATATGGTTTGGAGAATAAATTATAAGTGAAGTCATAGGTGGATTCTTCCTGAGGGTATCGTCTTTATCAACTTAGTTTTCTTAAAGTCTTTCTCCAATTCATTCTTTTGTCTTTGCATTTACTTTACATATTTCGTTAGTTTAATAATCCAATCACTCTATATTTTAGGTTAAATAATAGGAAAAAGTGAGTAGTTGTACTTTTAGGTTCCCTTGGGTTCGATAAGATATTCTTGCCTGAGCTATACTACTGTTTGATAGGTGCACTTGCCTCCATTGTTATCGCAGTCAGTCTACAGGTTCGATCACTCTTTTATAAATATTAAAACTCGACTATTTTGACACGATCATTCCTCATTCGGCATTGATAAATTCTTCAATTAAGGTACGATTTTTACTCAGTTTTTAATGATTTCTACGTTTTTAAAATCGTTGCTTTGTATTCTAGCTAGCCCGTACCCTAGATTTTGTAATTTTTGAAGATTTAACATGTTTCCATTGTTGAATACTTGAGTTCTTTTATGTTTAATGATAGATTATGGAAGCTTGATGATAGTTAAACTAGTTTTGTAAAGTGATTTTTGACAAAAATGCAAAATAGGGATTAATTTGTGAAATTGTAAAATGTGGTGGTTAAAAGTGTGAAATAATGAAAGATATGGGCTACTAGGAGTCTCTATGAAATTTGGCTAGGCATGGGTAGGTACTAAATTGCATGAATTTGCAATTTTATGTGATAAGGACTAAATTGTAAAAATTGAAAAGTATAAGGGCAAATGTGTAAATTTTAAAAAAAATGAATTATGGACTAAATTGAATAGATCAAATGCTGAATGTACTAAATTTGATAATATATAGATCAAGATAAGCCAATAACAAGTTTAGATCGAGGAAAAAAAGATCGACGAATAGTCGATAATTTTTATCTGAGTAATATGAGGTAAATTCGTATAATTAGAATCAAACTTTCATATATTTGTAAATATTGAAATGAATGTATATATGAGTAATTGGTATACTTGAAATATGAATGCCTTATTGATATAATCTATTTGTTATCGAGCCCCGTTTGATCCGTATGAATTCGTAGGATACAAGTGACATGTCACTAGGGTTACTATTTTGGTCGAGCTCTTGCATTTGTTGCAGACTCACCACAGCTTGTATGAACTTACCAATATATCAACTCGTAAGAGCTTACTGTTTTCATCTCATTAGAGCTTACTGTTTCAGCTCATATGAGCTTACTGTTTTAGCTCGATAGAGTTTACTGTTTCAGCTCAATAGAGTTTATTGTTCATCAGCTCAGGAGGAGCTTACAGATCATGGCTCGGAAGAGCAAAACTGATAATAAATTGACGGATTACTATTATATATCACCCAAGTATCCTTTGGAGTTATAATAGGTTCAACGGGCATAAGTTTTGTTTATACGAATGCGTATTGTTATTGAATGGATTGTTGGTTATATGATTGAGAATGAAATGTTGGATGTTAGTTATATTGATTATTGAATTGTGATAATGGATGATTTTATGTATTAACATGTCTAACCTATGGATGAATGCTTGTGATAGGTATTTGGAAATTGTATGGAGTTTACTTTAGTTATTGTAACACCCCAAACCCAGTTTAAATGCTACGACTGAATTTGGCGTGTCACTGGGAAGAAAACGTCTTACAAACCACTTTGTCGACTTGATTTGAAAAGAAAACTTTTGTGTAGTTAAGAAAAATGTGGTTGGATTGAGTGAATTGTTAAAACATTTTGAAGCTTTATTCAGCATGATAGAATCACTTCGTTGTTAAGCTTGTTGATTACTTATCCGTCATATAAATTTAGAAAAACTCAGAGTATTTGCTTAGGTTTATAAAAACGTCCATTTCATAGATTACTTGACATGCCTTTTTCATTTAATAAAATTTAGGAGAAAACGGAAAGAATAATAAATCCCAAAGTAAAGTTTATGTGGCCTTATTACAAACTAAAATCCCAACTTAAAGTAAATAATAATTAAAACCGAAATGATCATTGAAACAAAAATAGATATTTCGCATGGCCACCGCGAGTCCACCCCGGCTCCAAATCCACTGTCTAAGCATTATCTGCAAAATGTAACGGAAGGGGTGAGTCACGAGACTCAGTGTGTAATTCCCCATCCCAAAAAGACATTAAACTCAAACATAGATTCATATGATATTATGCATGCCATGCAACCCATTCCCTAATATCCATCCGAGTCTCCCAAATCTACCCCTTGTGGCACCTAACCACTGGTGGTACCTAACCACTGGTAACCGAAGTTACAAACATTCATGTGTGGGGCCAACCCACTTGTGGTATCTAACCACATGTGACGATCCCTTAAATCGATATGTGGGGCCGACCCACTATGGTACCTAACCACTGGGATGAGTCATAGATATAATCATATGTGGTACCTAACCACTGGTGGTTCCAAACCACTGAGACTTAGTCACAAAATAATATTATGTGGGGCCAACCCACGTGTGGTACCTAACCACTGGTGACAGTCTGATAAATCATGCCTTCCCACTCCTCTCATCATACCCATATTTCATGTAAATGTTTCTCCATACAATGTGATCATGCATAATACATAAGAAAATATAACATGGCACACACGCAGTTTCACATAGATAACGCATGATATTCACCATAATGGACTTACCAGGAGTCCTTGGTTATACCCGTAAGGGTAACGTAATGTTTCCCACTGTTATTCTAGCTTTTAACAAACACAACATTTAACATAACAACATATGAAGTGCATAAGAGTTACACACCTGACACACATACTATCGTACTCTCGGCTTTAACACTATCGTCACTCGAGACTACCACTATCGGCCTACGATCTTTCTCTGATGTTGGCCCACAACCTGGTGGCTAATCTCGCACCCCTGATACTGGTCACTTTTTAAACTTAGGGGCTGGGTTTACAGAACCAACCCCTCGTGTCGTTTGGCTGGCATTCGAGTCCATGAACACACATTGGTCACTAAATCATATTAAATCAGTGAGAACAAATTAAAAGAAATTTGTGTTCACGGCCATGGCCCTTACCTAGATTGACAAATCCAGAGTCTTGGACTTGACTAAAACAATGATTAAATCCCTTCAGTCTTCTTCTAGTTTCGGCACAAGTAGTCACCACAGAGGAGATTCAGCTTCAATCTTGAGATGATGATTCGACCATGGTGAAACTTCGGGAAAAGAGACTAAACTTTGAAGGTTTCGGCTATGGGAGAAGAAGATATTGGGCTTTTAAGAAGATATTGAAGAGGAGAATAGAGCTAGAGGGTTTCAGTTTTGGAGAGAAATTGAGGCAAATGAGAGAATCCCACAAGAGAAGAGAATTTTGGCTTGAAGAGAGAAGATGAGAAAGAAAGAAAAAGATGAAAAAGATGATCACTTGTGCCTACTAATTTCGGCATATCAAACTGAATTTCACCCCCTTCCCAAAGTTTGATTTTCGGCCAACTCTTCCTCCACCTGATAACTCTTATCCTCCCTTGCTATCTTAATCCACATCCTCCCTTCAAAAGAGGCCTACTAAGCACCAACTCCTCCACCTATTTATTAGCATATTATCAATCAAAATAAAAGAATTAAATCTCCTATTTTCTAGCCAGTGTGTCATCCTCCCTTCCTCCCTCAGAGTGTCAAATTTTAGCCCAAAAGCATGGGCTCCAAGTGGCCAACACTTAGGCCCAATCCTCCCCTTAGTGACGCTGCCTACTTGCTCCCTTACAGCACCACTAGATCTTGGGCCACAAGCCCACCTTGCAAATTTTAAACACAGATACCCCTTCTTTTTCTCTTATAGCTCCCCATTAGGAAATTAACCCAGGTCTCAACCCAAACCTGAGCCCAATTTGCACCTCTAAATCTCAATCTAACACTTTAACCCTACAACACACAAAATGCACAGACCCACTTATTCAGGATGTTACAGTTCTAGCCCCCTTAAAATAAATTTCACCTCGAAATTTACCTGATCAAGAGAGTTGAGGGTATTGCTGTCGCATAACATCCTCCGGCACCCATGTTGCTTTTTCGGATCCATGGTTTCGCCATAATACCTTCACCAAAGGGACTGATTTCCTACGCAATACCTTGACATCCCGATCTAGGATCTGCTGGTTCCTCCTCAAAAGATAAGTTGGGCTTACCTCAATTTCTTCCACCGGCACAACATGAGACAGATCTGAGCGATAGCTTCTAAGCATGGAAACATGAAACACATTATGGATCTGACTCAACTCTGGTGGCAACTCGAGCTGATAAGCTACTGGTCCCACTCGCTTCAACATTTGATAAGGCCCGATAAACCTAGGGCTTAGCTTGCCCTTCCAACCAAATCTCAGCACTTTCTTCCATGGCGACACCTTCAAGAAAACCCTATCACCTTCTACAAATTCTATATCCTTCCGTTTAAGATCGGCATAGGACTTTTACCTGTCTGAAGCTTCCTTCAGACGAGCTCGAATCAGCCTGACTTTCTCTTCTGTTTCAACCACCAACTCGGGACCCAATAATCGCCGCTCCCCAACTCCGTCCAACACGTAGGGGTATGACACTTCGACCATATAACGCTTTATATGGTGCCATCCGAATACTTGCCTGGTAACTATTGTTGTATGCAAACTCCGCCAATGGCAGAAATTCTTCCCAACTGCCTCTGAAATCCAAGGCACAACCCCGTAGCATATCTTCCAAGACCTGGATTACCCTCTCCGACTTTCCATCCGACTGGGGATGAAATGCCATACTGAAATCCAATCTTGTACCCAATGCCTGATGTAATGCCTTCCAAAATCTTAATGTAAATCTAGGGTCTCTGTCCTAAATAATCGACACTGGCACCCTGTGCAACCTTACATTTTCTGCCACATATAACTTAGCCAACCTTTGGAGAGAGTAATCAACTCGAACCGGTATAAAATGAGTCGACTTTGTTAAACAATCAACGATCACCTAGATCGAATCCTTCTTAGTAGGCGTGAGGGGTAACCCACTAACAAAATCCACCGTGATCCTTTCCCATTTCCATTGCGGAATCTTTACCGGTTGCAACATTCCTATGGGTAACTAATTTTTGGCTTTAACCGCTGACGCGTCAAACACTTACTCACAAATTCAGTTACTTCTCGCTTTAGGCCTGGCCACCAAAACTGCTCCCGCAAATCTCGGTACATCTTACTACCTCTAGGGTTCATAGCGTATGGACTGCTATGAGCCTCCTAAAGAATCTTCTACCTTAACTCCACATCTTTAGGCATGCAAACCTTCCCCTGAAAACATAGCACTCTATCGTTGCTCACACTATACCCCTTCAATCCACCATTTTGCACTTGCAAACACCGAGCGTTTAAGACTTCATCCACCAGTTATTTTTCCTTAACCTGGTTTACCCACGTTGGCTTCACTTGTAGTTCTGCTAATAGACTTCCATCATCATATAGACTAAAGTGGGCAAACAAGGCTCTTAAATCTGCCACAACCTTGCGACTTAAGGCGTCAGCTACCACGTTAGCCTTACCCGGATGGTACTCAATCGAGCAATCAAAATCCTTCAATAGCTCGATCCATCTCCTCTGCCTTAAATTCAATTCCTTCTGAGTGAGGAGGTATTTCAAACTCTTATGATCTGTGTACACAATGGACTTCTCTCCATACAAATAATGTCTCTAAATTTTTAGGGCGAAAACCACTGCAGCCAACTCCAGATCATGCGTCGGGTAATTCACCTCGTGAGATCTCAATTGTCGAGAAGCATACGCTACTACCTTCCCCTCTTGCATCAGCACACACCCTAACCCTGTATGTGACGCATCACAATAAACCGTAAACTCTTTCCCTGCTTCAGGTTGAATCAGCACCGGAGCTTCCGTCAAAATCCTTTTTAACTTCTCAAAACTTCCTTGTTGCTTGTCTGACCACACAAACGGAACCCCTTTCCTTAGCAACTTGGTTAACGGCGCTGCAATCAAAGAAAACCCATCCATAAACTTTCTGTAATATCCTTCTAAACCCAGAAAACTCTGAATCTCTACCACAGACTTCGGTGGTTTCCAGCCTAACACCGCTTCAATCTTTCGAGGGTCCACCCTAATCCCCTCAGCTGACACCACATGACCCAAAAAGGTAACTTCCTTCAACCAGAACTCGCACTTACTAAACTTAGCAAACAATTGCTTTTCTCTTAGAATCTACAAAACCACTCGCAGATATGCATCGTGGTCTTCCTCCGATTTCGAGTACACCAGAATATCATCTATAAACACTACGATGAATCGGTCCAAAAATGATGAAACACCTGATTCATCATATCCATAAACACTGCTGGGGCGTTAATCAACCCGAACGGCATCACAAAAATTCATAGTGTCCAAAATGAGTACAAAAAGTGATTTTATGGATATCCGCCTCCCTGACCTAAAGCTGGTGATATCCCGACCTCAAATCTATCTTAAAAAGACTGAGGCTCCCCTAAGTTGATCGAACAAGTCCTCTACCCTCGGTAACGGATACTTGTTCTTAATTGTTGACTTATTCAACTGACGGTAATCAATGCACATTCGCATTGATCCATCCTTCTTCTTAACAAAAAGCACGTGCACTCCCAAGGTGATACACTTGGCTGGATAAAACCCCGATCCAACAACTCCTAAATCTGCGCTTTCAGCTCTACCAACTCCTTCGGCGCCATTCTATATGGGGCAATAGACACTAGCGCTATTCCTGGTAGAAGGTCTATACTAAACTCCACTTCGCGATCCGGAGGCAAACCCGAAAGCTCTTCCAGAAAGACATTGGTAAACTCTTTCACATTTCGGACATTCTCCAAAGCTGATTCCTTAACCTCTAAGGCACAAACATAAGCCACAAACACCTTACATCCTTTCCTCGCCATCTTCTCAGCCTTCAAAGCGGATACCACACTAGATAGGTAGTTCCTTCTCTCACCTATCATCACCACCTCTTCACCCTCACCACTCTTAGCACCATGCGCTTAGTTGCACAGTCCAAACCTGCTTGATACCTTACCAACCAATCCATCCCTAAGATCAGATCAAACTCCCCGAAGGACAATTCCATCAAATCAGCGTGAAACACTACCCATTGAAGTTCTAGGGGTACATTCCTATATAGTTTGTCTACTACCACAGAGTGTCCTAGAGGGCTAATTACTGTCATCTCCCTAGTAGAAGTCTCATAGGCTAAGTTTAGGGTTCCCACTATACTACTAGCAACATAAGAATGCATCGAACCCACATCAATCGAGGCAGTATAAGGTAACCTAAAAATTAAAAATGTACCGGTTATGACATCCAGTACGTCGCCCTCCTCTCGACGCTTTGCTAGATAGACCAACCCAGGCCGTCTTGCGTCGGTATTTTCAACACCCCTAATCGGTGCTCCACGGGCTCGTCCGTTCCCATTACCACCCCTGGCTACACCTTGACCCCTCTGCGGTCGCCAACCATCTCCCCTAAATTGTGTACGCCCTTGATTCTCTGTCTGCGCATCTTTTTGACCTCTGCAGACAATCCCTTATCCGGTGATCCATTGACCCATACTCAAAACATCCTCTATTACCTATCCAACACTCCCCCGAATGGGACTTCCCATATCGGTATTTTCTTTGTGGTGGCTAATCGAAAAGAAGAATGGCCTTGTAGCTTGATTTCGTCCACCAAATCTAGCTCTTTTTTGAGAACTCCCAGCAGACCCTGAAGACCCATAACTCCTTTTATCCCTATTCCTATTCTAATTCTGTTTCTCAGTTTGTTTCACCTCCTCAGCAATCTTGGCCTTTTCTACAAGAACGGTGAATTCGCTCTCTCGCTGCAGAGCAATCAATGCCCACAGCTCATCCCTTAGTCCGTCCTCAAACCTAACAAAGTGCTCATGCTTCGTAGCTACGATACCCCGAGCATACCTGCTTAACCACAAGAATTCCACTTCGTACTCGGATACCAACTTAGTCCCTTGAACCAAATTCAGAAACGCCTTTCGTTATGCATCTATATAACTCGATCCCATGTACTTCCTTTGATAAGTCGCCTTGAAAAAGTCCCAAGTGATATCATCGGCCAACGCACCTTCCCTGACTGTGAGCCACCACTGGTAAGACTTATCCCGGAGAAGAGATACTATCCCTTTTAACTTCTCCTTGGATGTGAAGTCCAAGTCATCTATTATGCGCTCTGTCGCCTCTAACCAGTACTCCGTTATGTTAGGCGCTACACCTAAAATTCCCCTAAATACCTTAGCTCCACTAGCTCGGAGTTGCTTGGATAAAGATTTTCGAGTCCCCGTACCTACGCCCGCTCCAGCAACTCTCTTTAGGACTCGTAGCATAGCCTGCGACACCACATCATCGCCACCTACCTGCTTCTGAAACTCAGCGCCCATAGTTGGCGGCGCTGGTACCTCATTCTCTAACTCATAACCAGACCCTACTGGTTTCGACACAGTCGTCTTACCCCTACCACGGCCACGCACAACACGCCTATGACCTTAAGTGCTCATTCTACCATTCGTGAATTAATCTGATTTAGAAATTTTATAGGTTAATAACTTTTTCTTCCTTTGATTAACAACGAACAGTCTTATGGAAGGAAATTTTAACAGTGGTTCTTTCGAAATTGAACTATGTCTACATAGTTCTCAAGTCCGTACTTCCTAATTCTAGAATTCACATTCAATCAACATCCAACAGAGCACCACATACATGTACCAATCACACAAGTACATTCATGGACTCACATTCATTGCCTAGGGGTATTTTCGTCATTGCACTACCCAGAGGTATTTTTGTAATTTTTACCTATAGGGGCATTTTGGTAATTTTCAAAATAAGGTATCTTGGTGATTTTTCAAAATAGGGGTATTTCGATAATTTTGTAATCCGGGGTATTTTGGTAATTTCACAATCTGAGGGTATTTTGGTAATTTTCCAAATAGGGTTATTTTTGTCATTTTATGAAATCAAGGGTATTTTGGTCATTTACCTCATCCTAGGGTATCGTGGATAATTTTACAAAATTTAGGGTCCTATAAGTAATTTTGTAAAGATAGGGTACTGGTCCATTTCGGGTTTTAGTTAAAACTTTGGCCTATTAACAAGTCCTCATGGTTAAAATGAACAGTCACTACGCACCAGGTAGGATCCCAGAAAAGAGGAGGTGAGTCACTAGGACTGCTTAAATACCAAGCTCTTCTTGAATCCAATCTTAGACATGCGTATGCCTGTTACCACACCTTAGTCCTTCTGACTTGCTCACAGACATGTTTATTTAGGGAAGTTAAGTTTTCTGAAATGTAAGAGTTTGTATAACTAGGCCTACGGTCCGTAAGCCCTAACATATCTATTTACATCCCTATAAACCCATTAATCCCATCACACATATATATATATCACATCAAAGGTTAGGATACTTACATGGGGGATCGGTGCCGGAGACTCAGGTGCCATGTTTCCCGAAGTTTGAATTTCTATAAAAATCATTTTACAGCCCCTTTATTGAAAATATTTTGGGCCTTACACCCACAGTTGAGCTTTTGAACTAGGCTCTGATACCAAAAATGTAACACCCCAAACCCGGCCTAAACGCTACGACTGAATCTGGCGTGTCACTGGGAAGAAAATGTCTTACAAACCACTTTGTCGACTTGATTTGAAAAGAAAACCTTTGTGTAGTTAAGAAAAATATGGTTGGATTGAGTGAATTGTTAAAACATTTTGAATCTTTATTCAGCATGATAGAATCACTTCGTTGTTAACCTTGTTGATTATTTATCCGGCGTATAAATTTAGAAAAACTCAGAGTATTTGCTTAGGTTTATAAAAACGTCCATTTCATAGATTACTTGACATGCCTTTTTCATTTAATAAAATTTAGGAGAAAACGAAAAGAATAATAAATCCCAAAGTAAATTTTATGTGGCCTTATTACAAACTGAAATCCCAACTTAAAGTAAATAATAATTAAAATCGAAATGATCATTGAAATAAAAATGGATATTTTGCATGGCCACCGCGAGTCCATCCCGGCTCCAAATCCACGGTCTAAGTATTATCTGCAAAATGTAACGGAAGGGGTGAGTCACTGAGACTCAGTGTGTAATTCCCCATCCCAAAAGACGTTAAACTCAAACACAGATTCATATGATATTATGCATGCCATGCAACCCATTCCCTAATATCCATCCGAGTCTCCCAAATCTACCCCTTGTGGCACCTAGCCACTGGTGGTACCTAACCACTGGTAATCAAAGTTACAAATATTCATGTGTGGGGCCAACCCACTTGTGGTACCTAACCACTGGTGACGATCCCTTAAATCGATATGTGGGGACAACCCACTGTGGTACCTAACCATTGGGACGAGTCACAGAAATAATCATATGTGGTACCTAACCACTGGTGGTTCAAAACCACTGAGACTTAGTCACAGAATAATATTATGTGGGGCCAACCCACGTATGGTACCTAACCACTGGTGATAGTCTAATAAATCATGCCTTCCCCCTCCTCTCATCATATCCATATTTCATGTATATGTTTCTCCATACAATACGATCATGCTTAATACATAAGAAAATATAACATGGCACACGCAAGTTTCACATAGATAACGATGATATTCACCATAATGGACTTACCCAGAGTCTTTGCTTATACCCGTAAGGGTAACGTAATGTTTCCCACTGTTATTTTGGCTTTTAAGAAACACAACATTTAACATAACAACATATGAAGCGCGTAAGAGTTACACACCTGACACACGTACTATCACACTCTCGGCTTTAACACTACCATCACTCGATACTACCACTATCAGCCTACGATCTTTTTCCAATGCTGGCCCACAACCCGGTGGCCAATCTCGTACCTCTGATACTGCTCACTTTTTGAACTTAGGGGCTGGGTTTACAAAACCAACCCCTCCTGTCATTTGGCTAAAATTTGAGTCCATGAACACACCTTGGTCACTAAATCATATTAAATCTGTGAGAACAATTTAAAAGAAATTTGTGTTCACAGCCACGACCCTTACCTAGATCGACAAATCCTGGAGTCTTGGACTTGACTAAAACGATGATTAAATCCTTTCAGTCTTCTTCTAGTTTTAGTACAAGTAGTCACCACAGAGGGGATTTGACTTCAATCCTGAGATGATGATTCGGCCATGGTGAAACTTCGGGAAAAGAGACTAAACTTTAAAGGTTTCAGCTATGGGAGAAGAAGATATGGGCAAAGAGGGTTCAGCTTTTAAGAAGATATTGAAGAGGAGAATAGAGCTAGAGGGTTTTGATTTTGGAGAGAAATTGAGGCAAATGAGAGAATCCCGCAAGAGAAGATAATTTCAGCTTGAAGAGAGAAGATGAGAAAGAAAGAAAAAGATGATCACTTATGCCTACTAATTTTGGCATATCAAACCAAATTTCACCCCCTCCCTAAAGTTTAATTTTCGGCCAACTCTTCCTCTACATGATAACTCTTATCCTCCCTTGATATCTTAATCCACATCTTCCCTTCAAAAAAGGCCTACTAAACACCAACACCTCCCCCCATTTATTAGCATATTATCAATCAAAATAAAAGAATTAAATCTCCTATTTTCTAGCTAGTGTGCCGTCCTCCCTTCCCCCCCTCAGAGTGCCAAATTTCAGCCCAAAAGCATGGGCTCCAAGCGGCCAACACTTAGGCCCAATCCTCCCCTTAGTGATGCCGCCTACTTGCTCCCTTACAGCACCACCAGATCTTGGGCCACAAGCCCACCTTGCAAATTTTAAACACAGATACCCCTTCTTTCGCTCCTATAGCTCCCTATTAGGAAATTATCCCAGGTCTTAGCCTAAACCTGAGCCCAATTTGCACCTCTAAATCTCAAGGTAACACTTTAACCCTACAACACACAAAATGCACAGACCCACTTATTCAGGATGTTACAGTTTTTTACCTTGATTATATATAAATGGTAAGTTTAATTCTAAATTATACGAGCTTACTAAGTTATAAAGCTTACACTGTTTCATTTCCTTGTTTTATATAGGTTCAATAGCTCGCTCGTTTCGGACAAGTTAGAGTTACAAATCACACTATCCAATTACCGATTGGTACTTTTGAACTTGTGGATACATGTAAATATGGCATGTATAGGCTAGTTTAAAAGATGTTAGTTATGTTACTTGATATCATGATTTTGGGTATGTTTTTGTGTATAAGTTAAGCTATGTGATTTGGCTTATTTTGGTACTATGTGTTGGTTGAGTTTAAGTGTTCAATTATGGTATGTTTTAGTAAAGAATGGATGGAATGAAAATGTGTAAGGGAAGTCTCGATATGTAGTTGATATATGGACATATTATGCATGGTATTAATTAGGTAATTAAATATCAAGTTGAATTTGTATATTATGTTGATGAAATGTTATGGAATGATTGTTAATTGGATTAAGAAATGTGGTCATTTATGCTTGTATAAGCTTGTGAAAATAGGGTGGAAAAATGGCTTTGCAAATAGCCTATTTTTGTCCATACGGACAGAGACACGGGTGTATGTCACAACTGTGTATGACACACGGTTAAGTACACGACCATGTGTCCCCTAGTGTTGAAATGTAATTAAAGTCAGTATGCTCTACACAGACTCACACACAGACGTGTGACCAGCCGTGTGGTACAAGTCAGCATACCCCCTAAATGGCACACGGCCTAGCACACGGGCATGTGACTTGGCGTGTTGCATAGGTTAGAGTACCCTACAGTTTTGGCACAGCCTGATATACGGCATGTGTGGCCATTTCAAAGGGCACGGGCTAGACACACGGGCATGTGGTTGGCCGTGTGACCCAAGTTAGTATACTCTCCAATTTTCACACGGCCTGGCACACGGGCGTGTCCTAGGCCGTGGACTTATTAGGAAGGTGATTTTGGAAAGTTACGGGGTTTCTAGGAAGTTTCGGGTTCATGTTAGGCTATAGGAAAATTTTTGTGTTTAGGCACTTAAAGGGGATAAGGTAAGTGGCGTCAAGGCATAAGGGAATAAGTGAGTATTTTGCTAACACAAGTGGAGCATGGTGGAGTGGTGTGACGTCAAGTGGAGAACATGGAGGGAAGGGGTTCGAATCCCATCTATTGTAACTTTTGAGATTTGTTTTTTTTTTTGTACTTATCAAGTGGAACATGGTAAGTGTTGGTCATGGCTATAAAGAAGGAAGGGAAGACTTTTTATTGATGGAAAGTAAACTAAGAAAATAAGGCAAGGAGAAGAATAAGGAAAGAAATGAAGGAAAAAGGTAAGGGAGGGAACATGTTGGCTGATTTTGTGGAAGATGTTTTGGAAAGACTTTTGGTCAACACTTATCTTTTTGGTAAAGATGATACACGGTTTTGGTAGGGAGAAAAGGGGAGCTGAATTTCTCTTTAGCCTTCTTAGGCAATTTTAGCTTTTAGATATTTTTCCTTTCTAAATATTTTTGTTCTTTTGATTGCATTTCCTCTTTGCCGAAACTTCAATTTGTCTATTGACTTCTACTCTTTTCTTTTCAAACATTCTCTATTCTACACCATAACTGAAACATCAACTTCATCTCACAGTCGAAACTTAGTTCTTGTGGTTGCTGAAGCTTCTTTGCCCTCTCAGGTTTTCGGTGGTTGCAAGGTAGTGTTCTTCCTCTTCTTTTATTTTCTTATTTTTTCTCTTTTACTCCCTCTTCTAAAATCGATTATTCACCCTGTTCTTTTGACCAAGGCCGAATCTATTCCTAGTTACTTCCATCTTCTTGGTTCTTTTGGTGTGGGCCTAATCGGTTGAGTGTTAGCTTACAATCTTGTCATCTTTCTAGCCTTTGGCTTTCAGAAGAGGGTTGGTAAGGTCTCAAAGTACTTTATCAGAGGGTCAATCGAACACCTATTCCTTGTAATAAGAGACTCAGATTGTTGGTGCCACGGAGAGTATTGTGTTACGGATTTCGAATAAGGTGTGTAATCTCACACCTCTTTGAATGTTTGCATGAAATGTTCTGTAATTTGGTCGAATGACCGAAAAACTAGAAACCTGCATCTGTGACCAGTCGGGCGTGCGTATGTTTGTAGTGGTAACCATATTTTGCAATGAAACAGTTTTTGGTTAGCAGAAGTGATGTGATTTTGAAAAATCACGAAAAATAGGAGAAAGGGAATTAGAAAGTGAATAAGATATAGAATTAAATCTTATTGTGTCTATTTTTATATGAAAAAAATAGAGTAGGAAGAGGAATTTTATATTCTATGATATTTTTAATTTTAGTGAGACCGGTTCTGAATGACTTCGTGGTTCCCTGTTCTGTCTTGGAAAAAATCATTCAAAATTGTACAAAGTGAATTATGAGTTATAATTTATATGTATAGATTCCTTAATGAGTCTATTTTCAATAGAAAAAAGTGGGAGAAACATATGAAAACTGTATAATAATATATTTAAATTTAGGGTAAGAGAGGTTAGAATCGTTGGTCAGTGAAACAGGGGAAACTTTAATGAATAAACTATACTAAATGGCTATGCCAAAAATTCTGGAAAAATTATAGTAAGAAGATATATGGGTATGGTTTCAAGGAAAATTCACGGATCTAAATTTTGAGTTTCCTAACTCGAGTTATAGTCAATTTAGTCAATATGACATGGATGGACAATTTCAATTTTTATGCCCCAAATTAGTAGTTAAGTCCGGGGTTACAAAATTACCAAAATAACCTTGAAAGGTAAATTACCAAAATACCCCTCGATTGTGAGATTGCCAAATTAACCTTAGTGGGTAAAATTACTAAATTACCTTCTTACTGAAACACTTCTAAATGGATGAAGATGACTATTATACTCTTATTCGTGGTTAAATATTGTGTGTATGATTGTTATTACACTTTCGTATGTTGATACATTGCATTTCATCATGAGCATGGGGTGGGTTAATGACTGAAGAGCAGTGTAGCCTGGTGGCTCTGCCATATTCTGTATAGTGGCTATACCACGTATATATTATTCTGGTGGCCTCACCACAAATTCTGATAATGGCTATGTGCCAACCTAAATATGGCTCTGTGCCATCGTGATTATGGCTTTATGCCAAACGTATTTACTCAAGGCTGTGTGCTGATTATATTACCGTCGATAGTGGCTATGCCACATATATTCTGTTATTCTGGTGGCTCTGCCACAAACTCTGTAATAAGCAACTTGACTGGAGCGATTGGTGTGAGTGGCATGGTTGGTTGACTTGATCCCCACAGGTGTGATTGGCTGGTCGGGGGTGTGATTGGCTGGATTGGGTTGGGTTGCATTACATTATCTGTATTATCATGATTATAAGACTAAGGCCCAGTTAGTTTATATATGGGCTTCAGCCTAGTTTGTTTCTGTATGGGTTTTGGCCCAGTTAATGGCCAATAAGGGGATTATACACTGAGTTCTAGTAACTCGCCCCTCCTTCTTAATCCTTGTAGGTAATACTCAGTGATGTGGACTTGGGCCATGGATGACTCAGTAGAGGCCATACTTTAAAAATGGTGTTTTCGGACTTTAGTAAATTTCATTTTCCGCTTTATTACTTTTACTATTTGGGTTTAAAGCTGTAATAAGGCCTCTGGGATGAACTTTAATTTGCTTTATGTTTGGATGTATTTATTGTTTTCTTGAATTATTTTAAATAGGGATTTTCTAAAAGCATAAATAAAGGTTTTCCAAAGTAGATTAACAAATGGATTTCATAATAAACTTTTACAAATAATTTAACTCAGAAATTCTCTTTCGAATTATCAATAATATTTTTAAAAGGTCACTAGTTTAATTATCGATTCTTCGATCAACCTTTCAAGATTAGTAGTATTTTATCGAGTATTTCTAAATCAAATTTGTTTTCTTAAACAATAGCCTATTAACAACATCTTTAGTAAGAATCATAAGTTCTTTATTCGTTTTCTTCATGTGACATGCCGGATCTGGTCATACCGCATGGGCCAAGTTTGGGGTGTTACAACACGAGCGTGTCTACTAGTCATGTGAGGCACACGACCTGTTCACACGGGCGTGTAATACTTGTAATGTTGAAATTTTTCTAAGTTTCCAAAATTTTCATATGTTACCGATTTAGTCCCGAATGCATGATTTAAGCTTTGTATGCTCGATTTAAATATATATTGAATGTGAATGAATGATATTTGATAAATGGTTGTTTTGAACTAAGTTACTAGTCTGGTAATACCTCTTAACCTATTCTGGCGATGTTTACGGCTTAAAGGTGTTACTTCTTTTTACTAAGTGCTAGTATCTACTGGAAGTTATTAGGAATTAAAATTTTCGTCATCTACCATTCGTTCCTTTTTGTCACTATTCCTTTATTTTTCCCTTTTCCTACTTTCCTTTTCTTTTCTTTTTGATTCTTTAAATTTTTTCTTCATTTTGATCACAGTCGTAAGTAAGTACGGGTCTAGACGAAGTTATACACTGATAATTGCATTGATCAAAAGGTTGGTAAGCAAGTTTCACTGTCAATTTATTAAATTCTAGGGTTTATGTTCTGAATTGGGCATCTCAAGCATATTATGTAATATCTGATAATTAGTCGCTTGGTTTCTTCATAGAAAGGAGTGTCGGGAGTAACAAACCTCAACTCGACAAATCAAGTGACTGTTGTTGACTTTCCGTAAGTTTGATTTCGTTGAATGTTTCATGTTGAAACCTTTGACATAAACTATTCTGTGTAAAATGTGTGTTATTGTCGATAAAGTTGGTTGATTGAGTTATTGGATGGTCATTTTAGGCTTCAGAGGCTCTCCTCATTATTGTTGCTTTGAAATCTCTCCAAGTGTGTGCTGAAAACCTTAAACTTTGCAAGTTTCATTTTATGAAAAATGTGGCTATCGATGATAAACGGCCAGGCACACGGGCGTGTGTTCAGGCCGTGTAAGCCAAACGGGTGTATGTCCAAGCCGTGTGAGCCACAAAGCCGTATGCCAGGCCATGTGGTTAGCCTTGTAACTCTCTGTTTATCAATTTGAGGCCACATGGGCATGGCACATGGGCATGTGCCCAGGCCGTGTGTGGCCGTATTAGTGTAGGGTTCACAAGGGCAACAGACACATGCGTGTGTCTGGGCCATGTAACTCACTGTTTGTGGCTCAAGACCACACATCTAGGGACATGGACGTGTGCCTAGGCCATGTGAGTCACATGGTCGTGTGTCCAGGCCGTGTAACCCACTGTTTATGCTTTAGAACCACACGGCAGAGGACATGGGCATGTATCCAGGCCGTGTGGCATGTTAATTGGGCCCGAAACCTATTTTTGAGGCGTGAGTGTTGCTCAAAACTGATACTGGCCTCTCCAACGTATGAATGATTGAATTAGATTATATTAGAACTGTCTGATACTCTGAGACTGATGTATGAATAACATAATTGCATGTGTACTGTGATACTTATTCTACTATTGAACTGTCTTATCGACATGTGAAACAATTTAGAATGACTGAATACATGTTATAAATATTTGTACTCTACATCTTCAAGGGTTGGGATATTGTGAAGAAGGAAGTAATTTATTCTGAATTAGTGGCTAAGCCACAATGTGTATAAATCTGATTCTAGCGCTTTGTCACATTTCGAGCTAGCAGCTAAGTTGCATCTATGTAAAAGTGTCAAATGGACACTTTAAGGTGTGCAGGGTTGGTTGGGCATTGAATGTCCTTAACAGTGTGTTGGGATGGCCGAAAATGATGTGTAGCGGATGAGGGTAGGAATATTGCATCTGAATTTGATCTGTATCGTATATGAAACTGAAATTGCTTATATATAATTTGTTCTGAATTAGAATTGAAATTACTTTTGTACCAAACCGAACTTTGAATTTGGAACTATCTTATAAATGTGTTCTAGTTTAACAAACTCTTTTACGTTCTGAGTTCACAACTCATTTTGTTATTGAATAGATTTCAGGTGGTACTCAAACTTGAATGGGACGGCGCCGCGGGAGCTCAGTCAAGCTTTTATCTTTCTTTAAATTACTACTTGTAGGAAATTTGATATTCTATGATATTGTAATGTTTGGAAAAACTTCATGCTTAGTTAATTGTTGTGTGGATATTATGTGATGATTGGTTCATTTTGACTGCGTTATAAATGTGGTGTCTTTAGTGTCCTTGGTGTAACCCTCTAGACTTAGTCTAGATGTTTGGGCTGAGTTTAGGTTGTTACAATTTCTCACTCAAATTTTATTTCTCTCTCAAGTCTCTCTTTTTTTATTAACATTTTCTTAACAATTTCGTAAATTATTTTTTCTATTACAATTTATTTCGTGTTTTTTGAAATTAGCAATGGCATAATCAAACACTGTTTTTCCTTGGAAGTGAATTCAACCACTGTTTTGCCTTGCTCTTCAAAGAGAATGGGAACAATCGTAAGCGTATGGCATCATCAATACTGCCATTAATCTTGATTGTGTCGCAAATCTCTAGAAAGTTAGCCAAATGAGCATTCGGATTTTCATCTTGCAACCCATCAAACTGAACTTACTACTGTACAATTTGAATTGTGTTATGCTTTACCTCAAAATTGTTTGAAACAATGGTCAGTCTAACAATGCTCGATTCAGTCCCAATCAGAGTAGGCTTAGCACAATCAAACATAGTACGAGGAGCAAGAGGTGCAAGAGGCTGTTGATTATTTTGTTTATCACCTATCTCTATAGTAATATCCTTTGACTATATTCTGTTGGCTTTGCTTATCTTCTCTAGCCTCTCTACAATTTTTACGATCATTCTTTTCAATCTCACTATAAAAAAGTAATGGATCCAACGGGTTTCCTCTAGTCATAACCAAAAAAACTGCCAGAAGCAAAAAAAAAAATGTAAAATTTTAAAAATATTAAAAATGACTAAATTAATAGAAATAAAGTTTTCCTAATATTTTAATCCCCAACAATGGCGCCAAAAAACTTGTTGTCCACGAAACCAACTAAAAATCTGACAAAGGCAAGTGCACCTATCAATTAATAGTATAGCTACGGTGAGCAAAGATATTATTCCCACGAGGACTAAAAGTAGTAGTAATACCACTTTTCTATTAGTTAACCATCAAATTGGTGTGATTGGTTAAAACTAAAATTAACTAAATTAATTAAATAAAGAACATGACAAAAAACAAATCAGGAAATGAATGATTAACAACCAAGAAGCGAGACGATACCTAGGAAAGAATTCACCTAGACTTCATCTGCCATTTTCAATCTATATTACGCAATTTCTTGACTTAGTACCTTGATCCGTAGAAATCCCTAAATTATGCTAATATCTTTCTTCAAGACTAAGAGCAACTGATTCTATGTTGATTAATTGAAATTTCTTTCTAATTAAAACTCCCATTGTCATATTAACTTGATCTATGGATCCCCCTATTAGATTTGACTCTAATCCGATAGATTTATGTAGTCCTATTTCTAGGATTGCATGCAACTTCACTCAATTTCGCTAGATCTACTCTTAAACATGGTCTATTCCTCTAATTCATGCACATCAAACATGGATTAATAGTCTAGAATTATTAAACCAAGAATTAAGCATACATAATTGAGAACAGGATCCAAGTATTTATTGCTTAAAATTAAAAATAAAATAACATAACCCATCCTAGGGTTCATTTCCATAGGTATTTGGAGAATTAGTTCATGATAGCTAATAAAAACATCCCAAAGACAGTATAACCACAAGGAACAAAGAAACTCATAATAAACATCAGGGAAATCAAAAGGAGATCTTCAATCTTGATGAAAATCTACTTTAAAATCGGCTTTAATGGTGTTTTTCGAGTTTTTTCCTTAAGTATCCTATGACGGCTCACTCCTATCTTCTTATTTTTGTCATATATAGGTCTTAAAATGCCTGAAAAACCTAAAAATTGTGTTTCTTCACTATTTAAAGTGCAAATTGTGATTTTGACACGGTCTGGCACACACTCATGTGGTTCACACATCCGTGTGCCCAAACCGTATCTGAGAGTCTAGCCCGTATGGCCCTTGTACCTTGTTCTAATTTTCTAATTTTCTCTCATTTTCTGCTCATTTTGCTCCCAAATTCTCTCTTAAGTATAGAAACATGAATTCGAAGGATCAGGAGTATAAAATTCACCATTTTACATCGACCAATCATCCAAAAACGCATTAAGAATGAGGCTAAAACATGTTATTTTTATCACATATCACCTGTGTAATTTATTTTGAATTAGGTTGGGAACATTATTTACCTTCGGCTGAATTTGTGTACAATAATAGTTTCCAGTCGAGCATTCAAATTGCTTCTTATGAATCATTATAGGTCATAGGTGTCAAACAATTGTTTCCTTGTCGGATTTGTGGGAAAGAAAAATTGTTGGTCGAAATTGATTCAAGAAATGGAAGATATAGTTAAGGTGATCTGAGATAGAATGAAAGTAGCTTTTGATAGACAAAAATTGTACAGGGAACTGAAATGTCAAGATATTGAGTTTTTCGTGGGTGATAAAGTGTTTCTAAAGGTTTCTTCGTGGAAGAAAGTTCTACAATTTGGTTGAAAGGGAAAGCTGAGCCCTTGATTTATTAGACCGTATGAAATCATTAAAAGGGTTGGACCAGTTGTCTATCGAATGGCATTACCGACAGAGTTACAGAAAATACATGATGTTTTTCATGTGTCGATGCTTAAGAGATATCAATCGGTTAGCGGATGAAATTGAAATTCAGCCTAACTTGTCATATGAGGAAAACCTATCCAAATTCTATCTAGTGAGGTGAAAGAGTTAAGAAATAAACATGTTCCACTCATAAGTGTTTTGTGGCATAGCCATAGTATGGAAGAAGCGACTTGAGGATCGAAAGAGACCATAAAATCCCAGTATCCCCACCTCTTTTCAAGAAAAATTTGATGACGAAATTTCTTAAGGGGGGAGAATTATGGAGACTCTAAAGTCAGTAGTGTCAAAAAGTGTGATTTGAAACCCCGATTCCTTAACCTAAAACCTTAAATATTTAATAAAGTATTTACGGACTTATATTAGAAATGAATTGAATATTGGTGGAGTAATTTTTTAGAAATAGTGCTTAATTATGGTGTAGGGACTGAATCGTTAATGTGTTAAAAGTTCAATTTCAATATGTTTTTATTAACTGGAAATGGAATAAGGATTAAAGTGGGAATTATACCACTTATAAGTATAGTGAACGATAGCTTGGTAAATTTATAAAGAAAAATGTAATAAAATTATAATAAATTAATAAATTAAACATAAACAAATTAAACAAATCATAAGAAACAAATAACCTTAATAGATTGAAAGAGAAAGGAATTTTTCTCTTTACATTTCAAATTTTCGAAACCAAGGGGAAGGAGAGAAGACGAGAGACCTAGGATTCTTTCAGTTTGAAGCTTCAATTGGTATGTTCAATTTAGTCATTTTCTTATCATTTTTATGTTTTTGAAATCTTGGGAGCTTAAGCTAGCTGACCTATATAGTATTTTCGGTACTGTTAAAGATTAAAGATGTTACCATGGTTGAATAGTTAAAGTTTTAGGGGTTATTTTTATAGATTTTATGTTTGGAGTTGAAAAAGGACTAAATTGTAAAGTCAATTGATGATTTTGTGTAATAGGGACTATTGTACAAGTTTTGAAATTTGTCATAAAAATGAGAAATATAAAATTTAATTAGGCTTAAAGTGAAATTGACATGAAAATTTGTGGTTAAATTTGAAAGTTATGTTAGTATCAGTTTTAGGGACTAAATTGTATAAAATAAAAAAGTTGCATAATTTAGAAATTGATTGTGAAAATGGTTGAGTATTGATGAATTACCATTTTTTTTAATTCGCAGCTAACGTCAACCTGGATTTGTCGAAAAATAAAGGAAAAGATAGAGTTACCGACTAACAGCTCGAAGTTTACGATTTGTATTTCTATAATTTGAACTACTTTGTAATTAATGCATATTAACATTTTTGTGCATTGTAAGAACATAAGGTGAGACAATTTTTGAGGATGAGATGTTTTGGATTGATTTGAATTGACTAATGTCCATTAGGACTAAATTGAATATATGTGAAAAATTTGTATGTTTATATAAATATGAAATTGAATACATAATGAGACATTTGATGTGGCCATATGTTCAAATAAATGATTTCATGATAAAAATTTATGTGAATATAGATATTGATTGAGAATGAAATGAATAATGAATACCTTATTAACTGTTCGAGTAGAGTCGGATATAGTTGACATGCCCTAAGATAGAAGGAGTTCTGGGTTACTTTGACTACAAGTCGATGAGGCACTGGGTGCCAATTTGCTTTGGTTATACCAATGGGACACTTGTTTTCAAACTTTTTGATAGTGTTGGGCACAACTATTTTCTTCGTATTTATCCGATAAGGACATGGCCGTATGGTCCCTATTTTCATATTTTTCCTATCTTTTTATTTTTGTTTTAAATTGATCCCTGTTTGATATCAGGTTGATTTTAAGCTTTCGTAAGCTCAATATAAACTCTAAATTGATCCAATTACATGTTATACTTGATCATATGTGATATAATGGTATTTAATTGAGATTTTTTAATTAATAAATTGCATGTAATGGATTTGTAATTGTTTGTGACATCCTATTACTTGGGTTCGATGACCGGACAAGGGAAGGGGTGTTACAGAATTTATCCAACATCCATTTATGGATTTATTCATTTATGACATTCATGGTGTGACTTACTTAAATTCTGAGTACGTGAATGACTATGTGTGTATAATTCATGTGTTTTTTATATGTTGAGAACTTATGCTCTCTTGGTAGAAGGTTGAAAGCTATTATGTTGGGTACATGACTTATGCATGTCATGACTTCACTCACAAAAGTGGAATCATAGATTGATTAAAAGAGTACATGGTATCCTCTTATTGGCATTTATGGATTATGAAAATGTAACATGACAATGGTTCATTTGTCTAGGAGAAATGATTTTATCATTACTAGAATGAGTAATAATCATTTCTTTGCAGGAGGTGCAATTGTGACCGTGAAATAAAAACAGACCAAGTTTGGTGCATGGATTTAACCTAAAAGAATTATGGAAATTCTATAAGAGTAACACACATATGAAATGGTCGTTAGACAAAAGCTTAATTTTAGTACCTTTCGTAACGATGTATAATGGAGAGTTCAATTATGGTACTTTTAGTGGATTGACTCCATAACTAAAAATTTAGTGAAAGTTTATTTAAGTAATTATTCTTATACTCAAATAAATTCTACTTTTTTGGAGTTTGGATTCTAGATTAGGAGCAATTATTATTGCAATCATCTAGCAACTATAATTAGGATCTGGAAGTTGAATTTGGTTTTGGAAATACTTGGGGGTTTATGCAAAAACTCTCCCTAAGAATCTCGAATTTTGTAGTTTGTTTGGTTCTTTGAATTAGGGCACACTTTCTAAGCATCCGAGAGTTTGAGAATAGTGTAGAAGATCAATTGGTTGAAAGCTTGAAGACATCAAACATCAATTCGAGTTAAGTGGAAAGTCCGAGCACCTTCCTAGAGCCTTATTGTAACAAAAATTTTCTACAAGAAAATTATTTAGAAAACATGTCAGAGTTGGCGCAATGAAATTTTGAATTTTTCTAAATATGAAATTTGTTGTAAAATCTAAAGTAATAAATTTGATCAAATAAGTACATGTGTTTTGGGGCTTGGGGAGACAATCCAAATCACAAAGGGGCCTTCAGGAAGGTGCTCAGATTTTTCGATCAACTCGAATTGAAGTTCAAAGCCTTCAAACTTTAAGCCAAATGATCTTCTCCACTATTCTCAAACTCTCATATGCTAAAGAGTAGGCTCTAACTCAAATAACCAAATAAAAAACAAAAACTAGGACTTCACAACGGTGGAAGTCAAAATCCCTTATATGTATCCAAAATAAAAAGTACAACTTCTAGATTTGAATTATAATCACTAGATTATTATAATTATAATTCTCACAAATATAAAAGTCAAATTAAAAATAGAATTTATTTAAGTACAAGAAAATTACTCAAATAAAATTTTACTAAATTTCAATAAAGTTTTCCCTACTATGCGATATATAGATAGGGATATTTTTAAGAAATTTATTCTTATTAGAAGTAAATTGATTAATTAAATCGATGTAGTTCAAGCCCAACTAGGACTTCCCACCTATATGATCTGTAGATCCAAGGGAAATTTTCCTTTACATGCCATGACACATTAGTCTTAGTGGGCTAGTTATGCTTGTAGCGCCCTCTACACGTCTCCGTCACCGGATTAGGGTTACAAAATGCTACCATTCAAAACAAAACATAAACGAGCTATTGATAAACCGTAATATGTTCATATTTTAATCTCACATTTAGCATACTTTTGGATGATTTAGTCCCTGAATTGTGGAATTTGGTGCTCCTAATCCTTTAATTTCATGTTTTATACTTAGGAAAGCACCGGAGGATGAAAAGAATGAGAAACGGGCCAAAAATGGATAAAATGGGCCAAAGTATGAATTACTCACAGTGGCGCTTTGAAACACACCAAGTAGTGCCACTGGCGTGTCCTCATCAGAGAAAAGAAGAGTTCTATTCAGATTAGGGTCCTTAGAGGCAAAGAAAGACTTTCCAAAAGCCTATATAAACACCTTAGAGGCCAACCTTCAGGGGGCATTCAGCTAGGCCAAAGAGCCAAGCCAAAGGGGCCAAATTGTGGGATTCACTTGAAGAAAGCCAGTTGATTCATCTCAAGAAGCCAAAATCATACTCAAGACTGAGGATCTCTCATTCAATCCCTTCGAGTGGTTTTAGGGTTTTCTCTATGTTTTATTTTATATTTTCTTCTGAGATGTATTGATAAACCGTAAAAGTAACATATTTTAGGCCCACATTTAGTATGATTTTGGATGATTTAGCCCTTGATTTATGTAAAAATGTGCTCTTAATCCTTTCTTTTCATGTTTTTACTCAAGAAAGCACCCGAGGACGAAAAGAACAAGAAACGGGCTTAAAAATGGCCAATTTGGGCCAAAGAGGAAATTGACATGACCTGGACTTCAAGCTACACGACCGTGCCTTGACAATTAACTAAGACACGACCATGCCACGATTTACACAGCCGTGCCCCGATCGAAAGAATCGAGACACGGCCTGAAAATGATTTACACGAGCGTGTACCATGGCTGTGCCCCTGCCTCGGGAAAGAGCAATTTTACTCAGATTTGGATACTTTGAGGCAAAAAAAAACACGTTCCAAAGCCTATTCAAACATCGAGTAAGAAGTATACTTGAATTAGGACACTTAAAGGCCAAGTAAAGCATTCTAAAAATCTATATAAACACCCTAAGTGTGTCCTGAAATGAGGGTGGTTAGCTAGGCTAAGGAGCCGAGCCAGAAGGCCAGATTTGTGGGAATTACTCGAAGATAGCCGGTTGATCCATCTCAAGGAGCCAGAATTCTACTCAAGACGGCGGATTTCTCCTTCAATTTCTTCAGGGGGTTTTAGGGATTTCTTGTGTTTTGTTTTATCTTTTCTCTTGAGATGTTTTCTTTATTTTTTATGAACTAAACCCTTCAGATACCTAAAGGGGATGAAACCTAGATGAATCTTGTTATTATTTTCTGAATTATATGATAAATTCTTAGTTTGTTCTTAATTATGCATGCTTAATCCAAATCTGATGTGCTTAGGTGGAGGAGGAATAGACCCTACTTAAGAGTAGATCTAGCATAATTAAGCATAGTTGATCGCATGCCTAGAGATAGGGTGACGAGATTTTGTCGGATTAGGGTGAAACCTAATATTGGATTCCATAGATCGATTTACTGCTCTTCTAGGGGGTTATTATTTGAGAAAGAGATTTCCATTAATTAACCTAGGGTTAGACGTTATTCACCTCGAGAGAGGGTTTAATATACGTTAGGGAGTCTTACGGATCAAACTAAATGAATAAATTGTATGGTTCAGTGTTAAATAACAAATCAAGTCTATGTGGATTCTTCCTGAGGGTATCATCGTGATCAACTGAGTTTCTCTTCAAGTTATTTTCCAATTCATTCTTTTTGTCTTTGTGTCTTTAGTTTAGTAAGTCGTCAATTTAGATTAAAGCAACTTCACTTATGTTAGGCTAGATAATAAAAGGAAAGTCAGCATTAGTACTTTTAGTTCCTTTGGGTTCGACAATCCGGTCTTGCCTAAGCTATACTACTATTTGATAGGTACACTTGCCTTAAGTCATTGTCAGAGTTAGTTTCCAGGTTCGATCATTCTCTTTATAAATTTTAAAACTCAACAAAACAACGATCATGTATTCATTTATAATTATGAACTAAACCCCTCAAATACCTGAGGGGGGTGAAACCTAAGACGGATCTTGTTATTATTTTTTGAGTTGTATGATAAATACTTGATTTGTTCTTAACTATGTGTTCTTAATTCTTATTTTGATACTTGTGATATTGATTCAGCGTTTATGCTCTTAGGCGGAGGAGGAATAGACCCTGCCTAAGAGTAGATCTAACATAGTTAAGCGGAGTTGATCGCAACCCTAGAGATAAGATGACTAAAATCATTTCGAATTATGGTCAAACCTAATATGGGAGTCCATAGATCGAGTTAATGCAATTCTAGGGGTTTTAATTAGAAAGAGATTTCAATTAATAAACCTAGAGTTAGACGCTATGAGCCTCGAGAGAGGTATTAATATAAATTAAGGAATCCTACGGATCAAGTCAAGTGAATAAATCGTCTAGTTCAGAGTTAAATAACAAGTGAAGTCTAGGTGGATTCTTCCTTGGGTATTGTCTCAATCAATTGGTTTTTCCCACAAGTATTTCCCCAATTCATTCTCTTTGTCTTAGCATCTTTAGCTTAGTAGTTAGTCAATTTTAGGTTAAACAACAATTCATTTAATTCTTAGGTTAAATAATAAAAAGAAAGTTAGTATTAGTACTTTTGGTTCCTTTGGGTTCGACAATCCGGTCTTGCCACTAAACTATACTACTGTTTGATAGGTACGCTTGCCTCAAGTCATTGCTACCATTAGTTCTTAGCTAGATCATTCATTATATAAATTTTTAAGACTCTAACACACGATCAAGTTTTTGGCGCTGTTGCCAGGGAACTGAAATATTAAGAACATTCAATTTTTATTACTTTAGCCATATTCTATTTTTGCAATTAAATTTTATTTTTACTTTTCTATTTTTTTTTCTGTTTATCTGTTCCTAGCAGGTACCTCTAGTTTATGACTAGAAGGAACCCGGCAGGACCTTTAATTTACGACAGTGATATTGAAGGAATTGCTCACAGAAATCGTAGAGAAATGAGGCGAAGCTTAAACTATATACAAGAAGAGCAAGAGACGGAAATTAATACTACCGAAGAGATGGCTGAGAATAATCTGCTACCTTAAGAGGTGGCCGAAAATCAGACTCCTCGAACTATGTATGATTATGCTAAACCTAATTTAACAGGGAATGAATTGAGTATTGTTAGGCCTGCTATAGCTGCTAATAATTTTGAACTAAAACCTAACACTATTTAAATGATTCAACAATTTGTTCAATTTGATGGTTTGCAGGATGAAGACCCAAATACTCATTTAGGAATAAAGTCAACTAGTGGTTGAATTCTCTTCCACGAGGATCAACCACTACATGGGATCAAATGACCGAAAAAATTTTGTTAAAATATTTTTTGCCGGCTAAATTAAGGAATGATATCTCTTCTTTTGTGCAGATGGATCTAAAAACACTATACGATGCATGGGAGAGATACAAAGATCCATTGAGAAGGTGCCCACACCATGGATTACCCTTGTGGCTACAGGTTCAGACTTTTTACAACGGTGTGAACCCTTCAATGAGACAACTGATTGATTCAGCAGCCGGTGGAACCCTGAAAAATAAAACTCTTGAGGCGACCTATGAGTTTATAAAGGAGATGTCACTGAACAACTATCAGTGGCAAGTTATAAGGACAAGGCCAACAAAAACAGCAAGATTTTTCAACCTCGACACAGTCACCATGCTATCAAATCTGGTAGAGATGTTAAATAAAAAGATTGATAGTTTGTGTGGTTCCCCGCCGGTACACCCAGTAATGCAATGTGATTCAAACCTAAGAGGTGTGGCGAATCATGAGTACCCACCCTACAATCCTGGCATGGAAAGCGAACAGATAAACTATACGAGTAACAATTTTAAATCTCAAAATAACCCTTATAGTAATACTTATAATCTACGTTGGAGGAACCACCCCAATTTCTCATGGGGTGGTCAAGGAAATCAGAGACAACAGCCCTACCCACAGGAAAAGAAACTGAACCTTGAGGAGATGCTGACAAAATTCATAGCGGTATCAGAAACACGTTTCCAAAACACCAAAATAGCAATTAAAAATCAACAAGCATCGATTCAAGGGATCGAGAACTAGTTAGGGCAACTCGCTAAGTTAATCTCCGAACGACCACAAGGTAGCTTGCCAAACAACACAGAAACTAACCCAAAGGACCAACTTCAAGCCGTAACAGCTCATGACAGTGAAGGGTTAGTGGAATTTTAATTTGACTCGAGGCAAGATCCTGTGGTAACTGAAGGTAAGGTTGAGGTAAGCCAAGAAAAACTAAAACTGATAATTAAAGAATACTAACCTCGAATACCATACCCCAATGTGATGAAGAAAGACAAAACAGATGAACAGTTAAGTAAGTTTCTTAAACTTTTAAAGAAATTACATATTAACTTACTGTTTCTTGAAGTTCTTTCGCAAATGCCAGATTCAAGGAAATTTTTAAAAGAGGTTTTGACAAATAAGTGGAAGTTAGAAGAGGAATCGCATGTTGAATTAAACGCAGTGTGCTCCGCAATGTTGCAAAATAAACTACCGCGAAAATTAAAAGATCTAGGGAGTTTTACAATTCCATGTTTAATTGGTAGTTTATCTATTGGTAATGCTTGAGCTGATTTAGGGGCAAGCATCAATGTTATGCCTTATAAATTGTTTAAACAGCTAGGTATAGGGAAACCCAAACAAACTAGGATGAGTATTCAATTAGCTGATAAGACTATTAGAATTTCTAGGGGTATAATTGAAGATGTACTTGTGAAAATTGATAAATTCATATTCCCAGTAGACTTTGTTGTTTTAGACATGGATAAAGACAATAGTATCCCCTTAATTTTAGGAAGACCTGTTCTAGCAACTCCTAGAACTAAAATTGATGTTGGTACAGGAGAACTCATACTCCATGTAGGTACCGAATCAATCAATCTTCAAGCTCTCGACTTAGCTAGGACATCAAGTAATCAAGGTGAGAAAATTAATTCTATTAATGACCATTCAGTTAAACCTTCTTTTCAGGAAGCACCGCAGAACCACACATCTGAGCCAGATCCTAGACCTCATACCAACAATAAAATAACTCTTGAGGAACGAAGGCTTCAGATCGATGAGCTAGACGAGTGGAAGCCACCTGTTAAGGAAAAACCGAAGGAACCCCCAAACGAGCTTATAGGAACATCAAATCACTTCAAAATAGGAGATCAGGTACTGTTAGAGAAAACAGATCCTCGAACCGCCACTTCAGACCTAAAGACAAACGACGAAATCCCTTTTAAGATACTTAATGTCTTCCTATACGGGACAGTCGAGGTAAGCAATCCTATATTCGGTACTTTTAAAGTAAACGCTACTAGACTCGAATTATATACTAATAATAAAACTGATAGCATGTAAAAGGATTTTTCACTCCTCAAAACACCATGATTATGCGAGTGAGAGGTAAGTCTAGCATAATACTTTAAACGAGCGCTTCTCGGGAGGCAACCCGAGCACTAACCCCATTAATTTTTACATTTTTATTTTTTTTACTTTTATTTTTTTCCTTTCTAGCACCTCACTATAAACTAACCAAAATGCAGATTTCCATACCACACGGCCTTGCACACGGCCGTAGCCGTGGCCATGTGGACACTATGAATTTTAGTACAGGGGCATGGCGAAGATCGTGCAAAAATAGGACAACAATTTTCCCCAAGACACGGGCTGCAATAAATCCGCACGGCCTTGCGAGGCGGCCATGGTCGACATTATTAGCTTTTTCACATTTCATCGCCGCCCCCACCTCGCGACCCAACCGATGACGAGGACCTTTGAGTCCTTTTATTTTCTTTATTTTTCATTTTTATATTTATTTTTAGTTTATTTTCATTCTTAATTAAACTTTTTACCTTTATTGTTTAAAACTTTTATTAGTACAGTTTAATTTCTTTTATCACTGGCTGTCTAACTCTCGAGTATCTCTAACAACACCCATTAAATAGTACTCCCTAAAAATTTAATTGATGACTTCACAGTTTCAAAAGGTACAATGTGCCACTCTAGGAACGAACATATAACCAGAGTATTCTCGACCACCTTCACTTATGCTTAGTCATCATATTCATCATTGATCATCCTCAAGGACTCCATCCAAAATTCAGGAAGTTTCACTTCTCTCCCTATCTTTTCTTTTTCCTACTATATTTTGAATATCTATCTTTGTACATTGAGGGCAATGTACATCTTAAGTGTGGGGGGTGAAATTTTATTTTGAAAAGTTCCTAACTTTTTGCATTATTCTCAAATCACTAATTATAATGAAATTTTTGTTGATTTATGATTTTTATTGATATGTTTTAGATTAAGTCATAGTTATTTGTGCACTAATAATTTAAACTTTAAGATACTAGAGAATCTAGCATGATAAGTCTATTTTTCAGAATTAAAAAAACTGCTAGGTTGTTGACCTAAATTTGAATATTACCTTGAAATTTGAAATTTACAAAGTTGATATCAAAAACCCATAATTTTTGTGAGATTTTGAGCCTTTTAGAGCATATATTCTTTTCTTGCTCACTTTTTTTTATTATGAGTGTGTCAACATTGATTTGTTATTCTAGAACTTGCTTTGATTATACATGTCAAGACCATATCATTGATTTGATATACAGAAATGATAAAGGCACTTAGGATTTAACCCACTTACTCCACTAAAAGCCTACCGTCACAATTAACCCCTAGTGAACTCCTTTGATCCTAACAAACCTTTTATTGATTCACCCACTATTATTAACCCAAAACCCATCTTGTATTTGTTATCACCATTTTTCTTAACTACCCTGCTATCGATATTTGATTTAATCAGTTGCCTAATTATTTTATCTCAGTAGTTGAATCCATCTTATATTATGTATATACTTGATTTTTCTTTAAAAAAGAAATAAAAAAATCAAAGCATATTCATTATTAGTTCGTAATTAAATGAGCTTATACGTTTAAATTCCACATCTTGAAGAAAAAGCTCGTATTATTAGTATTACAAGTTTTAAATTAATGTAACTATTTAGGATTAGTTCATTTTTTCTAGTTAGGTGAATTGTCAATTCAATCTCGATTCTAACCTTCTAATTCAGCCTTTATCAACACCTTTAACCTAAGCCCCGTTACAACCCCTTTAAAGACCTTTTGATTTGTGTATCATCTCATTTTATAGTGGTGGAGATTTGGTTTTCATGCAAGCCTATGGGATTAACTTTTCATGTTCAACTTTTTGAGTGCTTAATTTTGAACCTTAAACACTTTGAGTGATTTGAGTAAATCTTTAGTGAGGATGTCAACTCTTGTCAATTTTGAATTAAAGGTGATTATTTAGGTAAAGGGAAACGCCTATATTTTCATGCTACAAAAACTATGACTTTGTTTGTTTCAATCTTTAGGACCCTTTTTACTTACATTATCAATGTATAAATTATCTATGAATTATAATGAAATATTATCGATGAATATTATGAATTAAGGAAGTTTGTTTTAATTGTGAATTGAGAATTTTACTTGAGGACAAGCAAAAGCTTAAGAGTGGGGGTATTTGATAAACCGTAATATGTTCATATTTTAATCTCACATTTAGCATACTTTTGGATGATTTAGCCCCTGAATTGTAGAATTTGGTGCTCCTAATCCTTTAATTTCATGTTTTATACTTAGGAAAGCACCAGAAGATGAAAAGAATGAGAAACGGGCCGAAAACGAAGAAAATGGGCCAAAGTATGAATTACACACGGCCTAGGCTCGAAACATCTGATCGTGCCTCCTTAGCAGATCCGATCACGGCCTGGCTCTGAATCACATGGTCGTGCCACACGGACGTGTCCCTGCCGTAGAAAAGAAGAGTTCTATTCAGATTAAGGTACTTAGAGGCAAAGAAAGACATTCCAAAAGCCTATATAAATACCCTAGAGACCAACCTTCAGGGGGCATTTAGCTAGGCCAAAGAGCCAAGCCAGAGGGGCCAAATTGTGGGATTCACTCGAAGAAAGCCAGTTTATTCATCTCAAGAAGCCGGAATCATACTCAAGACTGAAGATCTTTCATTCAATTCCTTCAGGTGGTTTTAGGGTTTTCTTTATTTTTTATATTTTCTTCTGAGATGTATTTTTTTTATAATTATGAACTAAACCCCTCAAATACCTGAGGGGGATGAAACCTATGACGGATCTTGTTATTGTTTTCTGAGCTGTATGATAAATACTTAATTTGTTCTTAACTATGTGTTCTTAATTCTTGTTTTGATATTTCAGGATATTGATTCAGGCGTTTATGCTCTTAGGCAGAATAAGAATAGACCCTATCTAAGAGTAGATCTAGCATAGTTAAGCGGAGTTGATCGCAACCCTAGAGATAGGATAACGAAAATTTGCCAGGTTAGGGTCAAACCTAATATGGGAGTCCATAGATCGAGTTAATGCAATTCTAGAGGTTTTAATTAGAAATAGATTTCAATTAATCAACCTATGGTTAGACGTTAGTAGCCTCGAGAGAGGTATTACTATAAATTAGGGAATCCTATAGATCAAGTCATGGGAATAAATCGTCTGGTTCAGAGTTAAATAACAAGTGAAGTCTAGGTGGATTCTTCCTCGGGTATTGTCTCAATCAATTGGTTTTTCCCACAAGTATTTCCCCAATTCTTTCTCTTTGTCTTAGCATCTTTAGCTTAGTAGTTAGTTAATTTTAGATTAAACAACAATTCCTTTAATTCTTAGGTTAAATAAAAAAAAGAAAGTTAGTATTAGTACTTTTGGCTCCTTTGGGTTCGACAATCCGGTCTTGCCACTAAACTATACTACTGTTCAATAGGTGCACTTGCCTCAAGTCATTGTCACAGTTAGTTTTTAGGCTAGATCATTCATTATATAATTTTTTAAGACTCTGACACACGATCAGCTATCACAGTTAAAATTTGTTTAAATAAAAATTATTCATTAAACATATAATAAAAAACATAATATTTATACATAATCAGAATTAATTTGAGTTTACGTAAGTCCGAAAATAATTCAGAACAAAATAGGGACTAATTTGAAACATTTAAGAAAAACATGGCAAAAATACAAAACAGGGGTCACACGATCGTGTGGTGCAAGAAAATAATTCCGTGTCCTTAAACCATATAACAACCTAATGCCATGTGATAAAGGGTCACACAGATCTATTGCCAGGCCATGTAACAAATTGTGGCCATGTGAACCATTCTACACCTAAATTGAATAGACCACACAGTCGTGTCCTGCACCTGTGTATGGCACACGACTGTGTGGTAAACTGTGTCATAGGTCATGTGTGCCTAAAATACCTTCAACGAGAAGCCAAATTTGGCCAAAGATCCCTTAAGCCACAAGCCAATGCATTAGACCCTTGAACAACATGATTTAAGACACCAAAACATACCAAATTCACCTTAATTCACTCAACCTAAGTGTCTAACCAATATTCCACAATTTGTACCATAATTCAATCATGAAACAACAACCATTCATTACCATTCATGCCAAGATTTTTCATGTCTAAATATACTCACATAATCATCATTTTCTTAACTACTATATCAACAAACAAAGCTCAATGAATGACCTAAAACATGAGTACCTATTTTCACAATTTAAGCATACTTCATTCAATCATGCCTTTAAACATTTCATACCATTCAAGTCAATCATTCCAAACATAAAAATTACCAACATTCATTATCAAGTCATGCTAATACCTAGACATACACATAATGCCATTTAAATATTAGATAACATCATCAACTTACTAAGTATCAAATACTTACTGATCACTTAATACATCAAGGTTATTTATAATCTTATTCACAAGGTATAATTGCAAAAAAAAAAAAAAACCTCAACGTTTGGGGGCTTTTGGTTTTGTTCCCTTGACCTTTTTTTTTTTATTTGGGCCCTCAACTTAATGATTTTTCCACAAATCAGCCCATTTTTAACGGGAAACGTCAGCTGACCATTAGTCAAGCACAGGTAAACATAGATGTCCTTGTAGCGTGCCATGTTGATGGATGATGTGGAAAAAAGTTAATTAAAATAAATAAAAAAAGACATAATATGAAAAAAAAGCCCTAATAATAGTGACAAAAAACTGAAGATCTAAAAATTTCAATTTGTGAAAACCCCAAATCGTGAAATCCTTAAAAACTTCAGCAATCTCCAATTTGAATCATGGATTGATGAAATTTTCTACATCCTTAATCCCTTATTCCCGAATCTTCATTGAATCCCTAATCCCTTATTCCCAAATCGTGAAATCCCATAACCTCTAGGAAATTGTTATTCTTCTTCCTTGTCTAAAATCATGGATTTGGGAAATTTTTTCAAATTTGAATCACATAGTTCGAATAGTCAGCCTAGAGATTGGGTATCGCATGGTTCGCGGAGTGAGTATGTACATGATGGGGAAGCAGTAAAATGTCACTGCAATAAGTTAGCTCCAAGAGACACTTCATGGAGCAATTTAAATTCAGGGAGGATATTTTATGGTTGTTTAGATTTTCGGGTAAGTGAAGAAGAATTTTATTTGCTACTTGAGCTCAGTTTGGATAATTTCAAAAATTTCCCTAGGTTGAGGGTTTATGATTTAAATTTTTTTTGTCGTCAATTTGGATGATTTCAATTTGGATGTTTAGGGTTTGTTTGGAGGACGGAGGCTGTGGTTTCTTCAAGTGGTATGATGGGAAAATGTGTGACCATGCGACTGAGTTACTCGTCAATTGCATGATAGTGAACGAAATCTTTCAAAGGATAATTTAGCACTTAGAAAGAAGGTTATGGTTTTGGTTGCATTTGATGGTAGCCATAATGGTGGCAGTAGTGCTGTTAAGACATAGGTGAGAACTAGCAGAAAGGAACAAAATGTCGACCATGAAGAAAAAAGTGAAAGTTATCAAGAAAGAGAATGTAACATCCTAAATTTTTGGGCCTATGCGTTTAATGGGTGAATATGTAGAATGAGTTAATTTAGGTGTTAGGGGTCTAAATTGGGTCAGGCTTAGGCAGAGGCCTTGATTAAAATTATCTGTTTGGGCATTATAGGGTTTAAAAGGTAGTATCTATGTTTAAAATACCAAAGTGGGCTTGTGGCCCAATCTTAGGAGGTGACGCCACACGAGGGAGTAAGGGTAAGTTTCATGGAGCCTAATTCTTTTAATTTAAGTTAGCTAAATTTTGGGCATTAGGATTAGGTGGAATGGATGGCAACAAGGCTAAAATTTAGGGGTTTTAATGTTTAAAATATGTGGATAATAAGCAGATAAAGGCTATTATTTAGGAATTTATTTTATGTGGATAATAAGCAGATAAAGGCTAAGATCTAGGGATTTTAATGATTAAAATATGTGGATAATATACTGATAAAGGAGGGAGGAGTTAGAGATAATTAAGTCTCTTTTAGATGAGCTAGTAGATTAAGATAAAGGAGAAAAGTTAGAATTTATCTACAAAGAGAGTGATGGCCAAGAATCCATCCTTGAGAGAGTAAAGAAACTAGCTACTACATGGCAAAGGGTTGCCGAATTTCCTATAAATAGAGGGGGCTATCTCCTTGTTTCTGACATTAAATCCTCTCCCTTTTGTGCCGAAATTCCCTAGCTTCTTTTCTCCAAATTTCTTTCTCTATTTCTTTAAAAGCCGAAACTTTCCCCACTTTCTTTTCCCTTGTGTCATTTCTCTAAAAAGCCGAAGCATCCATCACTTTTTCTTTTATTCATCCTATTTGAGAAATTGTTCTACACTTTCGGCATTTAAATCTTCCATCGGCATTACCGAATCCTCTCCCTAGTGCTAGCCGAATATCCTATGCTAAGGTAAGTGTCGATTTTTGATTAGTTCTCATGATCTATTCCCGATTTTTGAAAGGCAAAAGCTGAAAGCTAATAGTTTAATGGTTTTATGGTGGGCGACAATTCGGGATTTGAAGGAAGCTTGGTCAATTAGATCTAAAAGTCGAAAATAACTAGTCTCCACTTTCAGGATTTTTGAGGTAAGAAGATTTCCCTAGATATCTATTAGATTTGATCATTATATGCAAGATCTTAAGGTTATAATGAGAATTAACGATTAAATATTGTTACAATAGCTCTGATAAGGATTTGATAGAATTAAATATGGATCAGGCAAAAGAAAGAATCCCTAAGTTTAAGAAACGAGCAGTATCTGCTATTCGAGATTGGCCAATTGGTTGTGGGCCGGCTTCTAAACAACACCTTAGGTAGATAGCAGTTGTGTCGACTAAGGATAGCGTTTATATAGAAAGCCTCCTTTTATCGATAATCAGGTGTGTAGATCCTTAACACATAAGTTTTGTTTGTATTATATGTTATGGGCTAAAAGCCAGAAAAAGGTGTGTAGATCTCTATCACACTAAATAATCCTAATAAATCTGTGATATATATGTTATGGGCTAAAAGCTGAAAAAAGGTGTGTAGATCTCTAACACACTTCTAATAAACCTGTATGTATGTCTATTTATATATGTTATGGGCTAAAAAGCTGGAATGAGGCTGTATAGACAGTCGAATGGAACCATAAAAGGGTTAAGGATGCCAGGTACGTAAACATAGAACTCTCTATGTGTATCGATGTATGTGAAAGTCTGAGATCTGTTTAAATGGCTTGATGTTTTGAGTCTTGCATGTGTGTATGCATGGGATGGGATTGATTGATTGATTTATGGAAGGGGAGCAGGTCGCGAGGCAATCGGTGGCTTTGCCACATACAATGATTCCTTATTAATAGGAATAGGCAACACAACTATCGATATGGTGTGTAGCGGATGGAGGGTTGATTGTAGAAATCCCCACGGTGTGATGGTTGGTACGGGGGTGTGTAGAGGATGGACTCATAGGTTTGGGATGGGCCATGTTGCATATTTTGTTACCCTTGTATACGGTCCAAGGCTCATAATGTGTTTGTGGGCCTCAAGGCTTTTATGTGATTTCGAGATTTGCACACTGAGTCTTTGTGACTCACCCTTTTATTTTTCCCAACATTTCAGGTGAGCCGTAGATCGTGAACATGGGAGCGAGGTGGACTCGAAGGGCCGTCAAGTTTTATTTCTACAAATTATTTTAGGATTTCTTTAAGTTTATTTTATTTTTATTTGGGATTTTTTTAAGGCCCCTAGTTTTTATTCAACTAAGAAGTTTTCAATGTTATGCAACTTATAAATTTTATGTCAAGGTTTATTTATACTTAATAATACTAATATAAGATTTTATTTTTAAAATGTCACTTATTTACTCTAATAATGTCTAATTAACTTACGACTTCCAAAACCAACAAGGCAAAAGTTTTCAATGTACAAGCCATGACACGCCAGATCCAGTCGAAACGCATGGGCTGGGTTTGAGGTGTTACAATTTGGTATCAGAGCCCAATTCAAAACTCGGGCTGTGAAATGGGTCTTGAAATATTTTTAGAAAAAAATTTTGGTTCGAGGACATGGCCTTTGAGTCTACCGGCACCCGATCCACCCAGGTAAGTATTCTAAACTCTTGCTGTGTTATTTATGTGGGCTTAATGAGCTTTATGGGACGTAGACTATCTAGGTTAGAACTTGATGGACTCTAGGCTTAGGCAAACAACTCTTCAATTCCATAAGACTTAACTTCACTAAAACAAAACACGTAAGCGAGTCACAAGACTAAGGTGTGGCACAGCATATGCATGTCTAGGAGTAGATCCGGAAGAGCTTGGTATTTAAGCGGTCAAGTGACTCACCTCCTCTTCACAGAATCTTACGGTGCATAGTGACTATTCTCTTTAGCCATGACGAGGTGTGGCAATAGGCATACGCATGCCTAGGAGTGGATTCAGGAGAGCTTGGTATTGAAGCGGTTCTAGTGACTCACCTCATCTTCACGAAATCTTACAGTGCGTGGTATTTGTTCACTCTAGCTATAAGGACTTGTTCATTTGAACCCATAATTAAAACTCGAAAGGACCAACCACCCTATTTTGCAAACAAAACCCTAAGTTTTGTACACTTCGAAAAAAAACACATTTGATTTGAAAATGTTCGCAACTATGAAGAAAATTACCAAATTACCCTTGTTTTACAAAATGACCAAAATAGCCCTGATTTGTAGAATTACCAAATTACCCTTATTTTGTAAAATTACAAAATACCCTTGAATCACAAAATTACCAAAATACCTCAGATCACAAAAATTATTGAAATACCCCCGAATTTCAAAATTATCGAAATACCCTAGAATTTTAAAATTATCGAAATACCCCCGAATTTCAAAATTATCGAAATGCCCCCAAATTTCAAAATTATTGAAATACCCTCATATTTCAAAATTTCTGAAATGCCCTGGATTTCAAAATTACCAAAATACCCTCAGTTTCCAAAATTACCAAAATACCCCTGGGAATGCAAAATTACCAAAATACCCTTATTTTATAAAATCATCAAGGAACCTCATTTCAAAAAAAATTTACAAAAATGCCCTTGTAGGATAAAATTATGAAAATACCCTTGGGTAGTGAAAACAACAACCACAATAACAACAACACTTTTCTGTAATGAACATGAGTTCATGATTGAATGTATGGGTTTCTTAGAGGATATGAACTTGAGACTGTATGATGAATGCGAATTCAAAATAATTACTCTTAAAGCTATCATTCATAAGACTGTCCGTGGTTAAAATAAAAAAGTGGAAGAAAACTAATAATTCATAAAATTTCTAATCAGATAAACGTGAATCAGTAGAATGAGTACAAGGGGACGAAGACGCTTCAGATGTGAATAATGGTGCGTACCCTACCATAGTATACTAAGTGTTTATTTTGGCTTTAGAATTAGAGTGCGCAGCAAAAGCATAGTGGTGAGACTCAGGTAGAATGATTACTAGTTAGTTGGAAATTTCGAGGACAAAATTTCTTTTAGGAGGGTAGAATTGTAACATCCTAAATTTTTGGGCCTATGCGTTTAATGGGTGAATATGTGGAATGAATTAATTTAAGTGTTAGGGGTCCAAATTAGGCTCAGGCTTAGGCAGAGGCCTTGATTAAAATTATTTGTTTGGGCATTATAGGGTTTAAAAGGTAGTATCTATGTTTAAAATACCAAAGTGGGCTTGTGGCCCAATCTTAGGAGGTGACGCCACACAAGGGAGTAAAGGGCCCAAATTTAAGTTTCATGGAGCCCAATTCTTTTAATTTAAGTTAGCTAAATTTTGGGCATTAGGATTAGGTGGAATGGATGGCAACAAGGCTAAAATTTAGGAGTTTTAATGATTAAAATAAAGGCTATTATTTAGGAATTTATTTTATGTGGATAATAAGCAGATAAAGGCTATTATTTAGGAATTTATTTTATGTGGATAATAAAGATAAAGGCTAAGATCTAGGGATTTTAATGATTAAAATATGTGGATAATATCTGATAAAGGAGGAGGAGTTAGAGATAATTAAGTCTCTTTTAAATGAGCTAGTAGATTAAGATAAAGGAGAAAAGTTAGAATTTATCTACAAAGAGAGTGATGGCCAAGAATCCATCCTTGAGAGATAAATAAATCAGCTACTACATGGCAAAGGGTTGCCGAATTTCCTATAAATAGAGGGGGCTATCTCCTTGTTTCTGACATTAAATCCTCTCCATTTTGTGCCGAAATTCCCTAGCTTCTTTTCTCCAAATTTCTTTCTCTATTTCTTTAAAAGTCGAAACTTTTCCCCACTTTCTTTTCCCGTGTGCCGATTTCTCTAAAAAGCCGAAGCATCCATCGCTTTTTCTTTTATTCATCCTATTTAAGAAATTGTTCTACACTTTCGGCATTTAAACCTTCCATCGGCATTGCCGAATCCTCTCCCTAGTGCTAGCCGAATCTCCTATGCTAAGGTAAGTGTCGATTTTTGATTAGTTCTCATGATCTATTCCTGGTTTTTGATAGGCAAAAGCCGAAAGCTAATAGTTTAATGGTTTTATGATGGGCGGTAATTTAGGATTTGAAGGAAGCTTGGTCAATTAGATCTAAAAGCCGAAAATAACTAGTTTCCACTTTCGAGATTTTTAAGGTAAGAAGATTTCCCTAGATTTCTATTAGATTTGATCATTATATGCAAGATCTTAAAGTTATAATGAGAATTAACGATTAAATATTGTTATAGTAGCTCTGATAAGGATTTGATGGAATTAAATATGGATCAAGCAAAAGAAAGAATCCATAAGTTTAAGAAACGAGCAGTATCTGCTGTTCGAGATTGGCCAATTGGTTGTGGACCATCTTCTGAACAACACCTTAGGCAGATAGCAGTTGTGTCGACTAAGGATAGCGTCGATATAGAAAGCCTCGTTTTATCGATAATCAGGTGTGTAGATCCTTAACACATAAGTTTTGTTTGTATTATATGTTATGGGCTAAAAGCCGAAAAAAGGTGTGTAGATCTCTATCACACTAAATAATCCTAATAAATCTATGATATATATGTTATGGGCTAAAAGCCAGAAAAAGGTGTGTAGATCTCTAACACACTTCTAATAAACCTGAATGTATGTCTATTTATATATGTTATGGGCTAAAAAGTCGAAATGAGGCTGTATAGACAGTCGAATGGAACCCTAAAAGGGTTAAGGATGCCAGGTACGTAAACATAGAACTCTCTATGTGTATCGATGTATGTGAAAGTCTGAGATTAGTTTAAATGGCTTGATGTTTTGAGTCTTGCTTGTGTGTATGCATGGGATGGAATTGATTGATTGATTTATGGAAGGGGAGCAGGTTGTGAGGCGATCGGTGGCTTTGCCACATACAATGATTCCTTATTAATAGGAATAGGCAGCACAGCTATCGATATGGTGTGTAGCGGATGGAGGGTTGATTGTAGAAATCCCCACGGTGTGATTGTTGGTACGGGGGTGTGTAGAGGATGGACTCATAGGTTTGGGATGGGCCATGTTGCATATTTTATTACCCTTGTATACGGGCCAAGGCTCATAATGTGTTTGTAGGCCTCAAGGCTTTTATGTGATTTCGAGATTTGCACACTGAGTCTTTGTGACTCGCCCTTTTATTTTTCCCAACATTTCAGGTGAGCAGTAGATCGTGAACATGGGAGCCGAGGCGGACTCGAAGGGCCATCAAGTTTTATTTCTACAAATTATTTCGGGATTTCTTTAAGTTTATTTTATTTTTATTTGGGATTTTTTAAGGCCCTAGTTTTATTCAACTAAGAAGTTTTCAATGTTATGCAACTTATAAATTTTATGTCAAGGTTTATTTATACTTAATAATACTAATATAAGAATTTATTTTAAAATGTCATTTATTTACTCTAATAATGTCTAATTAACTTACGACTTCCAAAACCAACAAGGCAAAAGTTTTCAATGTACAAGCCGTGACACACCAGATTCGGTTGAAACGCATGGGCCGGGTTTGGGGTGTTACAGAGAAGTTAATGTATAAGATATTATTTTCTTGCTCCATGATATGTATTGTATGCATCACCATAGGTTTTTTTTTTTTTTTTTGTTGGCAGTAGTGGTAAGAGGCATATGTAGCTAGTAGCTAGACATGTTGATTGAATGTAAAATGATCCAACATATGTTGTTTATGTAATTTAGAACCTTGATATACATTATGCTTGGAACTAATGCCCAATTTTTGTTGTTGTTTATGTAATTTCACATTATGCTAGGAACTAATGACCAATTTTGGTTGTTTATGTAATTTAATTTAGCTTAATAAATAATACAGTGAAAATAAACATAAGATTTAAAAAACAAGTTTGATTATTTAATCATTTGATTTCCTAATGCAATTGGGATAAATGTACTTTACAAAAGCTTTCCATAGGTAATGATTTAGCCTATACACCATTCATGCTATATCAGCCAAAAACAAGTTGATGTAATAGATATAACATACTATTGTAAGTGAGCTATACCTAGATACATCAACCACAAAAAAAAAAACATCTTGGTTATCAATATAACAAAATAACATTCAACCTTGGTGTAATCCAAAACTAGAAGGTTGTAGGCTCAAAATGTGACAAAATAACATTCACCCAAGGCAACTATTTCTTCGATTATTTACTCATGTTACCTTCAACTTATTCTTTTGTTCTCAAATGGTCGAGAGGACCCTTTCTCTTTTTATTTGGTGACTTGGGTGTTGAAGAAGTTTGCCCACTACTATCCTTACATGAACTTGTCACCATGCTTCTCGTGGTTCTACCAGACTACAAGATTATTTTATATTAATATTCAAATAATATACAATGTTTGATCAATAGTGAAAGGAAAAAAACCTCACATAAAATGTTTGATTCCCACTATTCAAGTCTTTATACAACCCTATTCCATTGATTTTGCCTTTCTTGGGTTGCTTTCCCTTTGATTTATCTGAGGTAGTTGAATTTTAATGAGAGATTTCCCTTTTTGTTTGTGTGGTTGTGCATCTTGCTGCAAAACATGGACCATAATGAAAGTGGTTAGACAAAATAAATATAAAATTCACTCAATATATATAAGTGAAGAACAACATTATACATGTTTAGCATGTCCGTTTCCTTTTGTGCTAGACTACTTGTTGTGGCCATGTTGGCCACATTGAGTACATGTCATGAGTAGACCTTTCCTACTCAAGTGGCCAGGCATTAATTTCTTTGGTTCATATTTGGCTATCCTCCTAATCTTTTTGGGCCTCTCATGTATCTTCCTTTCAATAAGAGATAGCACTAACTCAATACCAGTTTTTACCCAATCATGTGGCCCATTTATGAGTTGCATTAGAAAAGGGTAAGCTTTCTTGCAGGTTTTAATATGATAACATTCATGCATATATTCATCTGGTTGAAGCCCTACATGATACTATAACACCCCTATCCCGTATCTGCTCCCAGATTAGGGTTAAGGGCATTACCAGACAGATTAAAAAATTTATAGAAATTTCATACAACCATTCATCATTCTCAAACATAGAGTCCCTTAAATAGGTCATCGAGACCTTAAACATGCTTAGAAATAGGGTCGGGACTAAACTGAAAATCATACAAAAATTCTTAAAGCTTTAAAACTTTTCTAAGTTTTGGGGTTACATGCCCGTGTGGGCAGGCCGTGTGCCTCCCACGGCTACTAAACACCCCCATGTGTCTACCTCGTGGTCGAAATTGACTTTACCCCACGGCCACCAAGCATGCCCATGTACCCTGGCCGTGGTCGATCCTGTCAAAACCACACTGCTACCAGGAACGTCCGTGTGCCAAGGCCGTGTACTACTAGGCCATATACTGACTTCTTCACACGGCTACTAGACACACCCATGTATCTTGGCCGTGTACTCCTAAGCTAGCTACTAACTTAGCCCTAGGGTCACTAGGCACACCCGTGTGCCACAACCGTGTGACATTATAGGCCATTTGTAAGGCCAAAATTCCACCCAACTACGGTCATTTATACAAGCAAAATACCAACACATCTCATGCATATATGACAACCAATAACATGTCAAAACATCCATTCAATCTATACATTCAATACCAATTTCAACCATGCCAACTTTCAAGACTAAAACATATATACACAAGCATAATTCATCCAAATACTTACCCAAAAACTTGACCATTTTCAATGTCATTTAACCATACAAAGACATATATCACTTATCATAAACATTAATAAATATTCTCAGCTCATATATAGCCAAATCACATGGCTAAGTTCACATCTCATAACTATCCAAATAACTAGCTTATACATGCCATATCGATCTATTTACATTTCCAAAATGTACCAAAATAAGTTGAGTAGTGTGATGATGATGCTCGACGGTCCCGAGCCTTTAGTAGCTTTGATGATCTATAAAACAGAGAAAACATACACACAGAGTAAGCTTTCCAAAAGCTTAGTAAGCCATATACAAATAAACCTATCATGTAAAGCATATAAGCATATGGAAACATTGGCAAAATTCATATTCATAGCAAGTTCATTACATGTATGCTTAGACCCTTTTTTTTGGCCATATTTGCCACATTCATCAATTCATAAATCTTATATTTACATAGCTTTTCATAACCATTCTTGTATCTCATTCACATTCTCGTATTCAATCATACATTTCATTAAATCAAAAATCACATAGGTACTTACCTTATATACACTCTTAGTGTACATACCAAACGTACTTGAAATGAATATACTTTCACGGAATTGTTCATAGCTCAGACTTTGCCCGTTGAACCGCTAGGAATCTAATAGGATACTCAGAAGGCTCGAAATAGTCGTACAATGCCAACGTCCCAGACGAGGTCTTACGTGTATTCAGATATCGATGCCACTGTCCCAGACAGGGTCTTACATGAATCAATACGATGCCGATGTCCCAGAATTGATCGCTGCAAAATAGTCTAGTTTTAATATTTATAAAAGAGTGATCGAACCTGTAGACTGACTACGACAACGATAGAGGCAAGCGCACCTATCGAAAGCGATAGTATAGCTCGAGCAAGAATATCTTATCGAACCCAAGGAACCTAAAAGTACTACTACTCACTTTCTTTCTATTATTTAGCCTAAAATATGGAGTGATTGGTTTATTAATCTAAAAAATGAAATACTTAAACTTAAATGCAAATAAAAAGAACAAAACTTTGGGAAAAGACTTTGAAGAAAACTCAATTGATAAAGACAATACCTTGGGAAGAATCCACCTATGACTTCACTTATTATCTACCTTTTCAATTCATATGATTTCTTTACTTAGCTTGATCCGTGAGACTCCCTAACCTATATTAAACCTTCTCTCAAGGCGAATAATGTCTAACCTTAGGTTAATTAGTGGAACTCTCGTTCTCTTATAATAACCCCTAAGGAAGTAGTAAATCGATCCCCTATATTAGGTTTCATCCTAATTCGGCAAAATCTCGTAACACTATCTCTAGGTGCCCGATCAACTCCGCTTAATTATGCTAGATATACTCTTAGACAGGGTCTATTCCTCCTTCACCTAAGCACATCAGATAAATTTAAGCAACATAATTAAGAACAAACTAAGTATTTATCATATAAAGCTGAAAGAATTAAATAACAAAATCATCATAGGTTTCATCCCCTTGAGGTATCTCGAGGGTTTTGTTCATAACTAAACAAGAAAACATCTCAAGAGAAAAGGTAAAACAAAACATAAGAAATCCCTAAAACCCCCTGAAGGAATTGAAGAGGAGATCCTCCGTCTTGAGTAGAACTCTGACTCTTCGAGATAGATCAATTGGCTATCTTCGAGACAATCTCTAAACGAGAAAGGCTTGGCAGAAAACTCTGCTCACTGATCCACCCCTTGAATAGCCGCATTGGGGTGTTTTTATAGACTTTTGGGATGCTTTACTTGTCTCCTAAGTACTCATAATTTAGGTACAATTCGTCCTAGGTGTTTGAGTAGACTTAGGATTGCATTTTTTGGGCTCCAAGCATCCTATTCTGTTGATTTAGGCACACCCGTGTAAATTGAGGCTCAGCCCGTGTCACTATTCTATTAATTTAGGGGCGGCCGTGGCACGCTCGTGCAAGTCGAAGGACAGGCCGTGCTTCGAGTCTGTCGATTGGGGCACCACCATGCAAATCAAGGATAAGCTGTGTTGGGCTTTTTGTCGACGAGACACGGCCGTGTAAATTGGTGACAGGCCGTGTTCTAGGTGGATATCAAGGCACGGCCATGTAGAATAAAGTCCAGGCCATGTTGACTTCTTGGGTTGGCCCAATTTGGTCTGTTTTAAGCCCGTTTTACGTTCTTTTTATCCTTAGGTGTTCCCCTGAGTATAAGACATGAAAAGAAAGGATTAAGAGCACCTTTTTACATAAATCGAAGACAAATTCATCTAAAAGCATACTAAATATGGGATTAAAATATGTTACTTTTACGGTTTATCAGACATGGTCTTACACGTAAAGTTCATATCGATGCCAACGTCCCAGATGTGGTATTACATGATAAAATAGAACAGATACCTATGTCATGACATAGCTAATCCTATCTATTCCTAGGTTCGTACGATACTTCTCGAATATCGACACTAAGTCAGCCTTATCTCAGAATTCATGTACGATTCATCTCATAAGCATTCATAGTTAATAACAGTCATATGAACATACACAGTTCAATACAGATACATTTATTTCCATAACGACTTACCTCGGATTCGATTACTGAAACAGAAACGGCTACTCAATCACTTTCGCTTTCCCGCGATCTAAGTTCATTTTCCTCAGATCTTGATCTATACATATTCAAAATTAACTCTTTTATTCACTAACTCATTCAATTCAATCCAAGGACACACATTTAGGCTATTTGCAAATTAACCCTCCAATTTGCATAATTTATTAATTTAGTCCATTTTTCACAAAATATCAAATTCATAAAATCATCACATACTCATGCTTAGTCGATTGTTCATACATCTCATACAAGCCCATATTTTCCATCAAATTTGTAATTTGGTCCCTCAAGTTACTATTTTCTCAATTTAGCCCTAATTAGCTAAATTCATAAAAAATTCAAGAACAAAATATGTTCATCTATCTCAAATCTTCCATTTAACAACTAAAATCATCACAAAGCTCAACATATCATCAATGGCATATCTCACAAACATCATCAATACACAAAATTGAGACATGGGCTTGGTAGTAGACTAAGCAACAATCTCAAAAACATAAAAATCATCAAAATCCAAAGTTAAAACATACCTTAATTTTGCTTAATGAGTGCCAAATACACTAGCTTCATATTTTTTTTTCTTTTATTTGATTTCAGTGGAGGAATGCATGAGAATAATGTCCATTTTCATGCTTAATCATATTATAATTCATTAATAACTAATTTCCAATTTTAACCTTATATAATAAAGTTATAAAACATATTTCCCAAGGTTATTATGGACCATAACCTTCCACTATCTATAGTAATGGCTAATTTGCCATATAGATCCTCCATACTTAAAAAGACATGAAAAATAGGTACCTTTTCATGAAGCATACTAGATTTGCATTCAATGCAATTTATTCTTTGCTCAAATAAACACACAGACGAACGAATTAACTTACGAAACTTTAGCACATGCATAATCTCACATCATAGTCATAGAAAATAATATTAAAATATTATACAGACTCAGATTTGTGGTTCCGAAACCACTGTTTCGACTAGGGTATAAACCAGACAATTACAATTCTCTCCCCTTAGGGATTTTCATCCCCGAAAATCTTACCATTAAATAGAGTAGGATATTATTGTCTCATTGAATCTTATGGCTCCCACGTTGCCTCTTCAAGTCCATGACGATTCCATAATATTTTCACTAACGGTATTTTCTTATTTCTCAACTCTTTCACTTCACGAGCTAAAATATGAATCGGTTCCTCTTCATACTTCATATCAGATAGGATTTCAATTTTAGACGTAGTAATCACATGTGACGGATTAGAACAATATCTATAGAGCATCGAGACATGAAATACATTATGGATCTTTTCTAATTCAGAGGGCAACCTTAATCTATAAGCAACAGGCCCAACCCGTTCAATGATCTCATACATCTGATGAACCTCGGACTTAACTTGCCTTTACGTCTGAATCGAAGCACTTTCTTCCACAATGACACTTTCAGAAATACTCTGTCACCGATCTCAAATTCTATATCTTTTCGTTTTAAGTCCGCATACGACTTCTGACGATCAGATGCTATTTTCAAACAATCTCGAATCAATTTCACTTTCTATTCTAAATCTTTCATCAAATCGACCCCGTGTAGCTTATTTTCACTGAGCTCAGTCCAATACAGAGGTGTACGGCATTTACGTCTGTACAAAGCTTTATAAGGTGCCATTTTGATGCTTGACTGAAAAACTATTATTGTATGCAAATTCAATCAATGGTAGGTACTGTTCCCACTAACCACTAAACTCAAGTATACATCATCTTAACATATCTTCAAGAATCTGAATGGTCCGTTCAGACTGACCATCTGTTTGAGGTGAAAAGCTGTACTAAAATGCAGTTTCATACCTAAAGCTTCTTGCAATTTCTTCCAGAACCTCGATGTAAATCTCAGATCTCTATCTGATACAATGGCTAGTGACACCCCGTGCAATCTCACAATCTCAGCAATATAAAGCTCAGCTAACTTATCAAGTGAGTAGTCAAATCTTACCGAAATAAAATGGGCAGATTTCGTCAATCGATCAACAACGACCCATATCGTAACTTTTTTTCTCAGAGTTAGAGGTAATCCCGAAACAAAATCTATTGTTACTCTATCCCATTTCCATTCAGGAATCAGAATCAGTTGAAGCAACCCAAACGAAACTTGATGTTCAACTTTCACTTGCTGATAGACTAAACATTTCGAAACAAAGTCAGAAATGTCCCGTTTCATACTAGACCACCAATAGTGTCACTTTAAATCATGGTGCATTTTAGTACTTCCCGGAAGAACAGATAGACAACTGTTATGAGCTTCATTAAAAATTAGCTAAATTAACTCCAAATTTCTCAAAACACAGATATGATCTCGAAATCTCAAGCAATCATCAACAATTTGAAATTTAGATTCAGAATTCGAATCACACTGTGTAACAGACCCGATCTTGGGGCTAGTCAAAACAGTGGTCTCGGGACTACTAATCTCAGGTTGAGGAAAATTATTTTAGTATTATTTTATGTGTTGTGGTATTAATATATGGCTATATGGAAATTTTGGTGCTTTAATTTTAGCAATAGCATGTTTAATCGAGAAAAAGGACTAAATCGCATGAGATGCAAAAGTTCTATTTTATAAGGTAGGGGTACCTAATAGCTATAGATTATAAATTGGAGGATTTTAAAATGAAATTAGGCCATTAGTAGGGTATGGCCGGCCATGTAGACAAAGATGGGACAAGAGAATTAAATTTTAGTCAAATTTGGTGGAAATTAGGTGATGAAATGAATAAAATAAGAGAAGTAAAAGATGTTATCATATTTCACTATTCACTCATGTCTTTCCACTGAAAATTGAAGAGGAAATAGAGCCCTTGGAGGCTCAAACTTTCAGCCACACAATTCTCATTCAAGTAAGTGATTTAGGTGGTTTTAATTTATAATTTTTGTGTTTTTGGAGTCCCTAAAGCTTAAGCTAGCTAATGAGGGGACTAGTTTATGATATGGTTGAAAGTCTATGGACTTTCCATGGGAGTGTTTAAGTGGTTAGCTGAGTTTTTATGGAAGAAATTGAATGTTGGGGAGTGGTGAAGCAACTTTTGTGAAAGGTGTTTTCATAACAACACCTAGGTAGGATTTAAATGCAAAGATTTAGTTTGTGTCATAAATGCATGAAATAGTTGAAATGGTGAGTAGTTGTAAGAGAAATAAATGTTCATCTATGCTTGTTTTATCGAGAAAATGTGATGAAAAATAAATTACGAGCCTAGGGGAAAAATCATAATTTTGCCAATGTACAAGGGCAAAATGGTTATTTTTGCCCATGTGTAGAATTTGATGTATTATAATCATAGAATGATCTAAACGAATGAATTTCATTGTAATAGATCAAGAAGAACACGAAATCAACTTTGACTGTGGGAAAGGCAAGGTGATTGAGTAAATCGCTCGCTAACACGTTTGCATCGAGGTAAGTTTATGTGTAAGCAATATATATTTTCGTAAACATTATGTTGCTAAGTAGAGTATGGCATGATTGAGAACATATGTGGTTCTAGTGGATTGAATCTGATAGTCATTGAATAATTATTGTATGAATGGCAAAATAATCATATGAAAGTGTATTGACGATATTTGATGGTAGGCTATGAATGGCAAAATAATCATATGAAAGTGTATTGACGATATTTGATGGTAGGCTATGTGCAATACCGCCTTGTTGCTTAATTACGATGGGCTATGTGCGATACCATCGTCTATATATCTTTTTGGTGGGCCATGTGCGATACCACCGTAACTAATCTTTTGGTGGGCTATGTGCGATACCACCTTAATAAAGGCTGATGTAGGCTGATGGTGGCTAAGTGCGAAACCACCGAGTAATTTAACTAGGAGTAATGAAATTAGAGATAGTGATGTGTTGTACTATGTGACTTTTTGATGCTAAGTGCAGGGGAACTTGTTAATGAATGCATGCATTAAGCTTGTGATATGGTTGCAATGTAGGAATGGAGAAAATGAGTAAGCATGATTATGAATGTAGATTGTTTCTCGCTTAGTATGTAATGCTATGTAATTGTTTAATACATATTATAATGTTATATTGTTTACATGTAAACTTACTAAGCTTAAAGCTTACTCCCCCTTCTCTTTTTCCCTTGTTTTATAGAATTTAAGAGCTGAGCTGGGACACGTCAATAACAAGGAGGCCACCCACACTATCTGCTCACCTCGGTATATTCAGACTTAGTGATTTTGTGTATGGCACATATAAGGGCTAGACTAGACAGATTATTTTGTTATTTTGGCCAAAGGTGTATTGGCTCTTGCTAAGACATTTATTTTGTAAATTGCCAAGAATGATGGCACATTTTATCATTTATGAAATTTCAAAGTTATCAATATGAGTGCATGTTGAATTATGAGATGTTTATTAGTTTGTCGAATGAACTCATGTAGTGTAAGATATAGGGGGCAAGAAGCTTGGCAAACAGCCTTGTTCTGTCCACATGGGTAGGCACACGGGCGTGTGTCTAGACCATGTGTGACACGGTTGGCCCACGGGTGTGTGACTTGGCCGTGCGTCCCCTGCATGTTAACATTTTAAGTTAGAATAGACCACGGATTGCCCACACGGGCGTGTCCAGGCCGTGTTAAATCAGTCAGTAACTCCCCACGGTTTAAAGCCACGGGCATGTTATGAGGGTACATGGGCGTGTTCCATTTCACATGGATGTGTGCTCTAGCCATGGGAGTTTTGGCAGAATGCTGGAGTTTTGGGCACGGTGGGAGCACATGGGCGTGTGTGACTACACACGGGCATGTGTGTCATCTAACACGAGCGTGTACTCCTCGTATAGAAAAGAGAAAATTTTTATGGATTGTAAGAGTTTTTGATATAGTCCCAAGAGCCCTCGTATGTACGAGTGAGATCTAGTAAGTCAAAAATAAAGTTGTTGTAGTGACTCGAGTAGAGTAGTCGCGTGAGCCTAAGTGGAGATCACGTAGTTTTGTATAGTAACGCTTCGTGCCCAATTTCGGCGGGGATTGTGGGTAAGGGGTGTTACACACTAAGCTCGTTTCGATAACAATTCATTATCAACCTTCTAAGCATCACAAATTTGTTGTACAAACAACGGTTTTTCTTTTAATTCAGCTATCACAGAACTATCATCAGATAATTCTAATTGAGCATTCAGAGCACGTAATGCAAACAATGATTTTCTACTCAATGCATCAACAACAACATTTTCTTTACCCGGATGATAATCTATCATAAGCTCATAGTTTTTTAACAGCTCTAACCATCTTCTTTGATGCAAGTTCAAATCTTTCTGGGTCATCAAATATTTTAGACTTTTATGATCTGAAAACACATGACATTTCTCACCGTATAGATAATGGCACAGATCTTAAGTGCAAATACAATTGCAGCTAGCTCAAGGTCGTGCGTCGAATAATTCTTATAACACCCCAAACCTAGCCCAAACACCACGACCGGATCTGACATGTCACTAGGAAAAATGGGTTAAAATTTTTTTATAATTTTTGAAGAATTGCATTAATAAATCCAAGTTTCATGGCTCACTTGAAACTCATTATTCGTAAATTAGATAAGCCTAGCGTTTGGACGATGTTTGAAAACTTAGATATTTCCTCTTTATCATTCTTTTCGGTTTATGGGATGTCCATAAAACTTTAGTTTCATAGGTAATGTGTGTTAAGCAAGTTGCGAAGAAAATTTTTGTTTATCATGTTAAAAACGTTTCATCGAGTGAGTCGTGATTAAGGTGTAACAACACATACTTTAAATCCAAAATTCGCCAAATTTTAAAGTGGCCTTATTACATATTAAAAATATCCCAAAAGAAAATAGCAGCTAATAATTTAAAATAAAGGTTAATAAAATAACCTATGCATGGCCACCCCGAGTCCATTCCAACCCAGTCCGAAAATCATGAGCTACCTGTGATGTTAAGAAAATAGCGTGAGTCACCAGACTCTGTGTAATTAGTTCAAAAATTCCACATCACCGAATTAACACATCATGCACAAGTAATCAAAATGATAGCCCCACCCAACCTAGTATTCCATCCTCTACACACCGCTCCGTATATCCATCCTCACACACACCTGTGGGGATTTCTACAATCAACCCTCCATCCGCTACACACCTCTTTGGTAGTCATGTGATAGACACACTACTCAAAGTCCACATATAGTGGTCTAGCCACTGATCCACACGTGATTAAATCACTAATTCCACATTGAGGCACCACGCCATCATTAATCATGATAGAGTCACCTATATACACTTCCCCTTTAATCATTATCATCCCAATATCCCATGCACATGCAACATAAAATAAAAGATAGAATATAAGATATGATTCATGTAATACTTAGCACACATCCACAATCATGTTATCCACAAGTGTTAAATAGGCTTAGTTATAACATACTGACTTGAGGTCCCGGTTTACCCATCCTAGGTAACTCAACCACTATTGCCGCTGATTTCGACTTTCAAGTATATACATACATATTTATGAAATTAGAGTGATAGCGTGATAATTACACACCTGAAAACACGAAGAACTAAACTATCAATCTCACTAACATCCTCACTTGCAGGGATTACAGTGATCTGCTTATCCCTTTCAGAAGCCGGCCCACAACCTGGAGGCTAATCTCGAACAGCAAACAACGTACGTCTTTTGAACTTAGGGACTAGGGTTACGGGTCTAACCCCTTCCTTTGCCTGACTGTATTGGATTCCATCCAAAGATCTTGGTCAAAAGACCCAGTTAAACCGTTGAATAAGATAATAGCGAAAAAATATATTTACTTGAATGAAGAAGTTCTTACCGAAGTCGGCAGAACCCGATGGGTTCTACACTAATTTAATAGATCACTAAAGTCCCTTGATTGATCAAATTCAGTTGATCCCAAAGACTCTGAAGCAGAAGAAATTCGAAACCATGCCTTTCCTTTACTCAGCCGAAAAACCAAGGAACATGATTAATGCCTTGATTCGGCAAACCAAAAGAGAATAGATAGATTCAAAGAGAAGGGAACACTTACCACTACTAAGAAGAATCCGATTGCGAAGGTTGAAGAGAAGAGTAACGGAAATCTTCTAGCAATTCAACAACTGAAAAGGAGTAACCACACAAGAGAGGTTCAACGAGAGAGCGAAGCGAAGTAAAACTCAAAGAGAAGAAATAGGGAGGGATGTCATCAAAAATAGATGAGATGAGAACTGAAAGAGAAAGAAAAGATAAAAGGATTTGGCCAAAAGATGGAACTTGAGAGGTAACGAAATAGAAGAAAGAAATAATGAAATAGAGACGATTAGAAGGTTCGACTATTATTAATCAAATGAGAAACTCGATTGACCACTAGACAAAAAGAATGGCTTGGCTTTGATGATGAAATACTCAACTCAAGTTACCAAAATTGTAAAAGAGAGGAAGAGAGAGTGTTAAGGTTTGGCTCTTAAACAATTAAGTAAAAGTGGTGTAATGAGGGGAGAATGGTAAGAGGGTTCGGCCCTTAGGTGATAAAGCAAGGCTTACACGAAACCAAAATGCCAAAAAGAGAGAAAAAGTTTAAGCTTAGCTAAAGGAAGAATGGACCAAATTGCTCCTAATGCACTAAAAACCAATGCCGAAAAAAGAAGCTCACTACACCTAAAAGTTAATATTTCTAACTCTTTCGACACCTACTCCCCAACCAAAACCGAAAGCCTCAACCTCCCCTTCACTATTCAAAATTCAGCTAACAACCCATCTCACCTCAATCCCCATGTCGTCCCCTTGAAACCCTCCTTGATTCCCTCTCCTCCACTTTTTCAAACATTTTGAATAATTCAAACTCATCACTCTCCACCACCCATTTGAAACAGTTGACCAGGTCTTGTCTCTCTCCTCCAGAGTTTAATGACCATCCAGCTACCTCCTTTGCCTGAACCAAAAATAATACTCCCTTATGCTACTTGAGAGTTTGAACCCTCTTCCCCTTCAGCTTGTCCTTGTGACGCCATCTCCCTATATGCTAGGTGGCGCCTCCTTGCCACTCTTCCACTACACCTCTTGTGTTACCCAAACACAGACAATACCCCTTAAGTCCTGCTCCCAATTACCCTCTCCCCTAAAATGCCTAAAACTAAAATTTTAGCCAAGGTTCTAACTTAACCTCGGGCCTTCCCGGAGACCCCAAACACACCCAGACAACATACAGAGCCTACCAAACACACAGAAACAAGATAAATGCAAAGCCCCTAATTCTCGGATGTTACAATTCTTTTCATGCGGCTTCAATTGTCTAGAGGCATAAGCTACAACTTTGCCTTCCTGCATCAAAACACACCCCAGACCGTTTAACAAAGCATCACTATAAATCACAAATTCTTTGCCCAATTCTGGCTGAACTAACACTGGAGCTTCTATTAACAGAGTTTTCAACTGATCAAAACTTTTCTGACATTTATCAGACCATTCAAATCTAACATCTTTCTGAAGTAATCTAGTCAACGGAATAGCTATCACTGAAAATCCTTTTATAAATCGACGGTAATAACCAGCTAAACCCAGAAAACTACAGACTTCAGACACATTCTTAGGAGGTTTCCAATCTAGAATAGCATAAATCTTGCTCGAATCAACACGAATCCCAGAAGCCGACACAATATGTCCCAGAAAACTAACCTCGTGTAACCAGAATTCACATTTGTTGAATTTCACATACAATTGCTTTTCTCTTAAAGTTTGCAATACAATCCTCAGATGCTTGGCATGCTCATTCTCATCCCATGAATAAATCAATATGTTGCCAATGAATACAACAACAAATCGATTTAGATACGGTTTGAAAATTCTGTTCATCAGATCCAAAAAAATAGCAGGAGCATTGGTTAGTCCAAATGGCATAACTAAAAACTCATAATGCTTGTACCTCGTTCTAAATGCAGTTTTCAATATATCTGAATCTTTCACTCTCAACTAGTAGTATCCCGATCACAGATCAATCTTGGAAAATACAGTAGCCCCTTTTTAACTGATCAAATAAGTCATCAATTCTGGGCAACGGATATTTATTCTTTATGGTCACTTTATTCAGCTGACGATAATCGATACACATTCTCATCTTGCCATCTTTCTTTGTCACAAACAGAACAGGAGCACCCCAAGGCAAAAAACTCGGTCTTGCGAACCCTCTATCAATCAACTCTTGCAATTGTGACTTTAACTCTTTCGATTCTGTTAGTGCCATTCTATACAGATCTATCAAAATAGGTGTCGTACCAGGCAGCAAATCAATACCAAATTCAACTTCACGAATCGAAGGCAAACCCTGTAACTCTTAGGGAACACATCAGAATACTCACAGACAATAGGCATTGATTCAACTTTCTTTTCTGAAACTTTCGAATCAATCACATAAGCAAAATATGCTTCATATCCCTTTTTCACATATCTTTGAGCTTTCAGTACAGATATCACAGCAGGCAATCCATTCAAATCATTAGACTTAACTCGTACAATTTCATCATTCAGACTTCTCAAATTAATAGTCTTTCTTTTACAGTTCACAACAGTATCATGCAATAACAACCAGTCCATACCCAGAATGATATCAAACTCATCAAAAGGCAAAAGATCAAATAAGCAGGGAAACAATTATCTCGAAACATTAACGGACAGTTCTTGCTTACTTTGTCAACCAGGACACTTTTACCTAAGGGTTTCGATACTTTAATAACAAACTTAGTAGACTCTATAGACAAAGTCTTACTGAATACTAAATTCATGCATATATATGAATGTGTAGAACCAGGGTCTATCAATGCAATAATAGAAGTATCATAAAGTGTAAAAGTACCCGTTATAACATCTGGTGATGAAGCTTCCTCTCGAGCTCAGATAGCATGTGCTCTTGCAGGTGCTCTAGCTTTAGATCTTACAACAGTGTCTCTCGTTGTTCTCTAACTACCATTAACATTTCTTACATTATTTGAAGGTCTACCTCTCACAGATGCATTATCAGGTCTCAAATTCTGAACAATCTCTAGCTCGACAGACTCAGGGCAATCACGGATAAAATGATCAAGTGATCCACATCTAAAATAGGCTCTGTCATTTAGTCTACAACTTTTCGGATGCCTTTTTCACAATGTTTACATTTAGGTCTCTCAGTCTGGACATTACCAACACTGGCTATTGAAGTTGCTGGGGTTTTAGACCTCATTTGCGATCTCGCTCAATTTCTATTCGAATGTCCCACATTATCTCTTGAACGACTTTGATCATCTCTGAATCTCTTCGAAATAGACTGAAATGATTTGCTCAGAAATCTTTTTATCATATCTCGGGCTTCAGACTCAGCTTTTCTTTTATCTTTCCCGAGTCCCTCAGCTTTGCATGCTCGATCAACGAGTACAACAAACTCTTTTATTTCTAAGATCCTGACTAATAAATGAATATCTTCATTAAGACCATCTTCGAACCTTTTGCACATTATTGCTTTAGATGATATACACTCTCGAGCGCACTGACTTAATCTCACGAACTCTTGTTCATATTCAATAACAGTCATTCGGCCCTATTTTAATTCTAAAAATTATTTCCATTTTTGATCGATGAATCTCTCACTGATATATTTCTTTCGAAACTCGATCTGAAAGAAGTCCCACGTAACATGCTCTTTCGAAACAATAGAAATCAGAGTTTTCCACCATTGATAAGCTGCATTCCGGAGTAACGATACAACACATTTTATGTATTCTTCTGGAGTTAGAGACTTTTCATCGAATACTCGAATAGTATTTTCTAACCAGAATTCATCTTTTTCAGCATCATCATCATTAGTCGCCCGAAACTCTTCAACCCACATACTTACGGATCTTGTCAACTAGAGGCTTATTCCACAAATTCAAATTTATTGTCGGAGGCATATCAGATGTCGAGGGGGATTAAAAGGAGGCGGGGGTTGCGAAACAGTCGGGCTATTATTTACAAATTGAGTGAACCACTTACTCATCATCTGGAAGAGAGCTTGTTTAGCTTCTCCCTCCTGATCGCTCGTAGTCGGATTCGAATCAGAGGGCGCTGCCCCTTGCTCGGGAGTAGGCGCATTACTTTCTACGTCATCAACTACAACTCTTTTGGGATCCATTACTATACAAAAATCATATATTATACGTCAGGATTCATCACACTATCATAATTCAAATATATGGCATGTATAGCTAGACTCTGACACACTACGTTAGTCCGAGAATCGACTAAACCATAGCTCTAATACCAACCAAATGTAACACCCCTATCCATGATCTCTTGATTAGGGTTAATGGCATTACCAGAAAGATCAAAATATTTACAGAAATTTCATACAAACATTCATCATTCTCAAACATAGGGTCCCTTAAATAGGTCATCGAGACCTTAAACATGCTTAGAAACAGGGTCGAGACTACATCGAAACACAGAACGAAATTCTCAGAAATTTAAAACTTTTTAAGTTTCAAGGGTTACACGCCCGTGTGGGCAGGCCGTGTGCCTCCCACGGCTGCTAGACACCTTGTGCATCTACCCCGTGGTCAAAACTGACTTTACCCTACAACCACTAAGCATGCCCATGTACCCTAGCCGTGATCGATCCTGTCAAAACCATACGGCTACCAGGCACGTCCGTGTACCAAGTCTGTGTACTACTAGGTCATATACTGACTTCTTCACACTACTACTAGACACGCCCGTGTATCTTGGCCATGTGCTCCTCAGCTAGCTACTGACTTAGCCTCACGGTCACTAGGCACGCCCGTGTGCCAGAACCGTGTGACATTATTGGCCATTTGTAAGGCCAAAATGCCACCCAACTACGGTCATTTATACAAGCAAAATACCAACACATCTCATGCATATATGACAACCAATAGCATGCCAAAACATTCATTCAATCTATATATTCAATACCAATTTCAACCATGCCATCTTTCAAGACTAAAACATATATAAACAAGCATAATTCATCCAAATGCTTACCCAAAAACTTGACCATTTTCAATGTCATTTAACCATACCAAGACATATATCACATATCATAAACATTAATGCATATTCTCAACTCATATCTAGCCAAATCACATGGCTAAGTTCACATCTCATAACTATCCAAATAACTAGCTTATACATGCCATATCCAGCTATTTACATTTCCAAAATGTACCAAAATAAGTTGAGTAGTGTGATGACAATCCTCGACGGTCCCGAGCCTTTAGTAGCTTTGACGATCTATAAAATAGAGAAAACACACACAGAGTAAGCTTTCCAAAAACTTAGTAAGTCATATACAAATAAAACTATCATGTAAAGCATATAAGCATATGGAAACATTGGAAAAATTCATATTCATAGCAAGTTTATTACATGTATGCTTAGACCCATTTTCTTGGCCATATTTGCCACATTCATCAATTCATAAATCTTATATTTACATAGCTTTTCATAACCATTCTTGTATCTCATTCACATTCTCGTATTCAATCATACATTTCTTCAAATCAAAAATCAAATAGGTATTTACCTTATATAAACTCTTAATGTACATACCAAACGTATCTGAAATGAATATACTTTCACGTAATTGTTCATAGCTTAGACTTTGCCCGTTGAACCGCTAGGAATCTAATAGGATACTCAGAAGGCTCGGCATAGTCGTACAATGTCAATGTCCCAGACGAGGTCTTACGTGTACTCAGATATCGATGCCACTATCCCAGACAGGGTCTTACGAATAAATACAATACCGGTGTCCCAGACATGGTCTTACACGTAAATCTCATATCGATGCCAACGTCCCTGATAAACCATAAAAGTAACATATTTTAACCCTATATTATGCTTTTGGATGATTTAGCCCTTGATTTATGTAAAAAGGTGCTCTTAATCCTTTCTTTTCATATTTTATACTCAGGAAAGCACCCAAGGACGAAAAGAACAAGAAATGGGCTTAAAACTGGCCAATTTGGGCCAAAGTGGAAATCAACACAGCTTGGATTTCAAGCCACACGATCATTCCTTGATAATTAACTAAGACACAGCCATGCCACGATTTACATGGTCGTACCCCTGTCCTGGAAAAGAGGAATTGTACTCGAATTTGGATACTTTGGGGCAAAGAAACACATTCCAAAGCCTATTCAAACACCAAGTAGGAAGTATACTTGAATTAGGGCACTTAGAGGCCAAGTAAAAGCATCTCAAAATGCTATATATAGAACCTAGAGGCCAACCGTCAAGGGGACGAAACATTCAGAATTCGGCAGAAGTTGAAACTTTTGAGGGAATCATTCGAAGATAGCCAGTTGATCCATCTCAAGAAGCCAAAATTCTACTCAAGACAGCGGATCTCTCTTTCAATTCCTTCAAGGGGTTTTAGGATTTCTTATGTTTTGTTTTATCTTTTCTCTTGAGATGTTTTCTTTATTTTTTATGAACTAAACCCTTCAGATACCTGAAGGGGATGTAACCTAGATGAATCTTATTATTGTCTTCTGAATTATATGATAAATACTTGATTTGTTCTTAATTATATGTGATTAATTCTTGTGTTAATATTTCCAGGATATTAATTCAAGTCAGATGTTCTTAGGTGGAGGAGGAATAGACCCTGCCTAAGAATAGATCTAGCATAATTAAGCAAAGTCGTTTGCGTGCCTAGAGATAGGGTGACGAGATTTTGTCGGATTAGGGTGAAACCTAATATGGGAGTCCATAGTTCGATTTACTGCTATTCTAGGGGGTTATTAAGTGAGAAAGAGATTTTCGTTAATTAACCTAGGGTTAGACGTTATTCGCCTCAGGAGAGGGTTTAATATATGTTAGGGAGTCTTACGGATCAAGTCAAGTGAATAAATCGTATGGTTCAGTGTTAGATAATAAGTGAAGCCTAGGTGGATTCTTCCTGATGGTATCATCGTGATCAACTGAGTTTCCCTTCAAGTTATTTCCCAATTCATTCTTTTTTGTCTTTGCATCTTAGTTTAGTAATTAATTAGTTAATCAACTAAATCATTTAATATTTAGGCTAAATAATAGAAAGAAAGTGAGTATTAGAACTTTTAGTTCCTTTGGGTTCGATAATCCGGTCTTTCCTAAGCTATACTACTGTTCGATAGGTACACTTGCCTTAAGTCGTTGTCAGAGTTAGTTTTCAGGTTTGATCATTCTCTTTATAAATTTTAAAACTTGACAATTTTACAACGATCAATTTTTTGGCGCCGTTGCCGGGGAAATAAAATATTAAGAAAACTCTATTTTTATTACTTTAGCCATTATTTTTATTTTTATTTTCGCAATTGATTTTTTTTATTTTTCTAATTTTCTTTCTTTCTTTCTTTTTCAGTAGGTACCTCTAGTTTATGATTAGAAGGAACCCGACAGGACCTCTAGTATATGATAGTGATATCGAAGCTACCGCTCGTAGGAATCACAGAGAAATCAGGCGAGCCTTAAATTACCAAGAAGAACAACAACAAGGTGAATCCAATCCTACTGAAGGGATGGACGAGAATAATCGACCACGAGATCTAGCAGAAATAATGCTCCGCGTATTATGTATGATTATGCTAAACCTAATTTAATAGGAGCAGAATCTAGTATTGTTAGGCCTGCTATAGCTGCTAATAAGTTTGAATTCAAGCTAACACAATACAAATGATTCAATAATTTGTTCAATTTGATGGGTTGCAGGACGAAGACCCAAACACTCATATAGCTAATTTTTTAGAGTTTTGTGATACTTTCAAAATAAATGGCATTTCTGATGATGTCATTCATCTTCGGTTATTTCCCTTTTCATTAAGGAATAAAGCCAAACAGTGGTTAAACTCGTTACCATGAGGGTCAATCACTACATGGGACCAAATGACCTTAAAGTTTTTATTAAAATATTTCCCACCAGCCAAAACAGCCAAATTATGAAATGATATCTCTTCTTTTGTGCAGATGGATTTAGAGACATTATACGACGCATGGAAGAGATACAAGGATGTCTTAAGAAGGTGTCCACACCATGGTTTACCCTTGTGGCTACAAGTCCAAACTTTTTATAACGGTGTGAATCCCTCAACGAGGCAACTAACTGATTCAGCCGCCAGTGGTACTTTGAATAACTAAACTCCAAAAGTAGCCTACGAATTTATTGAAGAGATGTCGTTGAATAATTATCAGTGGCAAGTTACAAGGACAAAACTGACAAGATCGGCCGGAGTTTTTAGCATCGATGCAGTAACCATGCTATCGAATCAGGTAGAGATGATGAATAAAAAGCTTGATAGTTTGTGTTCTTCGCAAGTACATCCAGTAATGCAGTATGACACAAGTGGAACTATGGCGAATCCTGAGTACCCACCCTACCAACTGAGCACAAAAAGTGAACAGATGAACTATATAGGTAGTAATTTGATCCAATAATAATCTTTATAGTAATACTTACAATCCAGGTTGGAGGAACCACCCAAACTTTTCATGGGGAAGTCAGGGAAATCAAGGAAATCAAAGATAACAACCTCCCCAAAATTTCCAAAATCAGCCATATCCGTAACAGAAGAAGCCAAACCTCGAAGAGATGTTGACAAAATTCATAGCAAGCACAAAAAATTGTCTCCAAGATACTGGGAAAACACTTAGAAGTCAACAAACATGGGCTAAAGAGACCAAGAACCGAATCGGGGAACTTACTAAGTTAGAAGGGAAGTCACTAAAGCAATCGGACAACTTGAGAAATTAATGTCCGAACGACCACAAAGGCATCTACCAAATAACACCGAGATCAACCCAAAGGAGCAAATCCAAGCCATAACAGCTCAGAAAAATGTAAGGTTAGATGAATCCATCTCAACAAGCGAAAACAAGGACGAAGAAGGCAAAATTGAGGTAACACAATATAAGCCAAAACTGGTAATCAAAGAGTACCAACCCCGCATACCTTACCCCGAAGCAATAAACATAGAAGATACAGAAGAACAGTTCGGTAAGTTTCTTAAACTCTTAAAGAAATTACATATTAACTTACCGCTTCTTGAAGCTCTTTCTCAGATGCCAAATTCAAGAAAATTTTTAAAACAACTCTTGACAAACAAGCGTAAGTTAGACGAGGAGCCACATGTGGAATTGAACTCAGTATGCTCAACAATGCTACAAAATAGACTACTGTGAAAGCAAAAAGATCCAAGGAGTTTTACTATTCCTTGTTTAATTGGTAGACTAAATGTTGATAACGCGTTGGCTGATTTAGGGGCAAGTATAAATGTCATGCCTTATACATTGTTTAAACAACTAGGTCTAGGGAAACCCAAACAAACTAAGATGAGTATTCAATTAGCTAAAAAAACTGTTAGAATTCCTAGAGGTATTATCGAAGATGTTCTTGTAAAAATTAACAAATTCATTTTCCCAATAGATTTTGTTGTCTTAGACATGGATAAGGATAATTCAATCCCCTTAATTTTAGGAAGACCCTTCCTAGCAACTGCCAGAGCTAAAATTGATGTTGCCATAGCAGAACTCATTCTTCGTGTAGGTGATGAATCAATCAGTCTTCAAGCTCTTGACTCGACCAGGACTACAATCGATGAAGGTAAGAAAGTCAATTCAGTTGATGATCAATTTGAGCAACCTTCATTGCAGGAAACACCACAAGGATACGAATCTGAGCCGAAGCACGGACCTAGTGCCAACAAAGAAGAATTATATGAGGAACGAAGCCTTAGGGTCGACAAACTAAAAGAATGGAAGACACAATTCAAAGAGGAACAGGAACCGCACGATGTAAAACCTAAGGAACCCCCAAAAGAGCTCATAGGAACATCAAACCACTTCAAAATAGGAGATAAGGTATGGATGAAAAAAGCAGATCCACGAACAACCAAAGGAATCCTTCTTGAGGTACAAAATATCTTCCCATACGAAATAGTCGAGGTAAACAATCCAACATTCGACACTTTTAAGGTAAAGACTTCTCGACTTAAACTTTATCATGAAAGTAAAACCGACAGCATAAGGGAAGATGTTCAAACCTTTAAACCACCATGATTATACAATCAAAGGGACAATCTAGCTTAAGACTATAAACGAGCGCTTCTCAGGAGGCAACCCGAGCTCTAACATAATTTATCTTTACATTTTTCTTTCAAATTCTTTTCCTTTCTGAAAATTTAGTATTAAATTAACACAAAAGTATAGATTTCAAAGCCACACGGCCTTGCACACGGCTATGGCTGTTGCCGTGTCGAAGTACTAAATATTCGTATTGACATGAGCAGGTGCAGTACAAATCAAATCCCACCTTATTTTTTGATGTCACGGATCCAACCACTCCCCCACGGGAATTAGTAAAGTGGCACGGCTATGCTCTACGACCGTGTGAAACTACTAACTTACCAGACATAGGAAAGACATGCCCATGCTACCCAACCGTGCCAACATACTGACTTGTCACACACAGGCGTGGCTGGCTAAAAAACGATCGTGTGAATTAACATACCCTTGGTCCACGGGCATGGGCAAGCACCAGAAAGCAAAACTCTATTTAAACCCACCCCCTTCCCATTCTTATTAACAATTCTTCTTCCTTTTCTTCCTCCCCTTTCTCTCAAAATTCTCCCATCTTCTTAACAAAATTTTTCCAACCCTTGATCCACACCAAAGTCATGTCGAAGAAGCGTAAGAAGGCAAGAATAGTCTCACCGATGGAGACTCCGACACATAAGTTCATGTCGGCCGCTTCATTCGAACACGAAGCCAAGGGTCTTTGAGACCATTTTGTTTTCATTTTTCTTTTCTCTTTTGCTTTAATTTCCTTATCTTTACTTCTCTTCTACTTAATTTAGTTTATTTTGTTTTAGTTCATTGGTTTTAGGTTCTAAAGGCTGCTTGGGAATCACACTGGAACCACGACCACAACCCCTCCGCAGCATTAGAAGTCACACCCACTTCACGAACCATCTATCAATAAGGACTCCTTAGTCCATTAATCTTTTTTTTTTTTTTGAATTTTAGTTTTCTTCTTAGTCTCTTTCTCTTCATTTTTCTTATCCTTAATTATATTATTAAAATATTTTTAATGTTTCTTTAGATTTCCTGGCTATATCTTTCCAGGCTACCCAATTTCTTCATCTAGCACAGTACTTGTCGGTAGCCACCCCACCAGGACCATAGAAAACACCATCGCCGGCTCCTCCTACAATTCGACAAGGGAACAAGGATCCATCCAAAAATTTAGGAAGTGTTACTTCTCCCCTTCTCTTTTGATTTTCTTTTTACATAATTGTTTATCTATCTTTGTACATTGAGGACAATGTACATCTTAAGTGTGAGGGTAAAAGTACCTAACTTTTTGCATTATTCCAAAATCTTGAATTTTAGTCTTGTTCCTAAGTAATTTTCTTATATTATTAATTAGGGTGAAATTTTTGATGATTTATGATTTTATTAATATGTTTTTGAGTAAGTCATTGATAATTGTGCATTGATGATTAAATTTGAAGAATACTAAAGAATCAAGCATGATAAGTCTATTTTACAAGAATTAAAAATTTCCTAGCTTATTAAACTGAATTTGAATATTACCTTGAAGTTTGAAAATTACAGGGATTGATGTCAAATACCCATAATTTTTGTGAGATTTGGAGCCTTATAGAGCATATATTCTTTTTCGTGCTCACTTTATTGATTATGAGTGTGTCAACACTGAATTGTTATTCTAGAACTTGCCTTGATTATACATATCGAGACCACATTATTGATTTGATATACTGAGATGATAAAGGCACCTAGGTTTTAACCCATGCACTCCACCTAAAAAGCCTACTTTCACAAATTAACCCTTAGTGAACCCATTTGATCCTAACAACCCTTTTTATTGATTTACCCGCTAATATTAACCCAAAACCCTTTGTATTTGTTATCAACATTCTTTTGACTACCCTTCTATCGAGAATTGATTTGATCAGTTGCCTAATTAGTTTATTTCAGTTGATAAAGTTCTTCTTTATTATGTATTTACTTAGTTTGTTTTCTCAAAAAAAAAATCGATCAAAAAATCGAAGTATATTCAGCTTTAGTAGTATAAAAAGTGAGCTTGTGCATTTAAATTTCAATTATCAAGGAAAAATCTCGTAGTATTATTAGTTTCAAAGTTCTAATTGATGTAATCATTTAATTTCTAGTTCATTGTTCTTAGTCAGGTAAATTTGTCAAGTCAATCTCGATTTTAAACCTTCTAATTCAGCCTTTATCCACACCTTTAACGTAAGTCCCGTTACAACCCTGTCAAAGACCTTTTGATTTGTGTATCATCTTATATTACAGTGGTGGAGATTTGATTTTCAAGCAAGTCTATGGGATTAACTTTTCATGTTCGACTGTTGAGTGCTTAATTGTGAACCTTAAAACACTTTGAGTGATTTGAGTGAATCTTTAGTGAGGATGTCAATCCTTGCCGGTTTTAAATTAAAGGTAACTATTTAGATAAGGAGGGGGCACCTATGTTTTTATGCTACAAATATATGACTTATATTGTTTGAATCTTTAAGAGTCTTTGAGTTAAAATTATCCATGTATAAATTATCTATGAATTATGATGAGGCATTATTGATAGGAATTGTGAATTATGGAAAGTTCGTTTTAATTGTAAGTTGAGAATTTTGCTTGAGGACAAGCAAAAGCTTAAGTGTGGGGGTATTTGATAAACCATAAAAGTAACATATTTTAACCCCATATTTAGCATGCTTTTGGATGATTTAGCCCTTGATTTATGTAAAAAGGTGCTCTTAATCCTTTCTTTTCATGTTTTATACTTAGGAAAGCACCTAAGGATGAAAAGAACGAGAAACAAGCTTAAAATGGGCCAATTTGGGCCAAAATGGAAATCAACATGGCCTGGACTTCAAGCCACATGACAGTGCCTCGACAATTAACTAAGACACGGCCACGCCACGATTTACACGGCCATACCCCAATCGACGGAACCGAGACACGACTGAAGATGATTTACACGGACGCATACCATGGCCGTGTCCCTATCGTGGAAAAGAGGAATTGTACTCGGATTTGGATACTTTGGGGCAATGAAACACATTCCAAAGCCTATTCAAACACCAAGTAGGAAGTATACTTGAATTAGGGCACTTAGAGGCCAAGTAAAAGCATCTCAAAAGCTTATATAAAGAACATAGAGGCTAACCATCAGGGGGGCCGAGACATTCGAATTCGGCAAAAGCCAAAACTTTTGTGGGAATCACTCGAAGATAGCCAGTTGATCCATCTCAAGAAGCCGAAATTCTACTCAAGACGGCGGATCTCTCCTTCCATTCCTTCAAGGGGTTTTAGGGATTTCTTATGTTTTGTTTTATCTTTTCTCTTGAGATGTTTTATTTATTTGTTATGAACTAAAACCTTCAGATACCTGAAGGGGATGAAACCTAGATGAATCTTGTTATTGTCTTCTAAATTATATGATAAATACTTGATTTGTTCTTAATTATGTGTGCTTAATTCTTGTGTTAATGTTTCCGGGATATTAATTCAAGTCAAATGTTCTTAGGTGGAGGAGGACTAGACCCTGCCTAAGAATAGATCTAGCATAATTAAGCGGAGTCGTTCGCGCGCCTAGAGATAGGGTGATGAGATTTTGCCGGATTAGGGTGAAACCTAATATAGGAGTCCATAGTTCGATTTACAGCTATTCTAGGGGTTATTAAGTGAGAAAGAGATTTTTATTAATTAACCTAGGGCTAGACATTATTCGCCTCAAGAGAGAGTTTAATATACATTAGGGAGTCTTATGGATCAAGCCAAGTGAATAAATCGTATGGTTCAGTGTTAGATAATAAGTGAAGTCTAGGTGGATTCTTCCTGATGGTATCATCGTGATCAACTGAGTTTCCCTTCAAGTTATTTCCCAATTCATTCTTTTTTGTCTTTGCATCTTAGTTTAGTAATTAATTAGTTAATCAACCAAATCATTTAATATTTAGGCTAAATAATAGAAAGAAAGTGAGTATTAGTACTTTTAGTTCCTTTGGGTTAGATAATCCGGTCTTGCCTAAGCTATACTACTATTCGATAGGTACACATGCCTTAAGTCATTGTCCGAGTTAGTTTCCAGGTTCGATCATTCTCTTTATAAATTTTAAAACTCGACAATTTTACAACGATCAGTCACAAATGTGGTCTTACACGAAATCTCAAATCAACGCCGACGTCCTAGACGTGGTCTTACATGATAAAACAGAATAGATACCTATGTCATGACATAGCTAATCCTATCTATTCCTAGGTTCGTACGGGACTTCTCGGATATCGACACTAAGTCAGCCTTATCTCGAAATTCTTGTACAAATCATCTCATAAGCATTCATAGTTAATAATAGTCATATGAACATACACAGTTCAATACAGATACATTTATTTGTATAACGACTTACCTCGGATTCGATTACTGAAACGGAAACGGCTACTCAGTCACTTTCACTTTCCCACAATCTAAGTTCGTTTTCCTCGGTTCTTGATCTATACATATTCAGAATTAAATCTTTTATTCACTAACTCATTCAATTCAATCCAAGGACACACATTTAGGCTATTTGAAATTAACCCTCGTAATTGCACAATTTATCAATTTAGTCTATTTTTCACAAAACATCAAATTCAGAAAATCATCACATACTCATGCTTAGCCGATTGTTCATACATCTCATACAAGCTCATATTTTCCATCAAATTTGCAATTTAGTCCCTCAATTAACTATTTTCTCAATTTAGCCCTAATTAGCTAAATTAATAAAAAATTCAAGAACAAAGTATGTTCATCCAGCTCAAATCTTCCATTTAACAACTAAACTCATCACAAAGCTCAACATATCATCAATGGCATATCTCACAAACATCATCAATACACAAAATTGAGACATGGGCTTGATAGTAGACTAAGAAACAATCTCAAAAGCATACAAATCATCAAAATCCAAAGTTAAAACATACCTTAATTTTGCTTAATGAGTGTCGAATACCCTAGCTTCATATTTCTTTTTCTTTTGCTAAATTTCGGTGGATGAATGCACGAGAATAATGTCCATTTTCATGCTTAATCATATTATAATTCATTAATAACTAATTTCCAATTTTAACCTTATCCAATAAAGTTATAAAACATATTTCCCAAGGTTATTATGGACCATAACCGTCCACTATCTATAGTAATGCCTAATTTTCCATTTAGATCCTCCATACTTAAAAAGACATGAAAAATAGGTACCTTTTCATGAAGCATACTAGATTTGCATTCAATGCAATTTAATCCTTTTCTCAAATTAAACACACATATGAACGAATTAACTTACGAAACTTTAGCACATGCAAAATCTCACATCATAGTCATATAAAATAATATTAAAATATTATACAGACTCGGATTTGTGGTTTTTAAACCACTGTTCCGACTAGGGTATAAACCAGACTATTACAGATACATGGCAGCACATGCATGGGCACATGGAAACCTACTAATCTGCCAACTTCTACAACTACATATCCTTTGATTTAGGTTCACTGTATATTGATAACTTCTTTTCCTCTACTCACATCTATTTTCACAATTCCATATCAATTGCCACTCTACACAGTCCTTCTTGTTGGCATCAAATTTAGCTTCACCAATGGTCCATAATTTAGCTTCCATCCATTACATAACTTCATTTATTGTACTATTCTAATCATCATCTTGGTCCTAATATCCTCAACCATTTTGTTATTACTTTTGAATCTAACTTCAACAATGCTTGAATTAAATTATTCACATAGATTATTGTTAACTATATTTGATTTACAAGTAGTCCCAAAAAATTCCCTAGTTCACATCTTTGAAGACATTCTTATTAAATTATCATAAGCATCATTATCTTTCTTCTCCATTACTGCATTTAGTTCCTCACACTCCCTCTCAGTCGTGCACTTCACAATTTGGCAAGAATCAAACTCATAAGATTTCCCTAACTTCCTCCCTGACCGATTTGCAAACACGTGTCTTGCACAATTCCTATGCTCTACTTGGAAATATGTCAGAAATTACAATCTTAATGCCCTAATGGTGTCATAATGAACTAAATAGATTGTTATAAAATATATAATTAATTATACTTAGCAGAACAAAAAGACAAGACCAATCCCAAATTAGTATATTTAGTAACTTTTTGTTGGTCATTGATAATTGTGTATACATACCCATGTCCCAACTCCAAATTAGTTGATAGGAAACTGAGAAAGCACGCCCATGAATCAGTGCAGTCCACTTCAACCACAACCCATGCAATAGGGAATATCTAGTTGTTTGCGTTCCTTCCAACAATTGTGAGAAATTCACTCTTAAGTGGGTCTTTTAAGAAGAAACCATCTAGCCCAATGAGTGCCCCACACCGCTTTCCAGCTTCTCTTTAGTGCATCAAAGTACACATAAAACCTCTTAAAATGAGGAGGGGAGTCTACTGCCACCCTTTGAACAACCATTTTTATTGTGCTTCCTGGTATCTTTAACATTAACTCATCAACATAGTCCCATAACTGACCAAATTCCTCCTTATGAGTCCCAGCCATTTTCTCCTTCACTATTTTCTTGGTTCTATAGCAACAGTCAATGGTCACATTTACTTGCATCTTTGAAACACATCTTCTTTGAATTTTCCTCAACTTTTTCTTAGGTGATCCTTGATAGTTGCTTCAAAATGTAAGGCAATCATTGCAGCAGTCACCATTTTATTCGTAAAACTAATTGAACAATCGTGCTCATCTTGAAATGCTTTTATTTGCAAGTATTTGGCAACAGGACTGTAGCTAGCCCAGATTCTCCACGGACAGTTAGAGGAAACAATGTAGCTCGCAATTACCCTTTTCGGATCGTTCTTGAGAAACTTCAATTGTCTTCTACATTCTTTGGAGTAGTTTCGAATTGCACTCTTAAATAGTTTGCCATTCTTAAACAACATTCCCAAACTAAATATTAATGGATCAAACTGATCATTGTTATAAAGGAAACTTGTTTCTTCTTCTCTCCCCATCTTCATTTCCTTCATCTTCATCGGACTCAACCAAGTTTCCATGTTCATCTGAGTCCCATACCTCAATCTCATTCCCATCCTTATTCTCCACTAATTATAGTAGCAACATTGTCCATCCCATCTGATGTTGCAAAATCAGCATCATTTTCATCACCAACAGATAATCCATAACCACTATCATTATCCTATCCAATATTAGACCCTAAACCCACCACTTTTCCCACCACTATACTTTTCTGCCTCCAAACCAATAGCAGTCACACCCTCCCTATCAGCTTCTACCCCTCCTACATCACCCTTCGCATAAGCTTCTACCCCTTCAACAACATCATCCCGATCAGCTTCTACCCATTCAACATCACCCTCCCCATCAACTTCTACTCCTGCAACATGTAACACCCTTAACCCGTATTCGATGCCGGAACAGGGTTACGAAGCATTACAGGACTTATAACTTATACAATCAAACATTTCATAATCAAATACCATTCAAATCAAAAATAATTTAAAAACATTCATACAGTCCCTAATACAAGCCCTCGAGGCCTTAAATAGACATTAAAAGTGATTTGCGACTAAACTGAGTACTTAAGAAATTTTTAGAAAAACATTAAAAATTTTCAAAGTGTAGGGGACACATGCCCGTGTGGCCAGGCTGTGTGGGCATTCAAAATGAAGACACACGACCGTGTCTCAGCCCGTGTCCAACCCCTTGCAACTCACTGACTTGGGTCACTGGGCCAACCACACGCCCATGTACCATTCGAAATGGCCTTACATGCCTATGTGCCAAGCCGTGTGCTAGGTCGTGTGAAAACTAAAGGGTATACTGACTTGTGCCACATGGCCAAGCCCCATGACCTTGTGCTAGGCCGTTTGAAGCTACTGACTTCCATTCTATAGAAATATCAGGGGACTCACGACCGTGTCACCTGGCCGTGTGTCACACACGGCTGAGACACACGCCCGTGTCTCTGCCTGTATGGACAAAAATAGGCTATTTTCCAAGCCCTATTTCTCACCCAATGTGGTACCAACCTAAGCTCAACAAGGCACATACAATCATGGTATAAATAGGCATTCAAAACCAACCAATATCAAGTTTATATCATGTACTATCCACACATACAACATGTTATCCATAAGCACAATCATTTGACCACTTTTAAACATACCAAAAGTACTTCCAAAGTCTACCTAAATGGTTAATTACATATATTAGACATTGTGCCTAACTTAGAATGCATACACATTCTCAATTTCAACCATTTGGTCCCTTAATGCCAATTCTCAAAACAAAACATTCATATAGCAATTATACCCAACATATCATAAGGCCATTTACACATATTTACATCTCAAAACATATACCATTTTCAAGCCAAATTAATTGGCTAATACACAACCAAACCTATAGGCCACATTAGCCAAACTACCTATACATGCCATTTAACTCAAAATATAAAGTCCAAAGTACCAAAATAAGAGTTTGATAGTGTGATGCAATCCTAGACTACTTCCAATCCAAACGAGCTTCTGAGACACTATAAAACACGGAAAAATAAACTGGGTAAGCAATTAAGTTTAGTAAGTTCGTAAAACATAGAATTAAACTTACCATATAATCAAAATTTAGGTAAGAAATCTCAAAGTATAACTCAATTCAATTTGGCCAAAGCCTATCAGATAACCATTCACCAAGTTAGCAAAGTATACATGCAAAAAAAAAATCAAGAATTCATGTATGAATTCAACAATTATTAAAATTTCATTTAAACGTGACATTTATACCATATATCCGTATATCATATATATATGAACCATTTCCATGTAAATACATGTACTAGTTCGTATTGAACTTATATAATCTCATAATAACACTATTCCCGTTGAACCACTTAGAATCTCGTTAGATACTCGGGTAGTACAAACGAGGTATACTGAACTGTAATCTGTCAATTCCTGTACATGTAGGCTAATACGAGCGATAAACGATAAGCTCCTCCAAGATGAATATTAGTAAGCTCCTACAAGCTGCAAATCGATAAGATCATACGAGCTGTGGTGAGTCCGCAACACATGTAGGACCTCAACCAAAACGGAACCCTAATGATATGTCATTTGTATCCTACGAATTCCTAAGGTTCAAACAGGACTCGGCATTCTTCATACATTTTCGTTTATGCATTCGATAACTATACATAAAAATTAAACTATTCACATACATATATTTCAATCAGAACATATAAATGCGCAATTTAGTTATACGAACTTACCTCAGACTCAAATGGAGAACATGATCGTTTATTCCACGACGTTATCTTTTCCCCGATTTAGTTCTAAATGATGCTTTTCTTAATCTAGATAATCAAATTTAACTTATTTAATCATCATTCTATTCAATCCAATTAAAAAAATCATGTTATGGTAAAATTACCAATTTGCCCCTATACTTTTAACTTCTTTACAATTTAGTCCCTAGGCTCGTAAATGAAATTCATGCGATTTCACTACAACTCGAGCCTAGTCAAATTTCATAAGTACCTATATTAGCCTATACATTTCACAAATTCACATATTTACTGATAAAATGTAAAAGTAACATATTTTAACCCCATATTTAGCATGCTTTTGGATGATTTAGCCCTCAATTTATGTAAAAAGGCGCTCTTAATCCTTTCTTTTCATGTCTTATACTCAGGAAGGCACCCGAGAATGAAAAGAATGAGAAACGGGCTTAAAACGGACCAAATTGGGCCAACCCAAGAAATTGGCACGGCCTGGACTTCAAGTCACACGGTCGTGCCTCGCCAATCATTTAAAAGACATACCCCAAAGCATGATTTGCATGGCCGTGTCCCAATCGACAAACCTGAAGCATGGCCTGAATCCCGACTTAGATGACCGTGCCACGGTCTTGCCTCAATCAACAGAATCGACACATGGCCTAAAGTCGACTTACACGGGCGTGTGCCAGTAGTGCCCCTGCTACAGGAATGAGCAATTTCACTCGGATTTGGATGCTTGAAACATAAGAAACATACTCCTAAGTCCACTTAAACACCTTAATAGTAATTCTACTTGAAGGAGGTACTTAGGAGCCAAGTAAAGCATCTAAGGAGCCTATATAAACAACCCAAGGTAGCCATTCTAAGGGGGAGTTTTTGGGCAGAGTTTTCTACAAGAGCTTTTATTGAGGAAACTACTCGAAGATAGCCAGTTGATCCATCTCAATAAGTCAGAGTTCTATTCAAGACAGAGGATCTCCTCTTCAATTCCTGTAGGGGGTTTTAGGATCTCTTATGATTTGTTCTATCTTTTCTCTTGAGATTTTTTCTTATTTTGCAATGAACTAAACCCTTCAGATACTTGAAGGGGATGAGACCTATGACGGATTTTGTTATTTGATTTCTAAACTATATGATAAGTACTTAGTTTGTTCTTAATTATGTTGCTTAATTTAATCTGATGTGCTTAGGTAGAGGAGGAATAGACCCTGCCTAAGAGTAGATCTAGCATAATTAAGCGGAGTTGATCGAGCGCCTAGAGATAGGGAGACGAAATTTTGCCGAATTAGGGTGAAACCTAATATGGGAATCCATTGATCGATTTATTGCTTCCTTAGAGGGTTATTATAAGAGAACGAGAGTTCCACTAATTAACCTAAGGTTAGACGTTATTCGCCTCGAGAGAGGGTTTAATATAGGTTAGGGAGTCTCACGGATCAAGCTAAGTAAAGAAGTCATATGAATTAAAGGTTAGATAACAAGAGAAGTCATAGGAGGATTCTTCTTGAGGGTATCGTGTAAAATCAACTGAGTTTGAAACACCCCAAACCCGGCCCACAAGCCCTGACCTTCTAGAGAAAAACCATTCAAAACTTATTTGGACTTTGCCAAAATTCTTGTGTCTTTTTGAAAAAAAATAGTTGATTCATGTTGATTAGCTGTCAAAACATTTAATATTTATATTTATGAAAAGTTGACTTTAACTTTAAATTAATAATAATCGTATCATACTTAAATAATTAAAATGCATGCATAATCTGTTTAATACTCATGTCCTTATTATATCAAACAAAATCCGAAATAATTCAAAACTTAAATATTAAAAACTAATAAAAATAAAAATAATCTCTGAGCTAAGCATGGCCACCATTGAGCTCCTACCGACCTGGTCTATTAATGTGTGTCACCTGAAAAATAATCCCACAATGGGGTGAGTCAAATAGACTCAGTGTGTAACAACCAACACAAGTCTCAAACAATTTAGGCATGTCAAATCATACATAATAAACACATATAATCAATGATGCAAACCCAAACCCAAACCTAGATAACCATCCGCTACACATCACCCATACCAACCATCACATCGTGGGGACTACTAAGTCGACCCTCCATCCGCTACACATCATCGAAGGCGGTCGTTGCAGACAACATGCTCATCGCCCATATAAATATTGTGGCATAGCCACCAGATAATATTTTGTGACATAAGTCACCACATTCAGATTACGTGACATAAGTCACCACATTCAGATATTGTGGTATAAAACCACCAGATCACTTCCCCTTTACATATCACCCATATGCCCCATGTCATACAATTATGCTTTAACCATGTCATATTTCTTATTCACATTCTTATAGTTTCACATATATGCCATAACAGATCTTATCATACTCATAGTAGGAGTAGATAAACGTACCAGGGTACTTTGTACCATTGCATGGTACTTTTAGCCATATCTTACATGTTCTCATTATTACATTTATTAAAACATAACCATAAATCTATTAAGGCTTAGTGTGGGGTACACACCTGATTTACTTAGCGAATTCACAGAAATCCCGAAAATCCCAATCTAGCATCCTAGATCCTTAGTTCCTACATTCGGCCAACCTTGAGCACTTTAGCAAAAAGCCATTCGGCTAATTAATTAAATCCTGAAGGATTATTGCAACCAAATCTTACCTTGCTACCAATTGTATTAACAATCAAATCCCGAAATTCCGTAGTCTTTCTCCCTTGGAATCGGCTAACACTATATCACTTGATTTGGTTAGTTTTCGGCTTTTGAATAAATACGAAATAAATCTAAAACACTAAGTATGGTCTTAGCCGAATGTCAGATTCACTTACCTTGCGGATCTAAATCCTGAATTAGCTTCTGGTATCTTCCGAAATCCCTATAGATATATGTTAGATCCATTTTAACATTTAATCTCAATAAAATGGCCTATGGCCGAATATCATCCATAGCTTACCTTAGATCTTAAAAATCCCGAAAGACCCCTTCTCCCTTGTAGTCGACAACTGCCAAATCCCGAAACCTCCTTTATGGTTTCGGCCAAGAGACATAAATGGCATTAGAATCTTGATTTTGGCTTTAAGAAAAGAAATAAAATGGAAATAGTTGGATCCTTACCCTTAATATTGTAGTCGACTACACACCTGCTTGACACCACAGAAGAATTCGGCTATAGGCTAAATGTTGATCAACAAGTTTCGGCTTTTGAGAGTTTAAAGAACCAATCGACTAGGAGTCCCTTGAGTATTCGGCTTTTGATTGGGTTGAATAAGAAGAAGAGAAAAGGGTTGAGCAATTCGGCAATGAGGATTTGGCTATCACAAGGAGTATTTCGGCTTTTGGGAATCAAAAAGGAAAAGAGAAGAGAGTGTATGAGACCTAGAAAGAACCGGCTATGATGATCTTTAGAGAGGGTTTTGGCTAGAATAAAAGAAAAAGAAAAGAAAGGTGTTGGCTTTGGAGAGGAAAAGAAAACAAAAAATAGGCTAAATTGCTTAATGAAATTCGGCTATCCCCCTCCTCACTAAACTTGGCTGAATATCACATCAAAGGAGTCCCTAGGCTGGCCAACTCTTTCTCTCTCCATTCAATCCCCCTTTTTACTCCCCCTTAGCCTAATATTTAAGTCTTTAACTTGATCTTCACTTCATCTTTGAAGTGTCCCTGTGCCGTCCACTTCCTCTCCTCCTTGCAACAAAATAAAAGCTCTCTTTTTGCTTCCCTTGTGAATCGAACCTAGGCCCTTTCCCCTTGATTGTGGCGCCACACTCTAAGGCCCTAAGTGGCGCCTTCATGCCACTTAATCAAGCCCATTTCTGTGTTATATTTCACCTACAAATTTTCTTAAGGCCTCTTAGGCTTAGCTCCCTCTCTTAAACTTAAAATCAAATAATTTCTAAGGCATTTTTCTACATTTTAAAGTTCACGAAATTCATAAAACACATCCATAATTTACTCTGGCATACAAGCACATGCAATTAGGCAAAAATACACAAGCCCTAATTCCCAGATATTACAGTTCTACCCCCCTTAAAATAATTTTCGACCTCGAAATTACCAGCTAGAATAGGTGGGGTATTATCGTCGATTGCTTCTTCCGGCTCCCAAGAAGCTTTTTCCGATCCATGGTTACGCCACAACACTTTGACCAGAGGGACCGACTTCCTTTGAAGCACCTTCACATCTTTTTCCAGAATCTGAATCGGCTCTTTCTCATAAGACAGATCTGGTCTCAGCTCCACCTCTTCAACCGAAACTACATGAGACGGATCTGATCGGTATCGACGTGAAATACATCATGCATCTACTTTAATTCTGAAGGTAACTCCAACTGGTGTGCCACCGGTCCAATTCACTTCAATACCCGATAAGGTCCTATAAACCTTGGACTTAACTTCCCTTTGCAACCAAATCTCATCACCTTCTTCCAAGGTGAAACTTTAAGGAACACTTGATCTCCCACATCAAGTTCTATTTCCTCCCGTTTGAGATCTGCATACGACTTCTATCTATCAGATGCTTCCTTCAACCGAGCTCGAATTACCTTAACCTTCTCCTCAAATTTTGCCACAATCTCTAGACCCAAAACCTGACGTTCCCCTAATTCCGCCCAACACGTAGGAGTGCGACACTTTCGTCCATACAGCGCTTCGTACGGTGCCATCTGAATACTTGCTTGATAGCTGTTATTGTACGCAAATTTCGCTAGAGGCAAATATTCTTCCCAACTTCCTCTGAAGTCTATCACACAGCCCCTCAGCATATTCTCCAACACTTGTATTACTCACTCAGATTGACCGTCGGACTGTGGATGAAAATCCATACTGAAATCCAATCTAGTGCCTAAAGCCCGATGTAGTGCTTTCCAAAATCGAGACGTGAACCTCAGATCCCTATTTGAGATAATTGACACCGGCACTCCATGCAACCTCACAATCTCCGCCACATACAACTTTGCTAACCTCTGGAGAGAATAGTCAACCCGCACTGGAATGAAATGTGGACTTTGTCAGCCGATCCACTATCACCCATATAGAGTCCTTCTTAGTAGGCGTAAGGGGAAGCCCACTAATGAAGTCCATGGTAATTCTCTCCCACTTCTATTGCGGAATCTATATTGGCTGAAGCAACCCTGACGGAACTTGGTGTTTAGCCTTAACTTGCTGACATGTCAAGCACTTCCCTACAAATTCGGTAACTTCTCGCTTAAGACTAGGCCACCAAAACTGTCCCCTTAGATCTCTATACATCTTACTACCTCCAGGATGCATAGCATAAGGACTACTATGCGATTCTTGAAGAATTCTCCGCCTTAACTCCTCGTTCTTTGGCATACAGACCATAGTCCTTCAACTCCCCACTCTGCACTTGCCGAAACTTAGCACTTAGATCTTCATCTGCCAACTGACTCTCTTTCACCTCATTCAGCCATGTCGGCTTAACTTGCAACTCTGCTAACAGACTTCTATCGTCATAGAGGCTCAAATGTGTGAACATGGCCCTCAGATTGACACTACCTTCTGACTTAGGGCATCTGCCACCACATTCGCCTTGCTCGGGTGATACTCTATGGAACAATCATAGTCCTTCAATAATTCCACCCACCTTCGCTGTCTCAGGTTTAGCTCCTTCTGATTCAGCAAATACTTCAAGCTCTTGTGGTCCGTGTAGATCACTGACTTTTCTCCATATAAGTAGTGCCTCCACACTTTAAAAGCAAAGACCACTGTCGCCAATTCTAAGTCATGCGTAGGGTAGTTAACCTCATGTGGCCTTAGTTGTCGAGACGCATAAGCAACTACCTTCCCGTCTTGCATAAGGACACCTCCCAATCTTGTATGGGAAGCATCACAGTACACTACAAATTCCTTCCCTGCCTCAGGCTGAATCAAAACTGGAGCTTGGGTCAAGACCCTCTTAAGCTTTTAAAGCTCTCTTGTTACTTATCGGTCCATAAGAAAGGTACACGCTTCCTCGAGCTTGGCTTGGTCATAAGAAAGGTACCGCTTCCTCAGAGCGATCGATCGAGAACCCTTCTAGAAACCGTCTGTAATAGCACGCCAATCCTAAGAAACTCCAAACTTCGCCACGGACTTGGGGTTTCCAATCCAAAATCGCCTCAATCTTCCGAGGATCCACCTTATTCCTTCAAAGCAGATACCACATGTCCTAAAAACGTAACCTTCTTAAGCCAAAATTCACACTTGTGAATTTGGCGTAGAGCTTCTTTTCCCTTAACACTTGTAACACAACTCGGAGGTGCTCATCATATTCTTCCTCAGACTTCGAGTACACCAATATGTCCTCTATGAACACAACAACGAACCGGTCCGGATAGGGTTGGAAAACCCGATTCATCATGTCCATAAACGCTGGGGCATTTGTCAATCCAAATGGCATTACCAAGAACTCATAATGCCCGTACCTTGTTCAGAAAGCTGTCTTATGGATATCACCCTCCTTTACCTTAAGCTGATGATATCCAGACCTCAGATCTATCTTTGAGAATACTGCAGCCCCCTTAAGCTGATCGAACAAGTCATCTATTCTTGGCAAAGGGTACTTGTTATTGATGATCAGCTTATTCAACTGACGATAATCTATGTACATGCGTATAGTTCCATCCTTCTTCTTCACAAATAAGACCGGTGCTCCCCATGGAGACACACTAGGTCAGATAAACCCACGATCGAGTAACTCTTGGATCTGAGCCTTGAGCTCAACCAACTCCTTTAGTGCCATTATATACGGGGCAATTGACACAGGAGCTGTACCCGGCAACAAGTCAATTCCGAACTCCACCTCCCTATCCGGGGGTATTCCAGGTAATTCCTCCAGAAAGACATCCTTAAATTCCCTTATGATTCTAACTCCACTAACTCCCCTTTCTTTCGCATCCAAAGTACTAACGAAGGCCAAAAATGCCTTACACCCCTTTCGGACCATCTTATAAGCTTTTAAGGCTAAAACTACATTAGACAAGTAGTTTCTTCTTTCCCCTATCATAACTATCACCTCATCCTTTGGGGTCCTTAACTCCATTTGTTTGGCTGCACAATCCAACACAGCCCGATGCTCCACTAGCTAGTCCATGCCAAGTATAAGATCAAAATCTCCGAAGGGTAATTCCATTAAGTCAGTGGAAAATACCAATCCCTGAATCTCTAAAGGTACACTCCGAAACATCTTATTCACCACTACAGTTTGGCCTAATGGGCTTACTACAGTCATCTCCCTATCAGATAGTTCAGAGGCTATTCCAACTGTTTCAACTACTCTACATACAACATAAGAGTGGGTAGAGCCAACATCAATCAAAGCAAAGTAAGGCTTGCCAAATATAAGGAACGTACCGGTTATGATGTCCGGTGCGTCTCCGTCCTCCCTCTGACGTACCGCATAAACCAAACCCGACTGTCTGGCCTCCGTGTTACCAATGCCTCGATGCACGGTGTTCCCTGTCCTCTACCAGCACCGTTACCTCTGCCAGTCGAACCACGACCTCGTAGTGGCTGCTGTCTTCCTCTTCCGCTTGGTTAGGACCTTAGCTTACTGGTCGACCCCTTCGGATTCTCATAGAATAATCCTTAATCATGTGGTCATTGGACCTACACTTAAAGCATCCTTCCGTCTTCTTCCAACACTCTCCTAAATGCCTCTTCCCACATTGGGCATAAGTACGATACTGCCCTCCAGTAGCAGCTTGTTGACCTCGTGGCCCATCAACTCTAGGCCTCTTTTGCTCATTCCTTGAAGACTCTGATGATCCAAAGCCTCTTTTTTTCCTATTACGATCAGTATTCTGTCTCACCGAGTCCTTAATCCCTTCAGCAACCTTAGCCTTCTCTACTGATATGGTAAACTCCCGCTCCTGCTGTGGAGCTATCAACAACCTTAAATCATCTCTCAGTCCGTCTTCAAACCAAACACACCACTCATGCTCCGTCGACACGATACCTCGAGCATAACGGCTCAACCTTAAAAATTCAGCCTCGTACTCACTACTGGACTTATTCCTTGGACCAACCTCGAAACGCCTTCCTCTACGCATCCACATAACTAGTTCCTATGTACTTTTTTTGATATGCCGCCTTAAAATATTCCCAGTAAGATCGTCTGCGGCAAAGACCATCCCGCATTGTGAGCCACCATTGATATGGCTCATCACGGAGTAGCGACACTACCCCTTTCAGCTTCTCCTCGGCGGTTAGGTCCAAGTCATCCATAATCCATTCCGTTGCCTCTAACCAATACTCAGCCGTATTGGGTGCCACACCAGATACTCCACAAAAAAATTCAGCTCCATTAGCTCGAAGTCGCTCAGGTACCGACTTCCGAGCTCCCATGCCTCCACCCGCTCCAGCCACCCTTTCCAAAACTCGTAGCATCGCCTGTGATACTACATCTTCCCGTCGATCTCGATATTCCACACCGGTATTTGGTGGTGGTGGTGGCATTTCATTTTCGGACCCTTGTCCGGACCTAACTGCTCAAACACAATCATCCAGCCTCTACCACGGCCTCGCATGTTATGACCACGTCCCCTAGAGTTCATGCTTTCGAATCGCGTTTATCTGATTAAAGAATTTTATGAATTAGTTTTGTTCCACTGATTTATCATGAATAGTCTTATGTTCAATAGTTCTAGGGAGTAGTTCTTTCGATTTCATACACATACAGTCTTAATTTATTCATTCAATCACATTCATGAACTTGCGTTCATTACAGAAAAATGTTGTAGTTGTCATTGTTTGTTGTTTTCCACTATCTAGGGGTATTTCCATAATTTTATCCTATAGGGGTATTTTGGTAATTTTCCAAATTAGGGTATTTGCAAATTTCACAAGGTAGAAATTTTGGCATTTCTGAAATTTGAAATATTTGGTAAGAAAATTTTAAGGGTAAAATGGTAATTTTGTAAACCGAGGTATTTTTGTAATTTTACTACCGGGGCCATTTGGTAATTTTTACAAAATATGGTTCTGGTGACTTTTCAAAACAAGGGTATTTTTAAAGATTTCTAATTTGAGGGTACTTCGGTAATTTTCCTCACTGAGGGTATTTTGGTCATTTGTACAGGTTAGGGGTAATTTGGTCAATTTGCAAATCAGGGTATCTTAATATTTTGCAAAAATCGGGTTTTTGAATATTTTTATAAGGTAAGAAAAATCTTGTTGAAAACTGTGGGTAGTAAAGAAATTTTATGAACCAAGGGCATTTTAGTAATTTTTTTTCAACCAGGGTTATTCGGATAACTTTATAAATCAAGAATATTTTGGGAAAATTTTCAAAATAGTTTTCCTACACATCAAAGGGGTAATTTGGTGATTTTAAAACTAGGGTTTTTATAAAAATATGGCTAGTCCCTTTCGGGTTTTAGTTATTGGATTTAGCATGTGGCTGAGTCCTCTTGGTTAGGGTGAACCGTCACTACGCACCAGGTAGGATTCGAGTGGAGAGGAGGTGAGTCACTAGGACTGCTTAAATACCAACCTTCCACCGAAACCAATCCTAGACATGCGCATGATGGTTGCCACACCCTAACTCGGCGACTTAGACACAGGTTTGTTTGGTTGATTTTAAGTCTTCTGTATCTTGGTGTTGGAGTAAGCTAATCCTAGGGTTTAACAACTTAATATACTAATATACGTCCCTATAAATCCCACATACAATCACAAAAGAGTTAGGAGTACATACCTGGTGGACTTCGGGCCGGAGACTCAGGTACCACGCCAGAGAAACTTGCTCGTTTCTTAGTAAAACCCATTTTCAAAAGAAAAAAACATTTTGGACCCTAAAAGCCCTCAAGGCCGAGTTTTGAACCGGGCTCTGATACCAAGCTGAAACACCCCAAACCCGCCCACAAGCCCTGACCGGATCTGGTATGTTTCTAGAGAAAAACCATTCAAAACTTATTTGGACTTTGCCAAAATTCTTGTGTGTTTTTGAAAAAAAAAAACAGTTGATCCGTGTTGATTAGGTGTCAAAACATTTAATATTTATATTTATGAAAAGTTGACTTTAACTTTAAATTAATAATAATCGTATCATACTTAAATAATTAAAATGCATGCATAATCTGTTTAATACTCATGGCCTTATTACATCAAATAAAACCCGAAATAATTCAAAACTTAAATATTAAAAACTAATAAAAATAAAAATAATCTCTGAGCTAAGCATGGCCACCATTGAGCTCCTACCTACAGGTCCATTAATGTGTGTCACTGAAAATAATCCCACAATGGGGTGAGTCAAGCAGACTCGATGTGTAACAACCAACACAAGTCTCAAACAATTTAGGCATGTCAAATCATACATAATAAACATATATAATCAATGATGCAAACCCGAACCCAAACCTAGATAACCATCCGCTACACATCACTCGTACCAACCATCACACCGTGGGGACTACTAAGTCGACCCTCCATCGCAACACATCATCGAAGGCGTCATTGCAGGCGACATGCTCATCGCCTTATAAATATTGTGGCATAGCCACGGATAATATTTTGTGACATAAGTCACCACATTCGATTACGTGACATAAGTCACCACATTCAGATATTGTGATATAAAACCACTAGATCACTTCCCCTTTACATATCACCCATATGCCCCATGTCCTACAATTATGCTTTAACCATGTCATATTTCTTATTCACATTCTTATAGTTTCACATATATGCCATAAGAGATCTTATCATACTCATAGTAGGGTGGGTAAGCGTGCACAGGTACTTTGTACCATTGCATGGTACTTTTAGCCATATCTTACATGTTCTCATTATTACATTTATTAAAACATAACCATAAATCTATTAAGGCTTAGTGTGGGGTACACACCTGATTTACTTAGCGAATTCACAGAAATCTCGAAAATCCTGATCTAGCGCCCCAGATCCTTAGTTCCTACATTCAGCCAACCTTGAGCAATTTAGCAAAAAGCCATTCGGCTAATTAATTAAATCCTGAAGGATTATTGCAACCAAATCTTACCTTGCTACCGATTGTATTAACAATCAAATCCCGAAATTTCGTAGTCTTTCTCCCTTGGAATCGGCTAACACTAGATCACTTGATTTGGTTAGTTTTCGGCTTTTGAATAAATATGAAATAAATCTAAAACACTAAGTATGGTCTTAGCCGAATGTCAGATTCACTTACCTTGCAGATCTAAATCCCGAATTAGCTTCTGGTATCTACCAAAATCCCTACAGATATATGTTATATCCATTCTAACATTTAATCTCAATAAAATGGCCTATGGCCGAATATCATCCATAGCTTACCTTAGATCTTAAAAATCCCGAAAGACCCCTTCTCCCTTATAGTCGACAACTGCCAAATCCCGAAACCTCTTTTATGGTTTCAGCCAAGAGACATAAATGGCATTAGAATCTTGATTTCAACTTTAAGAAAAGAAATAAAACGGCAACAGTTGGATCATTCCCTTAATATTGTAGTCCACTGCACACCTGCTTGACACCACAGAAGAATTCGACTATAGGCTAAATGTTGATCAACAAGTCTCAGCTTTTGAGAGTTTAAAGAACCAATTGGCTAGGAGTCCCTTGAGTATTTAGCTTTTGATTGGGTTGAAGAAGAAGAAGAGAAAAGGGTTGAGCAATTCGGCAATGAGGATTTGGCTATCACAAGGAGTATTTCGGCTTTTGGGAATCAAAAAGGAAAAGAGAAGAGAGTGTATGAGACCTAGAAACAACCGGCTATGGTGATCTTTAGAGAGGGTTTTGGCTAGAATAAAAGAAAAGAAAAGAAGGGTGTTGGCTTTGGAGAGGAAAAGAAAACGAAAAAGAGGCTAAATTGCTTAATGAAATTCGGCTATCCCCCTCCTTACTAAACTTGGCCGAATATCACATCAAAGGAGTCCCTAGGCCAGCCAACTCTTTCTCTCTCCATTCAATCCCCCTTTTTACTCCACCTTAGTCGAATCTTTATGTCTTTAACTTGATCTTCACTTCATCTTTGAAGTGTCCCTGTGCCGTCCACTTCCTCTCCTCCTTGCAGCAAAATAAAAGCTCCTTTTTTGCTTCCCTTGTGACTCGAACCTAGGCCCTTTCCCCTTGATTGTGGTATCACACTCTAAGGCCCTAAGTGGCGCCTTCATGCCACTTAATCAAGCCCATTTCTGTGTTATATTTCACCTACAAATTTTCTTAAGGCCTTTTAGGCTTAGCTCTCTCTCTTAAACTTAAAATCGAATAATTTCTAAGGCATTTTTCTGCATTTTAAAGTTCACGAAATTCATAAAACACATTCATAATTTACTCTGGCATACAAGCACATGCAATTAGGCAAAAATGCACAAGCCCTAATTCCCAGATATTACAGAGTTTTTCCACAATCTTTTCCCAAAGTTTCATTCTTTTGTCTTTGCATCTAGTTTAGTTTTTAGATTAATAAACCAATCACTCCATATTTTAGGCTAAATAATAGAAAGAAAGTAAGTAGTAGTACTTTTAGGTTCCTTTGGGTTCGACAAAATAATCTTGCCTAAACTATACTATTGTTTGATAGGTGCACTTGCCTCAATCATTGTCATAGTTAGCCTACAGGTTCGATCATTCTTTATAAATATTAAAACTCGATTGTTTGACACGATCAAGTTTTTGGCGTCGTTGCCGGGGAACACTAAAATATTAAGAAAGCTATATTTTTATTACTTAAGCCATTATTTTATTATTTTGCAATTTACTTTTATTTTTAGTTTAGGTTAAATTTTTATTTATACTAAATTTCCTTCTTCTCCTAGCAGGTACCTCTAGTTTATGACTGGAAGGAACCCGAGAGGACCTTTAGCATACGAAAGTGACATTGAAGCTGCTGCTCGCAGAAATCGCAGAGAAGTTAGATGAGCTCTAGACTACCAAAGAGAAGAACAACAAGACAGATCCAATCCTACTAAAGGATGGACAAAAACAATCCACCGCCAAATGTGCAAGAACAGAATGCTCCGCGTACTATGTATGATTATGCTAAACCTAATTTGACAGGAGCAGAATCTAGTATTGTTAGGCCCGCTATAGCTGCTAATAATTTTGAATTAAAGCCTAAGACAATACAAATGATTCAACAGTTTGTTCAATTTGATGGTTTGCAGGACGAAGATCCAAATACTCATATAGCTAATTTTTTAGAGTTCTGTGATACCTTCAAAATAAATGGCGTTTTTGACGATGCCATACGTCTTCGGTTATTTCCCTTTTCATTGAGGAATAAAGCCAAGCAGTGGTTTAACTCGTTACCACGAGGGTCAATCACCACATGCGATCAAATGATCGATAAATTTCTTTTAAAATACTTTCCACCAGCCAAAATAGCCAAATTTTGGAATGACATATCTTCTTTTGTGCAGAATGACGCAGAAACATTATATGATGCATGGGAAAGATATAAGGATCTCCTGAGAAGATGTCCACACCACGGATTACCTTTGTGGCTTCAAGTCGGTGGAACTTTGAATAACAAAACTCTTGAAGCGGCTTACGAATTTATTAAAGAGATGTCATTGAATACCTGTCAATGGCAAATTACAAGGGCCAAACCGACAAAATTAACTGGAGTTTTTAACATAGACGCAGTAACAATGCTGTCAACACAGGTGGAGATGATGAATAAAAAACTTGATAATCTATGTTCTTCACAGGTACACCCAGTAATGCAATACGAAGCGAGTGGGAATGTGGCGAATCCTAAGTACCCACCCTACCAACCAGGAGCAGAACATGAGCAAGCAAACTATATAGGTAACAATTTCAGATCCAAAAATAATCCTTATAGTAACACTTATAACGTAGGTTGGAAGAACCACCCAAATTTTTCATAGGGAGGACAAGGAAACCAAGGAAATCAAAGGCAGCAACCTCCTCCAAATAATCAAAATCAGCCATATCCACAAGAGAAGCAATCAAACCTTGAAGAGATCTTGTGAAATTCATGGCGACCCATGATTCTTGTTTCCAAAAGACTGAAGCAGTACTTGATGAACAACAAAAATTGATCAAGGGGATCGAGAATCAATTCGGAGAACTTATTAAGTCGGCTGGACTACTTACTGAGATATTATATGAAATACGATCAGAAATTTTATCTAAAGACATAAAACAAGTAAGGGCAGTTACACTAAGGAGTGGCAAGGAGCTAACTAAACCACAAGGAAAGAAACCAACTGAGGTTACCAAGGAAAAGAGTGTAAAAGTTGAGAATGATAATCCATCGCATACAGAGAATAGAGCACAAATTCCATATCCAGCAAAATTAAAGAAAGAACAATTGGATGCTCAATACAGTAAGTTCCTCGAACTCTTTAAACAAATACATATTAACTTACCTTTTGTTGAAGCTATTTCAAAGATGTCGAAGTATGCAAAATTCTTAAAGGAACTTCTCACAAACAAAAGAAAGCTTAAGGAAGTATCAACGGTAGAGCTTAATGAAGAGTGTTCAGCCATTCTCCAAAATAGATTACCACAGAAGTTAAAAGATCCAGGGAGTTTCACTATTCCTTACTTAATTGGAAGTTTAAACATCAAGAAAGCATTAGCAGACCTAGGCGCTAGTATCAACTTAATGCCCTACAAAATGTTTAAACGGCTAGATATTGGGGATCCAAAACCTACTAGGATGAGTATTTAATTGGCTAATAGATTTATTAAATATCCTAGAGGAGTTATTGAAGATGTCTTGGTAAAAATTGATAATTTTATTTTCCCGGTTGATTTCGTTGTATTAGACATGGATGAAGACATTAATGTTCCTTTAATCTTACGGCGTCCTTTTTTAGCCACTGCTAGAGCTATTATTGATGTAGGTGATGGTAAACTAGCACTAAAGATAGGTGATGAAGAAATTATTTTTCAAATTTATGATGCCATGCAATATTCTAAAGAGCAAGATGATTCCTATTATTTTGTTGACACTGCTGATCATGTTATTAAAAATTCATTACAGGAAATCATACATGACGACACGATGGAACTGTGTCTGGCTCAAGGAAAGGGGGAAGAAGATGAAGACAATGAGATGAGTTTGAATGCAACACCATTCAGACAAATGAAAGAAGAAAACATTGAAGAAGATGACGTATTAAAATAGAAACCCTTCATCAAAGAGCCGCCCAAATTAGAATTAAAACAGTTACCAAAACATTTAAAATATGCATTCCTTGGGGACAATTCTATGTTACCAGTAATCATCTTTTAGAACTAGAACCCAAGGAAAAAGAGGAGCCGATAAAGGTACTAAGAGAACACAAGAAAGCCTTAGCTTGGAAAATTTCTGACATCAAGGGAATAAACCCCGCGTTTTGCACCCACAAAATTTTAATGGAAGAAGAATATAAACCATGTGTGCAACATCAGAGACGATTAAACCCTAACATGAAAGAAGTGGTCAAAGCCGAGGTAATTAAACTTCTAGATGCAAGAATAATTTATCCTATTTTTGACAGCACTTGGGTAAGTCCTGTGCAGGTAGTTCCAAAGAAAGGAGGAATGACGGTAGTACCCAACGAAAAGAATGAGTTAATTCCCACAAGAGCAGTTACAGGTTGGAGAGTCTGTATAGACTATAGAAAGCTGAATTATGCCACCAAAAAAGATCACTTTCCTCTACCCTTCATTGATCAAATGTTAGAAAGACTATCTGGCATATGTACTACTGCTTCTTGGACGGACTCTCTGACTACTTCCAAATTCCCATAGCTCCTAAAGACCAAGAGAAGACAACATTTACATGCCCATACGGTACGTTTGCTTATCGTAGAATGCCTTTTGGATTATGTAATGCTCCTGCTACTTTTCAGCGTTGCATGTTGGTAATTTTTGATGAATTCGTGGAGGACATCATGGAGGTATTTATGGATGATTTTTTGGTATTCGGTAATTCTTTCCATCTTTGCCTCAAAAATTTAAAAAGAGTTCTAATGAGATGTGAGGAAACGAACCTTGTGTTTAATTGGGAAAAATGTCACTTTATGGTTAGGGAAGGGATTGTGCTAGGACATAAAATTTCTTGTAAAGGGATTCAAATAGATAAAGCGAAAGTTGAAGCCATAGAAAAACTACCTTCCCCTAGTTCTGTCAAGGCTATTATAAGTTTTTTAGGACATGCAGGATTCTACAAAAGATTTATTAAAGATTTTTCTAAAATAGCTAAGCCATTGACAAAATTACTAGAAAAAGATGTCCCTTTTGATTTCAATTAGGAATGCCTAAATGCATTCAATATCCTTAAAGATAAATTAATAAATGCACCGATTATAATTGCACCTGATTGGAACTTATCCTTTGAACTAATGTGTGATGCAAGTGATTTTGCAGTAGGTGCAGTTTTGGAACAACTAAGAGACAAGCAATTTCAGCCAATTTACTATGCCAGTAGAACACTAACACCCGCACAAGAAAATTATACCACCACAGAGAAAGAATTGCTAGCCGTAGTTTTTGCCTTTGATAAATTCAGACAGTATCTAATACTTTCTAAAGTTGTTGTTTACACTGACCATTCAGCTCTTAGATACCTTTTAAACAAACCTGATGCAAAACATAGACTCATACGATGGATTTTACTCTTACAGGAATTTGACTTGGAAATACAAGATAAGAAAGGAGCCGAGAATCTTGCAGCAGATCACCTTTCTAGACTTGAAAGTCTACACACCAAAGAGCTTGACGAAGGTGAAATAAATGATTCGTTTCCTGAAGAACAACTCTTCTCTATAACCCATTCTAAGGTGCCATGGTTTGTAAATATCGCAAATTATTTAGCAGCTAACATTCTACCAAGGAAACTAACACATCACCAAAAGAAGCGATTCTTTGCTGATGTGCAAAATTATTTTTGGGAAGATCCCTTTCTTTCTCACATATGTATAGATCAGGTAATTCAAAGATGTGTTACAAAGATAGAAGCAAACAAAATCATGGAGCATTGCCATTCAGGACCATCAGGAGGACACTACAGTGGAATTAAGACAGCACACAAAATACTCGATTAGGTTTTTATTGGCCCACTCTATTCAAAGATGCCAACAGATATGTTACCTCGTGTGATAGATGCCAGAGGATAGGTAATATCTCTAAACATGATGAAATGCCTCAAAAACTTATGTTATCATGTGAGATATTTGACGTATGGGGTATCGATTTCATGGGACCATTCCCCAATTCATTTGGAAATAAATACATCCTAGTAGCAGTTGATTACATGTCAAAATAGGTAGAAGCGGAAGCCTTACCTACCAATGATGCTAGGGTAGTAGTTAAATTTCCCAAGAAACTATTTTCCTAATTCGAGACACCTAGAGCCATTATTAGTGATAGGGGTACTCATTTCTGTAATACACAATTTGAAAAAGTTCTAAAGAAATATGGAGTATGCCATAGAACAGCCACCCCATATCATCCTCAAACCAGTGGACAAGCTGAGGTAGCAAACCGAGAGCTTAAGCGCATTCTAGAAAAAATAGTTGAATCAAATAGGAAAGACTGGGCAGTTAAAGTAGATGATGCTTTATGGGCCTATAGAACAGCATTCAAAACACCTCTAGGGACATTCCCATACAAACTTGTATATGGGAAAAGCTATCATCTACCATTCGAATTAGAACACAAAGCTTTTTGGGCAATAAAATTTTTGAATTTTGATCTTAATGTTGCAGGAAAGAAAAGAATGATGCAGATAAATGAGCTAGATGAATGGAGAGCTGAAGCCTATGAGAACTCAAAATTATACAAAGAGGCAACAAAGCGATGCCACGATGCTCGTTTAAAAAAGGTCAAAACAATTCGAGGTAGGGGACTTGGTCCTACTATATAACTTAAGGCTTAAATTATTTCCAGGAAAGCTGAAATCAAGATGGTCTGGCCCATTCATGATTAAAATAATTTTTCCATATGGCACAATTAAGGTAACTCACCCCACTAAAGGCACATTCAAGGTAAATGGCCACCGACTCAAAATTTATAATGGTGTAGATTTTGGAGATATGAGAGAGGAGCTTCTACTCCAAGAACCTTCTTTTAGAACCGAAAATAGGAAAAGTCTAGCTTAAGACTATAAACAAGCACTTCTCAGGAGGCAACCCGAGCGTTAAACCACTAACATTTTATTTTCATCTTGCTAACACCTCACAAAAATTAGCCCAATGAAAGTGCAAGTTTTGAAACACGGCTATAAACACGGGCATACCAATGACCGTATGCAAGACACGATCGTAAACACAGGCATGCCATTAACCGTGCATAAACAGGAAAAATTGACCTTCTCTAACATGGGCTGCGATATCAGACCACGCCCGTGCATCATAACCGTGTAAGCTACTGACTTACACAACATGGGTAGAAAATGCCCGTGCCTCACAACCGTGCAAGGTTCTAACTTATGACACACAGGCTATACACGACCGTGCTATCCCACCGTGCTAATATACTGACTTATCGGGCACGGGCGTGTCAAGAGTCGTGCCCAAACAGGGAAAAATTTCTATAGTCAACACAGGTTGCGATACCAGAACACGCTCGGGCGATTGGACCATGTGAAGCAACTAACTTGCCCTGCATGGGCGTGCCCAACGATAACACGGCCGTGTCAATAAACCTGAAGTGCCCAATCCTGAAAAATGCGAAAAGTATGGGCGATTTCAAAACTACACGGCGTGTCAACTAACCATGCCCCCTCCTCTATAAATAAATCTAACAGCTTTCTTTCCCAAATCCAAACCTTAAAATTAGTTTTAAACCCCTCCTCCCCAAATTCGGCCATAAAAACCATACTTCCCCCTTCAAAATGCCATTCTTTCTCCACAACTAACCCATACAGCCACAGCACCACCGTGCTCACACACCACGCCTCCACCAGGCCATGTTCACACTGTGAAAACCAGCCCCACCGCCGTGTCCTTCAATCTTGCTCATCATCCACCACCACTACTGTAGGAAATATGTCGACATTTCGAGTAAAATGCCCAGTCCCAAGTAAGAAGAGAAAAGGGCCCGGATCATCTTTCGTAAGTGCATTTTCCGAGCTTCAGCATCCATTCCTTCAGTTCCCTCAAAACACTCAGGAAGAGCGTTGCAAGGCATTCCAAGAACAGCCCTTAGGCACCGGAAGGTGCATTGACTGGAACGCCATTGAACAAATAGGACTAGCAACTGACATTCGGGCCCTCATTTCAACCGAACCATAGGAGCAATTCTTCTCAATCATCGAGCCCACATACTTGGAGCTAACACTAGAATTTTGCACAACTTTTACTTTGTAAACAGTGATGGCACAGTTTGACGAGCCGGGAACAGTGCAATTATGGTTAAGGGGTATGGTACGTCAATTAAGCATACCCCAATTCGGCATAGCTCTCAAACTTTATATAGACGAATTTAGAGAAGAAAATAACCTCTCAAGTTAGACCGAGAACTCCCTCGCAACCCCCTTAACTATTGGCGTAGCCTAGCACCCACCACGAATGCTTACAACCCCACTCGATTGAAGGCAACAGCCCTTGGCCCACCCCTGAGATATATCCACGCCATCCTAGCCCACACTATCACAGGTCGACGCGAAAGCACCAACGTGGTAAACAAGCACGATGTCTACTACTTATCATGTATGTTAGAGGGGGACATTTTCGATTTGGCATATTTCATTGCCTGTGCTATTCAGCACCAAACAGAGCCACACAGAAAGGGGATTCTATCAATGGGGCCATACATCACTAGGCTGGCTCGACACTTTGACCTCCTGAACACCGACGATCAGATCACCTCCTTCACACTGATGGGTAACATGGTACCTTAAGGCATCCAGACGATGCTACACATGGGGATGATTAAACATCGTCGAGGGACCGACTCCCCTCAATACCGATTAGCAACATCCACAGATGAAAGGGAGCCCGAGGACATTACTGACGATGTCCCACCAGCTCCGAGACAGCAGCCATCCCATGCAGCAACATCATGGGCAATATCTCTGCACGCCTCAACTAGTTCGAGTAGTATTTTGTTCACAACACTCGACGTTTTGATAGGATAGAGGCCACCCTCCACCAAATATGCCAACACCTCCATATCTCGTCACCAGCCCCACCACCAAATCCAGACGATGAGGAGGACCTTTGACTCCCTTTAATTATCTACATTTTATTGTCTTATTTTTAGTGCTATTTTTATTTTTATATTTCCTTTATTATCATAATTTGATACTTTTCTTCATTGCAAACTTTTATCATTACTTATCTAATCTTCGAAGTATTCCTAACATTTATTTATCTTACACCCCCAAAATATTTAACTGATGACTTCGCAGTTCCGATCACACACTCCACATACACGAACAAATCACTAGGAGTAATTCACTAATACATAAGTCATCTTCCATCTCGAACACTGCCAACTCCCTAAAATCACCCAAAATTTAGGAAATGGCACTCTATCCCTCTCTTTTGATCTTATATTAATTGTTATTACCTATCTTTGTACATTGAGGGCAATGTACATCTTAAGTGTGGGGGGATAAAAGTGCCTAACTTTTTGCATAATTCTCAATTTAATGCCTAATTTTTCATTAATCCTGAATTTAGTCTTATTTTTAAGTATTTTTCTTATATTACTAATTAGGATGAAATTTCTAATGATTTATAATTTTTATTGATATGTTTTAGAATAAGTTATTGATAATTGTGCATTGATGATTAAATTTGAAGAATACTAGAAAATCGAGCATGATAAGTCTACTTTCTAAAATTAAAAATTAATAGGTCGTTGAACTGAATTTGAGTATTACTTTGACATTTGAAATTTGAGGATTGATGTCAAAACACCCATAATTTTTGTGAGATTTTGAGCCTTATAGAGCATATATTCTTTTTCGTGCTCACTTTATTAATTATGAGTGTGTCAATCTTGAACTGTTATTCTAGAACTTGCCTCGTTTATACATGTTGAAACCACATTAATGATTTGATATACTGAGATGATAAAGGCACCTAGGTTTTAACCCGTTCACTCCACATAAAAAGCCTACCTTCACAAATTAACCCCTAGTGAACCCCATTGAATCCTAACAACCTTTTTATTGACTCACCCACTAATATTAACCCAAAATCCCTTTGTATTTGTTATCACCATTCTTTTGACTACCCTTTAATCGAGGTTTTATTTGATTAAGTTACCGAATTATATTAGTTCAGTAGTTACATTTATCATTTATGATGTAATATTGTTCTTAAAAAATAAAAAATCCAAGTTTATTCAATATTAGTAGTATACAAAAGAGCTTAGAGTATTTAAACTCCAATTGTTGAAGAAAAAGCTCGTATTAAAGTATTATCAAATTTTAAGTGATGAAAATACTCTTTATTATAGAGTAATTATCAATAGTAGGTATTATTAGTTTTCATTCGAAATAAATATTCATATTCAGTTCATTGTTTTTAGATTAGGTAATTAGTCAATTCGATCTCGATTCTAACCCTCTAAATTCAGCCTGTATCCACACCCTTAACCTTAGCCCCGTTACAACCATGATAAAGACCTTTTGATCTGTGTATCATCTCATATCCAGTGGTGGAGATTTGATTTTCAGGCAAGCCTATGGGGTTAACTTTTCAGGTTCAACTTATGAGTGCTTATTCTTGAACCTTAAACACTTTGAGTGATTTGAGTGAACCTTTAGTGAGGATGTCAATCCTTGTCGATTTTGAATCAAAGGTAATTACTTAGATAAAGGGAGACACCTATGTTTTCGTACTACAAAGGTATGATTTATCGTGATTGAATCTTTAGTACTCTTTGAGTTGAATTATCCATGATAAATTTTCTATGAATTATGATGAGACATTGTCGATAGGAATTATGAATTATGGAAAGTTCATTTTAATTGTAAGTTGAGAATTTTGCTTGAGGACAAGCAAAAACTTAAGTGTGGGGGTATTTGATAAACCGTAAAAGTAACATATTTTAACCCCATATTTAGCATGCTTTTGGATGATTTAGCCCTCAATTTATGTAAAAAGGTGCTCTTAATCCTTTCTTTTCATGTCTTATACTCAGGAAGGCACCCGAGAATGAAAAGAATGAGAAATGGGTTTAAACCAGACCAAATTGGGCCAACCCAAGAAATTGCCACGGCCTGGACTTCAAGTCACACGGCCGTGCCTCGCAAATCATTTAAAAGACATGCCCCAAAGCATGATTTGCATGGCTGTGTCCCAATCGACAGACCTGAAGCACGGTGTAATATCCGAATTTATGGCTTATGCATTAATACTAAATTGTATGAGGTAGCATGCCTATGTGTGTTCTGAATTGTGTTACATAAATTTTGGAAACTTTAAAGTGTAGTAAATGCCTTAGAAATTATTTGATTTTAAGATTAAAAATGGGAGCTAAGCCTAAAAGGCCTTAAGAAAATTAGTGGGGGAAATAAGACACTAAAATGGGCTTGTTTAAGTGGCTTGGAGGCACCACTTAGGGCCTCAGTATGTGACGCCATATGCAAGGTGTAAGGGGCTCAAGTTCGAGTCATGTGGCAAAGCATGGAGTGTGCTTTTATTTTGCGTTTGGCATCAAGAGAGAGGGAGTGTTGGACGGCATAAGGGCTTTGAAAAGATGAAGATAAGCTTTGGTTTTCTTTTAAAAATTGGCTAAAAGAGTAGGATAATGTTGGCTTATTCAATTTATTTTGAATGAGTAGCATGGAGGAAAATAGGAGAGCAATTTGGGATTTGAAAAGAAAGGATATAGTGGCCGGCCAAGGGACTCTTTGGTTGGCAAAATTCGATCATATGGGAGGGGATAAGTGTCGAATTTTATTAGGGAGTGTGTTCATCTTTTTATTTCTTTCTCAGTCTCTCTTGCCTAATTCTCCATTGAACCTTCCCACTATTTTGTTTCTTCTCTCATTTCTCTTCAAAATCGAAACCTTGACCACTTGATCTAATTTTATTTTTGGCCGAATCCTTTAAGCCCTCAACTCTCCCCACTCTTGCTTGAGCCGAATCTCAAAGGGCCTCATTCTTTTTCTTCTGTCGCAAGTTTTAGAAGCCGGAAGTGCCATTGGTTGTGAGTTGCTCCAATTGATCCTCTATAGTAGGTAAGAGTTCTCTCCTAATCGTTTCTTCTATCTCTTTTAGTGTGCCGAAATCAATAGTTAAGCCTTGATTTCTAAGGATGGCCGAATGGGTATTAAGCCATAATCTCGTATTTTGGTTGTAGCTAGCGTGAAGGAGTCCTTTGGGATTTGAAGTGATCGAGGTAAGTGATATGTAGAATTCGGCCATGGGCCATCGTCATGGGTTTAAGGTTAAAGCCGAATCTAACATGTGGTATGTAGGGATTTCGTCAAATTCAGGAGCAAGTGGTGGTTTTCGAGATTTAAGATCCATAAGGTAAGTGAACCTGAACAATTGGCCAAGGCCATATTTAGTAATTCTAAATCTGCTTCTCATCCGTTCAAAAGCCGAAACTAACCAAGTCAAGTGATCTAGCATTGTCTGATTGGAAGGAAGGAGTATCACAACATTTCGGGATTTGATTAGTAATCAAATCGGCAGCAAGGTAAGATTTAAGTTGTGATAAATCCTTTGGGATTTGATTATTTGGCCGAATGGCCTTTAGCTAAAATGTGTAGTGTTGGCCGAATGTAGGAATTAAGGGTCTAAAGCATTAGATTAGGTTTTCGAGATTTCATAAAGCATTAATACCAGGTGTGTACCCTACACTAAGCCTTAAAAGATTTATGGGTATGTTTTGATAAATGTGTTAATAAGAATACGTAAGATATGGCTATGTGTACCATGCAATGGTACGAAGTACTCAGGTACGTAACTTACTACTACTGTAGTTATGATAGCATGAATATCTGTTAAGGCCCATTCATGAATATTAATGAGAATGTGAAATAAAAATAAGGCATGTTATTGCATGATTTGTATGACACAGGGCATATGGGTGATATGTTAAGGGGAAGTGATCTGGTGGTTTAATACCACAATATCTGAATGTGGTGACTTATGTGACGAAATCTGAATGTGGTGACTTATGTCACAAAATAATTATCTGGTGGCTATGCCACGAAATTATAAGGGCGATGAGCATCTCGTCTGCAGCGACTGCCTTCGATGATGTGTAGCGGATGGAGGGTCAACTTAGTAGCCCCCACGGTATGATGGTTGGTACGAGTGATGTGTAGCGGATGGTTATCTAGGTTTGGGTTCGGGTTTGCATCATTGATTATATATGTTTATTATGTATGATTTGACATGCCTAAATTGTTTGAGACTTGTGTTGGTTGTTACACACCGAGTCATTTGACTCACCCATTGTGGGATTATTTTTGGTGACACACAAGAATGGACCGGGTCACAGGAGCTTAATGGTGGCCATGCTCATTTCGTAATTTGTTTCATTTTGAATTTTCCATACTTAAGTATTTTGAATTATTTCGGTTTTGTTTTGATGTAATAAGGCCATAAGTATTAAGCAGGTTTATACATACATTTTAATTATTTTAGTATGATCGATTTTTATTAATTTAGAGTTAAAGTCAATTTTTCTTAAATATAAATATTAAATGTTTTGACACCTAATCAACATCGTTTTAATTTTGAACCAAACCCAAATCAATGGTTCTTCAAAAACACACAAGATTTTGGCAAAGTCCAAATAAGTTTTGAATGGTTTTTCTCTAGAAGCATACCAGATCCGGGTTTGGGTGTTTCAGGTTGGTATCAGAGCCCAGTTTTAAACTCTCGACCTTGGGTTTAAAGCCCACAATATTTTCAAAATTTGGCTCAAATGAATTTTGTGAAAGTCTTGTGAAATGAGCGGGTTTTTCTAAGATGGCACCTAAGTCACCAATTCGAAGTCCACTAGGTAAGTACCCCTAACTATTGTGTGATTTAATGTATGATCTGTGTGTGGGTAAATGGGAACATAGATTAGTGTATTAAGTACTTGAACCCTAGGACTAGTTTACCCCAACATGAGAATTACATAAAACTTTAATGCCCAATTAAACAAACATGTGTCTAAGTCGTCGAAGTTAGGGTGTGGCAACCATAAATGCGCATGTCTAGGATTGGTTTGGTGGGAGCTTGGTATTTAAGCGTCCTAGTGACTCACCTCTCTCCACTCGAATCCTACCTAGTGCGTAGTGACGGTTCACCCTAACCAAGAGGACTTATTCATGGGCTAAATCCACTAACTAAAACCTGAAAGGGACTAGCCATACTTTTATAAAAAAAAAAAACCTTAGTTTTAAAAAAAACCCCAAATTACCCCTTTGATTTGTAGAAAAAAAATTTGTTTAAAAATTTCTCCAAAATACTAAAATTACCTAAATACCCCTGGTTGTAAAAAAATTACTAAAATGCCCTTGGTTCATAAAATTTCCATACTACCCACAGTTTTTATTAAGATTTTCCTACCTTATAAATATTCAAAAACCCTATTTTTTGCAAATATTAAGATCCCCTGATTTGAAAATTATCGAAATAACCCCGCTTTCTAAAAAATTTTGCAACACCTTTGATTTGGAAAAATTTTCGAAATAACCCTGGGTTTTGGAAATTTTGGAATGCCTTGATTTATTAAGATTTTCGAATTGACCCCAATTTATAACCAAAATTCCCCTGATTTGCAACTTGACCAAATTACCCCTAATCTGTACAAATGACCAAAATACCCTCAGTATGGAAAGATACTGAAGTACCCTCAAATTAAAAATCTTTAAAAATACCCTTGTTTTGAAAGTCATCAGGAACCATATTTTATGAAAATTACCGAAATGCCCCTGGCTGGTGAAATTACAAAAATACCCCTATAAGATAAAATTACGAAAATTCCCCTGAGTAGTGGAAAACAACAAACAATGACAACTACAACATTTTTTTGTAATGAACGCAAGTTCATGAGTGTGATTGAATGAATGAATTGAGACTGTATGTGTATGAAATCGAAAGAACTACTCCCTAGAACTATTGAACATAAGACTGTTCGTGATAAATCAGTGGAACAAAACTAATTCATAAAATTCTTTAATCAGATAAATGTGATTCGGAAGTATGAACTCTAGGGGACGTGGTCGTAACGTGCGTGGCCGTGGTAGAGGCCGAATGACTGTGTCGGAACCCATTAGGTCAGGACAAGGGTCCGAAAATAAGATGCCACCACCACCAGCCGCTGATGTGGAATATCAGGATTAGACGGGGGATGATGTAGTATCACAGGTGATGTTGCGAGTTTTGGAAAGGGTGGCTGGAGCAGGCGGAGGCATGGGAGCTCGGAAGTCAGTACCTGAGCAACTTCGAGCTAATGGAGCTGAGTTTTTCCGGGAAGTATTCGGTGTGGCACCCAATACGGCTGAGTATTGGTTGAAAGCAACAGAGTGGATTGTGGACGACTTAGACCTGACTGCCGAGGAAAAACTGAAAGGGGTAGTGTCGCTACTCCGTGATGAGTCATACCAATGGTGGCTCACAGTTCGAGAAGGTGCTGCCGCAGACGATCTTACGTGGGAATATTTTAAGGCGGCATATCGGAAGAAGTACATTGGAACTAGCTATGTTGATGCGTGAGAGGAAGGCGTTTCGAGGTGGTTCAAGGAAATAAGTGCAGAGCGGAATCGAGGCGTAATTTCTAAGGTTGAGCCGTTATGCTCGAGGTATTGTGGCTCTGAGAACATGAGCGATGTGTTCGATTTGAGGATGGGTGAGGATGACTTGAGGTTGTTAATAGCTCCACAAGCAGAGCAAGAGTTCTTTGTGTTAGTGGAGAAGGCTAAGGTAGCCAAAGGGATTAAGGACTCGTGAGAGAATCTGAGATAGGAGCAGCAAAGAGAGGCTTTGGATCAATGGGGCCTTCAAGGAATGAGCAAAAGAGGCCTAGAGTTGATGGGCATGAGGTCGACAAGCAACCACTTGGAGGCGATGTCGTACTTGTGCCCAGTGTGGAAAGATGCACTTGAGGGAGTGTTGGAAAAAGACGGGAGGATGCTTTAGGTGTGGGTCCAAGGACCACATGATTAAGGATTGTCCTATGAGAACAGAAGGGGGTCAACCAGTAAGCCAAGGTCCTAACCAAGTTGAAAGAGGAGGACAACAGCCACCGCTAGGCCGGGGTTTGGCTAGCAGAGGTAATGGTGCTGGTAGAGGACGGGGAACACCGGGCCGAGGTATTGGTAACACGGAGGCAAGACAACCAGGTTTAGTGTATGCAGTTCGTCGAAGGGAGGACAGAGACGCACCGAACATCATAATCGGTACGTTCCTTATATTTGGCAAGCCTTACTTTGCTTTGATTGATGTTGGCTCTACCCACTCTTATGTTGCATGTAGAGTAGTTGAAACTCTAGGAATAGCCTCTGAACTATCTAATAGGGAGATGACTGTAGTAAGCCCATTAGGTCAAACTATAGTGGTGAATAAGATGTTTCGGAGTGTACCTTTGGAGGTTCAGGGAGCGGTATTTCCTGCCGACTTAATGGAATTACCCTTCGGAGAATTTGATTTTATACTTGGCATGGACTGGCTAGTGGAGCATCGGACTGTATTGGATTGTGCAGCTAAACGAATGGAGTTAAGGACCCTAGAGGATGAGGTGATAGTTATGATGGGGGAAAGAAAAAACTACTTGTCTAATGTAGTTTCAGCCTTAAAAGCTGATAAGATGGTTCGGAAGGGGTGCAAGACATTTCTAGCTTTCGTTAGTGCTTTGGATGCGAAAGGAGGGGGAGTTAGTGGAGTTAGAATCGTAAGGGAGTTTGTGGATGTCTTTCCGGAAGAATTACCAGGAATACCCCCTGACAGAGAGGTGGAGTTTGGAATTGACTTATTACCGGGATCAGCTCCTGTGTCAATTGCCCCGTACAGAATGGCACCAAAGGAGTTGGTTGAGCTCAAGGCTCAGATCCAAGAACTGCTAGACCATGGGTTTATCTGACCCAATGTGTCTCCATGGGGAGCACCGGTCTTGTTCGTGAAGAAGAAGGATGGAACTATGCGTATGTGCATAGATTATCGTCAGTTGAACAAGCTGACCATCAAGAACAAGTACCCTTTGCCAAGGATTGACGACTTGTTCGATCAGCTTAAGGGGGCCACGGTATTCTCAAAGATAGATCTGAGGTCTAGATATCATTAGCTTAAAGTGAAGGAGGCTGATATCCATAAGACAGCTTTCCGAACAAGGTACGGGCACTATGAGTTCTTGGTAATGCCGTTCGGGTTGACAAACGCCTCAGCCACGTTTATGGACATGATGAACCAGGTTTTCCAACCCTATCTGGACCGGTTCATTGTTGTGTTCATAGACGATATATTGGTGTATTCGAAGTCTGAGGAAGATCATGATGAGCATCTCCGGATAGTATTGCAGGTGTTAAGGGAAAAGATGCTCTATGCCAAATTCAGCAAGTGTGAATTTTGGCTGAAGGAAGTTGCATTCTTAGGGCATGTGGTGTCTGCAGAAGGAATAAGGGTGGATCCTAGGAAGATTGAGGCAATGCTAGATTGGAAGCCACCTAAGTCTGTGGCTGAGATTCGTAGCTTCTTGGGATTGGCATGCTATTATAGAAGGTTTGTAGAGGGGTTCTCGTCGATCATGACACCTTTGACCAAGCTGGCGAGGAAGGAGGTACCTTTCATATGGACCGATAAACAGCAGAGAGCTTTGAGAAGCTTAAGAGAGTCTTGGTGAAGCTCCAATTTTAATTTGACTGAGGCGGGAAAGATTTTATGGTGTATTGTGATGCTTCCCATACGAGTTGGGAGGTGTCCTTATGCAAGACGGAAAGTAGTTGCTTATGCGTCTCAACAACTAAAGCCACACGAGGTTAACTACCGACGCATGACTTGGAATTGCCAGCAGTAATCTTTGCTCTTAAAGTGTGGAGGCACTACTTATATGGAGAAAAGTCAGTGATCTACACGGACCACAAGAGCTCAAGTATTCTTGACTCGAAAGAGCTAAACACGAGGGCAATGAAGGTGGGTGGAATTATTGAAGGACTACGATTGTTCCATAGAGTATCATCCAGGCAAGGCAAATGTGGTGGCAGATGCCCTAAGTCGAAGGTAGTGTCGGATCCGAGGGCTATGTTCGCACATTTGAGCCTCTATGACGATGGAAGTGCATTAGCGAGTTGCAAGTTAAGTCGACATGGTGAATGAGGTGAAAGAGAGTCGGTTGCCAAATAATGATCTAGGTGTTAAGCTCGACAAGTGCAGTGGGGAGTTGAAGGACTATGGTATTAATGGCGATGGAGTATTGTGCTTCAAGGGAAGGTGCATATGTCAAGAACGAGGAGCTAAGCTAGAGAATTCTTGAGAATCGCATAGTAGCCCTTATGCTATGCATCCGGAGGAAGTAAATTGTACAAGGATCTAAGGAGCATTTTGGTGGCACGGTCTTAAGCGAGAAGTTATCGAATTTGTAGGGAAGTGTTTAACGTGTCGATGAAGTTAATTTGAACACCAAGTTAAAATCGTGGTTGCTTGACCAATCTGATTCCGCATGGAAGTGGGAGAGAATTACCATGGACTTCGTTAGTGGGCTTCCCTCACGCCTACTAAGAAGGACTCGGTATGGGTGATAGTGGATCGGTAACAAAGTCCACATTTTATTCCGGTCTTGAGTTGACTATTCTCTGCAAAAGTTAGCAAAGTTGTATGTAGTGAGATCGTAAGGTTGCATGGAGTGCGGTGTCTATTATCTCGGATAGGGATCCGAGGTTCACGTCTCAATTTTGGAAAGCTCTACATCGGGCTTTAGGCACTAGATTGGATTCGATCGACTTTTCATCCACAATCGGACGGCGGTCGAGCGAGTGATCAAGTGTTAGAAGATATGTTAAGAGGTCGTGTGATAGACTTGAGAGGAAGTTGGGAAGAATATTTGCCTCTAGCGGAATTTGCTTACAACAACAAACTATCGTGCCTAGATTCGGATGGTATTGTATGAAATATGTATGGTCGGAAGTGTCGCACTCCTACATGTTGGACGGAATTAGGAGAACGTCAGATTTTGGGTCCAAAATTGTGGCAAAATCTGAGGAGAAGGTTAAGATAATTTGGGCATGGTTGAAGGAGGCATCTGACAGGCAGAAGTTGTATGCCGATCTCAAACGAAAGGAAATAGAATTTGGTGTGGGAGATCAAGTGTTTCTTAAAGTTTCACCTTGGAAGAAGGTGATGAGATTTGGTCGAAAAGGGAAGCTAAGTCCCAGGTTTATAGGACCTTATCAGGTATTAAGGCGAGTTGGATCAGTGGCATACCAGTTAGAGTTGCCTCCGAAATTGAAGCAGATGCACGACGTATTTCATATTTCCATGCTACGTCGATACCGATCGGATCCATCTCACGTAGTTTCGGTTGAAGAGGTGGAGTTGAGACCAGATCTGTCTTGTGAGGAAGAGCCGATTCAGATTCTGGAACGAGATGTGAAGGTGCTTCGGATGAAGTCGATCCCTCTGGTCAAAGTGTTGTGGCGTAACCATAGATCGGAGGAAGCTTCTTGGGAGCCAGAGGAAGCAATGCGATAGCAATACCCCCACCTATTCTAGCCAGGTAATTTCGAGGTCAAAATTATTTTAAGGGGGTAGAACTGTAAAATCTGAATTTATGGCTTATGCATTAATACTAAATTGTATGAGGTAGCATGCCTATGTGTGTTCTGAATTGTGTTGCATGAATTTTGGAAACTTTAAAGTGTAGAAAATGCCTTACAAATTATTCGATTTTAAGATTAAAAATGGAAGCTAAGCTTAAAAGGCCTTAAGAAAATTAGTGGGGGAAATAAGACACTAAAATGGGCTTGTTTAAGTGGCTTGGAGACTCCACTTAGGGCCTCAGTATGTGACGCCATATGCAAGGTGTAAGGGGCTCAGGTTCGAGTCATGTTGGCAGCATGGGGTGTGCTTTTATTTTGCAGTTTGGCATCAAGAGAGAGGGAGAGTGTTGGACGGCATAAGGGCTTTGAAAAGATGAAGATAAGCTTTGGTTTTCTTTTAAAAATTCAGCTAAAAGAGTAGGATAATGTTGGCTTATTCAATTTATTTTGAATGAGTAGCATGGAGGAAAAATAGGAGAGCAATTTGGGATTTGAAAAGAAAGGATATAGTGGCCGGCCAAGGGACTCTTTGGTTGGCAAAATTTGGTCATATGGGAGGGGATAAGTGCCGAATTTTATTAGGGAGTGTGTTCATCTTTTTATTTCTTTCTCAGTCTCTCTTGCCGAATTCTCCATTGAACCTTCCCACTATTTTGTTTCTTCTCTTGTTTCTCTTCAAAACCGAAACCTTACCACTTGATCTAGTTTTATTTTTTGCCGAATCCTTTAAGCCCTCAACTCTCCCCACTCTTGCTTGAGCCAAATCTCAAAGGGGCCTCATTCTTTTTCTTTTGTCGCAAGTTTTAGAAGCCGAAAGTGCCATTGGTTGTGAGTTGCTCCAATTGATCCTCTATAGTAGGTAAGAGTTCTCTCCTAATCATTTCTTCTATCTTTTTTAGTGTGCCAAAATCAATAGTTAAGCCTTGATTTCTAAGGATGGCCGAATGGGTATTAAGCCATAATCTCGTGTTTTGGTTGTACCTAGCGTGAAGGAGTCCTTCGGGATTTGAAGTGATCGAGGTAAGTGATATGTAGTATTCGACCATGGGCCACCATCATGGGTTTAAGATTAAAGCCAAATCTAACATGTGGTATGTAGGGATTTTGTCAAATTCAGGAGCAAATGGTGGTTTTCGGGATTTAAGATCCACAAGGTAAGTGAACCTGAACAATCGGCCAAGGCCATATTTAGTAATTCTAAATATGTTTCTCATCCATTCAAAAGCCGAAACTAACCAAGTCAAGTGATCTAGCATTGGCTGATTGGAAGGAAGGAGTATCACGACATTCGGGATTTGATTAGTAATCAAATTGGTAGCAAGGTAAGATTTAAGTTGTGATAAATCCTTTGGTATTTGATTATTTGGCCGAATGGCCTTTAGCTAAAATGTGTAGTGTTGACCGAATGTAGGAATTAAGGGTCTAAAGCATTAGATTGGGTTTTCGGGATTTCATTAAAGCGTTAATACCAGGTGTGTACCCTACACTAAGCCTTAAAAGATTTATGGGTATGTTTTGATAAATGTGTTAATAAGAATACGAAAGATATGGCTATGTGTACCATGCAATGGTACGAAGTACTCAGGTACATAACTTACTACTACTGTAGTTATGATAGCATGAATATCTGTTAAGGCCCATTCGTGAATATTAATGAGAATGTGAAATAAAGAATAAGGCATGTTATTGCATGATTTGTATGACATGGGGCATATGGGTGATATGTTAAGGGGAAGTGATCTGGTGGTTTTATACCACAATATCTGAATGTGGTGACTTACGTGACGAAATCTGAATGTGGTGACTTATGTCACAAAATAATTATCTGGTGGCTATGCCATGAAATTATAAGGGCGATGAGCATCTCGTCTGCAGCGACTGCCTTCGATGATGTGTAGCGGATGGAGGGTCGACTTAGTAGTCCCCACAATGTGATGGTTGGTACGGGTGATGTGTAGCGGATGGTTATCTAGGTTTGGGTTCGGGTTTGCATCATTGATTATATATGTTTATTAAATATGATTTGACATGCCTAAATTGATTGAGACTTGTGTTGGTTGTTACACATCGAGTCATTTAACTCACCCGTTGTGGGATTATTTTCGTGTGACACAAGTAATGGACCGGTCGGCGGGGAGCTTAATGGTGGCCATGCTCATTTCGTAATTTGTTTCATTTTGAATTTTCCATACTTAAGTATTTTGAATTATTTGGGTTTTGTTTTGATGTAATAAGGCCATAAGTATTAAGCAGTTTATACATGCATTTTAATTATTTTAGTATGATCGATTTTTATTAATTTAAAGTTAAAGTCAATTTTTCTTAACTATAAATATTAAATGTTTTGACACCTAATCAACACCGTTTTTAATTTTGAACCCAACCCAAATCAATGGTTCTTCAAAAACACACAAAATTTTGGCAAAGTCCAAATAAGTTTTGAATGGTTTTTCTCTAGAAGCATACCAGATCCGGTTAGGGCTTGTGGGCCTGGTTTGGGGTGTTTCACACAGCCTGAATCCCGACTTACACGGCCATGCCACGGCTGTGCCTCAATCAATAGAATCGACACACAGCCTAAAGTCGAGTTACACGAGCGTGTGCCATAGTCATGCCCCTGCTACGGGAATGAGCAATTTCACTTGGATTTGGATGCTTGAAGCCAAAGAAACATACTCCTAAGTCCACTTAAACACCTTAATAGTAATTCTACTTGAAGGAGGTGCTTAGGAGCCAAGTAAAGAATCTAAGGAGCCTATATAAAAAACCCAAGGCAGCCGTTCCAAGAGGGAGTTTTTGGGCAGAGTTTTCTACCAGAGCTTTTATTGAGGAAACTACACGAAGATAGCCAGTTTATCCATCTCAAGAAGTCAGAGTTCTATTCAAGATAGAGGATCTCCTCTTCAATTCCTTCAGGGGGTTTTAGGATCTCTTATGTTTTGTTTTATCTTTCCTCTTGAGATGTTTTCTTATTTTGCTATGAACTAAACCCTTCAGATACCTGAAGGGGATGAGACCTATGACGGATTTTGTTATTTGATTTCTAAATTATATGATAAGTACTTAGTTTGTTCTTAATTATGTTGCTTAATTTAATCTGATGTGCTTAGGTAGAGGAGGAATAGACCCTGCCTAAGAGTAGATATAGCATAATTAAGCGGAGTTGATCGAGCGCCTAGAAATAGGGTTACAAGATTTTGCCGGATGAGCGTGAAACCTAATATGGTAGTCCATTGATCGATTTATTGCTTCCTTAGGGGGTTATTATAAGAGAACGAGAGTTCCACTAATTAACCTAAGGTTAGACGTTATTCGCCTTGAGAGAGGGTTTAATATAGGTTAGGAAGTCTCACGGATCAAGCTAAGTAAAGAAGTCATATGAATTAAAGGTTAGATAACAAGAGAAGCCATAGGTGGATTCTTCCTGACAGTATCGTCTAAAATCAACTGAGATTTTTCACAGTCTTTTTCTAAAGTTTCATTGTTTTGTCTTTGCATCTAGTATAGTTTTTCATTAGTTTTTAGATTAATAAACCAATCACTCCATATTTCAGGCTAAATAATAGAAAGAAAGTAAGTAGTAGTACTTTTAGGTTCCTTTGGGTTCAATAAAATAATCTTGCCTAAACTATACTATTGTTCGATAGGTGCACTTGCCTCAATCGTTGTCATAGTTAGTCTACAGGTTCAATCATTCTTTATAAATATTAAAACTCGACTGTTTGACACGATCATTTACCACACAATTTACACATTTCTCAATTTAACCCTAAATTAACAAGTTTATCAAAACTCACTTAACAAAAGTTGTTTAATTAACAAGGATTCATTTTCTACCATTAAACTTCAAAACCCCAACATTTATATCAATGGAAAATCTCAAACTATTTAATATTTTTGCAAATTAGTCCCCTAGTTAGCTAGGTTGAGCTACAATGATCCCGAAAACATAAAAATCAACAAAAACGGGACACAAAACACTCACCATGCAATAGCCAAAAGTTTGAAGCTCAAAAATGGTGTCTTCCTTAGGAAAAAATTGGTTGGGAGAAAAGAAGTGAAAAAGATGATAGCTTGATCTTTTTTTTACTTATTTTATCATTAATTTACCTAATTACCATTTTACCCTTACCTAACTTTAAAAATTACACAATTACCAAGCCATGCACATCCACTAACTCGTTTAATGGTCTAATTACCATATAAGGACCTCCACTTTAAAGTTCTATAGCTATATAACACTTTTAGCTAATAGAATACAACTTTCGCACTTTACTCGATTTAGTCCTTTTTTACAAATTGAGCATACAAACGGTAAAATTTCTTAACGAAATTTTTATACTATAATTCTAATATGTTTAGACATTAAAAAAATATTAAAATAAAATTTTCAATCTCGGATTTGTAGTCCCAAAACCACTATTCTGATTTCACTGAAAACGGGCCGTTACACAGCATCACTCTCCCCAGCAGTCAATAGTAACATATCATCTACAATTATAGGGTTATCCACCTCATGTTCAACATATAGGTGAATCTACTTAAACATGACCCAAATGTCTAACATAGCTATTGTGGAAGTGTCATCATAAATCACCCTTAGATTATTTTGTAACCTTACTATTCCAATATCATGAAAATATATTAACATGATAGTGTGAAATCCTAACCCAATTTTCACTATTTTACATAATTCAGAATAAGATATTGTGCCTGGGTCCTCTTTAAGCCTAATCACTTCCCCACGTACATATCTAACATATAGATCATTTACAAATTTCCCACCCACGTGCAAAATAAGATAATATTCCTTATCCCACATAAAACATAAACAAACAATTTATTAAGCAAAACCACCAAAAAAACAAAACTCACTAGCTATATCGGGACCACTTCTTTGAATACAACAACAAACACTAAGACATTACTAAAAGTAAACAACTTTTTGCTTAGAATTTTTGCTTTTCTATTTACTTTGGTCCCTACATCTTATACCCCACTATTGCATTAGAAATCGACAACACTAACAAAATTCAACCACCACTACTGTTAAAAAACCCTTTTTTTGTGGCAATTGAAACTGCAATAGGCAACAACCCTAGATTGTCGTATGGAGTAAACCCTTCGATCTTGGGTATCAAAACTATACCAAATTAAAAATAAAACATAAACCATAAAACATAAAATTTTACCAATTAACATAATCAGAAATTACCTACCTTTCAATTTTAGGTTACGAAATCTACCCTAATTGTGTCTATCTTTGGCTCCCCCTCTTTCCCCTGAGATTTCTTTTGCATTGAAAACTCTTTTGTTGTCATAGGTTTCTTGAATATTGGATATTGTTAAAGCTTTTTTTTATTGTGATAGTTTTAGGGATTCAACGACGATTTGAGAATGCTGGAGTTTGTAGGGATTTCACGATTTAGGGTTTTCACAAATTGGGATTTTTAGATTTTGGGTTTTTTGTCATGATTATTAGGTTTTTTTCCCAAATTATGTCTTTAATTTTATTTATATAGTTAATTATTTTTTTCCACATCAACCTTTAACTTGGCATGTCATATGGACATCTATGTTGATCGGCACTTGACTAACAGTCAACTGATGTTTCCTACTAAAAATGGGCTGATTTGTGGAAAATTCGTTACGTGGAGGGCCCAAATAAAAAAAATAGGGCAAAGGCACAAAACCAAAAGCCCCCAAATGTTAAGGGTTTTTCTTATTTTGTAATTATGCCTAGTCGCAACCAAAGTACCAAAACAAGATCATTAACTTACAAAGTAAACATCCTATATACCTGCCACAAGTAACCAACTTTCAAACTTCAAAAGACTACTGAATTAAGTGATAGTAGGTGTGAGGTTCTCGCTGATCCGATCAGCACGTTTCGAATAGCCAAAATCTATAGAAAATTAGTAACACGAGTAAGAATATAAAATACTTAGTAAGCTCATACAATATAAACATTCACTTACCTCAATTTCTATTCACATTTAAACCATTATGAATGCAAATATATCTATCCAAATTCAAACCACAACATTAGTATACAAAGCTTTGAGTTCAATCACATGAATAGCCATAATCATTTTCATTTCCAATCAAGCCAATTTAGATCTTAAGACCAAAACAAAACTAGTTACATAGCCAAACTCAAATGGCATATCTCTCACACTTCAATCAAAACTTTACCTGATGAAACCTCATAAAATATCTCACTATACATGTGAAAATAATGGTGCCTATTTACCCGTTAAGGTTAATCCTACACGATAATTAGCTTGGCCAGGGCTTAATATTCATGTATTCTCGAGTCTGTAACATATGTAGAAGCTCAGAATCTAAACCTGTATTCTTGAGCCTACAACTTATGCAGGAGCTCAAAACCTATTCCTGTATTCCTGATTCCACAAAATATACAGGAACCCGGAACCTGGGCAAAACTTACTACTCTATATACGAGAATTTCACTAATTTCATCGGGACTAATCTCACATTATAAAACAATTCATTTTCACCAACAATCATTATTAACTACTCAAATATAGTATATTAGTATAAACGATTTAAATTATACTACATGAACTTACCTATTGAAATGGTAACGGTTTAACTATCAAGGACTAATCGACAATTTTTCCTTTTCCTCGTACATGATCCGATCGTTCAGATTCTTGATCTAAAGTATAATTTGATTTCATTAACCAATCCAAATAACATATAACAACATATAAAAGCCAAACCTAATTAAATTTCATGTATACTAAAATTCCTCAACTTTTACATTTATCATAATTTAGTCCCTAAAATTGAAACTATAATAATGCTCACATTTGAGATTTAATTTTGAAATTGATCTAAATTTAGTCCTCCAACAGTCCATTGAAACACATAAATTTATAATTTTCATACACATTTTGAACTCATTTCATTTTAGTCCCTAATTACAAAAATAACAACTTTTACTTTACAAACTAGTCCATTAACATATCTAAGCTTCAAAACTAACCAAATAACATCAAAAGCTTCAAGAAAACATTAATGGAAACATTAAAAAACTTTAATATTTTATCTAAAAACTCCAAGGGTTAGCTAAATCAACCTCTCAAGATTTCAAAAACATAAAAATTACAAGAAGAGGACTTTAAAAACTCACCCAATTAGAGACTTTAAGCTCAAAACCTAGTGAATGATTCTTCTTCTAGCAAAAATGGAGTTTTCAAATGGAGAGGGAGATGAAAGATGCATTTTCTCTTTTTTCCATAAATTTATCATCTTTTATTATTTTAATGATTAATTTAAACATAAAAAAAATTAATTTCTTAAGCTTAATTAACCTAATGCCGTCCAGTAACTATCAAGGTGGTCTAATTTCCATTTAAGGCTTTGTTTTCAATTTATTTAATCATTTTAGTGACTAAAAATTAATAGTGATAGACTTTTACGATTTAGTCCTTTTTTCTTAATTAACTATTCAAACGACAAAATTACTAGGCCAAACATTAATACGAAACTTATATACTTCATAAATATTAAATAAATAATATTTACAGACTCACACATCAAAATTATGGTTCCAAAACCATTGTTTCCAACGCTACTGAAAAACGAGTTGTTACAATGTTGGTCCAATTTAACGAGTCTACCCCTTTTGATTTAAATAAAAAGCCAAGCTCATACACTTAATTAACTAAATTATTGAATATTATTCCAAAAAATTAATTAATTAATTAATTTAATCTTAATTAAATAATTTACACAACCTAATTTTAATTTGGTTAAAATCATCGCGACTTTATTGTATTAGAACTTATGTGTAAACTTATAACATCCTGAATTATTGGGCCTATGCATTTAGTGGGTGGATATGTTTAATGTGTTAATTTGAGTGTTAGGGGTTTAAATTGGGCCAGGATTGGGCCGAAGCCTTGGTTAAAATTCCTGTTTAGGTAACATGGGGTTTAAAAGATGGTATCGGTGCTTTAGGTTGCAAAATGGGCTTGTGGCCCAGTGGTATGTGGTGTTACTGAGAGGAGTTATAGGTTGGTGCCAATAGCGGAGGTGAGGCCCAAGTTTTTTCAAGAAGGAGCCCATGTCTTTGGGCCATTTTAAGACTTAAAAGGAGCAAGGAGGGGACGACAATAAGGCTTAATTTTAGGAGGATTTAATGATTGGGATAATATGGATATTATACTGATAATAGTAGGGAGAGGTGGTGTTATTTAGACCTCTTCTAAAGGTATGAATAGATTAAGATAAAGGAGAAAAGATAGGAGCTATCTGCTGAGAGCAGTGTTGGCCGAAATTCCATCTCCTAGAGGGGGAAAGAAATCGGTTTCTTTATGGCAAAGGGGTGCTGAAATTTCCCCTATTATTTGATTAATTGTTAGTTATTAGGAAGAGAACTTTCAGGTTTTGATAAGTAAGTGTCAAAATTCTCTATAAATAAGGGTGGTATCTCTACAATTCCGACATTTGAACCCTATTCTTTTCCTCATTCTCTGTGCCGAAACTCTCAGCCATTCTCTGCAATTTCTTTTCTTTTGATTTCTTTAAAAGCCAAAATATCTAAACCTATTCTCTCATCTTCACTTTCATTTAAAAGTCAAAACTCTAAACTTTCTTCTCATCTCCATAGCTGAATATCTCCTATTCTTTTTTGTTGATTTCTCCACTAAAAACCGAATTCGCATAGATTTCTTCCTATCATCTTCTCTCTTTTTGATCTTCTCAAAAGCTAAAAATTCTTTGGGAGTTGCCGAATTCTCTGTTAAGGTAGGTGCCGATCTCTTCTGTTCTTTTCTTTATTTTTGATTTTTGGAGGCCAAAGCCGAAAGGCTTATAGGCATGGTAAGGTTATCTTTTGAATAACGTTTGGATTGTTCTTGTGTTCACATCATGGGGTGACACCTCGAGAAATCGGAGTAGATTGAATTATCTAGATTCCAAAAGCTGAAATTCGTTAGTCTCTAAGTATCCTATCTATTTCAGGATTTCAAGGTAAGGGGTTTTCATTAGATTTTCATTAGATTCATTATCGTATTTAAGATCGTAATCATATGATATGGTTTAACAACCCTATTTTGTTATAGTAGTTCTGACAAGGACTTTTGATGGAATTAAATATGGATTAGGCAAAGGAGAGGATTGGGTCCGTAAACCCAATCCCTAAGTTTAAGAAACGAGCGGTGTCTACTATTCGAGATTGGCCACCGGGTTGTGGACCGGCTTCTGAATAGCATCTTAGGTAGATAGCAGTCGTATCGGCTTCTAATAGTGTCAACATAGAGAGTGCAGTCTTGACGGTAACCAGGTGTGTAGATCTCTATCACACTCATTAATTTGTATTATATGTATGTTGTGGGCTAAAAGAGCGTAAAGAGAGGTCAGTATGAGCAGTCATTATGCCCGAAAGGGTAGGCAAGGGATGCCAGGTACGTAATCATAGAAACTCCTCTATGTGTATCGAAGTATGTGAAAGTCTGCGATTTGTTTAGATAGTTTAATGTTTCGATTATTGTATGTTTGTATGCATGGGATGGGATTGATTTACGGAAGGGGAGCAGGTCGCGAGGTGATCAGTGGCTTTGCCACATAGGTTACATAGTGATCGGTCTTTATGACAAGCAGCATAGCTGTCGAATACTATAATGTATTACTAAGGTCGCATAGCGATCGGTGGTTTTGCCACAAAGGTCACATAGTGATTGATATGGTGTGTAGTAGATGGAGGGTTGATTGTAGAAATCCCCACGGTGTGAAGGTTGGTACAGGGGTGTGTAGAGGATGGACACTTAGGTTTGGGATGGGCCATGTTGCATGAAATATTCTGTTGCCATTGTGTGTGGGCCAAGGCCTATAATTTGTTTGTGGGCCAAGGCTTTTATGTGTTTTTGGGATTTGCACACTGAGTCTTGGTGACTCACCCTATTACTTTTCCCCAACTTTTCAGATGAGCAGTAGATCGTGGACGTGGGAGCCGAGGCGGACTTGAGGGGCCATCAAGATTCTTATCTACATAGACTGTTTTCAATTTTTCATTTGAATTTTAATTTTCGAGAATATTTTTGTAATAAGGCCTCCATTACTTAGGTTTTCGATTTATTTTTTTTTTATGTTAAGTTTTTATAAACTTATGTTTTCTTTTTTTTTTCTTAAAGTCTTAATTATAAAATGAAATGGTAAATGGGCTTTTCAAACATAAACAACGCGAATGCTTAAAGTTGTTTCAAAAATTTCACAATTATTTGATTGACTGGCTTTAATAAACTAAGATTTTCAAAACCCTTCAAGGTAAAATTTTCAAGTTTCAACCCGTAGCATACCAGATCCAGTCATGACGTATGGGTCGGGTTTAGGGTGTTTCATATTTGGTATCAGAGCCCAGTTCAAAACTCGGGCTGTGAAATAGGTCCAGTAGTGGTTTGTAAAAATGATGTAAGTTTGAGAAAAATGCAGTTGAGATATGGCCTTCGAGTCTACCGGCACCCGATCCACACAGGTAAGTATTCTAACTCTTGATATGGTTTGTATTGTTGGGCTTTATAGGGATGTAGGCTAGTATGAGAAGAGCTTGATGGACTTTAGGTTTAGTATAAACAATTCTCCAAATTCCATAAAACTTAATTTCTAATTAAACATGTCTGTGGACAAGTCACAGGGTTAGGGTGTGGTAACAGGCATACGCATGTCTAGGATTGGATCTAGGAAGAGCTTGGTATTGAAGCGGCCCTAGCAGCTCACCTCCTCTTCACTAGAATCCTCCCTGGTGCGTAGTGACTGTTCACCTTAGCCACGAGGACTTGTTGACGGGCCAAAATTTATAACTAAAACTCGAAAGGGACCATCACCCTGTCTTATAAAAATTACTTATATACCTATAATTTTGTAAATTACCCAAAATACCTTAAGTTTGAGAAAATTTCCCAAAATACCCCTAGTTTGTAAAAATTATTGAAATACCCCTGGTTTGCAAAAATTACCAAAATACCTCTAGATTTCAAAATTACCAAAATAACCCTATTTTGTAAAATCGTCAATATACCCTATTTTGGAAAATTACAAAAATACCCTTAGGTAGTGAAATGTCAAAAATACCCCTAGGTGATGAATGTAAGTTCATGGATGCTGCTTGTATGTTGATGTGTGATGGATGTTGTATGTATGTGTATTCTAAAACTAGGAAATATAGACTTGAGAACTGAACTTTGTAGATAGAATTCAAATTTGAAAGAACTACTGTTAAAACTACTTTCCATAAGACTGTCCGTTATTAATCAGTGGAAGAAAGTATTAATTCATAAAATTTTTAACCAGATAAATCATGAACGGTAGAATGAGCACGAGGGGAGGTGGTGTGCGTGGCCAAGGTAGAGGTAAAATTACTGTGTCAGAACCCGTAAGGTCTGGTCACGAGTTAGGAAATGAGGTACCAGTGCTACCAACTGTGGAGGCAGAATTTCAAGATCAGACAGCCGGGGATGATGCTATATCTCAGGCTATGTTAGGGGTTTTGGAGAGAGTTGCTAGGGCAGGCATGGGCACAGGAGCTCGGAAGTCTGTGCTGGAGCGACTTAGAACCAATGGGATAGAGGTGTTTAAAGGAATTTCTGGTGTAGCTCCTAGCACAGCGGAGTATTCGTTGGAAGCAATGGAGCGTATAATGGATGATCTTGATTTCACAGAAGAGGAGAAGCTGAAGGGAGTACTATCCCTCCTCTAGGATGAAGCGTATCAATGGTGGCTTACGGTTAAGGATGGTGCCGTAGCTGACCGTATCACTTGAGATTACTTCAGAATGGCGTTTCAGAGTAAATACATTGGAATGAGCTATGTGCATGCGCAGCGTAGAGCGTTCCTGAATCTTGTTCAGGGAAGTGGGTCGATGGCAGCGTATGAAGTGGAATTCTTACGCCTTAGTCGTTATGCTCGAGGGATAGTGGCCACATAGCATGAGCGATGTGTTTGTTTTGAGGATGGCCTGAAGGATGATCTACGTGTGTTGATAGCTCCACAACGAGAGAGGGAATTTGTTGTGCTTGTGGAGAAAGCTAAGATAGCTGAGGAGGTGAAACGGACAGAAAAGCTGAACCGGGATAGAGATAAGGGTGGAGGTAAGAGAAATTTTAGATCATCAGGGATAGCCATGCTTACTCAGAAAAGACCTAGATCAGATGGACTGAGACGGGCTGAGAGACTTGTTGCTGCTAGCCAAACACGGAAGTGTGCCCGATGTGGTAAGTTTCATGTAGGTGAGTGTTGGGCAGGCAGTGGGAAGTACTTTAGGTGTGGATCTACAGATCATCAGATAAGAGACTGTCCTCAGCCACGGGATGAGTTAGGACCCGGAGGGCAGGGAAATGCTCAACCGGGTAGAAGAGGTCAGCAGCTGCAGAGGGCTCGTGGTTCAGCTAGAGGTGGTAACGATTTTGGTCGAGGCCGAGGAGCACAGGCTGAGGGGCAAAAAACATTGAGGCGAGGCAGTCGGGGTTGGTCTATGCTGCCAGAAGTCGAGAGGAGGTGATGCACCGGATGTTATAACCAGTACGTTTTTAATTTTTGGATTGCCTTATACTGCATTGATTGATATTGGACCGGCACACTCATATGTTGCTAGTAGTGTGTCTAGAACTTTAAGTTTGGATTCTAAAATTACCCCTAGGGCGATGACAGTAATTAGCCATTAGGACAATTTGTAGTAGTAGATAAACTTTTTCGGGAGGTACCTTTAGAAGTTCAGGAAATAGTTTTCCTGATGGATCTGATGGAATTACCGTTCGGGGAGTTTGACTTAATATTAGGCATGGACTGGCTGATGAAGTACCAAGCTAACTTAGATTGTGCAGCCAAGCGTATGGTGTTAAGAACCCCCGAGGGAGGTGAAGTGTTGGTGATAGGAAAAAGGGGGAATTGTCTGTCGAATGTGGTGGCTGCCCTAAGAGCGAAAAGAATGGTGAGAAAAAGATGTGAGGCAGTTTAATGTTTGTACTGACTTTGGAAGCCAATGACCTAACTGTTGGGGACGTTAGGACGGTGAAGAAATTTCCTAATGTTTTCTCAAAAGAGCTTTGGGATTACCTCCGGATCGAGAAGTGGAGTTTGGAATCGATCTTCTTTCAGGAACAACCGATATCTATTGCTCCTTATAGAATAGCGCCAAAAGAGTTGGTGGAATTGAAAGCACAAATCCAGGAGTTGTTGGATAGAGGGTTTATTCGACCAAGAGTGGCACCTTGGGAAGCACCGGTGTTATTTGCTAAGAAGAAGGATGGTTCAATGCGTATGTGCATTGACTACCGCCAGCTGAACAAGTTAACTATCAAGAACAAGTATCCATTGCCAAGGATTGATGACTTATTCGATCAACTAAATAGGGCGCCAGTGTTCTCAAAGATAGATCTGAGGCCAGGATACCATCAGCTCAAGGTCAAGGAGGTAGACATTCATAAGACGGCTTTTAGGACTCGCTATGAGCATTACGAGTTCATGGTGATGCCATTTGGGTTGACTAATGCACCAGTAGCATTTATCGATATGATGAACTGAGTGTTCCAACCCTACTTGGATCGGTTTGTCGTGGTATTTATTGATGACATCTTGGTTTACTCAAGATCGAAAGAGGAGCATGATTCACATCTGCGAGTGGTTCTGCAGATTCTAAGGGAGAAGCAGCTTTATGCCAAATTCAGCAAGTGCAAATTATGGCTTAAGGAAGTTACTTTTCTAGGTCACGTTGTGTCAGCAGAGGGGATTAGGGTGGACCCTCGAAAAATAGAAGCGATGTTGGATTGGAAGCCACCTAGATCTGTGGCAAAATTCAGAGCTTTCTTAGTTTGGTCGGGTACTACAGAAGATTTGTTGAAGGATTTTCTCTGATTGCAGCACCGTTTACTAAGTTGCTATGGAAAGGAGTTTCGTTCGTTTGGTCTGATAAGCAGCAGGAGAGTTTTGAGAAGTTAAAGAGGATTTTGACGGATGCTCCGGTGTTGATTTAACCGGAGGCTGGGAAGGAGTTTGTAATTTACTGTGATGCTTCACACATAGGATTAGGATATGTGTTGATGCAAGATGGAAAGGTTGTTGCATATGCATCTCGACAGTTAAGACCGCACGAGTCAAATTATCCCACCCATGATTTGGAATTGGCGGTGGTAGTGTTTACCTTGAAAATTTGGAGGCATTATTTGTACGGGGAGAAATCTATCAGTTACACGGATCATAAGAGTTTAAAGTACCTTTTGACTTAGAAGGAGTTGAATCTAAGGCAGAGGAGGTGGATCGAGTTGTTAAAGGATTATGACTGCTCGATCGAGTATCACCCGGGTAAGGTTAATGTGGTGGCAGATACCTTAAGTCGTAAGGTGATCACTGACTTGAGAGCAATGTTTGCTTACCTTAGCTTATACGATGATGGGAGTTTATTGGCTGAACTTCAAATGAAACCCTCTTGGGTCAGTCAAGTTAAGGAGAAGCAGCAGACTGATGAGTTGCTAAAGGAGAAGTTTTCGGTAGGAGCAAGTGATGAATCAACAGAATTTAGTGTGAATGGGGAAGGGCTATTATGTTTCCAAGGGAGAGTGTGCATGTCGAAAGATCCAGAATTGAGGCATAGGATTCTGCAAGAGTAGTCCATACGCTATACACCCCAAAAAGAGCAAGATGTATCGAGATTTGTGGGACCAGTTCTAGTGGCCGGGCTTGAAGCGTGAGGTAACTAAATTAGTGAGTAAGTGTTTGACCTGTCAGCAGGTCAAGGCAGAACATAAGTTACCGTCAGGGTTGTTGTAGCCAGTAAAAATTCCACAGTAGAAGTGGGAAAAGAACACAATGGACTTTGTTAGTAGGCTACCTCTCATGCCTACTAAGAAAGATTCAGTCTGGGTGATTGTAGATTGCTTGACAAAGTCTACTCATTTCATACCGATACGAGTCGATTACTCTCTGTAGAGATTGGCTAAGCTATACATAGCGGAGGTAGTAAGGTTACACAGAGTACCAATATCGATCATATCAGACAGGGACCCTAGGTTCACGTCGCGATTTTGGAAGGCGTTGCATCAAGCGCTGGGTACGAAGTTGGATTTTAGTACAGCATTCCATCCTCAGACCGATGGACAGTCTGAGCAAGTGATTCAAGTCTTAGAGGACATGTTAAGGGGATGTGTCATTGATTTCAGGGGTAGTTGGGAGGAGTTTTTACCGTTGGCGAAATTTGGTTACAACAACAACTACCAGTCATGTATTCAGATGGCGCCCTATAAAGCATTGTACAGGCGGAAGTGTCATACTCCTACTTGTTGGACGAAATTAGCGAAACGTCAAATTTTGGGTCCGAGTTGGTTGCAGAGACAGAGGAAAAGGTTGAGTTAATTTTGGGTCGACTAAAAGAAGCCTCGGACAGACAAAAATCCTATGCTGATTTGAAGCGTAAGGACATAGAGTTTGCAGTGGGTGACAAGGTGTTCTTGAAGGTGTCACCATGGAAGAAAGTGCTGAGGTTTGGACGGAAGAGTAAATTAAGTCCCAAATTTATCAGACCATACCGGGTGTTGAAACGAGTCAGACCAGTGGCCTATCAGCTTGAGCTACCTTCAGAGTTAAGCCAAATTCACAATGTGTTTCATGTCTCTATGCTGAGACGATACCGTTTGGATCCGTCTCACGTGGTACTTATGGAAGAAATTGAGGCGAGACTTGACCTCACCTTTGAAAAGGAGCCAGTAGAAATCCTGGATCGTGATGTCAAAGTGTTGCGAAGGAAGAAGGTGCTTTTGGTTAAAGTTCTATGACGGAATCACGGTTCTGAGGAGGCTACTTGGGAACCGGAGGAAGCAATGTGGAAGTAGTACCTTCATCTTTTCTGATCAGGTAATTTTGAGGCCGAAATTTTTCTTTAGGGGGTAGAACTATAACATCCTGAATTATTGGGCCTATGTGTTTAGTGGGTGGATATGTTTAATGTGTTAATTTGAGTGTTAAGGGTTTAAATTGGGCCAGGATTGGGCCAAAGTCATGGTTAAAATTCCTGTTTGGGTACCATGGGCTTTAAAAGATGGTATCGGTGCTTTAGGTTGCAAAATGGGCTTGTGGCCCAGTAGTATGTGGTGTTGCAGAGGAGTTATAGGTTGGCGCCAATAGTAGGAGGTGAGGCCCAAGTTTTTTCCCCAAGGAGCCCATGTCTTTGGGCCATTTTCGACACTTAAAAGGAGCAAGGAGGGGGACGGTAATGAGGCTTAATTTTAGGATGGATTTAATGATTGGGATAATGTGGATATTGTGCTGATAATAGTAGGGAGAGGTGGTGTTATTTAGACCTCTTCTAAAGGTATGAATAGATTAAGATAAAGGAGAAAAGATAGGAGCTATCTACTGAGAGCAGTGTTGGCCGAAATTCCATCTCCTAGAGGGGGAAAGAAATCAGTTTCTTTATGGCAAAGGGGTCTCAAAATTTCCCCTATTATTTGATTAATTGTTAGTTATCAGGAAGGGCACTTTCGGGTTTTGATAAGTAAGTGCCGAAATTCTCTATAAATAGGGGTGGTATCTATTCAATTCCGGCATTTGAACCCTATTCTTTTCCTCCTTCTCTATGCCGAAACTCTCAGTCATTCTTTGCAATTTCTTTTCTTTTGATTTCTTCAAAAGCTGAAATCTCTAAGCTTATTCTCTCATCTTCACTTTCATTCAAAAGTCGAAACTCTGAACTTTCTTCTCATCTCCATAGCCGAATACCTCATATTCTCTTTTGTCGATTTCTCCACTAAAAGTCGAATCCGCATAGATTTCTTCTTATCATCTTCTCTCTTTTTAATCTTCTCAAAAGCCAAAAATTCTTTGGGAGTTGCCGAATTCTCTGTTAAGGTAGGTGCCGATCTCTTCTGTTCTTTTCTTTATTTTTAGTTTTTGGAGGCCAAAGTCGAAAGGCTTATAGGCGTGGTAAGGTTATCTTTTGAATAACATTTGGATTGTTCTTGTGTTCATATCATGGGGCGACACCTCGAAAAATTAGAGTAGATTGAATTATCTAGATTTTGAAAGCTAGAATCCATTAGTCTCTAAGTATCCTATCTATTTCGGGATTTCAATGTAAGGGGTTTTCATTAGATTTCCATTAGATTCGTTATCATACTTAAGATCTTAATCATATGATATGGTTTAACAACCCTATTTCGTTATAGTAGTTCTGACAAGGACTTTTGATGGAATCAAATATGGATCAGGCAAAGGAGAGGATCTGGTCCGTAAACCCAATCCCTAAGTTTAAGAACGAAGCGGTGTCTCTTTGTTCGAGATTGGCCACCGGGTTGTGGACCGACTTACGAACAAAGACATCTTAGGTAGATAGCGATCGTATCGACTCGATAGTGTCGACATAGAGAGTGTCGTCTTGGCGGTAACTGTGTGTAGATCTCTATCACACTCATTAATTTGTATTATATGTATGTTATGGGCAAAAGCGAAAAGAGAGGTTTGTATGAGCGATCGTATGCCCGAAAGGGTAGGCTAGGGATGCCAAGTACGTAATCATAGAAACTCCTCTATGTGTATCGAAGTATGTGAAAGTCTACAATCTGTTTAGATAGTTTAATGTTTCAATTATTATGTGAAAGTCTGCGTGATCTATTTATATAGTTTAATGTTTCAATTATTGTATGTTTGTATGCATGGGATGGGATTGATTGATTTACGGAAGGGGAGCAGGTCACGAGGCGATCGGTGGCTTTGCCACATAGGTCACATAGTGATCGATCTTTATGACAGGCAGTATAGCTGTCGAATATTATAATGTATTACTGAGGTCGCATAGCAATCGGTGGCTTTGCCACAAAGGTCACATAGTGATCGATATGGTGTGTAGCGGATGGAGGGTTGATTGTAGAAATCTCCACGGTGTGAAGGTTGGTACGGGGGTGTGTAGAGGATGGACACTTAGGTTTGGGATGGGCCATGTTGCATGAAATATTATGTTGCCATTGTGTGTGGGCTAAGGCCCATAATGTGTTTGTGGGCCCAAGGCTTTTATGTGTTTTTGGGATTTGCACACTGAGTCTTGGTGACTCACCCTAATACTTTTCCCCAACTTTTCAGATGAGCAGTAGATCGTGGACATGGGAGCCGAGGCAGACTCGAAGGGCCATCAAGATTCTTATCTACATAGACTGTTTTCGATTTTTCATTTGAATTTTAATTTTCGGGAATATTTTTGTAATAAGGCCTCCATTACTTAGGTTTTCGATTTTTTTTATGTTAAGTTTTTATAAACTTATGTTTTCTTTTTTTTTCTTAAAGCCTTAATTATGAAATGAAATGGTAAATGGGCTTTTCAAACACAAACAACGCGAATGCTTAAAGTTGTTTCAAAAATTTCACAATTATTTAATTGACCGACTATAATAAACTAAGATTTTCAGAACCCTTCAAGGCAAAGTTTTCAAGTTTTAACCCGTAGCATACCAGATCCGGTCATGACGTATGGGCCAGATTTGGGGTGTTACAAAACTTATTTAATCATCCAAATAGAATTAAAGTATGATGATTACATAATTTAATTCACTTTGGACTTAATTAATTAATTGATTAATCCAATTAACTAATGATCTAAAACATTAAGTTAATCCTAAGTCACCTCTTGTCTTCTCAAGAAAATTCATTTCTCATTTGTTGTTTTTGTTCATTCTTTCACAGTTCTTGTTATGCACTCCATTCAGTGTTATATTGAACTAGCGAAAGGACTGACCGGACATATACAATTAGGGCTTAACCAACTCTTCAAAGTTATTTAGCCATTGAATCAATTTACTTAAAGTATCATAACTGATCTTCCCATTATATACCATTACAAAAGCTACTTGTATTAAGTTTTTTGTCTAATGACCTTGTCATATATGTGTTACCCTTATAGGATATTTATGATCCTTTTAGGTTAAACCCATTTACCTAGTTCGATCTATTTTATTGCTTGGTCACCATCATATCTTCTACGATGAAAATTATCATTACTTAAATTAGTAATTATTAGTCATTCATCACAAAAAAAGGACTCGTGACCACTTCTTACTTTCATAATCCATAAAATACAAATAAGAGATTATCATTTACTATTTTAATCATGCTATGATTCTACTATTGTGAGTGAAGTCATTCCATGCAAAAGTCATGTACCCAACATACCAACTTTTGGTCCATTATCAATAGAGTACATGTTTTTGATATATCAAAGCGCATGAGTTATATGCACATAGTCATTCACTTACTTAGGATTTAGATAAGTCACAACATGAAGTCACAAGTGAAAAATATATTAACAAATTCAAGATAAAATCAACTTAGATCTTGTCAAATGTATTGTTAGTCTAGACACTGACATCTATGTTTCTATATTTGGGAGTCCATGTAACGACCTGAAAGCTAGTGGTGTAGGACACACTGGTTTCGGAACTCTGTTCTTTGATGATTGAGTCCATAAATGTTATTAATTTATATTTACGAGTCAATTATAATATTAATTTGAATTTTGGTTTGACAAATTTATTAATTGAATAGTTAGTTAAGATACAAGTGTATTAACCTTAAAGTCAGTGGTATTGGAAAAAGAGGTATCAGGACCTCATTTATAACAACCCATTTTTAGTGAAATCGAAATAGTGGTTTTGGGACCAAAAATTTGACGAGTAAATTTTTATTTTATTATTATTTTAATGTCTTTGGGGTATTAGTATGATCATATAAAATTTTTGTTAATAAATTTTGATGTTAGCATGATTAATTAAGTGAAAAGGACTAAATCATAAAAAAATGTAAAAGTAGAGTTCTATTAGTTAAAAGGGTCAAATGGCTATGGGACTTTAAAGTGAGAGGAATTGTATGGTAATTAGACCATTTTTTTAGTTAGTGGATATCCATGGCAAGGTTTATTTCAAATTTTGAATGTTTTTAAAGGTTAAAAAGGTAAATGACTAAATAAGGTTAAAATTAAATAAAACAAAATATTCTCATCTTCTCCAAATTTTCTTACCACTGAAATTTGAAGGAGAGAAATCCATTTTTAGGTTTTCTTGGTTCGACAAGCTTAGGTGGTGCATGTAAGTGTTTTCGAGCTTTATTTTTAATGATTTTTATGTTTTCGAGATCGTTGTAGCTTAACCTAGTTAGCATGGGGATTAAATTGCAAAATTGTTAAAGATTTAGGGTTGTGCCATGAATACTCATATGTGATTCTTGATATTTAATGGTATATTATGAGTCATTGTTGATAAATAAACAAGTTTTGTAAAGTGATTTTTAAGGAAAATTGTATTTAGGGACTTATTTATAAAAATGATAAAAGTTCATCGTAAATTTATGAAATGATTGTTTTTATGGATTGATTTAGATCCCTAGAGAAATGGCTAGCTTGAGATAAGGATGAAAATTCTTAGATTTCAATTTATGAGCTTAAAGACTAAATTGTAAAAAAAAAGTTAAAATATTAAGGGTAAGATAGTAATTTTTCATAAATATGAAATGCGGACTGAATTAAGTAATAGAGATATTAAACGGATTGAATTTGTCTATTTAGATCAAGATAGACCGCGTACGGATTTAGATCAAGAAAAAGCTAAAGCCTCATATTAGTTCGACTTAGTTTCACGCTCTAGTCGTTGAGGTAAGTTTGTAGCGTTTTATTATGTAAATGAATTTCTACTTGTTTAATTATATTATGATGCTATAATTAATATGTATCTAGAAGAATATTGATGAATTTCACATACGTGCCTCTGTTTGTACTTCAGTACCCTTGAATTGCACATGCGTGCCCCTGTTTGTACTTTGGTACCCTTAAACTCCACATACATGCTCCTATTTGTACTTGAGTACCCCTGAATTGCATATACATGCCTTTGTTTGTTCTTCGGTACCCTTGAATTTCACATACGTGTCCCTATTAGTACTTTGGTACCCTTGAATTACACATACATACCCTTGTTTGTACTTCGGTACTCCTAAATTGCACATACTTACTCCTGTTAGACTTCAAAAATTCTGAATCAAATGAAATATGAATAGTATTCACTTCATTTTTAAATTAAATGTTATAATATGTTCTTACTAAGCTCTATAAGCTTATTCATTTTTTTGTATTGTTTTATAGATTGTTGTTGTTGACATTTTGGACGGATCAACCCTTCAGCTCACACTATCCATCGATATTGGTAGTTTTTGTATCTCCTAGGGTAGTGGCACGTATAAACTTATGCAGATGAATTTGTGGTATTGGATGAATATGTGAATAATAACTAAAAGTGTTTATGTTTGGTAGCATGTATGAAAATGCTTGCTTTAGAAAGTATTTTTGTCACTTTTGATAATGGATGAGTATGGTTTATTAAAATCAATTGATTGTTTGTGTTATTGAGTTATCTTATGTTTATGTTTAGCAAATTCTTGGAACTAGTAGTTGATGAATGGTAAGTGTTAATATATGTATGTTTAAGTAAGTTTTGAATGTTTGCATTTGAGGTGCCTTGTATGGCATATTGGTTGAATGATCTTGATCTATTGAATTGGTTATTTCATGTAGGTTTTGGTCATGTTTTAATACCTTGATTATGTGTACCAAAGGTCTTTAGGTGAATGCTTGTGTTGGTATTGGAAATGGCTTAATTTTGGGCAAATTCATGTCCGCACAATTTGAAACACGAGCGTGTGACTCATCTGTGTGTGATACACGGCCTAGCGACATGGCCTTGTGTCCCTTGTAGGTTTTAATGCACACAAGTCAGGCAGTTACACGGCCTGGCACGTGAGCGTGTGGGGCTATTTCAAAAGTTACACAGTTTGGCACACGGGCGTGTGACTTGGACGTGTGACCTTACTCAGTGAGTTACATGGGCTGGGACACGGCCGTGTGTCCCTATTTTGATTGTTACATGGCCTAAGGCACAGGCGTGTGTCTCAGCCGAGTGACGCACACGGCCATGGGACCCCTACAATCAAATTTTTCTAACTTTTTCTTATACTTTTTAAATGTTTCTAATTTGGTCCTGAATTGTTTCTAAGGTATTTTTAGGGTATCGAGGGCTCGATTAAGGGATGTTATGTATGTGATTGAATGTATTTAGATTATGTTTGCAATGATGTATGAAATGAATGTATTAATGTTTCATTTGTACAATAATGCTCTGTAACCCTATTCTGGCGACGGATACGGGTTAAGGGTGTTACATTATTTCTGTAAAACATGCCAAAAAATATTTTTACTAAATATTTACGAAGGTATTACATAGATGAATTAAATTTTGGATAGGTAATTTCGCAGAATTGGTGACTAAATAAGGTACAGGGACTAAATTGTAAAAGTGGTCAAAGTTAATTGCTTTAGATTTTTATTTACTAAAGGACTTAGATAATAATTAAATCAAAGTAAAAAATGGAAAATATACCATTATTGAATTTAAGTGGACGGTTAGGGTGAATAGTTTATAACTATATAAAATTTACAAATTAAAGTTATAATGTATAAAATATAAAATAATACAAATATGGTGGAAAGAAAGAGAGCATTTTTTTCTCTTCTTCTTTCCCATGCACTGAACCACCATACATGAAAGAATGAAGCTTTCAGCCTAAAGGTTTTGAGATTGGAAGCTTAAATTGGTGAGTTCAGTTTAATCTATTTCCTGTAATTTTTATGTTTTTGAAGTCTCAAGAGCTTGATTTAGCTAACTCGTGTGTTAATTTTTGAAACTGCTAAAGTTTATAAATATTTCCATTGTTAAATCTTGAAACTTTTGGTGTTAAATTGTTAGATTTAAAGCCTAGATATGAAAAAAGACTAGTTTATAAAGTGAAAGTTGTTAGTTTTGAACATAGGGACTAAAGTGTAAATATTTCAAGATTGGTATAAAATTTTTGTAATTATGAATAGTAGTGGGCTGTAGAAGGATGAAATTGAGATCGGTTTCAAAATCGAGGCTCATTTTAAAGTTATAGATTTTAGGGACTAAATTGAATAGAGAGCATTCAAAAAATTAAATTGAGCTGATACATGTTTCTAATAGGATGAAATAAGAGGGTTAAAATTGATAAATTGAATTGAATAATTATATAGATCAAGAATTGAACCAAATCGAAAATAATCGGGGAAAAGACAAAATTGTTGAATAGTTCTTAAAGTTTCAACTTGTATACTGTTTTAACCAGGTTAGTTCATAGGGTATGGTTATATATAATTGTAACATATTCTTGAATTATGAAAGTTTTTTTTGTGTGGTTATAATTTGAATTATTTACAATTTAGTACAAAAAAGGTGTGATATGGACTAAATCGTATGGTAAATTACAATTTGATATATTTAATGAATTGATATTTGATTATGATTGACCGAATAGGATTGGTATGAATTTGATTGATTATCGAGATAGAGGATTAAATTGAATAATTTTAAAAATATGTATAACTTGAATGTGATTTGAATAGATTTGATATTATACCATTATTGAATTATTATTTGTAGCTAAAAATAATGTAGGATCATTGAAAGGGAAAAGGAAGGAAAGAGTCGACAACGGGTGACACGAGCTTTCGGTTTATATTTCTATGACCCGAAACTAATTTTAGTTAATGCTTTTTTATAATATATTGCATTGTTTAGCATTAAGGTAAGTTATTAATAGATAGAGTGAAAATGCTAGGAGTTGAAGTGAATATCAAGACTTGGATTAAATTGAATAGAATAGAAGGTTGTATGATTTAATTAATTCATGAAATTGGATGTGTTGTAACACCCTTCACCCGTATTCAATGCCAAAATAGGGTTACAAAGCATTACCAAACTTATCACACATTTAAACATATATTTCTTATACAATTAGTCAATTCAAATACAATTCATTCACAACCAATCATATTGTCCCTAATACGAGCCTACAAGGCCCAAAACATGCATTCAGGGTGGTTCGAGACTAAACCAATAACTTTAGAAACTTTTGCAACACTTAGAAAATTTTTCCAAAAATAGGGGACACACGGCCGTGTGTCTCACACGGCAAAAGACATGCCCGTGCCGTAGGCCATGTGGACATTCGAAATGGAAGCACATGGTCGTGTCCCAGCCCGTGTCCAACCCCGTGTAACTCTCTGACTTGGGTCACACGGCAAACACACACGCCCGTATGACTAGCCCGTGTACCCTAAAAATGGCCATACACGCCTGTGTGCCAGGCCGTGCCAAACATGTAGGGTATACTGGCTTTGGCCACACGGCCAATCACACGCCCGTACCATTCAATTCATACCAAACTTCACTTATACAATTCAACTAAGTAAACATTTCCAAACATGCATCATTATACTCAAATTCACAAGCACATATCTTCTCTAATTTCAACCATGTGACAACCACAATATCTAGTATCAATAACCATCACAAAGCCAACCTTAATCACATAACATAAGCCATATGCACACATATATATACATAACCAAACCAAAGAAATTAAGCTAACTTTCATGGCTATATATACAAACCAAATCATAGACATTTACAAGCCAATTCTAATGGCTAAATTCATCATCAACTTATAACCAAAATAAGCATAAATCCTATACATGCCATATAACCAAAACATAAGCTCAAAAGTACCAAAGTGATAGTAGGATAGTGTGACGAAGTCTCCGACGATCCCCGAATCCGAGGTAGCTTTGAAATCACTATAAAACACGATAAAATAAAAAAAGTAAGCATTATAGCTTAGTAAGCTCGTATGAAATAAAATCAATGTAATCATAAATACACAATTCAACTAATTGAATATATCAATATGTAGCTCATATTATCTGACAAACCTTTCACATCTTTAATCATAAGATTATATGCAAACTTCACAATTTCTTCGATTTAAAGCTTATACGGTTCATGTACATACCTGTTCCATCTCGTATCAATTTCATACTCAACCACGTCTTTCATTTACCCGTTGAACCATTCGGAATACTATCAAATACTCGAGAAACTCGCACCAAAGTGCCACATACATGGCCAATGCTATCTCAATCTCATATCACATATATGCTCACTCTCGAGCTATCAACGGGCCTGCTCACACAAGCTGTCAGTCAAGACGTAGCTACACGGTGCTGCTCACACAAGCTGTCAATTAATCGCAACACATGCCAGTATACTTAGCCACCGGTAAGACGTACAGGACTAGCACCCGGATCACATAATTACAATAACCCCTAATGACATGTCATTCATATCCTAATCTATTCCTATGGTTCAACCGGGATTTCTAATGCCGAATCGTCATCGAATCATTGTCGAACATGTCCATAGTCTCGTATTCATAGTTTATGCAATATCAAAGCATTTAAAATACATTTATAATGAAACTTATTACATACAAACTTACCTCGGACGCTAAAACGGCGAAATAGGTCGATTAGTCGAGTACTTTGTTTTTCCCCGATCTAGATCCGAATTTCACTTTTCTTGATCTATATGTAATCAAAATAAACTTATTTAATAATTTATCTATTCCATTTAGTCCAAAATTCACATTAAGGAACTTTTACACTTTTACCCCTAATGTTTCACATTATTACAATTTAGTCCTTATTTCATAAAAACACAAATTCATGCAATTTAATTCACACCCATGCTATCCGAATTCTCCTAGTACACATATCAGCCCATATTTTTCATTTATTTCACAATTCAACCACATAATTTACACATTTCATAATTTAATCCCTAGTTGACATTTTTATCAAAAATCACTTTATAAAACTTGTATAACTTTCACCAAACTTTCATTTTCATCCATCAAACACTAAAAATCATGCATATACAACAATTTTAAAACTCAAATACTTTAACATTTTTGCAAAATAGTCTCTGGGCTAGCTAGACTAAGCTGCAACGATCTCAAAAACATAAAAATCATTAAAAACGGGACAAAAAATCACTCACCAGTTGAGCTACTAAGTGACCAAACCCTAAAAAGCTTTTATGTCTTCCTTCTTTCTTTTCATTTTCGGTGGAAATGAAGAAAAGATGATGATATATTATGTTTTCCATTATTTTACTTAAGTTATTCACATATTACCATATTAATCTTGTTTAAAAACATTAAAAATCACTTAATATATCCATAATTGTCCAATCACAATTGAAATGGTCTAATTACCACTTAATGACTCTTACTCTAAGGTTCTATAGCTATTAGACCCCTTTAGCTATTAGAACACAAGTTTTACACTTTATGCAATTTAGTCCTTTTTATCAAATTGACTAATCAAACAACAAAATTTCCCAATGTGATTTTCACATGATCGTAATATCATACTGTAAACATTAAAATAATAATAAAATAATTATTTTGACTTCAGATTTGTGGTCTCAAAACCACTATTCTAATTTGACTAAAAACGGGCTATTACATGTACATAGTCATAGTATATAAAAGAGCATGTACTTGGTGGAGTCCCTTGAATTTTGCTATGTTCGAGATATTAGAGTTAGGAGCTAATAATGATTATAGTTATGTTTTTGAAAAGTTGGCAATAGAAGTTAGTATAATTTGATTATATGTTTTAATATTGGTATGGAACTTAATGGTATATTTTGAGCATATTGGTATGGTGATAGAAAGGTTTTGAAATGGTTCATGGTGATATGAATTGGTGTGTATTTGGTTAAGTATAAGTAAATCATAAATAGGCTCGAATATGGTATGAAATTTTATAGTAGTGATTTGATTTAGTAATTAGGTAAATATGCTAATTAGTTTAAATGAATAATTCCTTTGTTACTTGAAAGAATATGTAGCACCCCTTACCCGTATTCAACTCCGGAACTGGGTACGAGGCATTACCGGACTTGACTAGCTTGAGCATTCAACTTTAGGCTATAAAATTTGTTCCAATTTAAAACTTTTTAATTTACAATCGTAACGTCCCTATCATGGGTCTACAATACCCTTTACATATACTCGGGATGCTTCGGGACAAAACCGAAACTTTTAAACACTTAGAAAATTTTGACATAAAACTAGGCCACACGCCTGTGTGAAGAGTGGGACACACCCGTGTGACATATCACACACTCTTGTTCCATGCCCGTGTAGAATTATTTTCTTTTCAAACCTACAGGGGTTTTCACACGGCCGGACACACGCCCGTGTCCTCGCCCTTGTGTAAAAACCTGGGTATTATGTTTGTGACGTCAACAACCTCATATGGGGCACACGGCCTAAGCACACGCCCATGTGGCTAGCCCGTGGACAGCACTAACTTGCAAGACTAACATGCAGGGGACACACAACCAAGTCACACACCCATAGGACTAACCGTGTGTCACAACAGCCTAGACACATGCCCGTGTGTCTACCCGTGTGGACCAATTCAAGGTTGTTTTCCAAGCAATTTAGCCACCCTCACCTGCACACATTCACACATCATCACATAACATTCTCAAATCATCAATTATAACTCTTGAATTATCACATTTGAATCCTGAAAATCAAACTATCTTCCCATATAAGAAGGAGAACTATTACTAGCACCACTACAATCGACATGAGCCATCATCCATGGCTATACACAACCAAATGATAAACTCTTTTAGGCCAACACATTTGGCTACTTTAACTATGACTTAATTCAACCAAAATAAGATCCCTATACATGTCATATCTCAAGAAGACTTGAAACCTTATACCCGAGTGATTGATAATGTGAAAGCATCTCCGGCTATTTTCAACCCGAGCTAGTTAAGTTAATCTATAAGAGATAGGAAAGAAAGAAGAGTAAGAAATAACGCTTAGTAAGTTCATGTGAAAATGATAAGCAACTATTGACATTTATTTATTATACTCAACCACAAGGTAATATAATGAGATTTTCACTTAAGCTTATGAATACCCATTCAATCATTCATAATGCTTACTCATTCTAAACTTTCATCTGTCTCAAACTCATATCATAAAACATTGTTCATCTTTACTTGCATTTATACCCTACATTTATCACCACAAAGCCACATGCAAATTTCACTTAGTCAAGTTCCTCGGTATCACCCCGGAATAATAATAACTACTCAGTCGTTTCGCACACAGCCCACCATTCAATAATTGATAAGGTGGTATCACGCATAACCCACCATTAATATTAAGCACGATGGTATCGCACACAGCCCATCGATAACAAATAATAAGGTGGTAACGCACATAGCCCACCATTAATACTATTGGCTATGGTATCGCACACAGCCCATCGCTAACAAATAAAAAGGTGGTATCGCACATAGCCCATCATTATTACACATTCACGGATATTTATTCACATACATTTTCCTATTTCGAATGTTCATCCAGAAATATCCTCACACACTATCATTCTTAAATAAATTTCTACAATAATCATTCGCATTCACGTAATGCATTAATAATATATCATATGCAATCAGGGTGCATCGTTTACACATAACTCACCATGGTTTCCTCATATATGAGTTCACCTCAAATGAGTTTGAGGCACATACCTGTACCTCTTATGGTATAACCACATACTTTCTCAATTTCAACATACATATTGAATCATTCAAATTGCTAAAGAATACTCTTAAGTCTCGTACACATAGTATCATATCAACATTACACCCCCGAGAGGGTCTTACACGAAATATCATATCGATGCCATGTCCTTGACATGGTCTTACACGAAATCTCACACCAAGGCCATATTCCAAATATGGTCTTACACGGGACCTTAATTATCATAGTATCATGATATTTGCATTCCCTCTATTCTTAGATTCAATTGAAGACTTTTATTTCTTGACATCTCGTCAAAACATATTTAATATATTCATAGAGTCAATTTACAATTTATGCAACATCAAAATATTAAATACTTCACTTATAGCTGCATTATTAGCACACGAACTTACCTCAATATCGAAAAGGGTAGAAAGGGACCTATTTGTCCATATTTTTCTTTTCTCTCGATCTAAGTCCGAATCTCATTTTCTTTAATCTAGAACAATAAATTTTACTCATTCAATCATTTATAATCATAATACATCATAATCTCTACTTAGGCAAAAAAGACCATTTTGCCCTTGTGCTATGGCAAAATTACGATTTTGTCCCTATGCTCGTAAATCATTTTTCATCACATTTTCTCATTAAAAAAGCCTAGCTGAACATTTATTTCTCTTACAACTACTCATAATTCCAACTATTTTATGCATTTATTACACAATTTCAACTTTTACAACTTAGTCCCATTTAGGTGTTTTCATGGTAACACCTTTCACAAAAGTTGTTCCTTGACTCACTAACATCCATTTTATTCTATAAAAACTCGAAAAACAACATAAACTCTCTCATGGAAAGTCCCTATACTTTCAATGTAACACCCCAAACTCGGCCTATGCATTAAGCTCGAATTTCGGCATGCCACACAAATTTAACGAAGATTCAAATCATTTAATGAAGTAGAAATCAAATTTCAAACGATTAAGAAAATTACTTTATCAAAAAAATCGATGTTCATTGAAAACCATAATTAAAACACAAGAATTTGTAGTTTGATATATAAAGAAGTATTTGATAAAAACTTTGGACTTATTTAGTGAAATATTTCATCGAAAAGTTTTAAAAGAATTTCCTAAGTTTCTAGTTAAGAAAAACTTTTATTTTATACGAGAGTTATAGAAAACATTTTAAAAAAACTAAATCAATCCAACTTAATAAAAATAAAACATAATAAATCCATCCATATAATAAAATCCATAATTAAAAGGCCTTATTACATCGCCATTAAAAATAGCACTTAATAAAAATCATAAAAGAATTCTTAAAGTTTTATAAACCACCATTTGTAGTATAGCCTCTCCACGAAGTCATCTCCGACCCAAGTCTCCATCAATTGTTATTACCTGAGAGGGGTAAAAAAAATTGGGGTGAGTTACTTAGAACTCAGTGTGTAACTCACTTACCATAGTCCATTGGGCCAAGACCATTTAAACATTTATTTGGGCCTAAGCCCATTTCAAAATATAATAATTTAGCATTTAAAAATAATAATGCAAATGATATGCAATTCCCAAAACCAAACCTAGATTTCCATCCGCTACACACCCCGCATCCAACCAAGACACACTGTGGGGAGCTTTAGTCACCCACCCCGCCAACACACCAAAGTAGGCTTTAAGCCCAATATCATATTTGTGTTAACGGCCATTTAAATAATTGTGGTAGAACCACCGATCTAGATTTTGACATGACCATTGTGACAGAGTCACCTATCTAGAATTCTGGCATTAAGCCTTTCTTCTCTTCATCATTGATCCCAACCCATGCAATCATGTTTATGCATTACAAAATATTTGTAAAGAAAACCATATTATAATTTATGAATTTTGGCCCATTAAAACACATTTCACATATAGCCCATTTATCCATTATCATAAATGGCCCAATTATCAAATTTCACTTATGGCCCATTTATCGATTATCACATATGGCTCAAATTCTCAATTATCACATATGGCCCAAATTTGCCAAATATCATACATGGCCCAAATTTATCAAATATCACATATGGCCCAAATTTGCCAAATATCACATATATGGCCCAAATTTACCAAATATCACATATGGCCCAAATTTATCAAATATCACATATGTGGCCCAAATTTATCAAATATCACATATGGCCCAAATTTTCCAAATATCATATATATGGCCCAAATTTATCAAATATCACATATGGCCCAAATTTGCCAAATATCACATATATCGCCCAAATTTACCAAATATCACATATGGCCCAAATTTATCAAATATCACATATGTGGCCCAAATTTATCAAATATCACATATGGCCCAAATTTGCCAAATATCACATATATGGCCCAAATTTATCAAATATCACATATGGCCCAAATTTATCAAATATCATATATATGGCCCAAATTAATCACTTATTATTGTTTTAGCCATTAAGGGCGATTTCAAAATTTTCACGATCTTAATACCGATTTCACGATCTTAACACTAAAGTGTCGATAATACCATATTTTTCGATTTCACCAACTTTGCGATTTTTAATCCAACTTTTACTACTGTATAGTCATCTAACCCATGAGATATAGTGTGAGATTACACACCTGATTACGGTGAGAACTACACTCTCCCGCTCGTCGATATTTAAACACACATTACGAAGGATTAGAACACTAAAATTTAATGTTAAACTATTCTAATATTGAGCGATCTAAATCTTACCCTCGGAATCTCGAACAACCACTATTTGCGATTTCTCTCCGATCAAAGGTTTAATACCACGAGTAAACAATGGTTCGGGGGTACGTACGACTTCGAATAATTGATTTTCGCCGGATGAAGGTCCACAACCCGGTGGAAAATCTCGGATTCTCAAACAGTCCTTCTCTTAAACTTAGGGGGATTAATAGAACCACCCCTCTTCCGAATACTATTTACTGCCATTTTCGTCCCTATTTTGATTGTCTCTATTGACAAAAGATCATTAGTCTTAATAATAAGCTATCAAAATTTCGACTAGAGGTTTTAAAGAATGGGATTAACTTACCACAATTACCCTCGTTCCACAATATGACAATCGAGCGATAACGTCCCCTAAAATGAAATCGGTTAATAAACCATTTATAACCATATGTCGAACAAAATGAAAATCCTTAATAATCCCTTACCTTAACACCTTAAATCCGATTTCAACGATCTACGATGTTTACGAATACTTGAGTTTTGGCCCTCCACTAAATTTCGATTGATTAAAGTTTGAATAGAAGAAAAAAATGATTGAAAACAATAGATGCTTATGGAGAATAGAAGATTCGGCTATAGAGAAAAGTTAAAAGAAATAGTGTTTAGTAACATTCGGCCAAGAAGAAAAGAGAATGTTGAAAGTATGTTCAAAAGAAAAATCAAAATGATGAAAGGAAGAAAATGAGGATGAGAGATTTATGATTAAATTTTTGAAACAAAGGAAAACAAGAGATGAAAGTTTGAACAATGGTGCATTCGGCCAAGAGAGAGAGGAGAAGAAAATGTTTTGTTTTTGATGTTTTAGGCACTAAATGGTAACACCAAATAGGCTACTAGAGTGATTAACAAATAAATGACCAAATGGTCAAAAGAATAACCAAAAGAAAACAAGGCAAAGATGGTTTTCCTCCTATCACAAGCACATTCGGCCAAGAGGAAAGATGGGAGAGCAAAAGACCAAAATGAAAAATTCTCTCAAGCTACTAACTTTTCCAAAACTTACCACCAAAATTTTGGCTCTCTCTTTAGTCCACAAAATCGTCCATGTACATAGCTATCAAGGATCAACTTTTGCCAACCTTTCTTTCCATAGCACATTCCACAATTTAAGCCATTTGTTCCCCTTACTTGCCTTATCCTATTGATTCCTTTCCTCAACTTCAATGTTTCCTTAATCCATCTAGCCACCTTACCATAAAAATTAAAAGTCTAACATACCAAAAATAAAGCTTGGCCGACACTTGATAGGAGAAAGAAAAAATAAAAGCTTTCAAGTTGCATTCTAGGAGATTCGAACCTCTCCCCTCAAACAAACATACATGCACCAACACCACCTTGCTACTAGCTCATCTTATGCTAGTTTTTAACACTTAATTTACTTAAACCTCAAAGTCACTTGATCCACTTCAATTAAATACTCCTTGCTAAAATTTATTCTAATTCCGAATAGTTCTCAAGTCTTCTCAAGACTATACTAAACATGAAAAATTTTATTATACACAAGTTAAGCACTAAAACATGCATCAATTAAATACTCAAATTTTAGGATGTTACAACTCTACCCTCCTTAAAGAAAATTTCATCTTCGAAATTTACCTGGCTAAAAGAGATGAGGATATTGTTATCGAATTGCATCCTCAGGCTCCCACGTAGCTTCCTCCACTCCGTGATTATGCCATAAAACCTTGACCAACTGTACAGTCTTCTTTCTTAACACCTTAACATCTTTGTCTAAGATTCTCACTGGTTCCTCCTCGAAAGACAAATTTGGCCTTAATTCCACTTCTTCTACTGGTACTATGTGCGATGGATCCGATCTATAGCGTCTTAACATAGAAACATGGAAAACACTATGAATCTGACTCAATTCCGAAGGTAAATCAAGTTGATAGGCCCTTTGGTCCTACACGCTTCAACACATCATTGCCCAATGAACCTAGGGCTCAACTTGCCTTTCCTTCCAAATTTGAAAATCTTTTTCCACGGTGAAACTTTCAAAAAGACCTGATCTCCCACCGCAAACTCGATATCTTTACGCTTCAGATTCGCATACGACTTTTGTCTATCCGAAGCTTCCTTTAACCACGCTCGAATCACCTTTACTTTTTCTTCCGTCTCTGATATCAATTCAGGACCCAAAAGTTGTCATTCCCCTAATTCAGTCCAACAAGTAGGAGTACGACATCTACGACCATATAACGCTTCATAGGGTGCCATCTGAATACTAGATTGATAACTGTTGTTATACGCAAACTCTGCCAACGGTAGAAAATCCTCCCAACTACCTCTGAAATCAATCACACAACCTCTTAACATGTCTTCCAAAATCTGGATTACTCTTTCCGATCGACCATCGATCGAGGGTGAAAAGTCATCTTGAAGTTTAACTTTGTACCCGAGCCTCATGTAAAGCTTTCCAAAGCGTGATGTAAACCTAGGATCCTTGTCCGATATGATGAACCTTTGGTACCCCATGCAACCTCACGATTTGAGATACATACAGTTTAGCCAACTTCGCAATGAGTAATCCATGACGAATCGGTAGAAAATGAGCAGTCTTCATTAATCGATCTACTACCACCCAGACAGAATCTTTCTTAGTAGGTGTTAAGGGTAACCCACTAACAAAATCTATCGATATTCGCTTCCATTTCCATAATGGAATCTTTACTGGTTGCAACAATCCCAACGATAATTGATGTTCTGCCTTTACTTGTTGACAAGTCAAACACTTTCCCACAAAATCAGTAACTTCCGTTTTAACTTTGGCCAACAATATTGTTCACGGAGATCCCGATACATCTTATTTCCTTCGGGGTGCATAGCATAAGGGTTACTATGCACCTCTAGAAGAATCATTTGCCTCAAATCCGAGTCCTCGGGCATACAAACCCTTCCATGAAAACACAGTACACCATCTTTGTTCAAACCAAAATATCCTATTATACCGCTTTTAGCTTGTTGTATTAAAGGACCCAACTTTTCATCGGATAATTGCTTTTCCTTAATTTGTTCTAACCACAGAGGCTTCACCTGAAGTTCCGCTAACAAACTGCCATCCTCATACAAACTGAGATGAGCAAACATTGCTCTTAACTCCAATACAACCTTATAACTCAACGCGTCTGCCACAACGTTAGCCTTTCCAGGATGATACTCGATTGAGAAATCATAATCCTTTAACAACTCCACCCATCTCTGTTGTCTTAAATTCAAATCCTTTTGGGTAAGGAGGTACTTAAGACTCTTATGGTCCGTATAAATGATTGACTTCTCACCGTAAAGATAATGTCTCCAAATCTTTAATGCAAACACTACCGCAGCCAACTCTAAATCATGAGTAGGATAATTGACTTCGTGTGGCCTCAACTGTCGAGAAGCATAAGCTACCACTTTTCCACTTTGCATCAGTACACATCTTAAACCCGTGTGTGACGCATCACAGTAAACAGTGAACTCTTTTTCGGCCTCTAGTTGAATCAGTACTGGTGCTTCCGTTAGAATCTTCTTCAGTTTCTCGAAACTTTCCTATTATTTATCGATCCATACATACGGTACCTTCGCAACAACTTAGTTAGGGGTGCAGCAATCAACGAAAACCCCTCAACAAAGCATCTATAATAACCAGCCAAACCCAAGAAACTTCGGATCTCAGCTACTGACTTTGGCAGTTTACAATCTAACACAGCCTCTACCTTTCGAGGATCAACTCTTATTCCTTTAGCTGACACTACATGACCTAAGAAAGTCACTTCCTTCAACCAAAATTCACACTTACTTAATTTGGCATATAGTTGCTTATCTCGCAAAATTTGCAACACAGTGCGCAAATGAGAGTCATGCTCTTCTTCATTCCTCGAATATACCAAAATGTCATCTATGAACACTACTACGAACCGGTCTAAATAAGGCTGAAAGACTCGATTCATCATGTCCATAAATGCAGCTGGTGCATTAGTCAAACCAAACGGCATCACTAAAAACTCATAATGTCCATAGCGAGTTTGGAATGTCGTCTTATGAATATCTGCCTCTTTCACCTTGAGTTGATGATTTCCCGATCTCAAATCAATCTTGGAAAAGACTGAAGCTCCTCTTCATTGATCAAACAGGTCATCGATTCTCGGCAATGGATACCTATTCTTGATCGTCAATTTATTCAATTGTCTATAATCAATGCATATACGCATCAACCCATCCTTCTTCTTGACGAACAAAATCGGTGCTCCCCACGGAGACACACTTGGTCGAATAAATCCTCGATCTAGCAATTCTTGAATTTGAGCTTTAAGCTCCGCTAACTCCTTCGGTGCCATTCTATAAGGAGTAATAGACACCGGAGTAGTTCCGGGCAAAAGCTTAATGCCAAATTCTACTTCCCGATCTGGAGGTAGACCCAGAAGTTCTTCGGAAAAACATCTGAAAATTCTTTCACCATTCTCACAACTTCTACCGATAATTCCTTGGCATCCAAAGCACTGATGAATGCTAGGAATGCTCTATTCCCTTTCCACACCAACTTTTCTGCCTTCAAAGTAGATACCACATTTGCCAAAAAGTTTCTTCGCTCGCCTATCATTATTATCTCCTTATCATCCACAGTCCTTATTGACATCCGCTTTTCGGCACAATCCAATTGCACCCGATGCTTCACCAACCAATCCATGCCCAAAATAAGATCAAACTCGCCAAAAGGTAATTCCATCAATTCTGCTAGAAATACATCTCTTTGAATCTCCAAGGGCACATCTCTAAATAATTTATTCACTAATACCGACTGTCCTAAAGGACTAATTACCGTCATTTCTCTATCGGTAATCTTAGATCTAATATTTAGGTTTCCAAATATAGCACTAGCAACATACGAGTGGGTAGATCCGATATCTATCAAAATAGTAACAGGTACATCAGAAATGAAGAACGTACCAGTTATTACATCAGGTGCATCACTGTCCTCATGACGCCTGACAGCATAGACCAATCCTGGCTATCTCACCTCCGTGTTACCTCTAACACCATTACCTCGACCCGGTGCACCTTGTCCACGTTCGTTACCATTACAACCACGACCTGGTCCACGACCTCTTGGTTGCTACTGAGTACCTCTAGCTGGCTGAGCCTCAGGGTTACGAGCTTTCTGAGTCGTTTCAGTCCATCGAGGACAATTCTTAAACTGATGATCCTTGGATCCACATTTAAAATAGGCTCCAATTTTCCTTCAACATTTTCCGGGATGTCATCTACCACAGTCGGCACATTCTCGAATCTGATTGGTAGTCATAGGTGCCCTAACTTGAACTGGCTCATCATTCCGTGGCCTCTTTTGAAACCTTTTAGAAGAACCAGAATACTTAAAATCCCTCTTGCCTCTTACTTTTTCCTAATTCTGGCGTTCTGAATTCTTAGCCTCTTTGGCTATCTTAGCTTTTCTACAAGCGAGGTAAAAGTCCGCACTTGTTGTGGGGCTATCAGTACCCACAACTCATCATTCAGTCCATCCTCAAAGCGTACACAGCGTTCATGATCAGTCTACACTATAGTACGAGCATAACGACTCAAACGAAGAAATTTTGCCTCGTAGACTGCCACAGTCTTACTTCCTTGAACCAAATTCAGGAATTCTTTCCTCCGGGCATCTACATAACTTGTTCCGACGTACTTCCCTTGGTAAACAGCTTTAAAGAAATCCCAATTAACCAATGCAGCCTTGGTACCTTCTCGAACAGTAAGCCACCATTGATACGCCTTGTCTCTTAGCAAAGACATGGCTCCTCTCAGTTTTTGCTCGATAGTACACTCCAAATCATCCATAATTCGTTCTACAGCCTCAAGCCAATATTCTTCCACATTCAGAGCTACACCAGAAACATCTCTAAAAACTTCTGCACCACTAGACTTGAGTTGTTTCGATATTGATCTGCGAGTTACTGGCCCAGTTCTGGCTCCAGCTACTCTTTCTAAGACTCGCAACATTGCTTGAGTCAAAGCATTATCCTTATTGGCATGGTCATGAGATCCAGTTTCGCTCTCGAATGACGCAGGTGCATCCATTTCTGGTATGTGACCCAGCGCTTCAGACGCAGCACCTCGTCCTCTACCACGGCCACGTCTACCGCGTCCACGACCACATCCTCTAGTGCTTATATTGACTAACTCGCTTTAATCTGATTACAAGTTTTATGAATCAGAATATTATTTCAGTGTTTATTAACGATATTTTATGAGATATAAGAGATAGGGTTGTTTTCGCCATCACATCCTATAGTCTCGATCTCTATCGTTTTCAACACCTAAAACTAGAAGTTATAGAGTGTTCCTTAAGTCTCATCAAAATAATAAACATTTAATAAACAAATACTTACTGAACATACTTACTTGACTTGGTGTCGGATGCTCGTGGTGCCATACTACCTTTAAAACATAAAGTCTAGAAATTTAAGTGGTTTTAAACAAAATCATCGTTGAACCCAAAACCACAGTCGAGTTTTGAAACTGGACTCTGATACCATAAAATGTAACACCCCAAACCCGGCCTATGCATTAAGCCCAGATTTTGGCATGCCACATAAATTTAACGAACATTCAAATCATTTAATGAAGTAGAAATCAAATTTCAAACGATTAAGAAAATTACTTTATCAAAAAAATCGAAGTTCATTGAAAACCATAATTAAAACACAAGAATTTGTCTTTTGATATATAAAGAAGTATTTGATAAGAACTTTGGACTTATTTAGTGAAATATTTCATCAAAAAGTTTTAAAAGAATTTCCTAAGTTTCTAGTTAAGAAAAACTTTTATTTTATACGAGAGTTATAGAAAACATTTAAAAAAAAACAAAATCAATCCAACTTAATAAAACTAAAACATAATAAATCCATCTATATAATAAAATCCATAATTAAAAAGGCCTATTACATCGCCATTAAAAATAGCACTTAATAAAAATCATAAAAGAAGTCTTAAAGTTTTATAAACCACCATTTGTAGTATAGCCTCCCCATGAAATCATCTCCGACCCAAGTCTCCATCAATTGTTATTACCTGAGAGGGGTAAAAAAAATTGGGGTGAGTTACTTAGAACTCAATGTGTAACTCACTTACCATAGTCCACTGGGCCAAGACCATTTAAACATTTATTTGGGCCTAAGCCCATTTCAAAATATAATAATTTAGCATTTAAAAATAATAATGCAAATGATATGCAATTCCCAAAACCAAACCTAAATTTCCATCCGCTACACACCCCGCACCCAACGGTACACACCTGGGAACTTTAGTCACCCACCCCGCCAACACACCAAAGTAGGCTTTAAGCCCAATATCATATTTGTGGCAACGGCCATTTAAATAATTGTGGTAGAACCACCGATCTAGATTTCGGGCAATGGCCATTGTGACAGAGTCACCTATCTAGAATTCTGGCATTAAGCCTTTCTTCTCTTCATCATTGATCCCAACCCATGCAATTATGTTTATGCATTACAAAATATTTGTAAAGAAAACCATATTATAATTTATGAATTTTGGCCCATTAAAACACATTTCACATATAGCCCATTTATCCATTATCATAAATGGCCCAATTATCAAATTTCACTTATGGTCCATTTATCGATTATCACATATGGCCCAAATTCTCAATTATCACATATGGCCCAAATTTGCCAAATATCATATATGGCCCAAATTTATCAAATATCACATATATATTTGCCAAATATCACATTTATCAAATATCAAATATCACATATGGCCCAAATTTATCAAATATCACATATGGCCAAATTTATCAAATATCAATTGGCCCAAATTTTCCAAATATCACATATATGGCCCAAATTTATCAAATATCACATATGGCCCAAATTTGCCAAATATCACATATATCGCCCAAATTTACCAAATATCACATATGGCCCAAATTTATCAAATATCACATATGTGGCCCAAATTTATCAAATATCACATATGGCCCAAATTTGCCAAATATCACATATATGGCCCAAATTTATCAAATATCACATATGGCCCAAATTTATCAAATATCACATATATGGCCCAAATTAATCACTTATTATCGTTTTAACCATTAAGGGCGATTTCAAAATTTTCACGATCTTAATACCGATTTCACGATCTTAACACTAAAGTGTCGATAATACCATATTTTTGATTTCACCAACTTTGCGATTTTTAATCCAACTTTTACTACTGTATAGTCATCAAACCCATGAGATATAGTGTGAGATTACACACCTGATTACGGTGAGAACTACACTCTCCCACTCGTCGATATCTAAACACACATTACGAAGGATTAGAACACTGAAATTTAATGTTAAACTATTCTAATATTGAGCGATCTAAATCTTACCCTCGAAATCTTCGAACAACCACTATTTGTAATTTCTCTTCGATCAAAGGTTCAGTACCACGAGTAAACAATGGTTCGGGGGTACGTACGACTTTGAATAATTGATTTTCGCCGAATGAAGGTCCACAACCCGGTGGCAAATCTCAGATTCCTGAAACAGTCCTTCTCTTAAACTTAGGGGGATTAATAGAACCACCCCTCTTCCGAATACTATTTACTGCCCTTTTCATCCCTATTTTGATTGTCTCTATTGACAAAAGATCATTAGTCTTAATAATAAGCTATCAAAATTTCGACTAGGGGTTTTGAAGAATGGGATTAACTTACCACAGTTACCCTCGTTCCACAATATGACAATCGAGCGATAACGTCCCCTAAAATGAAATCGATTAATAAACCATTTATAACCATATGTCGAACAATATGAAAATCCTTAATAATCCCTTACCTTAACACCTTAAATTCGATTTCAACGATCTACGATGTTTACGAATACTTGAGTTTCGGCCCTCCACTAAATTTTGATTGATTAAAGTTTGAATAGAAGAAAAAGAATGATTGAAAACAATAGATGCTTATGGAGAATAGAAGATTCGGCTATAGAGAAAAGCTAAAAGAAATAGTGTTTAGTAACATTCGGCCAAGAAGAAAAGAGAATGTTGAAAGTATGTTGAAAAGAAAAATCAAAATGATGAAAGGAAGAAAATGAGGATGAGAGATTTATGATTAAATTTTGAAACAAAGGAAAACAAGAGATGAAAGTTTGAACAATGGTGCATTCGGCCAAGAGAGAGAGGAGAAGAAAATGTTTTGTTTTTGATGTTTTAGGCACTAAATGGAAACACCAAATGGGCTACTAAGAGTGATTAACAAATAAATGACCAAATGGTCAAAAGAATAACCAAAAGAAAACAAGGCAAAGATGGTTTTCCTCCTATCACAAGCACATTCGGCCAAGAGGAAAGATTAGAGAAAAAGTTTTGTTTTTGGGAGAGCAAAAGACCAAAATGAAAAATTCTCTCAAGCTACTAACTTTTCCAAAACTTACCACCAAAATTTTGGCTCCCTCTTTAGTCCACAAAATCGTCCATGTACATAGCTATCAAGGATCAACTTTTGCCAACCTTTCTTTCCATAGCACATTCCACAATTTAAGCCATTTGTTCCCCTTACTTGCCTTATCCTATTGATTCCTTTCCTCAACTTCAATGTTTCCTTAATCCATTTAGCCACCTTACCATAAAAATTAAAAGTCTAACATACCAAAAATAAAGCTTGGCCGACACTTGATAGGAGAAAGCAAAAATAAAAGCTTTCAAGTTGCATTCTAGAAGATTCGAACCTCTCCCCTCAAACAAACATACATGCGCCAACACCACCTTGCTACTAGCTCATCTTATGCTAGTTTTTAACACTTAATTTACTTAAATCTCAAAGTCACTTGATCCACTTCAATTAAATACTCCTTACTAAAATTTATTCCAATTCCGAATAGTTCTCAAGTCTTCTCAAGACTATACTAAACATGAAAAATTTTATTATACACAAGTTAAGCACTAAAACATGCATCAATTAAATGCTCAAATTTTAGGATGTTACATTCAACCATATTGCAAATTAGTCCCCTCATTAGCTAGTTTAAGCTTTGGGAGTTCCAAAAGTACAAAAATTATCAACTAAAACCACCAAAATCACTTACTTGTGTGAGGATAAGTTGCTAAAATTTCAAAGCTTTCAAAACCCCTATTTTTCTTGCTATTTTCAGCGGATGAAGATGATTAAAAAGATGGATATCATCTTTTCTTTATTTTATTATAAAAATAAAATTTTATCACCAATTTCACCTAACATTATGAAAAAGTCAATTCTTTGTCCCCTATGGCCGGCCACCTCTTAAAATAAGGCCTAATTGCATATTAGGGGCCTCCCATTAATATTCCTTAGCTATTTGGCACCTCTAGCAATCAAAATTGAAGTTTTCCACTTTATGCGATTTAGTCCTTTTTGTGATTAAGCACGAAATCACTAAAATTAAAACACCAAAATTTCTATGCTCCTTTATAATCATGCTATAACCCATAAAATAAAATTAAAATAAATTTATTTGACCCCAGATTAGTGGTCACGAGATAACTATTCCGACTAACCCCTAAATCAAGCTATTATAGAATATGAGTTTTATGTGTTTCGAGCATAATGCAAAGCATATATGAACATCAATATGAATTACAAAGTTCTGAAGGCTCAAAGGTAAGATTTGAACTTATGAATGGCTTAGAATTTAGATTGGTTGAATGGATCATGTCATAGAAATCTTAGTATGTGTAAGTGTCATTTGGATGTTAATGGTTATGATGTGTACATAATACTTGTGCTTGATGACTATATGATAGGTGTTTAAGTTTTGTTAAATGTTTAATTTCATTTGAATGGTGGTGTTTGGATTTAGCTTTTGCTAGCATCTTGGATATTTCATGCTTTGAAATTAAAGGTACATAAGTATGCATAAGGGCCAATGATAACTTTGGTTGTTTGAGTTAAGGTGACATAAAAGTCACAAAGGAATTGGTACATTCACATGTTGGCTATTAGAATGTTTTGTTTGAATGATGTGGAAGACTTGTAAAGTTTTATGTAATCTTTGTGTTTGAGGTGCCAATTGTGGCATATTGTTTAAATGAATATTTAGACATGTTTTTGGATTTTTTATTTTTTTTTTTGCAGGACTGAATGGCTTTATAAGTATAATTTGAGCCTTTGGTTTGTCTTACACGAAATAGGTACACAATGACATATTTTGTACCACACAGTCGTGTGTCGTACATAGACTGGTGACACAGTCGTGTGTCCACTGGAAATTAGAAAACATTAAATCCACACAGTTTTTAATTGTCACACGGGCTAGTTGCAAGCCCGTATGAGTATTGTAGATCTGGTCATTTAAGTTTCATATGATCTCAGTTTGTTACACGGCCTAGACACACGGTCATGTTTTGCATAATTACCTTTATCTATTAAAAATGTTACATTTTGATTCTTGTTTGTTTCTAGGTCAATTTTAAAGCTTTCGTAAACTCGACTTAGACTCAGTTTTGTTTGATATGCATGATATATATAATAATAGCATGTTATACTATATTGGGCAATGTTAGAATGTAACACCTGAATTTCCAATAACCCGAAAGAAAGCGCAAGCTGGCGACCTATTCTGGAAGAAAAAAGGAAAGCTGGAAACTGAATTAGAAATGGTTGAGATCCAATTCTGGTTTGATTAGAATGGAACCAGCCAGTTCCTTAGTGGGAGGCATAATAATTAGCGGTGCACGACTCTCATGAGATTAGAAGAAGCGCAGAAAGGGTTATCAATAGCTAGGAGAAGGCTCATAAGGTTGATTTTCTTCCCAACTTTGTTTCATTTTCTTAGGTAGTTCGAAGAAGGAGTAACTACGGAAGGTTCTACATGAAGCAAACTTCATGAGGATAGAGCTGGAATAGTAGGGTTTAAGGTTTCTAACCCTTTTTTGTATGAAAAGTAAAGTTAAGAACATCAGGATTATTTTAAAGGTTCTACATGTTATGAAAGTTTAAGCTATTAAGATATAGCGTAAGTTTAGCCAATTGATTTTTTGTTGTAAGCTACCACTTGGAGGATGGAAGCTCTGGTGCTCGAGAAAAGGAATAAAACTAGGAAAAACGATAAAGATTCAGGTGAATTCCTAAAACTCCAAACTTATTATTATGGTTACGCTATTAAGTATGCCATGTTTCCATGAACATGATAATATGATCATATGAGCATGGATTACATGCCTATGGGAAAAACCTCAAGGGGTTAGATGAAGTTTGAAAAGGGAAATAGGGAGAGAACCTATAGTTACCGCATCGGGTGATGCTCCAGACCTTGCTGAGGGAATACTGCGGTGTTTAAGCATCAAAATTATTTGGTGTAAAAGAGTAATAGAGGATGATTTGGGAAATGAAATCATGGAAAGGTATTTATCGTGGTAGTGTCATTGAATGGTCTTTCGAGGCGACATCGTGACAATGATATATGACGTAAGACCATAAATGAAAGAGGCTATGGCAGTCTAATATAAAGCACGTAACGTCATGGCAACATAATACAAGGGAAAGGTATATGGTATAAGACCATGAATGAAAGACGCCATGCTGGCAAGGTATAAGGTAATCAGTGTAAAACCATAAATGAAAGATGTTATGACAGCCAGGTATAATGAGTAAGACTATTGATGAAAGACTCCATAGCATCAATTGATAGTACGCCAGGATGGTGGATTGGTGTAAGACTGTGGGTGAAAGACTCCATGGCATCCACATAGATAAGTCTCCCGATACAATAAACACGGAAGAGGGATAAGTCCGTCGGGATAATAAACACGGAACAAAGATAAGTTTTTCGAGACAGTAAACACACATCAAAGTAAGTCCGCCAGGACAGTAAACACGAGTGAGTCTATTGTGATAAGAGAAATAAGAATGAAGGGTATAAGACCATAGCTCGGTTACAACAACCCTAGAGTTTACAATGAAATCAATGTGGAAAGTACACAAGACCTCAAGTGAGAAGCACAGGCTTGGGAGCCAAGTATGGGAATCCATGAATATGGAAGAAGAGTAAAAAAAAAGTGCAAACATGGTAAGCGGATAATGAGAAATCTGCCAACAAGGCTTGGGTGAGGACCCAACAAGAAGTAGAGAAGGATGATGTCATACAAGAGTTTGCCTAAGTATGGAAAGGTAAGTAGACACAAAATGTCTATCAAGACCATCCTTCCTTGAAGAAAGTCCAATATGGGCACATCGCCATAATAATAGGTTGTAGTGAGAAGGCAAAAAAGTGGGCAACAAGTGTTATAGACGCATGGATGCCAACCTGTTAGTTTAAAATGTCAGACTGCCTTTTGCTTATGGGGCAAAAGAGTATCTAAGTAAGAGCTAGTGTGAAAGGCAAATTACAAGAAGTAATCCCCCTTTTACGAACAACAAAATAGAATGAGGATGGGCTCGCGGAGTGGCAAAGCCTAGTGAAAGTCAACACAATATGAAAGTGTCAATGAGTCCTCCAAGACTAAAGAATGAATAGAAAGAGTCTGCCAAGGACTGGTACATTCAAGTCCACCAAGAAACGTATGCTCTAAGAATCCTTAGATGGATAATTAGAAGCTACCACAATGGTTTATGATGGGAAGTCGGCGAACTTCCAAGATAGTTCAGGTCAATGTACACCCCACATAAGAGGGAAAGTGTAATAAAGGGAATATGAGAAGTTAGGGTAAGACTCACAGATGTAGAGAGTTGTCTGAATCAAGGACTAGAGGAGAGTTCGACCAGGTGAAGGCCTCATGGTGAGCCAAGTAGCTCGGAGAATTAGATGGAGTCCGCCACCCTGACAAGGCAAACTTGTCTTGACCAAACAGAGAGTAAATTTATATTTAATTTATCTTACATTGGATACCCTCGTGCGATATGGCTTATTTATGTGTGACCTAGTAGTGGAACTCACTAAGTTCATTTGAACTTATAGGAGTTTGTCTGATGTTCGCATGACTTGTATGGATTATCGAGGACTTTGAGGAGAGATCAAGCTAGATGATGTCAAGATCGGTGATAGCAGACAGATATAGTCATACACATAGGAATGGGGTACCTTTGAAGGCTTCGCCTTAGGAGTTGCGATACTATAGTCGAATAGTGCCCTTAGAATCTGAACAATAGATTAGTTAGTCTAATAAAAGCTGTAAAGGGGCATTGTATATAAACAATTAGATTAAGGGTAGAATTTTAAGAGTTTAAATATTCTATGGCATAAGGCCTTAGTTGTAAGAATTTTTATTAAACTTCAATATTATATAGTTTTATCCTTAAATTGTTTATAGTAGTTAAGTTAGAAATTATTAAGTATAGGTGAAACTGGTCCATTGTGATGCTCCATACTCGGATCCAGCTGATTGGGTTGAGCATGGGATGTTACATAGAATATAAAATTTGATAATGATATTTAACATGAACCGCAGTTGTGAAAGATTATGCACAATAGGTAATGGTCCAAAAGGTTGGTATGAAATTGGAATGAATTAATCGACTTGATTCGGGATATAATATGCTAACATTTTATACTTTTGAACTAGTTATGGAACTTATTTAAATGGACTGAAGCGGTAGTAGGATGTTTTGCATAGGTGTAATTATTATGTATTTTCATTAACTTATTCTCATTGATATTAAATTTGTAGAAATACCACTGAGTTGATTACTTAAAGTACGATTTGTTTTCCATGGGCAGGTTAAGTTATATGAAGATCCTGAATTTCAGCTTCAGCATCCAAAGAAGATCCCAGGCTTAGCAATATTGGTGTATTTGCGTTTTTGAATAGTTTGGCATGTACCTATCTAGTTTAGTCACTGTTAGTAAATCTTTATATTTTTATGTACTTGAGTATAAAATTAGTATCTATTGAATTTAGTTAATAGTGTTATTATATGCTCATAAGTAAGTTATATGAATTGTGATATGTATTCCTATATAAATTAATTGTAGTTGCCTTGACAACGAATGTTTTTGATGAATTACTTTTACTTTGAGCGAATGTTTTTGAAAATAGAAGCGAATTTGTGGAAACAAAGATTGTTCACCTTTTATATTTTATTGATGAATTACTTTTACTTTGAGCCATTGCAATTGTTTTAAAATAAGGTTGTAATATATCCCATGTAGGGGTGAGTAAAATCTGATTCGATTCGAAAAATTCAATAAATTTTTTTAATTTTTGAATTAAATAGTTCAAGTTATTTGAGTTAATCAAGTTTTTTGGATCAACTCGAATAAAAAATTAAGTTTTTCGGTTTAACTCAAATGTGAATTACACAATTCGGGTTATCCGAAAATCCGAATAAGAAAAGGTAAAACTACGCCATTTTGATAAATGTTTAATTTTTTTAAAGTTAAAAGTCAAAATTATTAAGTTAAAAGTCAAAATTACGTTGTTTTGATAAATATTTACTCATTAAGTTAAAAGGCAAAATCATTATATTGTTTATGTAGTTAAATAACTTTATACTTCATTTACTAGTTAAATAATTGGTTTATGTAAATGCAACATTAAGTATAAATAATAGGATTCGTTAACTCGACTCGACTTGACTCGAAATTTTTTGACTCGATTCGATCCGATTCGAAAAAAATTCAAATTGAATTCGGTTGCGAAAATAGGATTCGTCAACTCGACTAACTCGAAATTTTTTTACTCGATTCGACTCGACTCGATCAAATACTCACCCCTAGTCCCATGTGTGCGTAAATTAAATACTATGCATTTATTGCTACTTCTTTTTTTCCTCCATGAGTGCGTCCTTCAACTTTCCCTCTTTAATTTCCTTGAAGATACTAAAAGCAATTGTTTCTGATTTGATTATTGACAACAAATCATAATTGCATTCAAGATTATGGTGACACTCACAACTGTTGTTACTTACTTTTTCATTGGAATATTTAATTTCTATAAATACACATATAAGATAATTGTGTCTCAAGATGATTCATTCTGTTGTTCAATGACCGAAGATAGGTAGAAGATGATTAGAGGAGTAGTAGAGGTTTACTTAAGTAGGAAAGTCAAGTATTTTGGGTTGTTCGGGCTCTCATGTTGAGGTCTTAGTTTATATATACATGGTTCTTACCCTATCTCAAGGTGTCATGTGGCATTACATGGTCTGGGCATTGGCATTTGGCAAGTGTCCTATCCCAATTGATATAAGTAGGGTGGTGTTTTGATGTGTATAGAGACTCCTAGGATTGGACAAAATGATCAGCGAGTAAGGCTCGTTTAATATGGTGGTGATTGATATCGATACATTGCAAAGATTTATTGAGTAAACTATCTGCTTGTTGGTCGAAGGGTTGACCCCGCAAAGTGTCCTTGAGCCAAAGCTCGTTATTAAAGAGTTTTAATGAGAGAAGCTTAAGTGAAGTATGAGCTAAATGTTAAGTGGCGAGGTGTAACAATTGTCACTGTGAAAATTAATCTGTAAAGGAATCGGGGAGAAATAGTAAAAAGAAGATATGCGTGTAATGCAAAAATGGGAAGCAAGAAAGCAATAAGAGGAAAATGGTGCGGGTATTCAAAGCCTAGAGGATTTTGGTAGGTGAAAATAAAATCAGTGATTTGAAGTCCATAGTGGACCACTTCCTCCACTCCACTCGACAGACACAACGCAGATAGCAAGCTGGATCAACATCCCAATCTCAACCACAGTTTTACGTACTACTACTTTATGTCCACAAAATCTGTTTCCTAATTAAAATCGATTAATAATTGCTTTTTCAATTTCGAATATTATTGTATATACCTTAACTCCAAATTTTCATCCCCAACAGTCAGATGCCAACTTACTATCGGTTTCCGTGCAATCCCCGATACCCCATTCAATTAAGATCTAATTATGCTGTAGTATAGAGCATGTAGTTTTATTTTTAAATATTAGTTTTGTTATACCTCTATCTTGATCTAGACATGTGGTATCACGCGAATCAATTTAAGAAGTATTCTTGGACTGTCCTTCAACTTGCACCAACAGTGATCAACCACATGCATACTTCATCTTCCATTAGGTTGCCTGATAAATAGTGGATCCTTCATTAAAAGCGGGTACATACTTATTCTTCAAGATGGGACCATTAAGGCTAACAATTTTGTACTACTTCAGTAAAGGGAATGTCAAGGCACTACTACGCTTAACAACAAATAAGGTGTAATGGCCTTGCCACCTGGCCGACCACACGTTCGTGATATCTTGAAGTTGTCGACGACGTGACATTAGGGATCTTTCCCCTATATATGCCCCAACACATGATGATAAGGGGATCTTTTTTCCCTTTCAACGACCTTAAGGCATCCAACTCAGCACATAATCCACCCTACCCACCTTAAACTCTCTTCTCGTAATTTCTCTCACTTTAGCTCTTCTCCTATCAAGATGAACCGGCCTCTTTGTCACCACCATTATCTCTTCCTTTGTTGTATCCATATCAATAAATTTGTTTACTTTTTTTTATTTAAAACTTGAATATCTAATCTTCTTGTCGTAACCATTTTTTTCGCGAAAACGACAAAAAGGGTTCGACTTAGGGTTTTAAGAATAAAAAATGGGAGTCGCCATCAAACCCTTATTTGGTGAGGTGTGATCGGGTCACCTCATAAAGCGGTTGTTTTAATAAACAGTTTGATTTATCAAAACAACGATTTTGGTCTTACGAAATCCAGAAAATGAGTTCGGAAGTCGGTTACGCACGAGGAAGGGTTAGCACCCTCGATACGCCCAAAATTGGTACCAACATGATTAATTAGTGTCTTGATGTCGGAAGTTTGAAAAGGTTTTAAAATACGGATCCTTTTAAAAGATATTCAGATATTCGAGATCTCTTTGTTTCGAGAGGGTACAAATATCAGATCCAGCACGTTAGGACATGGTATTTCTAACCTTCGTAATCAAAGTTATCTCATGATTTCACGAAGTTTATCAAAAGGGTGTTTAGTGATTTAGTCAAACGGAAAATCGCAACCCAGCACGTTAGGGCACTATTCCCCGAATTCCTAAATACAAAACATCGCCTTTATTTTAAAAAAACCTTTAAATGAAAGGTAGCAACTTTGCAAAATACCTCGTATCGGGTCAAATCGAGAGAAGGTTCGAGTCAAAACTTGAGATTTCTTTGATTCCGAAAAGATATAAACATCACATCCAGTTCGTTAGGACGCAATGTTTTAATCTCTCGTAATCAAAGTCGTCTCGTGATTTGCAAAACTTCGAAAAAGGGATGCTAAGTAATTTAGTTAGAGCGAAAAATCGTAACCCAAGAGACGTTAGGGCACTATTTTCAATTCCTAAACACGAATCATCACCTTTATTTGAAAACCTTAAATGATGATTTTTAAAATTACATTTTATGTAGTATCGGTATAAAAGCAAGAGAGATAAATAGATGAATGTAAGAGTACAAACAATGATGTCAAATTATGATAATATTATTTCGATATGAATAATGCATGTATAATAATAATGGTAATAGAATAACAAAATTAGTGGTGAAAATTAAATAATAAAGTAATAATGAAAAATGAGATAACGGTGATAATGCAAAATAATAACAAACGAATAATAGTAATATAGTTATATATATATTATATATGTATTATATATATGTATATAATAACAATAGTAAGAAAGAATAGTAGAAATAATATATCTAATAACGATAGTAATAATGATAATAATATAATAATAGAAACTATCGGTGAGCAAAATGATAAGGAAAATATGTACATTATCTGAAAAATAAATAATCTGAGATAATAAGGTAGCAAAATAATAATAATAATGGGACTAATAATTTAAAAAATGATAATAATAACAACAATAATAACAATAATAATAATATAATATATATGTATGTGAGTGACAAAACTTATAGGATATAACCTTGATAATATACAAAATAATTTAATATGTGAGAATTAACTTTAGTATGATAAAATAACATATTAATGTAATATAATATAATATGATATGACATAATATAACATAATATAATATAGTATAATATATAGTATAATAATAATAATGATAATAAGGTGATAATAATAATAATAATAATAATAATAATAATAATAATAATAATAAAAAATGATAATAATAATAATAATAATAATAATAATAATAATAATAAAATAATAATAAAAATGATAATAATAATAATAATAATAATAATAATAATAACAAGTAGTGAATATTAAATAATACTAGAAATAGCAAAAATTACAAAATAATTAAAAAATGGGTCAAATTGAAACTAAAACTGAAATAGGAGGGCCAAATAGCAACTCGCGCAAAAATCAGGGACGAAGAGCTAAATTTCCCGAGGCGGAACGCAGCGTTTTGAAAGGACCAGGATTGTAATCGTTCAAAATTTTCGGTGAAATTGCAATAATAAAAACTTAATTGTAAAAGTATAAAAATGCGAAGGATTGAACAAGCAATTAACCCATTAATTAAAACGCGGATCCTTGAGTAGGGTCGGGTCGACGCAGCGGATCACGAAGTAAACGACGTCGTTTTGGGGCTTAAGGGCCTAAGCCAAAGCAGCGTCGTTCGATTGGCTATATAAGTCCCATTTTAGCCAAAAATTCATTTTCTACATCTTCAAAAAAAAAGCTTTTTTCTTCGTTTTCTCTGCGGGGGATGGGGCATCGGTCGAATTCGGTAATTGTCATAAATCTTTGGCCTTTAAACCACACCAGTACACTGGTTTAAATCCAAAAGGTAACTATTTTTTTTAAAATTTTTGTTATTATTTTTTAACTTAATATATATATGTTTTGTGTAAAAAACTCAAATGAAATGAATAAAATAAAAAGGGTAAAATCACCTCCTAAAGCTACCGAGTTTGGTTCCTTTTGATTCGTCTCCTTTCTCTGTTTAACGCCGTTCTTTTGTGTTTGAGAAATTCTTTGTTCTTTATTTCTATCTATTTGAGTCTGTTCGAAATTTGCTTGTATTTGGTGGAAAAAAAACAATCTGTAATCAAAAACCAACCCCTAAATACAAAGCTGATTCGGCTTTTATAGCCTTGTTATTATTTTCTACACGCATCTGTCTCGTCCCTTTTAATGCTTGCAGTGCTTGGTGTGCAAATGGGGCGGTGGAGATGGGCGGTCTTTGCAGTGGTCGAGGCAAGTGGCGGTCGAAGCCCAGAGTCGAGGATAGGTGGCCTAGGTGCGCACCTAGGGTTTCATATTATTTTTAGGGTTAATCGGGGATGGGTTAGGCTATTGGGTTTGTGTTTCTTGTATTGGGTTTGGGCTTTTGGGTTACGGTTGTAAAAAAAAAAGTGGGTGGCAAAATGGGTCGTCTGATTGCCCTCTTTGCTCATTGTCGTAACGAGAATGGAGCAAAGATTTTCACAAGGCCCATTTTGCCCGAACTCTTTGAGTCTTGACTTCTCAGGTGCTCTTCCTCAGGGTAGCGTCGCTTCTGCCCACCGCACCTTGTTGCTTCGATCCACTCCACCGACATGTGGCTTCAATCTACTCTTGCTGCGACTTTAATTGGATGTGACTTGTTTATTTTTGATCTGCTCTTGCAAATTTAGGAATGTCTAAACTGCTATCTTCAATCTGATCCTTGCAAACTCAAGGATCACCAGATTAAGTCTTTGATTTGCTTCTTGCGACTTTAGGAAGGTCAAATTTGCTTTCATCAATCTGATCCCAGCAAACTCGGGGATCACCAGACTGAATCTTCGACCTGCTTCCTACAACTTTAGGAAGGTCAAATATGCTTTCTTCAATCTGATCCTTGCAAACTCAAGGATCACCAGACTGAATCTTCGACCTTCTTCCTGCAACTTCAGGAAGGTCAAATTTGCTTTCATCAATCTGATCCCAGCAAACTCGGGGATCACCAGACTGAATCTTCGACCTGCTTCCTACAACTTTAGGAAGGTCAAATTTGCTTTCTTCAATCGATCCTTGCAAACTCAAGGATCACCGGATGAATCTTGACCTTCTTCCGCAACTTCGGAAGGTCAAATTCTTTCATCAATCTGATCCCAGCAAAATCAGGGATCACCAGACTGAATCTTCGACCTGCTTCCACATTGTTAACTCAGAGAGACGGGATTTGTAATCTCAACCTACTCCACCGGAACGTCGAGGAAACGGGAATTCAGAATTTTTCAATTTGCTTCCTTACTATCTTGGAAGACTTCAATCTTGATCGCCCACTACCATCTTGAGGAACGAAATCGAACTTTGATATTGCTACACCGTTCTTTGAGGATCCCATCACGTAGAATATGTGCTTATGCTTATGCAAATGGTGAGGACGCTCTGATTAGAATGACCCAAAGCCTCCTAACTACATGTGTTATGAATGACACTTACATGAATGCAGAATGTCATGAGAACGATGATTTTCCAATAAATCGAATGCTCCTAACTAAATGATATTATGGAGGACATTTGCATGAATGCAGGATGTTATGAGAATGATTCTTTGTTAAAATGTATAAGGATCACGATCACGATGATTGCGCTCCTAATGATGATGAATGGATGTAAAATGAAATGACCCTTTTTATGCTTAGGGTTGTCCTTTGCTCGTCGTCCACAGTCGTACAACCACGATATCTCTCTATTGCGATACCTTTGCCAGAAACTCAAAGAAACAATCATATTTTGCTCAAATAGTTTGCCCCAATGTGACTTCAAGGCGCACTCCACGGCACATACAGGACTTTAAGGCCTATACTATCTTCAGATCAACCCATTGTGCCTTAAGGGTATAGAAATTGTATCATCTTCAATCGATCCCACTACGACTCAGGGGTGTAGAATCTATGTCATCTTCAGTCAATCCCACTATGACTCAGGGGTATAGATTTGTTGATTTGGTCTATTGCACCTTTTCATTTCTGTGGATCGTGACCAGGTGTGCACTCATGATAGTTGTGTGGATACAAAATCGTTCTTTGCGCGAATGATTCCCCATTTATATATCGCCCTTTTCATCGAGATGATACTTTTTACGTAATACCTCGTCATTTGCTCAATCACCGTTTTCAATTCGAAGAGGTAGCCTCAGTTCAGAATTTTCCTCCACCATTATTCTTGTCCCTCAAAACTCGAGGAGTTTTAAGCCATGGTCCTGTTTCAGGTTCCGATACTACTTAAAAGTTTCCTAGAGTAATATGTGAAACTCTTTTTTGTGGGAGTGTCGTTAGTCCATTTATCGTTATTTCAATGCAAAATGTCTGAAAGAGATCATAACTATGGATAAGAACGAAGTTAGTTAGGAGTATAGCTCGAAACCAATGGGTTAAGCAAAAATAGCGAGTGTAGTCAGGAAAGAAATTTATTGGCAGTGTATCTGACAAGGTAAAAATAGAAATTAGGTGCCCGGATATCGCATGACTGAGCTTCTCTGTTCAAACTTTTGAGGACCATTTAGGCTCAACATGTGTTTAGGGATCCGAGTACTTTGTCGATGCTCCAAGACGCAACATACTTCTTCATTGTTAACTCAAGCGTGGTAAGACTACATGCGCCTTACTTTTGATCAAAATTTGTTCGCCTTCTCGGGTTTTAACTCAAATACCCTTTGGTCTCAAAGCGCCTTTTCGGGTTTTCGCCTTGGCCTCTCCTTTTCTTTTTATCTTTTTCCCTTTCTTGTTTTTCGTTTTTTTTTTTTTTTTTTTTTTGGAAAACTTTTTATTGAATCTGGATTCACCAGATTGGGCAGGTCCTTGTCATCCATCTATGTTTCCCCAGAACAAGCCTTCTTTGCTGCATTTACTTTTCCTTTCGAAGTCCTCTTGAATACGAAGAACCCTTCTTAATGCTGGGTCTTTCTCCTGAAATTCTTTTGAACGAACATTTTTGTCATAAACCAATAGTAAAATTGCCCCGGTGAAAATCCTGGCCAACTTTTAAAACCCTAGAGGGTAAATGGTAACTTCTCTATGCCAACGTTTACAAGTCTCAGTCATTTTTCAAAAATTTTGAATGGTTTTGGCTATTTTGCTGCATTGATGTGGTGTCTGATCTTTGGCCAAATTATAAATTCGTGCCAACACGTTTCTTTCTGGCATTCTTTATCGCCATTCTCTCTTTATTCTTCCTCTTCTTCTTCTTTTTCTTCTTTTTTGTTGTTGTTTTTTTTTTTGTCTATTTTTTTTATTATTTTTTTTTTAATTTGAAGTTGAAGTTGAAGTCAACGACTGCTGACTTTGTAATTTTGACATGTGAAGCGGCCTTTACCCTCTTAGTAAACCAAAGGCTATGAATATGAATCAACGTTGGCTCAAAGCCCTTGAGGAGACTGGCTTGATAGCGTCCATGCCTCACATATAGGAATTCGCGTTTCAGTGGCCTTAATGTGTCTAACTGTGATCATGTGATAATGTCTTGCTTTATTCTTACGGTGAGCTAAGCTTCCATCTTCATCTCCCTTGTTGGCTCGTAGTGTCGGCTAACATTTTGCGAGGTAGGATCTGCCATTTTTAACAAGTTAGGAAATAAGTTGCAATCTCTGTCATCTTCTAAGTCCTTAGATCCTCTCTAGACACATATCTCACTAGAAAGGGAGTTCGTAACAGCGTCGCTCACGTCATTGATATCGGGGACCCATCTTCGGTATGGAGGCAATTTCCGGAGAATGAATGATTATGTATAGTATGGAAAATAAAAATATTGGTCCAAAAGATGCATTTTATTGAAGTAGTAATTCAAAACACGAGCCTATTTCACAAAAGAGATCTTACTGCTTCTAGGCTTAAAGCATACTTCATACATTACTCTAGGTAAGCTTCTAAATACTATAGGAATTACTTCCACAGTCTCATTGCTTAAAATGCTCACAGGTTCATGCTTCTGCTTTTGGTGCGTCGCCTATCTCCACAACACCCATTTTGAATTTTTCCACCAACTTCTTGAAAGCTATGCAATTCTCTATCGAATGTCCTGTAACTCCGCATGATACTCACATGGACATTTAGGTTATACCATCTTTGGGTATGGAGGTTGCGTGGTTTGATAAAATAAGGGCTACAACATGCATATCAAATAAGTTTCGGTATAACTCCTATCGTCATGGGAATAGGAGTGAACCGAGGTTTTTCGAATACGCTCTGGATTGGGTTTTTGCTTTGGTGGGACCGGGTGATGTGTAAGCGCCTTCTTTGGTCGGCTTTACAAGCGGCTTCGAAAAACCCTTAGTATACGCTTTTCGTCTTGCCCCATCTTTATCCTTCCTCTTGGTGTTGAAGCCCTTCTCCCTTTTCTTTGTCTCGGTAGGCAAAAAACAACGCGATTGGCTTGCTCATTACTGGGCCCATTGGAGAATTCAGACACCAAAGTATTAGTCCTATATTGAGATCCAATAGTGGCGGTACCATGAGAATGTGCATCTGGTTGAGTTGGGACATTTATTGGGGAATAAACGATGTCTTCATCATTATCCACATTGTCGATCCACGGGTCACTTCTTTTTCGATCCTTGACTAGTAACCGAGTTAGGCGGCCCATCGTGTTCTTTTGAAAGTCTAGCATTTGCTCTCGTATTTCTTTTTGAATTTGGATCAATTGTTCTTGCATCTGTATTTGCCTTTGCTCTATCCTCACCAGCCTTTGTTCCATGTTTTCTAGGTTAAATGAAACATTTTGCCTAATTAGGGTCCTTTTGTAAAAGTCTAATGCAAATGAATGCAATGTAATGCGAATGCAATGTAGTGCGAATGCATGAATGCAAAGAGGCATCGATTCTGATCGACTTCATTTTAGAAAACTTTATTAGAAAACAAGTTCTTTTACATAAAATGGACTACTATATGCATTCGTCCTAAGTCCTAAAAGTCTTGATTTCCCAAGCAATGAAGCCTACCGTTGACTGTGACCAGACTGTAGCCCATATTTTATGCTTAACATATCCACTTGTAATGCCAAAATCATAGATGACCAACTACATTGCATCCGAACCGTTATTCCCTCATAAGGTAATCTTGACTTTTAACTTGATGATCATAAGAATGATGAAGTTCTTCTCTCAACCTTTCTCTCTTGTTTCAAGAAGCTCGATCCATGATTCACAATCGTGTAACGTTAGATTTAACTACACTTCATTTCCTCAATCTTGTTCGGACTTAAATTCAACTCGATTGCGAGTTACGACTTTGAGGGTAGTAAGGAGACTATCGACTTAGCATCGCTTTTTTTCAAGTATTGATCATTTATTCTAGCTAGCATCGTACTCAAGGATTTTTTCGCTTTCATGGCTCGGAAAGATTAGAGTTTTTCGGACCAAGAAGGGCTGCGGAGCTCCAAACATTGATTGTATCCGTTCAATAGCTTTTCCAATTCCAACCACTGGTGAAAGTCGTCTATTCTGGCTCGTCTCTTTGAATCTATCTAACCGGTCAATACAAACAAGAATCAAATCCCTTGCAATGTTGTTTGGATCACAACGATGAGTCCGAAGTTCTAGCGGCCTATCCTTCTACCTAGATGGTTCCACTAATTCCATCGTCTATTCTTAGGAAGAAATTTTCATCGTTGCCCTGACGAGCATGACCTTTGACTTGGGTGGAATTAGTCTTTGAAAGAAACACCATAAGAACGCAGACATTGGCTCGGCACTATGGTTGCTCCCCATGAAGCATAGGATAAGGCTTTCACTCTTTCACGAGATTTGTCTTAACCAAAGAAGCTCTCTAGTTAGTGCTTTGTCAATTGCAAGTACATCAAGGAATGTAGCTCCAAAGGAATGTATGTAGGTTGTTTGGCTCCACGACATTAAAGCATGGCAAGTCCATTAACTTTTCACACTTTCCTCCTTCAATGAAAACAACGGATCTTTGCTGGCGCTTTCGCTCAATCCGGTGATCTTGTACTCGTGATTGGATGGATGACTTTTGTCCTCGGGTTCTCAAGGCTTCGTTTTGCGGGATCTATGGCATTACGGTTGCAACGAATCCTGGCCGGATGGGACGAATATTCAGGAAAGGCCTCTCGAGTGGCTATGAAACTTGAATGGAAACTCCTATAATCAAGGGTATCTCCTCCAACATCGTGAAGTTGCTCGATTATCTTAAAAGATTGGCAAACCAATAGGCATCCTCGCTTGTGACATGCTACCTTAAAATGACAACCATCATCCTCGGTGTTTCTTGAGAGTTTTGATTTCCTTTTCGCCGTTTGAGTCATCGGGTCTTACACTCTTGTTGTTTCATTAGATGTAATTGTAAACTTATGCTTGTTATTTGGAAGAGCATCAACGATAATTAAACTTTTCTCCCGTCGTAAACAAGGTCCTTTCCGTAATTCATTGTCATAGTTCTCTTGCCCTCCGTCAATTACTTTCCTTCCAACACCCTTGTTGTCTCTGAGGTTGCCATCTTCACATGAAAGAGAAACACTGTAATGGTAGAAGCGTCCATCCTACCTTACTCGCCCACTATGAAGTGATTAGTGAGTATAATTACTTTCTACCATGCATTGCCATAAAATGTCATACAATCTTTCCCACATCCGATTTGGTTTTGATCGAACGGCGTTAGGAAGCAAGGTGGTGAGATTTTAGCTTGCCCATTTGCTCAAATGGATCCATACCCTTCTAACCGCCTAGGTTACGACTATATACTGACGACTACATTGTCTTCCACTTCATCAAGGAACCCGTTCTCCATAACCAGCTTTCTGACCTAGAAACCGACCATGAATCGATACCTCTAAAGAAATGGGATGATATGCACGAAAATAAAATACAACGAGGTAGTATCACAAAGTATAAAGCCAGTGAAAATAAACAAACACCTACCTGGGTGACCACTAAGGTTTGACGTTATTCTACTAAAAGTGGACTCCTAGGGTTCACTACTTGTGGTTTGGTTCTAAAGAGGTACCGAACCACAGATTCCTCAATCCTCACCCATTATAGGCTCATACGGATTGAGTTCGGTTCGGGAATACATTTCCCTATGGTGCACGGAGATGAAAATCTCGAAGACATAGAATACGGATGCATTCAAAGCGATCCACTATCCTGCGGAGGTGAAGACCTCACGAAGAGTAGTTTCTCACTCCCACTTAAAGGTGCGACCACAACGGTCATGCAATGCAATGCAGAGATTAAAACATGCAATAAAAGGATTATAATTTTGCAAATCAAATTTTTAAATTTCCGACAAAAGACAGAAAATAATCAATTTATGGCTTGACTCTCTAAAAGAAGTCCCCAGTGGAGTCGTAAGTCGTCAGTAACCATTTTTTTGAAACGACAAAAAGGGTTCGACTTAGGGTTTTAAGAATAAAAAATGGGAGTCGCCACCGACCCTTATTTGGTGAGGTGTGATCGGGTCACCTCATAAAACAGTTGTTTTAATAAGCGATTTGATTTATCAAAACAACGATTTTGGTCTTCTGAAATCCGAAAATGAGTTCGGAAGTCGGTTCACATACGAGGAAGGTTAGCACCTCGATCGCCCAAAATTGGTACCAACATGATTAATTAGTGTCTTGATGTCGGAAGTTTGAAAAGGTTTTAAAATACGGATCCTTTTAAAAGATATTCAGATATTCGAGATCTCTTTGTTTCGAGAGGGTACAAATATCGAGATCCAAAGACGTTAGGACATGGTATTTCTAACCTTCGTAATCAAAGTTATCTCATGATTTCACGAAGTTTATCAAAGGGTGTTTAGTGATTTAGTCAAACGGAAAATCGCAACCCAAAGACGTTAGGGCACTATTCCCAATTCCTAAATACAAAACATCGCTTTATTTTAAAAAACCTTTAAATGAAAGGTAGCAACTTTGCAAAATACCTCGTGTCGGGTCAAATCGAGAGAAGGTTCGAGTCAAAACTTGAGATTTCTTTGATTAGAAAAGATATAAACATCACATCCGATTCGTTAGGACGCAATGTTTTAATCTCTCGTAATCAAAGTCGTCTCGTGATTTGCAAAACTTGAAAAAGGGATGCTAAGTAATTTAGTTAGACGAAAAATCGTAACCCAGCACGTTAGGGCACTATTTTTCGAATTCCTAAACACGAATCATCACCTTTATTTGAAAACCTTAAAATGATGATTTTAAAATTACATTTTTCGTAGTATCGGTATAAAAGCAAGAGAGATAAATAGATGAATGTAAGAGTACAAACAATGATGTCAAATTATGATAATATTATTTCGATATGAATAATGCATGTATAATAATAATGGTAATAGAATAACAAAATTAGTGGTGAAAATTAAATAATAAAGTAATAATGAAAAATGAGATAACGGTGATAATGCAAAATAATAACAAACGAATAATAGTAATATAGTTATATATATATTATATATGTATTATATATATGTATATAATAACAATAGTAAGAAAGAATAGTAGAAATAATATATCTAATAACGATAGTAATAATGATAATAATATAATAATAGAAACTATCGGTGAGCAAAATAATAAGGAAAATATATACGATATCTGAAAAATAAATAATCTGAGATAATAAGGTAGCAAAATAATAATAATAATGGGACTAATAATTTAAAAAATGATAATAATAACAACAATAATAACAATAATAATAATATAATATATATGTATGTGAGTGACAAAACTTATAGGATATAACCTTGATAATATACAAAATAATTTAATATGTGAGAATTAACTTTAGTATGATAAAATAACATATTAATGTAATATAATATAATATGATATGACATAATATAACATAATATAATATAGTATAATATATAGTATAATAATAATAATGATAATAAGGTGATAATAATAATAATAATAATAATAATAATAATAATAATAATAAAAATAATAATAAAATGATAATAATAATAATAATAATAATAATAATAATAAAATAATAATAAAATGATAATAATAATAATAATAATAATAATAATAATAATAACAAGTAGTGAATATTAAATAATACTAGAAATAGCAAAATTACAAAATAATTAAAAATGGGTCAAATTGAAACTAAAAGCGAAATAGGAGGGCCAAATAGCAACTCGCAAAAAATCGGGGACGAAGAGCAAATTTCCCGAGGCGAACGCAGCGTTTTGAAAGGACCGGATTGTAATCGTTCAAAATTTTCGAGGTGAAATTGCAATAATAAAAAACTTAATTGTAAAAGTATAAAAATGCGGAAGGACTGAACAAGCAATTAACCCATTAATTAAAAAGCGGATCCTTGGAGTGGGTCGTCGACAGCGGATCTGAGAGTAAACGACGTCGTTTTGGGGCTTAAGGGCCTTAGGCCAAAAGCAGGCGTCGTTTCGATTGGCTATATAAGTCCCATTTTTAGCCAAAAAATTCATTTTCTACATCTTTAAAAAAAAAAGCTTCTTTTCTTTCTGTTCTCTCTGCAGGGGGGATGGGGCATCGTAGGAATTCGGTCGTCGCCGTAAATCTTGGTGTTGGCAACACCACCGTCTGATGGTAAATCCAAAAAAAGGTAACTATTTTTTTTAAAATTTTTGTTATTATTTTTTTAACTTAATATATATATGTTTTGTGTAAAAACTCGAAATGAAATGAATAAAATAAAAGGGTAAAATCACCTCCTAAAGCTCTTGAGTTTGGTTCCTTTTGATTCGTCTCCTTTTCTCTGTTTAACGCCTGTTCTTTTTGTGTTTGAGAAATTCTTGTTCTTTATTTCTATCTATTTGAGTCTGCATTGAAATTTGCTTGTATTTGGTGGAAAAAAAACAATCTGAATCAAAAACCAACCCTAAATACAAAGCTGATTCGGCTTTTATAGCCTTGTTATTATTTTCTACACGCATCTGTCTCGTCCTTTTAATGCTTGCAGTGCTTGGTGTGCAAATGGGGCGGTGGAGATGGGCGGTCTTTGCAGTGGTCGGGGCAAGTGGCGGTCGAAGCCCAGAGTCGAGAAAGCGGTGGCCTAGGTGCGGCGCACCTAGGGTTTCTCTAATATTTTTAGGGTTAATCGGGGATGGGTTAGGCTATTGGGTTTGAGTTTCTTGTATTGGGTTTGGGCTTTTGGGTTGGTTGTAAAAAAAAAGAGTAATTTGGCAAAATGGGTCGTACTTACGATACATGAATTAAATGTCAATTGATAACACTATAAAATAAAATCGTTAAATTGAATAATTGAGCATTTTTAAAGTAAAAAGCTAGTCAAGTGGCCATTTTAGAGTCTCATGCATGCCATGTAAGCAAAAAATATAAATGCCGAAGAATCTTACAATATCATATATATTTAGAATAAATAAAAAACTTACAGTCCTAGACTTGACATTTTTATTTTCTTTTTTGGTGAAAAGAAAACAAAAACATAGGGGTCACCAAGACTTAAACCATAACCCTTATAGGAGGTTATTCAAACAATTGTAAAATGTCCTCATTGCTATGATTCATTTTCGAAAGATAATTTGCAACTTTATTTTCTTCTCTGGACACATGTTGGACACTCCATTGAACTATTTTTGTCAGCAGCTGATGGATTCGTCTGACCAAAGCTGAATTCGAGTCCCTTAAGTTATTCTCTTGAATAACCTGAATTGTTTCCATACTATCTATATTAATCAACACTCTGTCAAATCCCTATTCCAATAAAAGAGCCAAGCCTCCAAAACTTAACAAACTCCCAAAAACCTATTTGCTTATTTGACCTTTCAAGCATGCAATAATGGCTAGTGACTAAATTTTTAATTTAAAAAAATACCACATAATTTAATTTAACGAAATTCTTTTGATGATGTTATCAATTGGACTCTAATTATTAAGAAAATGTTGTAAGGAGACTAAACTATCGGGATTAAAAGTATAAAAAGACTAATTTTTAAATATGAAAAAAGTAGAAAGACCTAGAACATAATTAGACCTTCCGTGTGAAATTGATTAGATTGTCTGATATGATTAAAGTAAGGGTTGAAATCACAAATTCATTGTCTAGAAGATTGGATAGATTGACAATACATGTGTACATAATTTCAATGGGCAACTAAGTAGTGATTGTGAATGATAAATTTTGTTTGTTTTTTTTTTTATCAAATAGATTAGTGGTCAAGGCTTTGCGGTTTGACAAAGCTCACTTTGAATTTCTACGGCTTCTTTTAGTTTGAGTGCGACTTTAAGAGAAGGCCAAGAAGTAAATTACAAATGTAAAGATTTTTACTTTTATTTTATTTAGAAGATGATAATGGAAAAGCCTTGGATTAGGAGACTTGTCAGATGTCTGGCTTTTCGGTTACATAGGCATGTTAGGAAAAGCCCGTGCATGCATGGCCGTCATAAATTTGCCTTATATGAATAGCTATAATTATAATTATTACAATAATGCACATGTCAAAGAAAGAGATGCATGAAGAGTGTGAGTCTAGTTTGAAATGCAAACGAAATTAATGTGGGTGGTGTTGGTGATCAGACCGGCCGGCCCCTGGCCCTGAGAGAGCTTAGCCTCGGCGCTCATTGCACGCCGAAAAAGGAGCTGCTAAAATATCTGGACTTTCAGACATTTATTTACTTAACAATCCTGATATGAATGACGCACAAAGTTATTTCCACAGGATTTGTCTTCCTCCTTGGGGTGGGAGGGCATTTCAGTTTTTATACACAGGTTCGATGTTTGTTGTTTAGATCCCATGTGAAACTATAGCCCACTTGCTTTCCCCCAACATGGGATGCTTCAACCTATTTTACCCCTTTGGTCTAAATAGCTTCACCATTATATATATATATATATGCTAAAAATACTATGGGGGTATCATGTTGCATTTTGCTCCCTCTACTAAAAAATAGACAATTTAATCACTGTGCATTATGTAAAAGAGCAAACTAGTTTCTTTTTGTTGTTGTTGAAAAATTCATCTATTTTTACTGTTAAAAAGTAATACGACAAACAAAATAATCAAACAATGATAAGTGGCATGTCACATGTATCTCATGTTGGCATATATGGACCAACTTTTAACAGTAAAAAATGATAAAAATTTTAACAAAAGAACCGATTTACCTTTTAGTCTAACGTACAGAGACTAATCTGCTCATGAGACAAAATACAATTTTTTTTACTGTTAAAAAGTAATACGACAAACAAAATAATCAAACAATGATAAGTGGCATGTCACATGTATCTCATGTTGGCATATATGGACCAACTTTTAACAGTAAAAAATGATAAAAATTTTAACAAAAGAACCGATTTACCTTTTAGTCTAACGTACAGAGACTAATCTGCTCATGAGACAAGATACAATTTTACTCTTATTATAAAATCCTACATAATACTTATACCATATGTTTTTTAATACCAAATATCTTTATGTAACATTCAACTTGAAATTACGAATTTATAATTGGTGATATTGAATAGTGAATGTTGTAATCAATTTCCAATGTAAAAAAAGGTAGTTGGATTATATTTTAAAGTCATTGGCATGGCTAAATCCAAGAGTTTTAGATAACTTTTTATTTCGTTCTTTCTCAAACTACAAGCTGTTATCATCATGCACACATCATTCCTACAACAAATGGTACAGTTCTTAACTATGATTTCAGGTATGATTGTAATTACTTGATTATGATTTAATTTTATGTATTCTCAAATCTCCTATAGGGAATCAAAAGAAAGTTGATATCATAACATGGCACATGCAGATTCATCTGACACAGAAAAAAAAACTGTAATCAACTCTGCCAGGTTAACAGAAAACTGCCGCACTGATAATGCAATAAAATATATGAAATTTTGAAATGTTTTTGAAGTCGGTGTTCCAGCAAAGTGTTGATAATTATATAAGTGTAGAGTTAGGCCAATGATGAGCTAGTTTAGACTTGTTCGATGTTTCAGAGAATATCGCCTTATTAGCTCATAATTAGTCAAATTAATAATAATCTCACTAACATGCTTTCACTATATTTTAATCGAGTATTAGCATAATTTTAAATCTCCATTTCTCCATTTCATGAGTTGGCACAAGTTCGTAGTGAAGATTTTATGTGTATGATTTCAAAATTATATAGAGTTGAAATTCGGGAGAAATTGAATAAATGATCCTTACCCTTCAATTAAATATGTTATCAATCAATTTTAAGGTTTACCCTAATGTATTGATTTTTTAAATATTTTATTCAGTCTCTTCAACATGATTTTTAAATGAGACATTGATGTTAATGATTAGGGTTTAAGGATGATGATAGTTACTCTTGATGAATCAATATCTATACTACCATATATAAAAAGGCCTTCCACACTTGTCATTGCTATTTTTACATTATTAACAAAATTGTTAAATTTCAATTCTGAATCTTCTATTTTTTAATTATATAAAATATTAAATTTTAATTTTGTCTTTATATATATCTATGTTCAAATTTGATATTTGATTTTTAAACTTTAATTTTGACATAATTTGGTACTTTGATATTTATAATGTCATTAGTTAGTCTAAATATTTTATTCTAATTAAACTATCAGACGTAAATTTAAAAATTGTTAATATCGTTAAATTTTTGTCAAATTCAAGTCCATTACTTTGTTATTTTTGTGACACGTGATTATCGAGTGAATACTTTGTTTTAAAAAAATTAGAATGTCACACTAAAAATTTAATAGAAGAATTTTAACGATACTAATAACTGGATTTGAATTTTAAATTTAAAAATAGAAGGACAAAATTATAAATATACAAAGAGATCTATCTTTTTTTTTCTTTCCTCTTTTCTCATTTCTTACATATCAAATAAACAACATATTTCGTTGCTTGTTCTTCAAAGAATGAAATCAAATTGAAGCATATTAAAACTTGGGAGAACTTCTATATTATGGTATATATTTGATATTAGTAGCTAAGATTATTCTTAATGAATTAAAACCTAAGGAATGACATCAATAATGCGTGATGTTCTTTCATTAGCAAAATATTCAAATGTCAAAATTCAATACATGCTATAGTAAGTCTTACATGATTTTTTGTTCCTCTCAATTACTAATAATTAAATTTAAATTATTTTATAATTTTATTTCCACCTCCAACAACATCAGATTCCTAACTTTGCCTTGCTTATATGTGTGGAAGAATATCTTCCTTTTTTTTCGTACAGTAGTTTTTGTCATTAGTCCCCACTTTCATGGTTGCAAAATGGAAAACTAATGGGGTCTTGTCCCATATCTTAGCCTGTGTGCTTAAGACTTAAAGAGTTTTATAAGTTGATTGCACATCGTTTTCCATTTTGATGAAACAACAATTGGTGGGTGAATGAGCTGCTGATCAGGAAGAACTTTTCTCCAGGCTTCAATTACCCATCAATCATTTTATTGACTTTGAGCGACTCCTTTTTTTTTTTTTTTTTTTGGTATTCATGTGGCAAGGAGAAGCTCTTCCATTTCCCATTCTCTAAGCTAAGACTAAGAGAGTTTTGGGTTTTGATAAAGGTCCATTAGGCCATCACCTTATACTTTTATTCATCTTCATAAATAAATAAAAAGGATCATTCAAAGAGGGAAAAAAGAGAAGCCCATTTGGATCTTGTATGGTCAAACTATGGGCATGGCGGCCATTGATAGGACCCATGATCTTAAGGAGTGGGATCCACTTAGATTTGGAAGATAAGGGGTTGGTTAGCTTGAGGTGACTGGAAGGACCCATTGTTTAGGACATCATCAAATGTACAAAATTACAATCGTATCATCATCTTGTGAAGAGATGAGTGGGGGTTTTAATATAGGTTTAGCTTTCATTTAGAGGGGCATATTGCGATTTATAATAAGTTCTCATAGCTTGTCAAACATCAAATATTAATGGCGCCTCAATGACTTAACTGAGGATAATATGAACTAGGAAAGTTGGGTTTTTAATTATTTGGAGGAATCGGAGACAGACATTCGAGAGGGGTCCCTTGTGCCATCAATACCCACCCTTCATGAATCCCCATGCATACACAATGGAAGGCCTGGCCACGTGAATTGTTGTCTTCTCCTAACATTTCTTGCTTGAGATCTTTGTTACAATTGTCCATTATCTTTGTCCAATGGACATAAATTGGAGCCTAGCTTAACCTAGTTCACAATTTGTTAATGCCATGATTTATGGTTGGTACAATTTTATACTGTCCCAACTCCCAACAAACATGAAATCAGAGATCTTGACTCTAAACTACTCTTAAACTTTTCCAGGCCTTATGTCCAACTTAACTTTGCTTGTTTGTCTCTTAACTCTTGAAAGCCCCGCAAGAAAATTAGTCTTTTCGCGTTGGTTTGGAAAGTTGACATATAGATATTTGAAGACCCTTTCGATGGAATTGTCACAATCCACTATATATGAGCTGCACCATGAGAACATAGTCCGGAATTATTCTCTTTGGACCACCATAAGTTACCACTTTTAAATACATTTTTAGATATTTGACAAACATATAAATAAATGTAAAATAGACATCAATTAAACTAGGTCTCAAATCTCTACAGAGTTCATTCGTTATTATTGTGACTTTGATTAAAATACATCTAACTTGTAGATACAGAACAATTCTAGTTTTTACTCTTACAAGATGGCCCATTTTTGATGACCTAGTTCGTAGCCATGATAGGAATCAAATCAAACTGATTATCAAATGATTATTTTCAATACCATTAGTCCATTAAAGATTATAGAAACCGGCGAATTAGTGGGCATCTTTTTGACTTAGGGATACCTCTGTTTCCATTTATAACTTGCTTTAGAAGCAAGAGAGTTTGTAAAAAACACGGCGTTGGTAATGCCTCCTCACTGTAGAAAAAGCTCGCGAGACACACGAGCCAACAGGAGACAGTGTGTTTCGTGGGCCTCATAGTCAGGCTTCTCCAAGTTTGATAAGGGAATCTGAGTACTCAACTTTATAAGCAAGGGACGGAGGAGTTAAAAGTTGAAAATCTATGGATAAAATAAGAAAGAATACATACCCCCGGCCAGTCCCAATTTTACACGTGAAAACTTAATTTACTTTATCTTTTTGCCTTTGCTCTCAGCTCATGTCTGACTTGTTTCATTACAAACGGTTTGCGAGTTGGAGTGGATTTTGTTTTCCCTTTCTTTAGAAAACTTGTCCATACCCGTTTGACTCATTGAATATTTGATTTCCAAAGGCCAGACCTCAATTTTGTTAGTATTTCATTTCTGTATATTCATTTGTTTTATTAGGGATGTGATTGATTGAGCTTTGAGGGTGCTACTTGGAACAAAAAAAAAAAAAGAAGCCTAAACGTTGTCTTTTTTGCTTTGCTAAGAACAAATAGTGAAATTCATGGCCTACACGTTTCAAATATTGCAGGATTAGAAGTCAGTTCAAATGGAAGGCTTAAGCTGATAAAATTAGTGGTATCAAATTATGACCTTAGCGTTATATCATTTTCTTCCTCAATTCTCTCCCACTATCATTCGCCTCTTTTCTTTTCTTTTCTTTTTTGTTTTTTTTTTCTTCTTTTTTTTTTCGTCATTGCACGAATGGATTGGATACCTTTTGTGGCAGACACCACGGAACCCACAGCAAAACTTCTTTCAAGATTCCCAGCAAAGTCAACTGCAAGCAAACTACGTAGTGGATTCTCCCACCACAACCCGTCTTTAATATTTCCGGATGACTGCCCTGTTATCCTTTGATAAATTAATAGCCTTAAATTTGAAAGTTTTTTTTTTAAGAATTTTACACGAAAAATAAATTTAGACATAATTTAAGAGAGGATCCAAATATATATATATATATATATATATCAATTTATGAGCATTGAAAACCTGAACCGCACATTCGCTAATTTGAGGGCCTTTTAATCATTTCAGTCTCCATGCAAGTTGGCACTAAACTAACAATGAAAAGGTTTTGTACTTCAATGGGCCTCAAAGATGGGGGAGAGGGCAACTATTTGGAAGTGGGCATTGAGCATTTAAATGAAGTATTATCATAAATGGGACTGGGTCAGAAAAAGCTTCTTAAATATAGTGATTTAGGGTTTTGAATGTGACCTGGTTTCTTAAGTACAAGTGAAGCCCAACAATCTAAAATAAAATCTACCGTGAAAGCCCTGTTAAGATTTCAGATCTTTGATGTGGGTCTTCTCAGTTAGGTCCATCTCAACTCCAATATGATAAGCCTTAGGTCGGCAGTATCCAGTTGAACTAATATCCCCACCCACCACCTCATTTTGCTTCCAATGCCTCTCTTGTTTCAAGCTAGCCGATTTAACCTTACCGTCTATTTGAGTTTCAGGATTGACCTAATCTTGTGATTCATTTTTTATCTGTGGATATCTCATCTAATGCTTCATTTTCCATGCATATTAATGGATGTATATATACATATATATTATCTTTCAACTTGAAGCTAATGACTCAATGTAATGACAGTAATTAGGCAAACTTCTGATATTAGGTGTAAGTTGCGCTTTTAGTACTTCTAGTCTAATTTGGTCATTTATAGTTCTTATATTTTTTTAATTTTATAATTTCAATCCTAATTGAAATAGTAATCATTACACTCATTAAGTTGCATTTTATTATCTTACGAGAAACATATTATCAAATATGAAATACCATGTGTAATAGGCCCATTTCGTCCGGGCCCATTTTCTTTAAAGACCAAAATAAACTAAATTATAATAAAACCAAAACAGAGTATAAAAAATCGATAATTAAATGTCCAATAAAAATGTCCATTACAAATTTATAATAGCAGGCCCAATAACTTAAACTTGCCTCTACCCAATTACAGTGGCCCAAATTTTAGACCCAACTAAGCCCAAACCTAAGTCAAACCTGGACTGGACCCTAGCAAAACAAAGCGAAGAAGGAAACCACAGAGGCTTCCGGACCCTTCATGCCATGACCTTCACCACGCGCGCCTCGCGTGTATCCTCTTCAGCAACCAAAGCCCACATGCGCTTGCAACAGACTTCTCTCATAGTAGTACCTGCAACAGAAACAGAAAAAGAGCAGAAAAGGAGAATACAGTAGAAGATAAGAGAATAGAGTAGAAGAGGGGATTTTCATTTTGTTTTTATTTTTAGGCTATAAAAGCCTGATGTAATCCTTATTTTCTTTTTACGCACATAAAATACAAGAAATACAAAAAACCAGAAAGAAAGGTGATTTCATCTCTCAAAACTTTTTCTCTTTTCGTTTTTATCCTTTTCTTTTCGAAGCTATTTCTTTGTGTGTTCATGTGGAATAAGACAAAGGAAAGATGAGTATCTTTGTGAGTATCCTTGTAACACCCATACCTCGTATCCGACCCCAGATTAGGTCTACGGGCATTACAATACACCACAAGAACCCAAAAACCAAAAGAAATCGTAATACGTTCTTATTATGAACAATTTCCAAAACAATCTCTACTAGTCTATGTATAAATAAGTATATATATTCATACCAACTAATGTCATCAAACATAACTAAACAAATTCAATCAATGGGATGATCACTATTCATTTGGTAAATTTACCTCTCCTAGACGAATAGGTATACAGTAGTAGTCTTGCCATCTAGCTTCAATTAAAAAACTTTGAGGATAAAAGCTTTAATCTCATGCACATTACCACAATTAGATTTTTACTTACTTATTAATGTAACAATTTAGTTACCACATACAAAATGCATGATCGAATCATCTCATAATATAGACTTCAAATCATTATAAAATCTTAATCACACTTAAACATAAATACCAACATACTTTATTAGAGACTAAAGATACCAAAACATGCATTATCTAACATATAAGTGATTCAAGTTCAATCAAAATGAAACTATGAGCCATATTCACATGGCATTTATATACATCAACTCAAAACTAACTCAAAAAGAGGGATCAAGACTACACATGCCAAAAATTTCTATAAATTTTTGAATAACCAAAATACCAAAAGTGGACGATAATGTGATTGACTTTGACGGGACCCCCGAGTATACGCTTCAACTCCGATGATTAAGATCTACAATTTCAAACAACCAAAACAAAGTAAGCTCTCCAAGCTTAGTAAGATTTAAGCAATTCATTGGCAATAGGTAAATTTGAAACTCTCATGTATAAACCATTTTTTTGTCATACTCTTGTCGAATAGTTGTATATTCAAAAAATAGAGGAATATAACATATAGAAAACGGATTGCATTTACCATTACATACTTATATCTATCCTCATATATCACCATCACCTAGTCGATAGTATACATGAACATTTCAAATTTTGTTCCAAATCTCATACCACCCATTTCGGTTTATAAAGAATTCACAATTAAATACACATATCACATACCTTTAATTTGTAAACTTTTCATAACTAACCATTCATACAAAATATACTATACTTGATTTAAACCTTCCTGCATACATAAGAACATTAGTAGACATGATTGATTTTCTTTTAAATTTCTACTTACCTTTAAAATAAGCTTTAGTAATGTATCGCTCACATAGAGCCGTTACTTGTCCTTTGCTAGTAACGTATCGCTCACAAAAGAGTTACTTATCATTTCTCATAACGTATCGCTCACAAAGAGCCGTTACTTATCATTTCTCGTAACGTATCGCTCACATAGAGCCGTTACTTAACACGTCTCGTAACGTTTCGCTCACATAGAGCCGTTACTTGTCACTTCTAATAATGTATCACTCACATAGAGCCGTTACTTTAGTAATTCGCTCACATAGAGCTCAGTGACCTACTCGCAACTTAGTTCGTGCCTTTCATAAGCTATTATTCATTACTTCCCATAGATATATAAATGGAAATCAATCTAACGCATCTCATGTAACAACATACACCATCATACACCATTGATAATTTCTATCTCATATTATCACCCATTCGGCCAAGCCCTTAGCATGTATCAAATCGACCAATGCAAAAAAAAAAAAAAAATCTATCATTTTCCAACTTAATCTCTCACATATGTATATTACATTATCAATATCAAGGTGTCCTATTTGTGCAATCATCCCCAAATTATACACAACCTCATATTCGATCAATTTGAACAAACAAAGTCAAAGCAATCCACTATGAAAAATTAACATACCTACTTTCTCTTATAAATAAGGATCTAATCTATAAAATAGATTCAATTTAACCCAAATCGCATAAATCTTACCTCGAATGGAATGGATATTACTTCTCGATCACTCATTCAATCTAGCTTTTCCTTTATCCACCCCTTTTTCCTTAAAAACTTGATCTAAGCAAATATAATTTGAACTCATTCAATACAATTCTATTCGATTTAGCCATAAACAAATAAAAGACAAATTATCAATTCATCCTTGATATTCCACACCTTAAGCCATTAATACAAGAATTGTTACTCATTCTAACATGTCCATGACTTCACATATAAACTCATACATACATGTATACTTCATGATTTAATCTCCCATGACTATATATATATATATATATATATACTAAACTTAAACATTATCAAGTCACCAACAATTTCCTTTGGATATATCATATCTCAATTTAATATATCTTGTATCTAAAAGTATCACTATTTTAAAATACACATTTCATACAATTAATTTTAAATAATCAAGAAACCACTTATAATCATCAACTTATACAATTTCCATTATTACATTCGGCAATGGGAAAATTAATACACTTGCCACCAAATTTTCTTAGGCATATTATATAGTATACAAATTCAATCAACTAATTGTTTAAAAAATACCAAACATATAAAATTTGAGTTTAACCCTTAGGAACCGAAATTTTCTTAGCTTCCTACAAGTCCATATTATTATCTTATTTAGCATTCTACACCTCCCTTTTGAGTTTTCACAATTTAAGTCCTCTTACTCTATTCATTCAAAATTTCTACCCAATACATAATAACTTCATACACATGCACGCCATTTCACCATCAAGCTCAACAAAGCAAGATTTTCCATCCATGGTCGATTCTCTATTATGCTTTATACACTAAAATTTTTACATGGGTTGGATAGTATGTAGGATAACTAACTCAAAAATGTATAGATTGCTAGAAATCAATTACTAACCTCAAAGAAGCATGCAATGACCGAAATGAAGAGCCAAAATTTTCCCCATTTTTCCCTTGTTAAAATTCGGCAGGATGAAGAACAAAAGAAGAAAGATGAATTTTTTTCTATCATCTTTTTGTGTTTTACTTATTTTAATCATATAAATTATGATGACATCACCAGACTTACTACATCAAATTAAAAAAAAACATAAAGCCATCATTATGCCGTCCACACACTTCATTTTAGGACAAATTACCATACAAGTACCTACATGCAAGAGAACCATTTAATTATGTCCTTCCAATTATATAATAGTTATCTTTCATGCTTATTCCATTTTAATCCTTCACCTTAATTAATCTATTTAACATTCGAATTAATCTACGATGTTATAACATATGCTCAATCACACAACATTAGAATTAAAATAATAAGTAAAACATCTTTCAAATTCGGGTTCGTGGTCCCGAAACTACCATTCCGATTCGGGTCGTAATTGGGTTGTTACAACTCCCCCCTTTTAAGAAATTTTCGTCCCCGAAAACCTTACACGTGAAAAGGTGCGGGTAACGTTCTTTCATTTATTCTTCGATTTCTCATGTAGCTTCCTCGATTCCGTGCTTAGACCATAACACTTTAACCAACGGTATCTTTTTATGTCGCAGTTCTTTCACTTCACGAGTCAAGATACGAATTGGTTCCTCCTCATATGTTAAATCGGGCTGGATTTCAATTTCTGAAGGACTGATCACATGAGAAGGGTCGGATCGGTATCGTCGAAGCATCGATACATGAAAGACATTGTGAATTTTGTCCAACTCAGAAGGTAACCTAAGTCTATAAGCAACCGATCCAATCCGCTCGATAACTTCATACGACCCAATGAATCGCGGACTCAGCTTCCCTTTTCGACCAAATCTCATTAGCTTTTTCCACGGCGATACTTTTAGGAACACTCGATCACCTATCTGGAACTCAATATCTTTGCGTTTTAAATCAGCATAAGACTTTTGACGATCCGATGCCGCTTTCAAACTATCACGAATTATTACCACTTTCTGCTTAGTTTCTTTAACCAAATCGACCCCATGAATCTTATTTTCTCCTAATTCGGTCCAGTACAACGGAGTACGACATTTACGACCATACAAAGCTTCGCAAGGTGCCATTTTGATGCTCGACTGAAAGCTATTGTTATAAGCAAATTCGATTAGAGGCAAATATCAATCCCACGTACCCTCAAATTCAAGAACGCAACATCTTAACATGTCCTCGAGTATTTGAATAATACGCTCAGATTGTCCATCCGACTGAGGGTGAAAAGCGGTACTAAAGTGTAGCTTAGTACCTAAAGCATCTTGTAGTTTCTTCCAAAACCGCGATGTAAACCTTGGGTCTCTATCTAAAATAATAGAAATAGGTACCCCGTGCAACCGTACGATCTGAGATACATACAACTCAGCCAATTTATCAAGTGAGAAATCCGTATGCACGGGGATGAAATGAGCTGATTTTGTCAATCTATCCACAATAACCCAGATCTAATCTTTCTTGCTCGGCGTCAGAGGCAATCTCGATACAAAATCCATGGTGACTCGGTCCCATTTCCACTCAGGTATCGTAATCAGTTGAAGAAGTCCCGATGGCACTTGATGCTTAGCTTTCACTTACTGACATATCAAACACTTCGATACATAATCTGAGATGTCTCGTTTCATACCGTGCCACCAATAATGTTGTTTCAGGTCGTTATACATCTTTGTACTACCCGGGTGAACCGTCAATCTACCACTATGAGCTTCATCACAAATCATTCGAATCAAATTAGCTTTCTTAGGTATACACATTCGATTCTTGAACTGTAAACATCCTTCAGCATCTATCTAAAAATCTGGATTCGCCTCAGAACTACTATGACTCCTTTTTACCTTTAAATCATCATCAAGCTCCTGAGCTTCTCGGATCTGTGACACAAATGACGGTCTCGCCTTTAATTCTGCAATGATCACACCATCAACGGTCATAGCTAAATCAGCGTTCATTGCATGAAGAACAAATAATGATTTGCGACTAAGTGCATCGGCTACCACGTTAGCCTTTTCTGGGTGATAATCGATCACGAGCTCATAGTCTTTCAATAATTCTAACCATCGCCGCTGTCTCAAATTCAGATCCTTTTGTGTCATTAAATACTTTAGACTTTTGTGATCCGAATAGATATGGCATTTTTCACCGAAAAGGTAGTGATGCCATATCTTCACAGCGAAGACTATGGCAGCTAATTCAAGGTCATGTGTCGGATAGTTCCTCTCGTGAGGCTTTAACTGTCTCGAGGCATAAACTACCACTTTACCCTCCTACATTAATACACATCCGAGCCCATTAAGTGAGGCATCACTAAAAATGACGAATTCCTTTCCCGACTCTGGCTGAACGAGTACCGGAGCTTTCGTTAATAGGGCCTTCAATTGATCAAAACTCTTCTGACACATTTCGTCCAATCAAATTTCACCTCATTTTGTAATAGCTTCGTCATTGGGGATGCTATCATAGAGAATCCTTTCACAAAGCGTCTATAATATCCGGTAAGCCCCGAAAAGCTATGAACCTCAGTAACATTCCGCGGAGATTTTCAATCAAGTATAGCTGATACTTTATTCGGATCAACCCGAATACCCGATGTTGAGATGACGTGCCCCAAAAAGCCGACTTCTTTCAACCAAAACTCACATTTATTGAATTTGGTAAATAGTTTATTATCCCGTAAAATCTGCAACACCAACCTCAAATGCTCAACATGTTCGATTTCGTCACGGGAGTAGATCAGTATGTCGTCTATGAATACAACTACAAACCGGTCTAGATAGGGCCTGAATACCTGATTCATCAAGTCCATGAAAATAGCAGGGGCATTAGTGAGCCCAAACGGCATCACTAAAAATTCGTAGTGCCCATATCTTGTTCGAAATGCGGTCTTTGGTATATCCGATTCTTTAACTCGTAGTTGATAATACCCCGATCTTAAATCAATTTTTAGAACACTGAAGCTCCTTTGAGTTGATCGAATAAATCGTCGATACGTGGCAACGGATATTTATTCTTTATCGTCGTCTTATTGAGCTGTCGATAATCAATACACATTCTCAAGGTTCCGTCTTTCTTTTTCACAAACAATACGGGCGCACCCCAAGGAGAATAACTCGGTCTTTCGAAACCTTTATCCTTCAATTCTTGCAATTGAGCCTTTAATTCTTTTAGTTCAGCTAGTGCCATTCTATACGGGGCTATCGAAATCGGGGTGGTCCCTGGAACTAGTTCAATCTCAAACTCTACCTCTCGGGTGGGAGGCAGTCCCGGTAATTCCTCCAAAATACATCTGAAAATTCTTTAACAACCGGTATCGATTCAATCCTTCTTTCTGTTATCTTGTCATTAATCAAGTAGGCAAGGTAGGCTTCGCAACCCTTCCTCAAATACCGCTGAGCTGACATCGAAGATATCACTGTAGGTAATCCACTCAAATTCGAAGACTCAACTCTTATTATCTCATTATTCTAGCATCTCAAATTAATAGTCTTTCGTTTACAATTGACTACCGCATCATGAATTGTCAACCAATCCATACCAAGAATGATGTCAAACTCATCAAAAGGCAATAGCATCAGATCAGCGGGAAAACACATGTCTCGAATCTTCAATGGGCAGTTAGTACACCCCTTATCAATTAATACCCACTGACCCAACGGGTTTGAAACCCGAATTATAAACTCAGTAGACTCAACAGGTAGAGTCTTACTGGATGCTGCTGCTTTACACATATACGAGTGTGTCGAGCCAAGATCAATCAGGGCAGTTACATTAGTATCAAAAAGAGTAAAAATACCAGTAATGACATCGGAGGATGAAGCCTCCTCCCTAGCACGGATGGCGTACGCTCTAGCGAGTACACGAGCATCTGATCGAATATGCGCGTCTGAAGCCCCTCTCTGTGCACCATTCCTACCTCCCCCAAAACGAGATGATCTACCTCGAGCCATAGTGCCGCTCAGTTTTGCATTCTGAACAGTGCCCCTTCCAGCGGTCTCCAGGCAATCTCGAATAAAATGATCCTGGCACATGCAAGAAATAGATTTACCCCAACACTCTCCGTGATGTCGTCTGCCACACTGCCGACACTCTGGTTTGCTTGATTTCTCATTATCCACACTTGCAACTGATGTATCTTGAGAACTCACTAGCGACCGTTCTTGAATAGAAATCCGGCGTTAGGCTTGAATCGACCACCGTCATTCTTAAACTTCTTTGTAGACATCTGTGAAAATTTGCTTGCAGACCTCTTTGGGTGCCTTTTGAATCAAACTCAACTTTTTATTTTTCCTTTCCCAGTTCCTCATCTTTACAAGCCCGTTCAACCAGCACAACAAACTCATTTATCCCCAGAATACCAACCAGAAGCTTTATATCTTCGTTTAAACCATCTTCGAACCTTCGACACATAATAGCTTCGGATGAAATGCACTCGCGAGCATAGCGACTAAGTCACACAAATTTGCGTTCATATTCAGATACAGTCATGTGGCCCTGCTTGAGCTTGAGGAATTCTTTGTGCTTAGAGTCGATAAAGCGTTGACTTATATATTTGTTACGAAATTCGACTTGAAAGAAGTCTCATGTAATACTTTCCTTCGGAACGACAGATACAAACGTGTTCCGCCAGTAATAGGCAGAATCCCGTAACAAGGATATAGCGCACTTCAAACATTCATCGGGGGTGCAGGACAGTTCATCGAAAACGCGAAGGGTATTATCGAGCCAAAATTCGGCCCTTTCTGCATCGTCGTCATCCTCGACTCTGAATTCCTGAGCTCTGTGTTTCCTAATACCGTCAACCGGAGGCTTAGTAACTCTGTCAAGATTAGCAACTGAGGGTATTGCCGGCATTACTGAGGGTAAATCCGGATCTTGAGGCAAGTGGACAGCAGTGGTGGTCCGTAAATAATGACTAAACCAGTCATTCATCATATTATGAAAGGCTTGTTTTACTATTTCGTCTGGGCCACTCGTAGCAGGTCGAGATTCTCCTGGTGCGGTTCCTTGGGCGGGAACAAGCGCCACACTCTCGACATCATCGGCTAAAGCTTGCTCCGGATCCGAATTCATTACTATATGAAAGAAACAATTTCAATTAACGGTCAGAAGTCATCACATTATCTTATCACAAAATTTAGCATGTATAGCTAGACCCTTACGCGCTACGTTATTCCGAGAATCGGCTAAATCGTAGCTCTGATACCAATCAAATGTAACACCCATACCTCGTATCCGACCCCGGATTAGGTCTACGGGCATTACAATACACCACAAGAACCCAAAAACCAAAAGAAATCGTAATACGTTCTTATTATGAACAATTTCCAAAACAATCTCTACTAGTCTATGTATAAATAAGTATATATATTCATACCAACTAATGTCATTAAACATAACTAAACAAATTCAATCCATGGGATGATCACTATTCATTTGGTAAATTTACCTCTCCTGAGCGAATAGGTATCGGTAGTAGTCTTGCCATCTAGCTTCAATTAAAAGACTTTGAGGATAAAAGCTTTAATCTCATGCACATTACCACAATTAGATTTTTACTTACTCATTAATGTAACAATTTAGTTACCACATACAAAATGCATGAACGAATCATCTCATAATATAGACTTCAAATCATTATAAAATCTTAATCACACTTAAACATAAATACCAACATACTTTATTAGAGACTAAAGATACCAAAACATGCATTATCTAACATATAAGTGATTTAAGTTCAATCAAAATGAAACTATGAGCCATATTCACATGGCATTTATATACATCAACTCAAAACTAACTCAAAAGAGGATCAAGCCTATACATGCCAAAAATTTCTATAAATTTTGAATAACCAAAATACCAAAAGTGGACGATAATGTGATTGACTTTGCGGGATCCCAGTATACGCTTCAACTCGATGATTAAGATCTACAATTTCAAACAACCAAAACAAAGTAATCTCTCCAAGCTTAGTAAGATTTAAGCAATTCATTGGCAATAGGTAAATTTGAAACTCTCATGTATAAACCCTCTTTTGTCATACTCTTGTCGAATAGTTGTATATTCAAAAATAGAGGAATATAACATATAGAAAAGCGGATTTCATTTACCATCACATACTTATATCTATCCTCATATATCACCATCACCTAGTTGATAGTATACATGAACATTTCAAATTTTGTTCCAAATCTCATACCACCCATTTCGGTTTATAAAGAATTCACAATTAAATACACATATCACATACCTTTAATTTGTAAACTTTTCATAACTAACCATTCATACAAAATATACTATACTTGATTTAAACCTTCCTGCATACATAAGAACATTAGTAGACATGATTGATTTTCTTTTAAATTTCTACTTACCTTTAAAATAAGCTTTAGTAACGTATCGCTCACATAGAGCCGTTAGTTGTCACTGCTAGTAACGTATCGCTCACAAAGAGCCGTTACTTATCATTTCTCGTAACGTATCGCTCACAAAGAGCCTTTACTTATCATTTCTCGTAACATATCGCTCATATAGAGCCGTTACCTAACACGTCTCGTAACGTATCGCTCACATAGACCCGTTACTTATCACTTCTCGTAACGTATCGCTCACATAGAGCCGTTACTTTAGTAATTCGCTCACATAGTGCTCAGTGACCTACTACTTAACTTAGTTCGTGCCTTTCATAAGCTATTATTCATTACTTCCCATACATATATAAATGGAAATCAATCTAACGCATCTCATGTAACAACATACACCATCATACACCATTGATAATTTCTATCTCATATTATCACCCATTCGGCCAAGCCCTTAGCATGTATCAAATCGACCAATGCAAAAAAAAAAAATCTATCATTTTCCAACTTAATCTCTCACATACGTATATTACATTATCAATATCAAGGTGTCCTATTTATGCAATCATCCCCAAATTATACACAACCTCATATTCGATCAATTTGAACAAACAAAGTCAAAGCAATCCACAATGAAAAATTAACATACCTACTTTCTCTTATAAATAAGGATCTAATCTATCAATTTAACCCAAATCGCATAAATCTTACCTCGAATGGAATGGATATTACTTCTCGATCACTCGTTCAATCTAGCTTTTCCTTTATCCACCCATTTTTCCTTAGAAACTTGATCTAAGCAAATATAATTTGAACTCATTCAATACAATTCTATTCGATTTAGCCATAAACAAATAAAAGACAAATTATCAATTCATCCTTGATATTCCACACCTTAAGCCATTAATACAAGAATTGTTACTCATTCGAAACATGTCCATGACTTCACATATAAACTCATACATACATGTATACTTTATGATTTAATCTCCCATGACTATATATATATATACTCGGCTTAAACATTATCAAGTCACCAACAATTTCCTTTGGATATATCATATCTCAATTTAATATATCTTGTATCTAAAAGTATCACTATTTTAAAATACACATTTCATACAATTAATTTTAAATCATCAAGAAACCACTTATAATCATCAACTTATACAATTTCCATTATTACATTCGGCAATGGGAAAATTAATACACTTGCCACCAAATTTTCTTAGGCATATTATAAAGTATACAAATTCAATCAACCTAATTGTTTAAAAAAAAAATACCAAACATATAAAATTTGAGTTTAACCCTTAGGAACCGAATTTTTCTTAGCTTCCTACAAGTTCATATTATTCTCTTATTTAGCATTCTACTCCCTCCCTTTTGAGTTTTCACAATTTAAGTCCTCTTACTCTATTCATTCAAAATTTCTATCCAATACATAATAACTTCATACACATGCACGCCATTTCACCATCAAGCTCAACAAAGCAAGATTTTCCATCCATGGTCGATTCTCTATTATGCTTTATTCACTAAAATTTTTACATGGGTTGGATAGTATGTAGGATAACTAACTCAAAAATGTATAGATGGCTAGAAATCAAACTCAATTACTAACCTCAAAGAAGCATGCAATGACCGAAATGAAGTGCCAAAATTTTCCCCATTTTTCCCTTGTTAAAATTCGGCAGGATGAAGAACAAAAGAAGAAAGATGAATTTTTTTTTCTATCATCTTTATGTGTTTTACTTATTTTAATCATATAAATTATGATGACATCACCCCACTTTCTACATCAAATAATAAAAAAAAACATAAAGCCATCATTATGCCGTCCACACACTTCATTTTAGGACAAATTACCATGCAAGTACCTACATGCAAGAGAACCATTTAATTATGTCCTTCCAATTCTATAATAGTTATCTTTCATGCTTATTCCATTTTAATCCTTCACCTTAATTAATCTATTTAACATTCGAATTAATCTACGATGTTATAACATATGCTCAATCACACAACATTAGAATTAAAATAATAAGTAAAACATCTCTCAAATTCGGGTTCGTGGTCCCGAAACCACCATTCCGATTCGGGTCGTAATTGGGTTGTTACAATCCTTGTTTTCTCCGTCGCGATCAGAGTTAGATGAGGGTACTATCGTTCGTTTTCTCTGTCGAAATCGGAGGTAAACGAGAAAATGGTCAGAGAACAAGGTTCTAAGATCTGCGTTACAGAAGCAAATCGAACCTCAGTGCTACTATTTGTCGTTCATGGTGGCATTTTAGTGGCTCGAGGGGAGGGTTTCGGATTGTGGCTGGAGATAAGATGAAAAGGGGGAGGGTCTAGGATTTGCTTAAAACAATATTCTAACATGTTTTTAATTAGGTTTAGTTGATTAAGAAAAACGACGCCGTTTGGATTGTTTTAATAGTCTTAAACGTTGCCGTGCGAGCTGCCCCGACCCGATCCAATTCAAAACCCCAAGATCCGCGTGTCTTTTGAAGGAATGAAATATTTTTGTAATTGGTCCCTCTTTATTGTACCGTTTTCCAATTAGATCCATCATTCAATTTATTTTTTTAATTTATCTCTTTGATTTGCTCGTATTTTCAATTTGATCCGATAAGTATGCTGCGTTTTGGTCATGAGATTATTTATATTTTTAAATCATGATCATACTTAATAGTTTTGTTATCTATAAATTAAACTTCTTAATTTGTTCAATCGAATTGTTTTTTTTAATTTGTTATTGAATTAATTGTTTGATTGATTTTTAATAAATTATTTCAAATTAGCTTATTAATTTTTAATATGTTTCAAATTATTTATATGTATTTTATTATATGGTTTATTTTCTTTTATATAAAAAATTGTTTATTTTTAATTCTTCTATTAAATATTTATATGGTTCAAAATTAGTATGATTTAAGCTATAAATATGTTATTATTATATTGCATGCATAAATGTTTGTACATAAAATTTTATTTAAATTATTTTCTTATTATTATATATATATTGCTTTAGGTTATATTGTTTTAGGTATATATTTGTACATTATCATTTATTTATTTTTAGATATATATTATACTTTAGAAATATTTAATTTTTAATTTTTTATGCTCTTTAAATGTTACTTATATATGTAGGCATATATTTGAATGTATTAAATTTTTCTTCAATATAGATTTGTTACTATGTTATATATGCTTTATTTTAAATATATCTATATGTATGTATTTTGTAAATCTAGTTAAATAATCCATACTTTGAAGTTTCAACTTTATTTGTAATTCCGTTTATTTTCATCGTACATAAATTGTTAGCTTTAGTTCATATATGTATGAATTTAATTTTTATCATCTTTATGTTATTGTTGCCATGATTCCATACATAACTTTACATCTTATTGCTAATAATAGTGCCAATTCTAGATTTGTATAGGTTAATTTAGTTGTTCTTTTTTCAAATAAAATACATTTTGATTTTTTAATTTTTTTTATAAAGTGATATTTGGTGTTTTGAAAATTCGGGAAGTTGTACCCCAACGTATTGGGTCGCAGTTTCTTCGTTTGACCAAAAGACTTAATATCCTTTTCAATCGTATGATTTTGAAATTATAAGATGATCTCGACTTTAAGGGTCCAAGATATTGCATCCTAACGTACTGGGTATAGTGTTTTGTACTTTTGGAGCGAATGAATCTTACATTTAAATTTGGAATATTTTGCTCTTTTTCAAAGAAATTACATTTTCAAAACTTTTCAAACTTTTCGACATTAGGACATCAATTAATCAATTTGGTACCAATTTTGGGCGTTGCGAGGGTGCTAACCCTTCTTCGCATGTAACCGACTCCCGAACTTGTTTTCTCAAATTTCGTAGACCAAAATATTTTTATAGGTGATCCAATCAGGCATAAACAAAAAAGATTGGTGGCGACTCCTTATTTTTAAAAGTCGATCCCCATTTTTCAAACTTGAAAAAAATAGTTTCGACACCATGTCAACTTGTAATTTCCACACAATACTAAGAAAAGAGCATGTTATCTTAGTTGATGGGTTTAGAAACTAGAATTTGATTCTTTGAATCAAGTCTAAATTCAAATAGTATGATAACTAAAAATGATCAAATAGAGAATATGGACTAAATTCACAGTTTATGCATAGTACAAGGCTAATAGCAACATTTGGCCTAACATATTTAATTGATGTCATTTGGGTAAGATTTGAAGTTTCAAAATTAGAAAAGTATAGGAAGTAAAATTGATCAAATTCACAAGATATACAGTATTGAAAACTAATAGCAAATTTGGTCTAAAAAGAGTTGAATTTGAGTATCAATCTTTTAAAAGAGTCTAGTTACTTTTTTTAATAAAAATATTGATTAAAACATTAAATTTTTAAACATCGTATTGCATGATAATTTAATTGTACTTTATGCTTTTTAAAAAAATATGAACTTTTATAATATTTTTGGGGTAAAATATTAAATTAGTACATAAATTTATTTATGTCTCCTAAATTAGTACTTATAAATTTTTTTTTTGTCACAGATTAGTACTCAAATTTTTATTCTATCAACTAAATCGATACTTAAATTTACGTCATTAAGTCACGTGACACATCATGAAAATGTCATAATTTTAAAAACTTAAAACAACTTTCTTTTTTCCTTTTGACTTTTCTGCCCCTCCAATTTGAGGTTGTTTTTTCCTTCTTCCCTCAACCGAAGTTTCTTCTTGTTTGACAGTGACAATAACAATTTTTTCGGCCACTCTTTTCCTTCCTCAACCTTAAAACCCTTCAATTCCATTTTTTTTGTTTGTTTCTCGAGAAAAAAAAACCAAAAAATTTTATTTTTCTTTTATGCAGATACACTTGAAGTTGACTATTCAATTTATTAGAGGGTACATGTTCAGTTCAGATGTTGAGATAATTCTTCTAGATGATTAATTAATTTCGCAGAACAAATCTTTCCTTATGCCATTGATTTACCGTATCTGATGAAGTTTAGCAAGCCTTAACATAGGCATTTGGTTCAATTTCCCAAAATCACCCACTGCAATTGCATATCCAAAGGAAGAGTGGTAGAATCTCAACATCTACGGTTTTTTTTTCTGAGTTCCAATACTACAACCTTCTTTTTCATAAATATATATATATAGACCAAACATGATTCAAGCTAACTTCAAAAAACATTGCTTAATCCAAATATCATTCAACAAAACACTAAAGAAAAAGAAACCCACACGATCATCCAATAAATCTTCCCTTCCTAGCAACACCATTGATTTATCCAGTAAAATATGATTTATCACCATTGATTTATCACTAAACAAAAAGAAACACACTAGTCATTGCAACATGGCGGAAGATAAGAACCTCGAAATTAGGTCTAAAGGGCCACAGTGCAAAACCCTGTAGATCGAATGAAATTAGTTTCACAAACCCAGAAAGAAGACCAAGGTATAAAATCTTAACGGGATTGGATACAAAACAGACTTACCGGTTTAAGATAGATTCTGTGAGAACTAGAGAATGATTTCTGAACCCAAACTTGTTTCTGCAAGTAGAGAAGAGGAAATGAACACGAGAACAAAGGTGAATAAAAGATGACAGATTCTGCAGTTAATTCATAGGAAGACAAAAAATGGTTGATTGTCACTCCAGTGCCATTTTTAGGCCAAAAAGGAGGCTAATCGTAGGCGGCGACGGAGGCAACAACTTGGGTTGAGGGAGGAAGAAGAAAGAAGGAATAAGGAAGGAAAAAAAAAAAAGAACCTCAAAAAAATGGGGAGGAGAAAAGTAAAAGAAAATTTTTTAATTTTTTTTAACATTATGACATCACCATGATATTATGTATCATAATATTATTCTAGCACGCGTCCAAAACTTAATAGCATTAGATTTAAATATTGATTTAATTAATTGAAAAAGAGTTTAGATATTAATCTGAAATAAACAAAATTGTAAGTACTAATATGAGAAAAGTGGATAAGTTTAGGTATTAATTTTATATGTAACCCTATTTTTAAATTTTTTTTTAAATATTTTTATAATTTTAAATTATTTATTAATGTGACATATAAAATAAATAATGACATGCAACTTGAATTACTTGTGAATTGTGATGCAAGTTATTATACTCATATTGTCAAAAGGATATATTTTAGTAAACATTTCAATTAAAAACAATTTCACTCTTATTAAAAATTAAAGACTAAATTTAAATAAGAAATAAAATAAAAATTAAATTAATAAAATATGTAATAAATCAATCAATCATATATAAAAATCATATATAAAAAGGGGAAGTAATTATCTAAAATGGGTAGGACAAAGTGACCGAATCTGTAAGAGCATCTTCCAAATCCAAACTAGCATCTTGGTTCGGGCTTCTGCCTCACAGCAAAACCTATACGAGATAGTAGGGCTAACATTACAAAAATACTAATATTGATGTATTACAATGTATAAACATTTTATTTAAAAAATTAAAAATAAATAGAAATGGTTTTTAGTTTAATGAGAGATAATCAATCACTTTATTTACTGCCATTATGAAATAGGGCAGAAAGAAAAGAAAAATTAGTATTGGCGACCATGGTTTTCAGAACCAAATAATCGGTGGTTGGTTAGGTTTGATTTAGGATGAAAAGACTATTGGAGAAAAGAAACAAAACCGGTAAATTAGGTAAGACCTAATGCAATATGAAGTAATTCCATGCCACTAATTGAGTGAAATAACAACTGATAATTGGAGGTTCATTGATGCTTAGGATGTGACGTGCTATGAGAGATTCCACTCTTCTAACTAAGATTAACATGCTATAATAAATTCACACAAAATGATTGGTTTCACTCTTATTTTTGTAGCAATTATTTATTGCTCTCAAGTACACATCTATATCTAGGTCCAGCTCCGTAACTAGCTAATCTATTTCTACCATTTAAATTATATTACCAAGAAAAGAATTGATAAACTTGGTGAGGATATTACTCATTATTGTGTCCAAAAGCTGTATCATGTTGGAATATTTGGGATAAACCTGTTGAAGTTTCTAATATGGATTTTCTTGATTATTTTAAGCAGATAGTCGCACGGGCCTCTCGGTGCATCTTGGAAGAATTTTGTTTGATGTATTGGCGCCTGTGGTGGACAAGGAATGAATTTTTGTGGATGAATGTTGAAGTTCCAGGGCCACGTCTAATGTTATCTGCATCACAATACCTCTGCGAATGGCGAGAGAGGCGAATTGTAGCGTCTACAATTAGCTTTATTAACACTGGGACTGGGGAGTCGGTGGAATCGGGGTTGGCTATGGATGAAGGAGCTCGGCAGTGTTAGGTGGACGCAGCTTTATTTGAAAGGGATAGGAGTTGGGGTATGGGGCTGTTGTTTGAGGGATGGAAGGCATATTTATTAAAGCTTTTGTCCAACGTCGGGGTACCCTCTGCAAGATTAGCCGAAGCTATGGCGCTGCGGGAAGGGTTGAGATGGGTGGCTCAGCCCCTCGGTTCTAGGGGGTTGTCTATGCAGATGCCAAGGAGATAGCTGCAGCGGTTTATTCTAAAGACGATGATTTGTCTAAGTTCGGGTCTATCATGCTTGAATGTAAGGACCTACAAAAGCAGTGTGGTGGTAGCACGGTTAAGTGGACCAGACATTTAATCAAGAAGGAAGCACATAAGCTTGCTAGATTATCAATTTCTTTTAATGTTGCTCAGCTTTGGGATATTTTTACGGATGTTTTAGCTTTCTAATATTAATAAAGTGTTGCTATGTGGATTATTTTTATTTTTAATAAAATATTTTAATTTTATATAATTAATGTAAATAACATTATTAGCATTATTAGCAGGTAAGTAAAATATATAAAATATTTTAAAATTTTATATTCGTATTATCTTTAAAACATGAACAAGTATAGACACAAGGGGATGTACTAGTTTGGGAAACTGAAACTGTGGCTAAAATGTTGCACAAAATAAAAGATGTAAAAATAATAAAAAGAACATCGAGTTGTTTATACTTATGTTTATGGGACAATTGATCAGAGTAATTATTCACTATCTTTCTCACAGTACAACCAATGATTTAAGTCTTAACAATGGTTTAACACTCATCAATTTAACAACTTCACCATTATATAAAGACTAGATCACTCTCCTACCAAACTTTCCCCTCGAAAGTTTAACTTTACTACTGAAGAAACTGTCTTGATTGCTTACAAAAATAATACACACATACATGTTCCTAACTTGAACAAATTTGTGCTCTATCAAACTCTTAATCTCTCGGTTTACTTTAACCTAGATAAAACTTAAGTTTATATACTAATTAAATTTTACTTACATAAAAATCATATCCAAAGTCTTCAAAGATAGAAAGTAACATTATTTGTTCTGTAACTTGACTTAATCCACAATAAACCAATTTTCAAATCTTCAACTTCAATTCTTTTGGTCTGCATGTATTAGGCTTTACTCATCCAATTAACATCAAAACTAATAATACAATATTTTTGTTCTAAAATTTATCTAACTCTTCAAATAAGCAAATTTGAAAATGAAACAATGCATGAAATTGTAGCCACTGTTTCAACCACAAAATTAACCTTCCCTTCAAATATGTCAATACAATTATCCATACTTTCTACCTTTCAATCTTTATTGTTTTGATTTCTAAAAAGTTGTTGTAAATAAATAAGTATATTATAAATGCATTAAATAGCATTTATGTGTTTGTAAGTGCTAAATAACAATTTTGCTTTGATAATCATATTTAAAGTAATTTTCAATATATTATTTTAATTAATATTATTAGTAAAAAAGTATATTTAATTTTTAGATTTTAGTTTAAATATTACACTACAACAAAATAATTCTACCGCGACACTTTTTTTGACCTAAGACGATGCAAAAAAGGTTGGCATAGGTTTCGCGACACTTCTCTTGATGCTTCCAAAAAGGTTGTCTATAGTACAGTTGGCATAGGCTCCGCGACGCTTTTGAAAAAGCGTTGCCATAAGTCAACATAAGCCGACCCTTATTGAAGGGTTGTGAAAGGTTTAGTTAATGCCGACCTTTAAAAAAGGTTGGGATAGACTTAGTCAAGGTTTGAAAAAGGTTGGGATAGTCCCGTCTAAGACAACCTTAAAAAAGTTGGGATAGACCAGTCTAAGGCAGCCCTTAAGAAAGGTTGGGATAGACTCGTTTAAGGCAACCTTAAAAAAGTTGGGATAAACCTGTCTAAGGCAACTCTTACAAAAGGTTGGGATAGACTCGTTTAAGGCAACCTTAAAAAGGTTGGGATAGACCTTGTTTAAGGCAACCCTTAAAAAAGGTTGGGATAGACCCATCTAAACACTACAGCAAAACAGACTTTTAGCGGCATTTTTTTTGCCTTTAGCGGCGTTTATAAGCGCCACTAAAAGTGTTTGCGGCGCTTTTGTAAGCGCCACAAAAAACGCCGCTACTACAACCGCCGCAAAATTTTGCGGCGTTTATGTGGAAAAAACGCCGCTAAAGATCATGGTCTTTAGCGGCGCTTTTCCAAAAACGCCACTAAAAGTCATGGTCTTTAGCGGCTCTTTTCCAACAAACGCCGCTAAAAGTCATGGTCTTTAGCGGCGCTTTTTCAAAAAACGCCACTAAAGGTCATGGTCTTTAGCGGCGCTTTTCCAAAAACGCCACTAAAAATCACGAAAATAAGAAAAATTAAAATATTATACTTTTAGCAGTGCTTTGAGCAAAAACGCCGCTAAAAGTCCTAAAATAATAAAAAATTAAAATATTATACTTTTAGCGCTTTTACCAAAAGCGCTAAAAGTCCTAAAAATAAAAAATTAAAATATTATACTTTTAACGCTTTTAAAAACGCTAAAAATCCTAAAAATTAAAAAATAAAAAATTATAAAAGCATACAAATCCAATTTAAAATATATAATTTAATTTGAAGACTTATTAAAATAAAAATTCACGAACAATATGTATTAAAATGGAAATTCATGAACAAGACATATAATAAATCGCGATCGAGAATGCGTTGATACCAACAAACATGATCAAAGAACTTAATCACATAAGAAAAACACATGGTTAGACAGATCTTTTACATTTTAATACATCATAACAATAATTGATACAATTTTATACCCTAATTCTTTGCACCAATTGCAGTTTCGATTGAAGAACCTTGATTCCATTGACCTCCTGCACCAATTTTATAGTTTAGAAATCGAAAATCCACCAAAGAATACGCAATTTCATAAAATGCATCTTGACATAAGAGAATAGGCAAGATAAAGTGAATGCGAAGGAAAAAAAAGTCATGTAGATTAGCATCATAGCAAGCAGTTAACTAATGATACATCTACAGGATGGCGCTTAAATTCAAAAAATGCACACGCAAATATGTCATTATGCTTCATTTTATCCAATCAAGTTCTTTACTTTAATTTTATTTTATATTCTGAAGAGAAATATCTTTTCTCCCATTATAACAAACATTATCTCCCATTATCTTAAACAACTAGCATGTTTCATCTCACAATCCTCTTTTACTAATCATTATGTGGTAAAACCAATATCTATGTTTTTTGATAAAAACCAGATTTATGTTTTAACTATACATTCACAAGCAATCCCCATTTTACATAAAATGCAAAGAGAATCGGAACAAAGCGAGAAAATAGAAAGCTACTTGCACAAACATCATTTCAGTATAAACAAATAAGAGAATGCAAAAGTCTACATCTAATAAGAGAAAAGTGCAATAAAAGGTACCTCTTCCAAAGCTATTGATCTTTGTTAATCTCAAGTAAGCAAAGCAACAACTTTGGTCAGTCTTGGAATTGGAAGTATTTGCTTTGAAGGAACCTATATTTAGTTTCAAAATTGAATTATTTAACAATTTAAATATTGGAATAAAAAGGTAGAATAGATGATACACAAGATTTTATAAAATATTGAATAAACAAATAAATAAACTTGATCTTATACCTTCATGAATTGACATAACATCCAATTGTCATGACTGCAGCAGAGTTCCAACTTCCAAATTTCTTACGAGAATCTCCAATGGCAAGAATTATTCCCTTTTGCTGTAATAAAGCAAAATTGAACCATAGCCATAAGTATATCAGCTTAATTGAACTATATTATATTACCACATCCCAAAATGATACAGATTTAGCTTTTGCATGAAAAACATGCATCAAGTATATAAAAAATATAGATTGAAAATCTGCCAATCCTCTGGGCAAATTTTTCATATGAAAAACATACAATTTGCTACAATGGCAATAAGCAATAAATTATCAGAATGATCAATGAGAAAGCAATGCACTCATTCAGAACTAAATGAATATTTAAAATTACCTATCAACGTTCAAATATGGCATCCAGCAAGTAAAGCTTCACACATGTGATATAAGTTCACTTAACAGAAAGGCTAAATTGGCATTTCCATCTATTCAAACAGTAAATCTTGGTTGTTTCTCATGAAGCTTAATGATCCCATGTTGGTAGGCATTGAAGAAATTTCTTTCAGAAAAAGACACCTTGGTGAAATTTCACACCCTGTTGTATTTGTTGGGATATGGCTTGAAACTCAAATTCTGCCATGGTGTCCACTGTAATATATAGATATAGCATATTAAATTAAGTTATAATAAATGTCGTAAAATTGGTAGAAACTTGGAAAAATATGTTAGAACAAATCACCCTTTTCTGCAAAAACTCTATTTCAGCTAGCAGCATTTCGTGCTGTTGCACCAAACAGAAACAAATTAAAACATATAGGAGAAAAATGAAATATAAATGAATAAAGAAAAAAAATAATGAAGGTAAAATAAAGTTACCTTCTTGGACCTGATCCTAGTAATTCCTCTTTCAAGCCTGTTTTCTACCTGCTTTAACTCTTTCACAGTTAAGGAACTCAAGGAATCTCCCATTAGGTGCCTTCAAACAAACACAAATTAAAAAAAATCCAAGTTTTTTATTTTAAATTTAAATTGAAATGTTAATTTGTGAAAGTAAAGTACCTGTTAGAATTCTGTAACATTTGAATCTGTTGTCTCAACTTGGCTGATTCTTGTTGATAATACTACATAGTTCATACCCAGTTAATGATATACACGTATATGTATCATTCTTTTCATGCAAATGCTAGCATATGATAGTATATATGATATACATGTATAAGAAATTTATATATACCGAGCATTGATTTGAGAATGATGTTTGTGTTAGAAGTATCTGAGCAAGCCTTCTTGTACCTGTCTATTATTGATCTTATGCTGCATCAAATAAAACACAAATTTGTTAAAAAGGGACACACACACACACACACACACACATATATATATATATATATGTATTCGACTTTTATTTTTGGGTCAATTCTAGAAGTGAATTTCATGTACATATGAATCAAACACTTCCAATCCAATATGGACATATACTATTAGCTTAGGGCAAAAAATCACATACACTCTTCATAACATGGTATATATTCACACAACTTACATTATTAGACAAATTTTAAAAAATAAAAACATTCACATACACTCTTCATTTGTGAACAGCATCTCATAGAAGTGCATTCAAACATATAAATTGTGATAAAGTTTCACATATTATTTATATGATATATGGTGACGGAAGGTGCATTTTGAAATACTAAGATGAAAAGCCACTCAACTCACTCAGTACTATACTACCCATATACATAAAATAAAAAGACATTTGGATCTTTTAGTACTTAATATATAGACTACAGTTATTAGAACAGTTATTAAAATAAAAGAACATAAAAAAATTTGTTGATTCATGCAGCTAAAGGTTTTTTAGTAAAACAAAGTAATTCACCACTCTGCTTTGATCTCCACAATACTCGGTTCTCTGATCAGCAAGAATCAAGATGTTCTAAAGGAAAGCATCGGCGCTTTTCAGATCCCCATCTTCAATAGCTTTAGCGCTGTCTAGTAACAATCTCAAGTCGGTGTCGGTGTCAAAAACATAAGAAGCCATGAAACAAGGTGAGATTCAACACAGTTGGATAAAGCTGGAGAGAAATATGGTTGAACAGCAAGTGAATGCAGCAAGATTTCATATGAAACTGTAAGTATTTTATTAATATCTATAATTTGCTTCCTACAAATTACCTGGCTGGAAATTAGGTAATATATTCTTTTTCCTTTCATTATTTTCTTTTTTGAGAGAGAAAAACAAAGGTGTCATCACTCAATACCATGCTCACTCCCAAAGTAGATAACTTTTTGCTGTTTATATATATAAAAAAATCGTAAAAAAAGAAACTTACAATATCATATTAACTAGTCATCATGCTGTTTCTGTTGGTCAACATTGTTTATAAATATTTTAAATCTAATTCTTGTGAATGGACAAGCCCAAGGCACAATTTAAAAACAAAGTAATTTCTAAATATTTTAAAAGGCATATACTTAATTGAGTGATGAAAATTTTATGCTAAAATATACTTAATTGAGCTTAAAACTAAGTTTCTCAACTACATCTCGAGTCGAGCTCGAGCTTAAAAAATTATGCAAGAGTGAAGAAAAGAATTCAACAAATATACCATTCCCCTTTTCTCTAGAAGAAAAGGGGTACTCCATTTCACAAAAGAACCAAAAACTTCCAACTTTTTAAAAGCAAAAGGAACTGATTCGGATCCAAGACTTGATCTCACCTTTTTTATTTTTTATCTTTTGCATTCTTGATAGATAAAGAAAAAGAAAAGAAAAACTAGAAACCACCGATTCGCCTTTCGATTCAGTTGACAATCGTCCACAGATATTAACTACTAAAGTTGTAAAATTTTCATTTAATTTCTTATTTTCTTTACTCAAATTTGAAATTTCCAAGCATCCAAACATAAGAAAGAAAAATTGAAGTCCAACAAAGCATAAAGTTTTACAATTTGAAGCAAAGATTTATTTTATATTCATTCCTCTTGAAATATGAAACAACCAACATTACAAATCATGTCTTGTTTCCACCCTTCTTTTCCCATTCCCAATCCCCATAGCCCCAACAATAATATGTAAAAATCTTACAATAACAAGCGTCGAGAAAAAGAAGAAGCAAAATTAAAAGAAAGTCATTTTATTTTGGTTCAAGAAGTAGAAGAACACAAACTCGAGGTGAATTAAGCTGGAAAAAGAGGAGAAGCCTAGGCTCGAATCTCATGACGTAGATGCGGTGATGGATGCAAATAAAACCCTTCTCTTTAATTGCCTTCTCTTGACTTCCTTGTCTAGATTCATATTATTATTTATACAATTCAGTATAATTTCCAGATCCGAAGCGGTCAAAGGGGTCGGGTATGAAAGGAGTGATCGGGCTAAGAGCGGAGAAGGAAGTCGAGAATGCTAGGGAGAGTATTTCGGTTTCGAGGCGAAAGCCCAAATTGTTGGAGCCAAAAGTGGGTTCAAGGGTTGATTTTGAGATTCTTGAGGAGCTCCTTCGCTCGTAAAGCCTAAACCAGTCGCTTGTTTTTGGGGATGGATTTGATCGGAGGATATGGGTTTTGGGGTTTGAGTCCAGAGAGGGAGGAGTGGGTTTGGTGGAAGAAGCGAGCTTGGCGGTCTTGGACGATCCGGTGAGCATCTGGACGACTTGCTTGAAAGAAAAGAGCTGCCTTCAGCCAGAACACCATAGGTCCTGCTTGTTCGGCTCACTCTGCTTAGCAAAGACAGTAAGGGTTTCCTCGTTGCGATGTAGAGAAATTTTGAGAAACCGATGTAGAGAAATTTTGGACTTAGGAAATTTAGGGTTTGGGGGAAATAAAAATCGGGGAAAAATGACTAAAATTTTGTGGCGTTTTTTAAAAAAACGCCACTATAGTTTATTTTTTTTGCGTTTTGCTAAAAATACTACTGACTCCATTTTACTATTACACAATTTTAACTTATATTTTTTTATGTTTTTTCTTTTAAAATTATTATGGTGAGATTATCATTTTTTTGAATTTTTATTTTTATTATATTTTGAGTATTGAACTTTTTAAGTAAAATATTAAATATTAAATTTTTAAGTTTTTAATTTTTAATTTTTTAATTTTTAATTTTTATTATTAAATTTTAAAAATTTAATTTTTATTATTAAATATTAAAATTTTAATAAATAAATTTTCAAACTTAATTGAGTCATATTAATTTAAAAGAATTAGATACATGCCATAAGTTTTATATAATTTTTTATGTAAGAAAACAAACTAAAAATTCCAAAATATGAAGTAAAAGGTTTAAAAACTATAATTTATATAAAAAATCATAATATCTCTTTTACGATTATATAATAAATTATTTAATATATAAATTAAAAACTTAACTCCAAGCCCTATTATATAACCCCAAACCCTAAACTATAAACCTTAAAATCAAAAACCTAACACATTAGCCATTTCCCCAAACCCTAACCTAAACACATAAACCATAACCCATAAACCCTAAACTCAAAACCACCCCATTAACCATTTCCCTAAACCCTAACCCTAAACTTTAACCCTAACCACAAACACTTAAACCTTAATACCGGTAAACACTAAGATATTAAACAATATACAATAAACCCAAACAACAAACTTTAAAACACTAAACCCATATACCAAAATAACAAACCCTAAATCATGAAATTAACATACTAAACATTAAACCCTAAATCAATTTTAATAGCTTAATTTGTAACTTAAATGAAAACTTCTAAATTGTTTAGTTAGCAATTTGTAACTTTTCATAATTAATTAATTTGTAACTTCTAAATTGTTTAGTTAGCAATTTGTAACTTTTAACAAATAATTTTCTCTTAAATAATTAAAACTAGAATCATAATTTTAATGTATTAAAATTAATGTTATATCTTTCACAATTATACATTAATAAATTATTTAATATATAAATTAAAAGACACTAAATTAATCTAAACCCAAACCCCAAATCATAAACTATGAAATCCTAACCCCAACCCCTAACTCATAACCCTATTACCCCAAACCCTTAAATAACCATTTATCTTTCAACCCATTAACCCTAACTTTTAACCCATGAAACCCTAACACATCCCCATAAACTCTAAAACCCCAAACCTTAAATCCTAACATCCTAACCCTTAAACCTTAAAACCTTACCCCTTAAACCTTAAACCCTAAATCCTTAAACCTTAATCCGCAAATCATAAATCATAATCCCTAAACATTAAAATAGCTCCTAAACCTTACACACTAAACTATATATGCTAAACCATAAACCCTAAACAATCATGAGAATATAATGCTCAGACTTTTGCGGCGTTTTTCCAAAAGCGCCGCTAATGCTCAGACTTTTAGCGGTGTTTTTCCAGAAGCGCCGCTAATGCTCAGACTTTTAGCGGCGTTTTGCCAAAAGCACCGCTAATGCTCAGACTTTTAGCGGCGTTTTCCGAAGTTACCGCTAATGCTCGAACTTTTAGCGGCGTTTTCGAAGCGCGCTAATGCTCGAACTTTTAGCGGCGTTTTTCGAAGCGCCGCTAATGCTCGACTTTTAGCGTTTTTGGCGCTAATTTCGATTTTAGCGCGTTTTAGCGCGCTAATACTCGACTTTTAGCGGCATTTTCGAAGCGCCGCTAATGCTCGACTTTTAGCGGCGTTTTTCGAAGCGCGCTAATGCTCGAACTTTTAGCGGCATTTTCCAAAAGCGCCGCTAATGCTCAGATTTTAGCGGCGTTTTAAGAATAAGCGCTAAATATCTTTAGCGGCGTTTTGTAAATAAGCGCGCAATTGATCATTTTTGTGGCGTTAGAGAAAACGCGCTAATGGTTTCTATTTGCGCGTTTTTCTTTAAAACGCCACTAAAAACGCCGCTAAAAGTTTGTTTTGCTGTAGTGAAAGCAACCTTAAAAAGGCTGGGATAGACCTTGTCTAAGGCAACATTTAAAACGGTTGAGATAAAGCCGTCTAATACAACCTTAAAAAGGTTGGGATATACCTTGTCTAAGACAACTTTTAAAAAGGTTAGGATAGACCCGTCTAAGGTAGCCTTTAAAAGATTGGGATAAACCCGTTTAAGACAATCTTAAAAAGGTTGGAATAAACACGTCTAAGGCATTTATTTTCTATTTTTTATTGTTTCAATATGAATATATTTTCATAAACATTTACAGTGAATAAAAATTGTGCTTTAAATACAACTAAAAAATATTAAATTAAAATTAAAATAAAGGTTGAATATTCATTACAAAAATCGATCCAATATCAAAATTTACTAACATTTAGCCAAAATGTATACCACCAACATTCAACCCAATGTACAAAAGTAAACAAATAAAAAAGTTCCTAAGACGATGGACATTGATATTGATGTTATACTACATAACAACTAATACAGTCTAAAATTGCAACTTCAATTCCAAAAAACTCTCCTGATCTCTTATTTCTACAAGGGTAGCCTCAGGTAATGAAACATCTCCAAATCCAAGTATACCATATACCCTAACAATCCATTTTAACTTGAAAACAAATAAGAAAACATGAAAGTCAGAAACCACACATGAAAGTCAGAAACCACTTTTCTTTTCTTTTCTTAAAAAAATAAGAGCATAAATAAGAGCATGCAAAAGTTTATGTAGGGCCCAAAATTTACCCGGGCCCATTAGCCAAAAAAGCATTAAACCAAACAAAACCAAATTAAAAACCAAAAAATTATAAAAGTCCATTAAAGTGTCCATAGTCCATTTACATTTAAAACCCAAATTAGGACCCAAAATAAACTAAATCAGTGACCTATCACCCAAACAGCCCAAACAATTACAACCCACTAAGCCCAAAGCAAAAACAGCCAGCAGAAAACCCTAGGGCTCCAGCAGCGCCACAAGCAGCCTTCTCCCCACGCGCACCACAACCTCCAGCGCACAACCTTCATATGCGCCTCGTCCACGCCTCCGTACAGCCACAACTGGCCACTGTGCCTGCGAAAATAAGGATAAACGATAGCAAACAAATAGCAAGAAAAAGAGGCAGTTGTATTTTTTTATTTTTATTTTTATTTCGACCTTTAAAAGGTCCTAAATCAAGCTATTTATGGGTTCACGATTTTACGCACCAGAATACAGTAAAAGAAAGGAGAAATAGAGACCAAAAAAAGGGTCTCTTTCCGATTTCATCTTTTATTATTTTTTTTTATCTATTTCAATAGCATTTTTTTTCTTTTTTTAAATCTACACGCGAATAAAATAAAAAGAGGACTTACCTTCGAAGGTTGAATCGACGGTCTGCCTTCTTCGTCAAAATCGAAGCGAGGGTGGTCGTCGGGGTTAGGAGCAGGTTTGGTTTGAAAGAGGCCGATTGATCAGACCTGAATTAGCCCCCCGATCGCCGATTGTCATGGCGTTTGTGGTGGCCAGAAAGGAGATCTCCTTCTGTGGCTGAGGGAAAAGGGCCTGTGACGATTGGTTTTTGAGGCGACTGAAAGAGCGTTTGGATTCAGCTAAGGAAAGGAGAAAAAGGGGCTAGGGTTTTGGTTGTCAAATAATAAGGGTTAAGCATTCTGATTAGTAAAGGTTTTATTAACTTTTTTTTAAACTGAGCAAAACGACGTCGTTTGGGCTCTTCTTAATAGCCTCAAAACGGCACTGTTTGGTGCTAGCTCCGACCCGATTACCCGACCCGTTGAAAGGGAATCGCGTGTTTTATAGCCTTTGGGTTATTTACACTATAGGCCCCTCCGCTTTTTTTCACTTGTTTTAATTAGAACCTTGTTTCTATATTTTTATATTTTAATTTCTCCCTGTAATTTGTGCAACATTTCAAATTGGTCCGACTTGCACGCTGCATTTTGGACTTTAGAAATATTTGCTGGTTCGGTCCTTGACTATTTGGGTGCATCTTAATTTGGTCATCAATCTTGCTTAAATTGTTCCATTTATTTATAAAAGAGCTTGGTAGTTTTATTTTTAATTCAATTAGGTATATTTTATTTATATATCATAAATGTTTGATTTCAAAATTTCCTATTTCTTTATTTTAATAATCTGCATAAGTTTTAACTTAAACACTCTTACATACTATTATTTTATATATATAATTTCTCTTAAATCTATCTATGTATATATTATATTTTAAATTTATATATAAATATACAAAATTGCTCCTTTAAAATCTTATTTTAAATTATATTTTATATCAAACACTTTTCTATAGTTTTATATATATATATATATATTATTTATAAAGTTTATTTTGGGATAGGTATAATTGTTTTAGATTATCTTGTATATTGTATATTGTATATTTTAATTTTCTTCTTACATAATAGTCATTTCACAAATTCATTTATAAAATTTATTGTCTTGATTAATAGTTTCTTTGCCATGCGACATTGATGATATCGTTTTGAATATGTTATGTTGTGAAATTATTGCTATTTTATATTTTGAATTATATGTTCATTATTCTTGTCATCCATTTGCACAAATATTCTTTCCAAGCTCGATACTATATTTTTGTTTCTTATTATCTAGTGATTCAATCAAAATTTTTTTAAGTCGATTTTAAAATTACTTATTTAAAAGTTTTCAAAACAAGGTAATATTTGTGCGTTTGAAAATTCGAAAAAATCGTGCCCAATCGTGCTGGGTGTGGTTTTTTGTTTGACCAAATAAACGAATATCCTTTCAACTTTTGTCCATATTTTCAAAATAAGGTAATATTTGTGCGTTTGGAAACTCAAAAAAATCGTGCCCAATCGTGCTGGGTGTGGTTTTTTGGTTGACCAAATAAACGAATATCCTTTTAAATTTTATCCATATTTTCAAAATAAGGTAATATTTGTGCGTTTGGAAATCCGAAGAAATCATGCCAAATCGTACTGGGTGTGGTTTTTTGTTTGACCAAATAAACGAATATCCTTTCAAATTTTGTCCATATTTTCAAAACAAGGTAATATTTGTGCGTTTGGAAATTCGAAGAAATCGTGCCCAATCGTGCTGGGTTGTGGTTTTTGTTTGTCCAAATAACCAAATACCCTTTCAAAATTTCAATACATGTGCTTGGAGAATTTTGGGGATGATCTTGAATTCGATGAATCAGATTGTCGTATTCAATCGTGCTGGATGTGATACTATATTCCTTCAGAACAAGGGAATCTCAATATTCAATCAAGTTATTTAAAATTATAGAAAAAAAAACAAGAATTTCAAAATCATTTCAAACTTTTCAAAATCGTGCTGGATGTGGTACCAATTTTGGGCGTTGCGAGGGTGCTAACCCTTCCTCGCACGTAACCGACTCCCGAACCCGTTTTCTTCTGGAAATTCGTAGACCAAAATTGATTTCTTTTAACAATAAAACAAAATGTTTTTTATGTGATCCAATCACACCTAAACAAAAAGGATTGGTGGCGACTCCACATAGTATTTTTAAGTTGATCCCATTTTTCAAACCTAAATAAAAAAATAGTTTCGACAGCTTGGCGACTCCACTGGGGAATGGTTGAGAGTCAAGCCATTGATTGATTAATTTTTGTCCTTTGATTGAAAATTTAGAAAATTGTTTTGAAAAGTCATGTTTCTTTTAACACATTACATTTGCCATAATGCCGAGTCTCATAAAATATTTTGGCATTGCATTGCATGACCGTTGTGGTCACACCTTTAAGTGGGAGTGAGAAACTATGCCTTCGTGAGGTTTTCACCTCCACATGGGCTAATGGACTGCTTCCAGGATACATCTGTACATATGTGCTTCGTGAGATTTTCATCTCCGCATGTCCATAGGGAAATGTATTCCCTTGAATCGAACTCGATCCATATGAGCTTATAATGGGTGAGGATTGAGGAATCTGCTGGTTCAGGTACCCCCTCTTTAGAACCAAACCACATATAGAGAGACCTAGAGGCCCACTTTAAGTAGAACTGCGCCAAACCCTAGTGGTCACTCATTTAGGTAATCTATTTTGGTTGTTTATGTTTCTTGTGCTAACGTGTTTTGTGTTGTTTGCATTGCATTTCATGCATGTGCATTACATCATTTGCATTACACTATTTTCATTATATTGCATCATTTGCATTAGTTTTTACAAAATGACCCTGATTAGGTGAAATACTTTTAGTTAACCTAGAAGACATGGAGCAAAGGTTGGAGAGATTAGAGCAAAGGCAAATACTGATGCAAGAGCAGTTGGCTAAAATTCAACGGGATATACGAGATTAGATGAATATGATGCGCCAGTTAACCCAATTACTAGTCGGGGGCTTGAGAAAAAGAGTTGCCCAGTGCTCAGCAGTGTGGATGATGATGAAGACATCGTTTATTCCCCGATAAGTATCCCGACTCAATTAGACATGCATTCACATAGGGTACCCACCATTATTGGACCCCAATGTTAGACTGATGCTTCGGCCCTGTTCAACCTCCCGATAGGTTCAGGTTTTAACCCGGAGGATGATCCAGCCAAACCAGTTATACTGACAAAAACAAAAGAAATGGGAGAGTGGACTTCAAAGGCCCCGGAAGAGGAAGGACAGGGATGTGAATAATACGAGTGGGTATAACAAGGGTTATTCAAAGCCGTTTATAATAAACCAGCTAAGGAAGGCAGTTACCAGTTATCTGATCCCCCAAGAGAAAAACCCAATTCAAGATCGAACTCAGAGAAACCCCAGTTCACACTTATTCCAACGACGTATAGGGAGTTATACCAGAACTTATTTGAAATGCATGTTGTAGCCTAGAAGCAACAAGAATCTTTTTGTGAAATAGGCTTGTGTCCAGAATTTTTATTTCAATAAAATGCATCCTTTTAAGTAAATATTTTTCTTTATATTGTACATTCTTTTGTGTTCTAGAATATTCTTTCATTCTTTATTCATGACCATACCATATAAATAATCATCCTTAAAATTATTTATTCTTTGGAATTTGCCTCCGCACCTACAATAGGTACCCAGATATTAATGACATGAGCGACGTTGTTACTGACTCTCTTTTTGAATAAAATATAGTTCTAAGGGATCTCAAGACTTTGAAGATGACAGAAATTGTAACATATCTTCTGATTTGTTAATACTAGATGAAAAACAGATCCTACGTGCGAGCCAATGAAGGAGATGAAGATCAAACCCTAGCTCAATGTAGAAATAAGATTTCCTATATGTGGGGCATAAATGTTACCAAGCCAATATCATCAAAAGCTTCTAGCCAACATCGATTCATTTTCGTGGATGTTGGTTACTTCACTAAGATGGTAAAAGTCGCTTCATGTGCCAATATTACAAATTCGATAGTCATCAGAACAAAAAAAAAAAGAAAAAAAAAGAAAGAATACTGACAAAAAAAAGGGTCGAAAAGATCACATTTAACCACACAATGCCAAAAGTCTGCGATCTGTTCAAAGATCAGGTGCCACATATCAGTGCAGCAAAAGCAACCAAAGGAAAAACAGAAGATCATAAAAAGACCGAGACTTGTAAAGATTGGCATACAGAAGTTACTATTTACCCTCTATGCTTATCAAACACTTATGTGCCAGATGACGCGGGTTTACGACAAAGAGGTTCATCTTAGGAAATTCCCAAAAGGGGGACCTGACATTGAAGAAGATCCTTCATATGCAAAAGGATTTCAGAGAAAAATGTAGGCCAAACTAGAAAAGACTTTTAGAAAAGAAGTAGAAAAAGTCTATTCTGGAAGCATTGACCAAAATGGATGGTAAGGATACGCCCAATCCAGTGAATTCAGTCAAGAAGTATTTCACTTCAATAAAAAAAACAAACAAACTTAAGTCGAAAGAAAGAAGAAGGAAAGGCCAAGGCGAAAACCTGCAAATGGCGCTTTGAGACCAAAGGGAATTTGAGTTGAAAACTCGAAAAGGGTAGCTCAAATTTTGATCAAAGGGGGGCATACAGTAGTCTTGATATGCCTGAATTAAGAATGAAGAAGTATGCTACGTCTTGGGGCATCGACAAAGTACTTCGGATCCCTAAACACATATTGAGCTTAAAATGGTCCTTAAGAAGTTGGAACAGAGAAGCTCAAGCTGCGGTATCTGGAGCACCTAGTTTCCATTTTACCCATGCTAAATTTATTATTTTTAATTATATTATTCTTTTCAAAATATGTTCATAATAAATTTCTTTCTTGATCGCGATTGCTATCTTTGCTTAACTTATTTGTTTCGAGCTACACTCCTAATCAATTTCCCTTTTGTCCATGGTTATGATCTTTTTCGGGCATTTTGCATTGAAATAACAATTAGTGGACTAATAATATTTTCATAAAATGAGTTTCGCATATTACTCTGGAAGCTTCTGAATAATACAAGAACCTGAAACAAGACTATTGTTTAAAACTCACCAAGTTTAAGGAAGAGTCTAAACTCAGACTATCTTTCTTTGGATTTTCTATCAAAAATGGTTGGTGATACAACCTTAACGGAAAATGGGCAATGTTAACCTAAGTGTAAAAGGGGAATCATTCGCGAGAAAAATGATATTCTACATCCATGCAAATATCATGCAAACACATTTGGTTGGGTCACCCAATGAGTGATCGGTTGATAGAACAAGCCATAGACCCTATACCCCCGAGTTATGGTGGGATAAATGGAAGCCGGTACAGATCCTATACCTTTTAATAGTAATGTGATGGATTAAAGAAGAAACAAATCCCACATTCTGAAATCACAGTAGGATGGTTGGGAAAAGATTCAGATCTTATACCCCTAAGTCATAATAAGATGAACCCTGAAGTTACAGCAGAACAAATCTGTTGAACAGTTATAATTGTTTCTTCGAGTTTTCTGTCGAGAATACCAGCCAAACAAGATGACAGCATAATACGTCAGTGATAGAGCCCTAATAAACGATGAACGATGACAACCTTAAGCAGGGATCATTCGCATGAAATTCTGTATTCATGCAAAACACATCTAGTTAGGAGCATTTGATTCATTTCGATCATTGCATCCTAATCATTGTAAGAAATCATTCTCATGACATTATACATTCATACAAATGTCATCCATAAGACACATCTATTTAGGGGCATTTGATTCATTCCGATCATTGCATCCTAATCTTTGTAAAAAGACCATTCTTATGACATTCTGGATTCATACAAATGTCGTCCATAATACATTTAGTTAGGAGCATTAGATTCATTCTGATCATTGCATCCTAACCATTTTACATAAGCATAAACACAAAACCAATTTTACAGGATAGGTCCCCTAGAGGACGGTGTCGCAACATTGGTAAAATAACAGATCTTGCCTTCCTGAGTGAAGTGGATCAAAGATACCAGTCTGGCGTTCTTGAGTTTGCAGTGGAATAGATTGAAGATAGAGAATCTTGCCTTCTTGAGCGAGGCGGATCAAAAATACAAATCTTTTCACCTCGAAATCCTAGTGGAGCAGGTCGAAGCTACAAATCTCTTCTCCCTGAGTGTATTGAGGATAAACCTTTATTTCGAGAAGTTTCAGTGAGAAGATCGAAACTAAAAATATCTTCTCTCTAGATTCTTATCACATCGAAGTTCTAGTGGAGCAGGTCGAAGTTACAAATCCCTTCTCCCTGAGTGTATTGAGGATCAACCTTTATTTCTGAGAAGTTTTAGTGAGAAGATTAAAACTACAAATCTCTTCTCTCTGGATTCTTATCACCTCGAAGTCCTAGTGGAGCAGGTCGAAGTTACAAATCCCTCCTCCCTAAGTGTATTGAGGATCAACTTTCATTTTTGAGAAGTTTTAGTAGGAAGATCGAAGCTACGGATCTCTTCTCTCTGAATTCTCATCTCCTCAAAGTTCCAGTGGAGTAGATCGAAGCTACAAATCTCTTCTCCCTGAAATTACATTGGAGCAAATCGAAGCGCTAGTTCCTATGCCCTTGAAGATGCAGTGGGATAGAATGAAGTTACTTGAAGAAAAGAAGTGCCAAGAAGTCAAGATCTTACAAGACCAGGCAAATTTGGCCCTTTTATAGTCTTTGTTCTATTGTCATTACATGACAATGTGCAAAGAAGGGCAGCTGTAGGGCCCAAAATTTGCCCGGGCCCATTAGCCAAACAAAGCATTAACCCAAACAAAACCAAATTAAAAACCAAAAAAAATTATAAAAGTCTATTAAAATGTCTATAGTCCATTTACATTTAAAACCCAAATTAGGACCTAAAATAAACTAAATCAGTGACCCATCACCCAAATAGCCCAAACAATCACAGCCCATTAAGCCCAAAGCAAAAACAGCCAGTAGAAAACCTTAGGGCTCCCAGCAGCCCGCAAGCAGCCTTCTCCCCACACGCACCGCAACCTTCAGCGTACAACCTCCGTACGCACCACGTCCACGCCTCCGTACAGCCATAGATGGCCACTGTACCTGCGAAAGTAAGGACAAACGACAGCAAACAAATAGCAAGAAAAAGAGGCAGTTGTATTTTTTTGATTTTTAATTTTATTTCGGCCTTTAAAAGGTCCGAAATCAAGCTATTGTATGGGTTCACGATTTTATGCACAATCAAAATACCACAATCAAGCATTTCCAAGCCGTGGTCTACTTGGTTGTTGCTCCTATATAAAGCAAAATACCATAATCAAGCACATACATACATACATACATATATACATACATACATACATACATACATACATACATACATACATACATACATACATTACATTACATTACATTACCTTAGAAGAGCCTAATTTTCTAAGCTTCCTATATGCAGCTGATTTAGACATTCTTCCATTGCCATCTTGATAGCCTGGGAGGCAATGGAACTGCATGGGTTGTTAGGGAATTGATATAGTTGTCTGCAAACTTGCCCGAAAACTTGACTCTATCAATCAACGCATCAAAATTAAACAATGCGAAGGAAAATGATTCAAAAAATCAACATAAGAAAAAACATGAATGATTTCAGCAACTGTATGTATATAACATGATTTACATACATACCGGTGAAGGTTCTTCTCGATGCAATGAGAATTGAATTACGCAACTAATTATAAAGAAATTAACATGAAACAGAGCACACCAATATTATAATTATATATAGGTGGTCCTTGCAGCAAGTGGAAACAGACAGTAAGTAGCCTTGAAATTTTAAAGAACATTTTCAGCCATTAAATCAAAACAGAAAAATCAATGCTAATTTAATATAAATATTTTAAAGCATGAACATAACAAAACGAGTTTAAAGAAAACTCACCATTAGCAACACTCAATTTGTACTTCTAAAATAACAAGTCATTCGGCAAATAAAACACAATTTACTCATTAACGGCACATCATCAATATCAATCCCAGAGTTATACATTTTAACCACTGCACCAAAGCACTACAAATCATAGCTATAACCCTCTCAATTTTTCGTTTGAAGATACCATAGTTTCATTCTTAAGACCGTTTAAATTACGACAATTAATCCACTTCAAATAATGGTTTAAGCGAACATAAATACTTACAGCATAAATACTTACATTTTAATCACGACCAAGCAGTAGGACATCTTAATTGTAACTATGACATCTTTTAATTTCAGCTTACGACATTAATATTTAATCAATTCCAGCAACAAATTACCTTAATTTCATTACAAAAAGTCATATTCGGACAGCGTGCATGGAGTTTGCATGCCTCGACAGTTCATTCAACTACTAACAATCATCAAGACTTTTCCCTCAATTTTCATCACACATACCAGCATTAGAGTATAATTAATCATTCAAGAAATAACTTAAACTCACACCATATGGTCCATCTAATAAAAAGCTTGACTTTCTACAGAAAAGAAAATACATTATTGGAAATGACCATTAGTTGTTTCACTGCAGACTTTGATTCTTCCTCATCTAACATACAGCCTTAGGCAGATTAAGATTAATTGTACTCACTAGTACTAATTGTGTAATAAAAAGAGTCAGTTGCCACTTTTTTTCCATCATCATTGCGGTTCCAATGGTAGAATGCATGTGTCCTATTTTGGATCTCTAGTGTCGAATGACCATAACTAGCTTCTCGGAATGCGAATACTACGGTTGGGGATCTAAAATATGCGTAATCAAAAACCATTTGCTTAATTTAGCAAGGAATGTAGTTTGTAATGATCAAGCTGTAAACAAGTACATAAATATCATTCTTGTCTTTATTGCAACATGCCATCAAACTAACCTTCCACTAGACTTTCTTGATTTCCACCATCTCAAGCGGTGATGTAAACCGGAGTGATTTGTCCGGTATGTGGTAACGTTTCGCCACTTGATGCATTGTAACTTATATTTGAGATTCGATAATGAATATTCAAAGGAAAGAAGTATGAGCCTTCCTTCCATAAAATAGACCAATGGTTGTACTGAAATAGACCTGTATAATGGGCAACAAATTATGTATGAAAAAGTTTAGTATAAAGAGGGTTTTATGTTGCTATTTGAGAGTATGGATACCTCTGATGAACTAAAAGCCCTTCTACATTTTTTCTTATAGATATATGCTGGGAATTACGTTTGGCAGCTCCATATTTCTAAATGAAAAGTGATCTCTTTAATTATAAATAAAATAAAATCTCTCTAAAATTAACTTGATTTTACAACTTTAGCAAATAAATTTTTCTTCAAATAAAACATCAAATTAATCATTTAAAAAGCCTGCATAAAAACTTCTTTAGATGATGCAAAATAAAAGAAGTGCTAAGAAGAATAAGAAGAAAAAGGGAAGTGAAATTATAAGGATAGAATCATACAGATCTTTCGTAAGCATGGACATGACCAGCAAAGATTACATCAACATTGTGGTGGACGAACCATTCTTCAAAGACTGCTCGCATACTTTCACCCTCCATGAAATGTGCTTCATTGCTATTGTAGATTGGCATATGCATAAGGACAATAAGCTAAGGAGTCTTCTCCCGGTCAACCTTCTTTAATCCAAACCCTAGCTTCTTGAAAATTCATCGAACTTCAAATAAAAACCTAATGTAAAATAAACAAATAAAAGCCAGAAAGTTCAGAATATTAAAAGAAAAAAAGAATCAACAGCGTGAAGAACTGGTTTTAGGAAAATTTAAAAAAAAAATTAGTGGGGGGTTTTAAGATTTTGGGGATTTGGAGCTTGAAATGAACTTAAAATAAAATTAGAATTGATGGATGGATGGAGTTCGGAAGAAGAAATAAAAGGAGGGAAAATGATGGAAATGGTGATTTTGGGGCAAAATTCAATCTATTTAATTTTCAATCCACTTTTCATTTTTGTTTCTATATTTGAAAGGTTTAATTATTTCTTAAATTCCTTTAAATTAAGTTTGTTTTGTTCCAAACTATATATTTAATTTGCAAATTTTTATAATGGTGTACGAAAATAATTTTAAATAATACGAAAACTCGAGCTAAATATGTCTTCCTGATAAAGAATACGTAGTTTTTTGTATTAAAGAAGATGGAGCTTATGATGTTACGATAGAATCGAACAAATCAGAAGAATCAAATCAATCCGAAAGAAGTTCATGATTGGTTAATACAAAGGTTAATTATATTCCTTTGATTCTTTATTTTACTTGAAGTATTCGTGTCTGAAACTTGTTTCAACACAGCATGGACATATGACATTCTAATAACCCTACAAATAAGGGTGAAAAAACTTGATTAAAAATAACTCAGTTCCGGTTGACATCGGTTAACTGATTCACTGACCAAACCGTTCTTTAGTAGTATTGGCCTCTCATTCACTCCCGTCTTCATTTGATCTTTCCTAAACCTTAAACCTTAAACACTACATCTGAAACCCTAAATCCAAAATCCAAAACCTAAAATTTTAAACATTAAACCCTAAACTATAATCCTTAAATCCTAAACCATCAAGCCTAAATCATAAACCTTAAACCCTAAATTAATTAGATAAAATTTGAATATTATATATTCTTTCAATATTTTAGGAAATTTAAATAACATTTTCAATTTACTAATTAATTTTGTTTCTCTAGAGATGCATGCATGGGTTAGCAATTTTTAAATTTTTATTATATATAAAGTTTATCTATTATCTCTTTTACAATTATATAAGAAATTATTTAATATATAAATTAAAAATAATCAGTCATATACCCAAAAATTTTAAAATTATTTTAAATAATAGTATTTTAATTTTTTCATTTTTAACATATATTTTTATGTATTTACTTTCAAATTTTTCTACGTGTCATTATTTTTTTGAATATTTTAAATATTCAATTAAAAATAAATTGTATTTAAACTAATATAAATAAACTAGTTAAATAATAAATAGCGAGGAGCAAAACGACACCGCTTTTGTTTAAAATAAAATATTTTTTGCAGCGTTTTTAACCTTAAAAATTAATATCATAGCAATTCTTTAATTTCTTAATTATGAAAATTTTTCCATTAACAATGATTCGGTCATCAAACATATTTTGACCTTAAAATTCATCTTTAAAGATAAAAATAACAATTATGTCTAATATGAATATGGCCTTTTCTATGCTTGTCATGAAAAATGCAAGTGAGGATATATGAATCTTAAACCTTATTCTCACTTGAAGCTATTAAGTCATTTTAATTTGACTATATATAATTATTAACACTCATTATGTAATTTTTAAGAATATTGATATTTTAAATCCAAAGATATTAGTTTAAAATATTAATACCACAATTTTTATTTAATATAAAATTAATTTATTAGAAAAGTGATATATACAATTTTAAAATTAGTGATTGGTGGTATATCGGGAGTTAGGACATAAGAGTTTTTCTTTTCATATGGCAACGCTTTTATATAGTTGGGAAAGGTATAACACAAGTTGGCATAGTGTTGGACAAAACTGACTCTTATTTAAGAGTTGCCTTAGGCATGCATGTCCTGACCCTTATACAGAGAGTTGGCCAAAGCATATGTCGACAAGTCTATCCCAACACTTAGGAAAGTGTTAGCCTAAATGTGTCGGCATAGTGTTGGATAAAGCCGACTCTTATATAAGTGTTGCCTTAGGCATGCATATACCAACTCTTATACAAAGAGTTGGCCAAAACGTATGCCGACAAGTCTACCCCAACACTTAGAAAGTGTCGGCATAGTGTTGAAAAAACTGACTCTTATATAAGCATTGTCTTAGGCATGCATATCCCAACTCTTATACAAAGGGTTGACCAAAGTGTATATCAACAAGTCTATCCCAACACTTAGGAAAAGTGTTGGACCAAAAGTGTCGGCATAGTGTTGGACAAAGCTGACTCTTATTTAAGCGTTGCCTTAGGCATGCATATCCCAACTCTTATATAAAGAATTGGTCAAAGTGTATATTGACAAGTCTATCCCAACACTTAGGAAAGTGTTGGCCCAAAAGTGTCGGCATAGTGTTGGACAAAGCCGACTCTTATTTAAGCGTTGCCCTAGGCATGGATATCCAAACTCTTATACAAATAGTTGGCCAAAACATATGTCAACAAGTCTATCCCAACACTTAAAAAAGTGTCGGCCCAAAAGTGTCGGCATAGTGTTGGACAAAGCCGGCTCTTATTCAAGTGTTGCCTTAGGTATGCATATCCCAACTCTTATACAAATAGTTGGCCAAAACATATGTCGACAAGTCTATCCTAACACTTAAAAAAGTGTTGCCCCAAAAGTGTTGCAGTAAACATATTTTGTTGTAGTGTTATATTAATAATTTATCATATTATATGCATTATACTCTTTGAAGGTACTACCGCTTTATAATAATAAAGTTTCAAATTGAGTATAAATCAATGTTATCTTTTTGTGCTGTTTTAAACAATATGTTTTTCTTTCTTGTAGTTTACAATTGATTAAGGCTTAATGCTTGGCCTTCCATTTTTTATTTTCATTTGGTTTAGTGTTGAAAAAGTTATTGACATGTAGCGCCATTAATGTACCATGTGACACTTTTAGTCAAGTAGAATGTGACACATCGTGTTCATGTTTATTGAAATTAATATATATAAATTTAAAATATTTAAATATATATAATAATTAAAAAATAATTATTTAGAAAATATATCATTGACTTTGATCAATGTTGACTAACGTTAACTAGATACTGACTAGTGTTGATTGGCACCGATTAGCCGTTGATTAAATTTTAATTTTAATTTTTAATATTTTTAAAATTTAAGATTTTTATAGGAATTATGTATATTTATTTTTAAAATTATTACAAATATTCTAGATTTTTTTGGATTTTTTAATTTTTTTGAATATTTTATCCATTGTTTTGAATTTTTAGATTTTTTTATATATGCGGGTGTTTTGAAAAAAAAAACACAAGGTAAAAAATAGCGGAAGAAATTGAGAAATTAGACACACATTAACTTGGAAAAACCCTTTCAAATGGAATAAAAAATCATGGAGAAAGATAATTTTACTATAATGGTAAAAGAACGAAGAGTACAAAAGGTGGAGATAAAAAAACTAAACCCTAAAATCCAAAAAATAAAGAACCCTCAAAACAAAAACACAAAATTCTCCAAAAGTATTATAAGTTCTAATATTTTAATGTGTGTGTTTTCTAAGGTTGTAAAAGAGCCTATTTATAGGCTAGATTCGTAGGAAAAAATAAATTCTGCTAATAAATGCTAAATATATTGTACTAATAAATACTAAATCTTCTAGAAAGAAAATATATTTTGTTTAACTTAACTTACAAGTAATCTCTTATTTTATTTAATAGGAATTTGAGACACACAACTCTAACATCTTTTAATCATTATTACCATTTTTCTAGGATATATCTATTTGAAAATTTTGAGAGCTTTTAGTAATTTTCTAAGTTTTAACTTTGCTTTCAATTTTCATAATTTTTTGAATGTTTATATATTATTTGGAGTATTTAAAAATAGAATTTGAAATTTTATATGATATATATATTATTTTTAATTAAAATATTATACATAATATTAAAAATAAAAACTGCATTGCATTCTAATAGCGTTATGTGTTAGCTTTTTTTTACCATAATGAGTTAAGGTTAAAGTTTCACATTCAGGTTAAACTTTTCATTATTTTTATCAAAAAGATAACAAAGAATATTGGCACAATATTAACATTAAAGTTTTAGACTCGAATTTTCATTAGTTAAAGATTTTTTATTTACAGAAACTACTGCTTTGTTTTTTCAAAAATGTTGGCACATTGTGGGAGGAGAAGTGACTCAATATTGCTTAGATGTGCTGAGTAGGAGAAAGGATACTGGAGTTATCAATCGTATCAGTAATGTTCTCATCCCAAAAATAAGTGAGCCACAAGATATATCGTAGTTTTGACTGATTAGTTTGTGCAATGTGATTTACAAGGTGATATTTAAAGTTGTGGTTAATAGATTCAAATTGATGATTGGTAGATGTATCAATAAAGCACAAGCGACTTTTATTTTTGGGAGACAGATTACTAATAATGCTCTCATTGTGTCTGAGATATTGCAAACTATGAAACTGAAATAAAAGGGGATGATAGGAAACTTTGCTTTGAAGTTAGATATGAGTAAATCCTACGATAGGGTAAAATGAAGTTTCACTGAAAAATATGATGTGCCGATTGGGTTTCTATGATGAATGGGTGTCTCTTGTGATGGGGTATGTTACAACGGTTTCCTACTTAGTTTTAATGAATGGAATTCAACGTGAAGAGTTTAGACCTTCCAGGGGTTTGAGACAAGGTGACTCTTTGAGCCCATATTTGTTTTTGTTATGCTCAGAATGCTTTTCTACCCTTCTTAAAATGGCAAAGCTGGAAGGGAGAAATAAGGGTATGCGGGGTAGAAGAAGTGATTTATACTTAACCCATCTGTTCTTTACTGATGGTAGTATCCTGTTCGGGGAGGCAACGTTGGAAGGTGCCAATACAATTAAAGCAATAGTGAGGGAGTATGAGAAGGTGTCGGGCCAGCTAGTAAACTTTTAAAAGCCTCTGCTCTATTTTAACAGTAATGTCTTAGATGATTTAAAAAGGTAAATTGGGGAGGTCCTAGGGGTTAGGGTCTCAAGCATCCCTGAAAAATACCTTGCATTGCCGAATATGGTTGGCAGATGAAAGAAAGAGGAGTTTGCAATTTTTAAAGACATATTTGAAAAGTGAATTGAATGTTGGAGTTTGCGTCAATTATCTCTTGGAGGTAAAGAGGTTTTCATTAAATCAAATTTACAATCAATTCTAGTTTATATGATGCAATGTTTCCTTTTACCAATTTCCTTATACTATGAGTTGGAAGGAATTATTAGTCGATTTTGGTGGAGATACTCTAAATAAAAAAAAAGGTATTCATTGGTGCCAATGGAAATCAATATGTAAGCTGAAAATGCTGGGGAGGGATTGGGGTTTAGGGATTTAGCAAAATTTAATATAGCACTCTTAGCAAAATAGGGGTGACGATTGATGGTAAATGATGATTGCTTGTTTGCACGTGTTATGCAAGCTAAATACTATCCGAATGGTGAATTTATAAATGCTGAGTTAGGAGCTCACCCTTCTTATACCCGGAGAAGCATTTGGAGTGCTCGGGGATTGTTGGAATAAGGAATAGTATGGAGGGTTGGCAACAGTAGAAGAACCAACATTCGGAATGATGCATGCCTTCCATGACCTGGATCAGGTTGAATATAAGTTCAGAATATGGACATTAATTATTTAAGGGTGGTTGATCTTATAGATAGTAAATCTGGTACTTGGAAAATGGAAGTTGTGAATAACTTGTTTGATGAGGAGAAAGCAAATAGGATTTTGAACATCTTAGTAATTGGAGTTGAACAGAGGGATGAGCTAGTCTGGAGGGGTGATAATACATGAGTGTATTCTGTCAAAAGCGGTTACAAATGGCTGATATCTGGGGGTTCGAAGAGGGTGGCGGGAGAGGGGATACAACATGATGTAGCTTTACAGAATTTTTATAAGCTATGGAGTAGAGTTGATCATGGGCCGGATTTAGGCCGGACCCAAACAAAATTCTAAGTCTATTTTCTAGGCTAAGGCTCAGTCCGACTCAAAATATGAACTTAAAAAATTGTCCAAACTCGACCCAAATTAAAATTGTTAAGCTTGAGCTGATTCATATTAAAATTTTTTAACTTATTTTATTAAATAAAAATTTAAAATATAATAAATTAAATATATTTAAAAATATAAAAACAAATATTAAAATAAGAAACAAATAAAAATTATACTAAAATAATTCTTAAAACAAAACCCAAATTGAAAGTGAAAGTGAAATTAAAAAATTAAAGTAAAAAATTTGAAATGATTAAAAATAAAATAAAATAAAATATTTATTATATAATTCAAGCCGGGCTAAAATTTTTGCCCGAGGCCCAACCTATTTTCTAAACGGACCTCATTTTTTGTCTAAACTCATTTTTTGAACTCATATTTTTACACGAATCTTCTACTATGGAACCTTAACATTGCCAGCAAAATTTAAAATTGCAGCAAGGAAAATAACTAACAACTATATTCCTACTTTTGATAATCTACAAAAGAGGAACCTGACGGCAATTAATTGTTGTCTATCTCGTCCAGTGAAAGAGGAGTCGATGAGCCACGTGTTCAGAGATTGTACGTTCTCAAGGCAAGTCCTGCAAGGTATGGGGGTAGTTTTCTCCCCCACAAGTGATGAACAAATTTGGGAAAACTAGTTAGATAATATGTTTATAAGTAGTAATGTGGATAAACGTAAACTAATTGCAACCGCATTTTGGGCTTGTGGTATAACAGGAACAAGATCTACCATAATGGGGAAAGGCAAAATGCGCTTGGTCAACTATCCTTTATTACTGCTCATAACTCAGTAACTCCCTAGAGAGGAAAACAACAAGTTTTATTATTAAGCAGGATAACAAATGGACTCCACCAGAAAAGAGACGTGATTAAAATAAGTTATTATGCATCCGTTAATAGACTTTCACTTAGGTCAGCTTTAGGAATAGTATTTAGAGATAAGGAGGGGTTTATTTTGGCAGTATATGTGTACCCTAATGAATATGTGGCAGATCCAATGACGGCGGAGGCACAAGCCTGTCTTCAAGCTTTAGTGATGGCTGAAGAGTTAGGCTTCTAGAAATTGGTGGTGGAGGGAGATTCATTGACAACCGTAAAGAAAGCCCAGGCATTAGAGGAGGATAGATCTAATGTTGCTGCTCTAATAAAGGAGATTAAGGAGAGGTCAAGGAAGTTTGCTGAAATAATTGTTAGATTTGCACCTAGATTGGCAAATCGGATGGCACATGCAATGACGGAAGAGGGAAGAGAGTTTCCGGTGCTCGCTTATTGGATTGAGGAGGTGCCGTTTAGAGTTGAGGAAGAAGTTGCAAAGGATCGAAGGGAGTATAGTGTTTGCACTGATGGGGAAGGTGGAAGGGGGGGTAATGGAATTATCTGAAAGGTGAAAGGTTTAGGGATTCGTTCTCTTTTGATGGGATAAATCTTAGGGAAGCAGGACGATGAATCGGGCTGTTTTTGGTAGCTGACGATCGGTTTTCTTGGCAATGGAGGCTGCTATTTAGGGGTTTGAATCGTTTATTTTTTCTGATGTTTTTTTTTTGCTTTGCCTTGGTCGGTGTGTTTGACTGTAATTTTTTTTTTATTTCCTTAGCATTTGTTTAAGGCTTTAATTAGGGGCAGCCACTGTTTCTCTTTTCTATTAGAAAAGAGACAGTTGGTGTAAATGCATTTGAAGAATTAATTGAATAAGAAAACCGCCGGTTTATGGTAAAAGAGAACATACAATTTATGTTGTAATAATATTTGATGCATTGATTATGTATAAGTTGTACATATTTAAACATATTAAATGAAAAAATAAATACTCAAAGATCATAATTAAAAATAAAATACTCAAAAGTAAATATTGATAATTTTATTTAAACATAATATTAATAATATTAATATTTTTAATCATAATTAAAAATAATAGTATAACACCTTATTATTAAATGAAAAAATAAAATACTCAAAAATAAATATTAATAATTAATTTAATATTATTTGTAATTATTATAAATAAATATTAAGATTTCTCAAATTTAGGTTCTTAAGTTTAAGGCTTAGGATATTTGGTTTAATAGTTTAAGACTTAATGTTTAGAGTTTAGGGTTATAGTATTTATTTATAATGAATTGTTATTTAATGTTCAAATAAAGTTATTAAGAATTATTTATAAGCCCTCCACTATATTTTATTTTATTTAGTGATAAAATATCATATTATTATTTATTGATAGTACATAAAATTTAATTATTGATGTTGCATCAAATATAAACCTGATCATGTGTGGGGCCAGTTGTCTAAGCCCGTAAGTTTACCTAAAATGTGGGAGGGTTTGAGAAAAGCATAGGTTTGGATTATGGCTTGAACAAAAAATAAGTCTTGTTTTCTAAACGGGTCGAGCCTTGAGTAAGAATTTTTTGCTTGGGCCTAGCTCGAGTTTGGCTAATTTTTTTTTCTATTGTTGTTTTACGTTTGTTTATTGTTATTTTGTTGTTATTTTGCTATTGTTTTGCTATTATATTATTGTTATTATTTGGATATTGTATAACTCTTATTTATTGTACTATTTTAGTTTATATTTGTTTGCTAAGTTGCAACTATTGTATGAATTTTTTTAAAATGTATTTTCAATTTGCTGAGAAACATTTATTTTAATATTTTTAGTGTATTATATTTTTAAATTTATTTTATATAAAAATAGTATTAAAAAATTAATATGGGCGGAATTAAACTTGGATTCATATTTTTTTATGTGAATTGGATTTAAACAAAATTTTAAACATATTTTTGGGCGCAAAGGACATTGACCCCACCCATCATGCAATTTAGTTATATGCTTATGAAGAGTAGATAGAGTAATTGTATGCTGGACAGCATTACAATTGACAATACTTATACAATTATAATGTTTGGATCTCTTTTAGTCATTCCTTCAATTATTTATTTCACCTTTCATTTTCATGAGGCAGAAAAATGAAGATTGATCATATTTCCAAACTTGTCTAAGAACATTCGTATATCATATTTCCAATTGATGAAAAGAGTGGAAAAAGACAGAAGAATTAAGTAGAGTTGGTTAGAGATGTTATCGGAGATGCCAAAAAGTTTCCAACCTTTCAACAACAAAAATCCTGCCTTGTACTAAAATTAACACTCTCTTGTTAATATGGTTTTACTTGCCTTTCTTATCTGCCGACAAGACTTGGAATTTGTTTGATATATGCCTTCACAATTTTTCTTTTTTTTATTATTATAAATTTCCTTATCTCTATAGTTATTTATATTGAATTTTATATATCCACCTTCTCATTACCAACTTTACATAATGCTTTATATTATATTAAATTTTATAAAACTAAACCAAACATATTATATACTCTCATATAAAATTAAGGACTTATAATAAAATATACAAAAGATATTTATAAAATTATAATAAAATGTATAAAATAATTATGATATTTTAGGAAATAGTCCTTAATTATACTTGAATACCATTTGAATTTAAAATTTAAAATTTAATTTCTTATTTTTCAATTTAAAAATTCTTACTCCAATCATTGTTACTCTTCATCTATATAATCGCGCTCATGCCAACTTTAAAGCAAATCATTATGAATTTAGTAAGCGCGTGTACAATTGTCAAGACCGCCAAAAATAAATTTTACTAAAATTAAACTTATAGATAGCAATGAGTAGGGTCAAATCCACAAATACCAATCATAATTTTATTTTTAATTTACAAGAAAAAATAAAATAAGGGGTTTAAAATTGAAAAAAGTAAAAGAGATTGTAAAATAAAGGATAAGAAAATCAATGTAACGAAGCTCCAACTAAAAGTAAAATATTTATTTAATTCAAGAGTTTGATCATTAATGCAAAATGAATTTTAGTGTTTTTTGAGTTTGGGTTGTGAAATAACTTCAATTAAAGATTCCAATTTGCTTCAAATTGGTATATTATAGGCCCCAAATGGAGTTTTATAGTTTAAGTTATGATTAAAATACTTTAGTAGTTGTGTAGAAAGTCTAATCGGTAAAAACTTATCAAAATAAATGTTAAGTTCACTTTTCTCCAATTATTCACCTAAATCAATAATAAAATAAAATATAAGTTTAAATACTATAAATTGAAGGAAAAATATTACAAATAATTAACAACTCACGCACTCATCTCATAGTCAACAAATATTGATAAAAATTATTACCGTTATTTGCGAATGATGTAAAATTTTATATAAAAATGTAAAAAGAATTAAATTTTAATTTTAATTGCAAATATTATACTTTATAATTTTTATGCATGTTTTAGTATATAAATTAGCAATAAATTAATTTAATTAGTAATATTTAGTTACTATCGTGCCTAAAATTTTATCAAAGAGAAAAAATAATTTATTTTAAAAAATCTTATTTTATTAGAATTTTTACTTATTTTTCAAATTTTAAATTTAAATTTGTAATAAGCAAACTAGGCATAAATATTTACAAAAACTACAAAAGTGACATTCTAATAAATATAACGGGAGGGGTGGATAAAACCGTTCAAGAATCTGATTCAAATAATAATAATAATAATAATAGCCTATAAGATTGAGGCAGAAGCTAATAATTTTGGATATTTTGCCATCCTACTACAGAAGGTGCGGAAAGTGAAGCCAAAATATAAAGCCCTCGAGCAACCTCCAGCTGGTTCAACTGCATTACCCTCATCCCACCCGTTTTGAATTCAATGTTTTACACTCAAAATTAGCTATATATTAGTATTTTTTTTTTTTCTTTTATCCTTACAGGCCTGGTTCCTTTTTTTTTTTTTTTAGGATTAATGGCCACATGCGACCTATTTTTTGGTCACTTTCACTAGACAAAACTCTCATGCTAAATCAACAAATAATGTATCATTGAATTAAATATTATATAACCCAAAAATTCGACGACAGACGGCTACCTTTCTAACCTAATTTCGGTAGAATTTATGCTTGGTTTAAGCAATTGGGAATTTTTTTTATAGACTTGTCTGCGCAAGTAAAACAAGTAATTTACAGCAAATTTGGCTGCTTCTTGTTGAAGTTATAGTAAAATACTAATAACCAAGAAATTTGTAACAGGATGTCATTTTATTTTTGAGGTTGGTTTAATAGAAAGTAAAAAGTGATATTTACATATCATCTATTAAATAAAATTGTTGATGAAACTTAAATTTTGATATTTATCGAATTTATCGGGACTTTTTAATATAGAGAAAAAAAAAAGGTGTTTTAATAAGCGGCGTGGCCGGCGCCTGGAAACTAAAAAAGTAGGCTAATTGAATGAAATGATGGTGTTGGTGTCCACCTCCAACTACTCCGACCCCTCTTCACAACTGCCCAGGTTTATACGTAAAATACATGTATATATTTGTGTTGGTAAACGTTAATTACTCTATTTATTGATAACCTTTTTTTTATCAATGAGAAACTATTGGTTTTCCTTATGTCAACCACGGTTTTTTCATGCTACATAAAGCCAGCGAATCGCTTCAACAATATCATTGCCATTGTCTCTTACACTCCTTTATTTCTAAAAGGGAAAAAAACCATTAACCGTCTTCTTCCTGCTTTGCTCTTCCCATAGCATGGGGGCTCACCCTTGTTTTCAACCTGTTTCGAAATGTGGCAGTGACGGAAGATCAAATCAGACGGTGGCTGCTGATTTAGATGGAACCCTTCTTGTGGCACGTAGTGCTTTCCCTTACTACATGCTTATTGCCCTCGAAGCTGGCAGCCTGTTAAGAGCACTGCTTCTCCTACTATCCGTTCCAGTCGTGTATTTTACCTACTTGTTCATCTCTGAATCTTTCGCCATTAATACCTTCATTTTCATCTCCTTTGCCGGGTTAAAGATAAGAGACATTGAGCTGGTTTCCAGGTCTGTGTTGCCAAAGTTTTATGCGGACGATGTTCACCCCGAGACTTGGAGAGTTTTCAGCTCCTTTGGTAAAAGATACATTATTACCGCAAATCCTAGAATAATGGTGGAACCTTTTGCCAAGACATTTCTAGGAGCTGACAAGGTTATTGGAACGGAGCTGCAAGCGACAAAAACAGGCAGGGCAACTGGGTTTACCATTAAACCAGGAGTTCTCGTCGGAGAACACAAAAGGGCTGCCATCTTGAAGGAATTTGGCACTGAATTACCAGATTTAGGCCTGGGAGACACAGAAACTGACCATTATTTCATGTCATTGTGCAAGGTTCTTTATCACATAACAAACCCTTCCCTTTTCTTTACCGTCATAATTGAACTTTTCAAGCTGTTTCCTAAATTAGTATAGGTTCTTAAAACAGATTCCTCAAACATAACTATTAACTTTGTGTTTACAAAAAGGTTGGTGAGAGTATTTATGCTCCATAATGTTTTGTTTGATATTTCTCCTGATGTCTTTCTCAGCCTTTAGATAGCTGCTGGCTTTTTATAGTTACAACTTAAATTTCTAATGGTCCAAATGGTCCCCTACTAATCTCTTCAACTTCGTTATACCATGATTAATGACTCGTGAAACTGAGATTGTCAACTACAACATGCAATTTAATTTTCACATTTTCAGGCCATTTTTACTCCAACCCTATCCTTGTGATGTTCAATATGTAGTTGTAGCCATAGATATTGAAACTAATGACTCTAATCATCGATTTAGCTCTGTTTTTGTTATAAAACAAACTACCCCATATACATGACGCTAGCTAGTTTTAATTATGCATGGTCTTGCTCTTAAGTTGATGTTTTGTGTGTGTGCAGGAAGGATACATGGTGCCAAGAACCAAATGCGAGCCATTACCAAAAACCAAGCTTCTAAGCTCTGTAATATTTCATGAAGGACGGCTGGTCCAAAGACCAACCCCATTGGCTGCCCTCTTGACCTTCCTATGGCTTCCTATTGGTTTCATCCTCTCCCTACTAAGGGTCTATCTCAACATCCCTTTGCCTGAGAGAATTGCTCGGTACAATTACATGATCCTAGGAATCAAATTGATTGTTAAGGGTACCCCTCCACCTGCACCTAAGAAAGGCCAAAGTGGAGTCCTCTTTGTTTGCAACCATAGAACAGTTTTAGACCCAGTTGTGACAGCCGTTGCCCTAGGCCGAAAAATTAGTTGTGTTACTTATAGTATTAGCAAATTCACTGAAATTATTTCCCCGATTAAAGCTGTTGCCTTATCAAGGGAAAGAGAGAAAGATGCAGCTAACATCAAGCGCCTTCTCGAAGAAGGTGACTTGGTCATATGCCCCGAAGGGACTACCTGCCGAGAACCGTTTCTGCTGAGATTCAGCGCATTGTTTGCTGAACTCACTGACAGAATCGTGCCGGTGGCGATCAATGCAAGACAAACAGTTTTTCACGGAACAACGGTTAGGGGATACAAATTGTTGGATCCTTACTTCGTTTTCATGAATCCAATGCCAACTTATGAGATCAACTTCTTGAACCAGCTGCCTGCAGAGCTCACTTGCAATGGTGGAAAGCCAGCTATTGAAGTTGCAAACTACATACAAAGGGTGCTGGCTGGAACATTGGGGTTCGAATGCACTAACTTGACAAGGAAGGACAAGTATGTTATGCTTGCAGGAACAGATGGTCGTGTTCCATCAAAGAAGGAAAAAGAACAAGAAAAGCAAAAGGGTTAAGGGGATAAATAAAAAGGAGGATCAGTATTCAGAGCTAAATTAATTTATATTGTTTTGTCTATTGTTTCCATTATGTTAAAAACTGTCTCGACAAATAAAAAATGATTATGATGCTAATTATAAATAGAATAGCAATGTATAATTTGCTTCTGTTTTGATACATACAAATGTTGAATGTGTTAAGCCGAATGCCTAACAATATGACACCGGTATATGCGACCCTATCTGCATTCTCATTCTTTCAGGATTTGGGATATCACCATTGTTTCAAAAGAAAAATTGAATGATGATCATTAAGTTAAAGAAGAACAGTCATTAATAACTTCTTTAAAATTAGCTCAGTGTCGGTGATTTTTGTGGAAATCTTCACATTTCTTCTTGATATCTCCCATTGAATTTAACAAATGAGCAATATGACCAAGGCTACAACCTACAAGCAATCTGGATTTAGTTAACTTCAAAGCAGTAAAGAACATAAGCAATTCACGAAACAATAAATCCACCATAATTGTATCTAATAAAGTATTAGAAAAATCAGTGGACTGGTTAGGATTTGAGTGGTCCATCTTGGCAAAGGTGACCATTGACCATTGACCATTGACCAATGACCAATGACCGATTCCCATCTTCCTTCCTTGAAACAGCTGGATTTCTTACATCCCAGCCTCACTCCTGGCTGTGGAAGAAAGAGCATTGAAGTTGATACAACACTCTGTAGTTGCTTCAAATGCGGCATTATGTTAAACACCCTGTCGGTGTCAGACAGCCCCACAATTGCAGCACCTCTTAAATTTTGTCTGTTTAATGTAAGGGCCGAGCATTTATTATATTGTTATCTTAGTAAAACTCTGATATTTTCTTACTGATCAGTATATTGTTCAGTCTGAGAATATCCTTTTTGACATGTGTATGGATATGATCCTCCTTATATTCTATTAAAAACATTTGATACGCAAAAAGGGTTGCTTTAAACTTCCAAGTTCCATAACTTGGTCGTAAAGAAAGAAAATTGGAGGTTGCAATGTATACAACTCGTGGAATCCAATCCAACTACTTCACCATTAGGCTATGGACAAGTTGGGATCCTTGTTGGAAAGCTTATGGGCCAGTTTGTCAACATGAGACACCTATACGTGATATGGATTCAGATTCTATTCATCTAATGATGCGGTCGTTGAGACCACAAAAAATATCCTATTCCCTGTAAAATAGTAAAAATAACAGTAAAGGGGAAGTAGGGTCGAATTCTCAGAGACCAGATTGTACGAATGTTCGTTCTTAGAATCCTAGACAATTTCTTGGCCAAGAAAACCTGCGTTCCTGAAAAATAAAAAAAAAAATTTAGAATTTTGATCTAGAAAAATAAAAACAGAATTTAAAGTGAATTGAAATTGCAAAATTAAATAAATTGCGAAAATTAAAATGAGGAATATGAAAATAAATAGAGTTTAGGGAAGAGTAAGTTTCTTATGTGGCGAGATTCTAGCCTCCGGTTGTTTCGTTCCGCCTTGGGTTTAATCCCTGGCTTTTAAGTAACCCTTCTCGAGCAGGATAAGCCAGTTATAGTGAAAGAGAACGCCAACGACCACCAGCTCCAAGGATTTAAACTTAAAATTTGGCGGAGCCTGACTCTAGCCAGTAATCGCTTTTGTAGGACTATCTTCTGCTAGATCATCACTTCCCAACGGCAAATATCATGCCGCTTTGTCTCTTAGATTCATCAACCTCTGACGCAGAAAGCCAATGAACCGACTGTGCAACTTTCCCAAAACATACAAAGCGACCGTTCCTTGCACAACTTGAAAAGATCACCTATTAAGGGGTATAGACGGAAGCGTCAGCCCCGTAATGCGGAGAAACGATGAATATCTTGTTGAGAAGGCTAAGCGCGGGTTCTAAGCCTCATGAACCTTTTTGGGGGAATTTTGACAACCTTCGGCTAGATGGGTTTAGTGGCTCATGATTTTTGGGAAAGAAATAAATATAATAGAAATGAGATTTTTATTGAAGAAAATATGGAGAGAACAAAAGACAGCATTTTTGGGAGAATGGGTGTTTACAGAAAAAAGAGATGTCAAATATGTGCCACTCCATCCCCTATTTATAGTACTAGAAAACCTAGCTTATTCCTAATTAAATTCTAAAATATAAATACAAATAAATAAAGATAATTAAAGATAAATAAAGATAAATGAAAATAAATCCTAAAATTAAATCTATATAATTATCCTTTATAATTATCCTAATAACATTAAATAGAGTCTTGTGCTATAAAATCTTTTCTTTTGCATTTTTGTCCTTAGGTCTTCCATGTTTGTATTTTCGGCACCACATTTTTCCCTCTGTCGCATGTTGCCCCAATTCATCTTTAATTTCACGGTTTTCGCTCTTAAATTTACTTTTGCCTTTAATTTAGTCCCTAAAAGATAAAAGACCATAAATAGCCCAAATTAGTAGAATCATACTCAAAATAAATATGCAATCAGCACATAAAAATATGACGTTCTAGAGTATTATCAAATTCCCCCTACTTAGCCCATGCTTGCCCTCAAGTATAGTTCCTGTCCACTGTGAAAATTAGATGCTGCCATGAAAGAATTTCTACTCCAAAGTTTTATAAAATTATAGTCAAAATGCATACGAAAAATAAAGAGAATCCTTAGCTTGATTTAAGTAAAATTGAAAAAGTGTTCCAATTAACACACATAAAATTAAGATCGACTTGGATTATTTCATGAAAATTAGATAATTTACCAAATCTATCAAGACATCTTATTTATTTCTCCCTTTAGTCCCCAAATTTTATTAATGCATATTTATTTATTTATTTTTACTTTAATTTCAACTTTATTTATTTACTTTCACTTAGGAAAATATTGAACCTTTTGACGCGAAGAGAGATGACAGCCAAGCACCCCACCCCGGTTACTCAGCACAACACATTCCTAATTTTTATTTTTCTTAAGAACATATCGAACCTTTTGATGTGAAGAGAGATGACAGCCAAGCACCTCACCCCGGTTACTCAGCCCAACATGTTCTTAAAAATTAATTTCGATTAGCGGAGTTTTACCTAACATGTCACATAACCTTTTGATGCGAAATAGGATGACAACCCAAGCACCCTACCCCGGCTACTCAGTCAGTCACATTTTTAAGCTGCACTCATAACCGCAGAAAAATTGTTAACATTAAACGAAATTTTAATTTTGGAGAACTTAGGAAAAACAATCAAGTGTCAATAATAAGTTTCAATAATCACCTAATAGCCATGAACATAAATTTAGCATGCAATCATATTAAGTGTCCACTTTATATTAAGACTTAATCAAATTTACTAAAAGCAAAATAGGGTTAACTCTATTAATCATAATTATTTCAACTAAAAAAAATAAAACAGTGGAGATGAAATCTATCAAGCAAAATCATAATTAACTCAGTAGATAAGAATCATGCATGGAGGTCAAACAGTGGCCAAGTCATGGTCAAATTCTTGGGCATGAAAAGAGGCAGAATATTCGAAAAAAAATAAATGTAAGGGTAAACGAGCACAAGGCAACAAAGAATAATAATACAACAAAGAAAAGCTGACGGATAAAGCAGCGAAATAATGAGGAATACCTCCCCCTAGTTAAAACACATTGTCCTCAATGTGGAAGAAAATAAACAAATAGGTGGAAAAAGTTTAGAAGAACTTTCCGTGTAATTACTGTCGTAAAGGACAACACATGCGGAGAGGAGGGCGATGTGAGGTGGTTTCGTGCGGAAGAGAAGAAGAAGGCGAACCCGTGTATAGGAATGGTGTTTGGTTGAAGGGTGAGTGTTTGGAGGCAGGTTTTAGGGAATCTAGGGCAGGAATGCACTATTCCAGATTGGAATAGGGATGGAATAAGAGCTGTTTCATGCCAATTTTTTTTAGTTTTTCTCCTTTTTGTCCCTATTTTCGCGTTAGTGTACCTAGATAAAAGAAGAGAATTTTATCAATATCCAAAAATAAAGTAAAAAATAATGAAATAAAATAATAAATACTAATAAAATAAAATAATAATAATAAATACTAATAAAATGAAATAAAATAATAAATAATAAAAATTAAGAAAAGTAAAAAATAAAGGTTAGGTTGCCTCCCAACAAGCTCTTGTTTAACTTCACTAGCTTGACGCCTCAACTAGTATTGGGGCTGTTCCGGCTGAATTCTTTCGTTCGTATGAGCTTGGAAATTCTCCTTTTTTTATCACATCTACCATATTTGGGTTTAATCGTCCTTGCGTCTCTTTCATTGGTTTCATATTTTCATTCAATGGGTTGGTCCCTTTTAAGTCGGTAATGGCCTTATCATTCTCCAAATATGTGAATTTGAGATGCTCGAGAAGTGATTTTAATTTCGGATCTGATGCCTGTACAACAGAAGGTAGAAATTTAGTATCCATAGGAACCAATAATTTATTAACAGATTCAAAATCATCAAACATCATGTTAGATTTATCTCCATAAGATGACTCAAAAGTTTTTTCTACTGATGAGTTAATTATGTCGACACGGTTTTCGTCCAAGACTTCACTTGGGTGGATAATAGTGCCATAAACGTTAAACTTCACGATCTCCCCATCAAACTCCATCGTGAGGGTTCCGCTTCGTACATCAATCTTAGTATTTACAGTACTAAGGAAAGGTCGCCCCAACAAGATGTCTGAAGACCCAGGAGCATTATCCTCCTCCATTTTTATCACATAAAAGTCTATAAGGAAGATAAGTCCATTGACTTTGACTAATACGTCCTCGAGGAATCCTTCGGGATGCACAATGGACCTGTCTGCTAACTAAATGATAACACCTGTTTTTGTCGAAAAACTCGCGTTAAGTGATTCATAAACAGAAAAAGGCATGACATTTATGGAGGCCCCTAAATCACACATAGCCTTCTTAATTCCCAAATGGCCTATTTTGCATGGTATTCCAAACATGCCTCTATCCTTACATTTTGCCTGCATTTTCACTGTAACACCGCGGGTACATTCTCACCAACATTCACCCTTTCATTACCTGTTAATTTTCACTTGTTGGTGCAAAGCTCTTTAAGAAATTTAGCATATCGCGGAATATACTTGATGGCATCCAACAGCGGAATGTTGATCTTGACATTCCTAAATGTTTCGAGGATCTTCTTGTCCTCTTTACCTCTTTGACATTGGTCGAAACGTTTTGAAAATAGAGGTTAAATTTTAGGCAATGGAGATCTTGGTTAGACCTGTTCGCCTTTTTCGGGTTTTTCCTGGTGATTTCTTGGCCAAGATTCTTATCAGGAATTGGTTCCAGTACCTTTCCACTTCGCAACGTCACTGCATTTGCATGTTGTCTTAGATTAGGTTCTGTTTATGATGGCAGCTTCCCTTGAGAGTTCAATTTCTCAATTGACGTGGTTAATTCTCTTATAGATGCTTCAATTTTTGTTGAAAATCAAGCATATTAGCTGTAACAGACCGAAACTGATCCTAATCGGAACGGTGGTTTCGGGACCACGAATCCGAACCCGAGAAATATTTAAATATTATATTTAGTGCTTATTATATATGAATTTATATGTGGGAAAGTTTCGTAGAAAAATTTTATCGTTTAAGTATTGAATTTGATAAAAAAAACTTAATCGCGTAAAAAGTAAAAGTGGCCAACTAAAGTGTAATGTGTTAAATTGAGCATGGCTTTTTAATGTGAGGTATTAAAAGGAAAATAGCCCATTTTAGGTTAATGGCCGCCACCTTGATGCATGTAATAGTGTTTGAGTTTTATAATATATAATATTACATTATATGTTAAAATAAACTAATAAATATATGTAAATAAAACAAACAATTAAAAAGCCATGTCTTGTTCATCTTTGGCGAAAAACACAAAAGAAAAGGGAGAAAAGCTTTGAAACATTCGGCCTTATTCAAGCTTAAATAGGTAAGAAATCTAGCTCAGTTTTTGTTAATTTTTACGTTTTTGAGATCGTTACTTAGTATATTACCCGACCCATGCTAGAATTTCTAAGATTAGTGTGTATGTATGAATCGGCCATTGATGAATGCTTGAGGTTTATGATGCTTGATGATGTTAGATGATAGATAGGTTAAAAATTAGTATATTATGTGTTGGAAGTTTTGGTGAATTTGTGTTTTGAGGGCCAAATTGTAAAAATAAAATTTTAGAGGGGCTTAATTGCAAAATAAATGAAAGAAATGGACTTGTATAGTCCTTATACATATTCGACCCTTAAGGAGTATGGGGAAATTTGATGTATTTTGAGTTTTATGCAAATAGAACTAAATTGCAAAGTATTGAAATAGTAGGGGTAAAATGGTAATTTTCCTATTTATGTGCTTAGGGACTAAATTGAGATGAAATGTACTTGAATGAGCTAAATTTGAATGTGTTTTAGATCAAGAGCAAAGAAAAACGGATTTGGATCGGGGAAAGACGAAGGTTCTCGAATAGCCGATTTGCACGGTCTATCGACAACCGAGGTAAGTCCTTAAGCTATAATGTATTGAAGAATTATTTATGAACCTATTATGTGATAATGTTTGATAAATTTTAGTACATAATTATGTCATGGCCGAATATATATAAGCATATTGAAATGGTTTTAGTTGTTTAATGTAAATGAACTTAGTTGAATTGGATATGTGATATAATTACAAATGGTGTGTGTGAAATGATTTATCGTATTGATGTGATTCGGGCTTTAAGCCTAGCAGGCCTAGTGCCGGTGATTTATTTCGGGCTCTGAGCCTAGCAGGCCTCGTGCCAGTGATCTATTTCGGGCTTTAATGCCTAGCAGGCTTCGTGCCGGTGATCTATTTTGGGCTTTAATGCCTAGCAGGCTTCGTGCCGGTGATCTATTTCGGGCTTTAATGCCTAGCAGGCTTCATGCCGGTGATTTATTTCGGGCTTTAATGCCTAGCGTGTTTCGTCTTTGGTGATTTATTTGGGCTTTAATGCCTAGCGTGCTTCGTCTTTAAGTGAACTATTTCGGCTTTAAATGCCTAGCGTGCTTTATATGCGGTGATGTGTTTTACAAAGGAGAAACCGAATTGTTGTTCAAGGTAAATCGTAACTAATGTGTTTAGTTAAAGGCTCAGGTAAGTAAGTAAGGTTTGATATGTTTAATGTTACTAGAGTTTAACTAATATTACGAGTACAGTGATATGTATATTTGAGATTACGATTGATGTGCACAAGTATTATGTGACTGAGTTTGAGCTTGAATGTACTATCATGGAGATTCGGTTTTCAAATAGTAGTGCTAAAGGTGTAAGAAATTTTAATATGATAACATGGTTGAGATGAATGATTTAAATGCTTAAGTAATTGAATGTAGTATCATTTTGAGCTTGGGACTTACTAAGTTAGTAAACTTATTTGTGTGTAATGTTCTCCTCTGTTTTATAGATTAGGTAAAGGCTACCTGCTCAACAGGATCGTCAAGACAATCGACCACACTATCGATCTAATTTTGGTACTCTTTCATTTTGGTTTTGGATAGAGGCATGTATAGGAAAGACTTGACCTTGTTTGTTGAAAACTTTTGGTTCATGTATATAATAGCCATGCGAATATGGCTAAATTTCTGGTTAAGTATGTTTATCAAGCTTTTGATATAATAGTCAGTTTATATTGTTAATGTTTGTGCAAACCCAATCAAGGATTAATTCGAATATGGTAAGGAAATATGTGATTGAGAAGTGAAAATATGAGTTGGGTAATGTGGTATGAATAATTAATTGTATACTCGATTATATTGAACCATAGTTGTGTTTTGTTCATAGGTTAGTAATGATCAAATTATGGTGCTATGGTTTGTTTGTATTTGTTCTTTTGCATGATTCTTAAACAGGTTAATTCGGCATAGTAAACAAGTATATTTTAGGTACATTGCTCATGAATATGTCTAGTTAGTTATATATGTATGCTTGAAATGTGATATATGTTTGTGCATATTCGGATGTAATAGAATTTTTGCTAAAGAATAGGAAATTGATAAAAATTTTGATAGAAGATGATTATAGGCCGAATAGGTATTTGGATAACCAGATAATATGAATTGTTGGAAATGATAAAAGCGCATGAGTTGATATGATTTCATTAAATTATAATAAATGCCTGTATATGAATCTAACTATTACAAAAATAATGTATATACCGTATAGTTATTTTCGGTTCAAATATGTGCATGTCAACGAATTCATGTGAACATTGATCTGATTGATTAATTGGATCTATTTGAACTTTGGTATGAGCTAGGTACATATAATTGCATATATGTGTCTATGTATATTTGGTCAAGTAGATATGTATTTATATGATGCTTATTGAGTTGTAAGTTTGGACATCTGCTAATATCTTTTATGTTGGTATATTCGGCCCTTTAAGTGGGTTAGTATAAAATGATAATTGAATTATGTTATTCAATCACATAGATACGAATGGGTTAAATTGCTTGAGTATTTTATAAGTAAATAATGACATAGCAATTAAGGCTTACGATACTTGCATTATTTTGTGATTTTCATAAAATGTATTTTGCATGTTCAGCTTATGTTTGTCAATGTTTGTGCCATATATGATTTGGTTTAGTGGAATAAATATGTTTTATGTATATGTAATGGTTCGCTTATTTGTGTATTATTATTATATAAGCTTGTTTAAATATGATTGAATTGATTGAATAAAAGAAATGATTATCTGGTAATGCCCATAACCCTAATTCGGCGACGGATACGGGTTGGGGGTGTTACATTAGCTACTAATTTATTGACCAAAGTTTCTAGAGAATTACCTGAATCTTGTGTCTGCTGTGGAACTCAGTTCTGGTATGGATGGTTATATAGTGGGTTGGCCCCATGATCCCTCAATCCTGTAATACCCCTAACCTATATCCGTCGCCGGACTAGGGTTAAAAGCGTTACCGGATAGATCGAAAATATTCATAACATTTCATACATTTCATTCATCCATCACACATACAATGTCCCTCGAATAGGTCAATGAGACCTTAATCATGCTTACAACCTGGTCAGGACTAAATCAAAACACATACAGAATCTCTCAAAATTTAAAATTTTTCTAAGTTTCAGGGGTTACACTTTCATGGAAGGAGACCGTGTGTCCTCCACGGCTTCTAGACACCCCCATGTGTCTACCCCGTGGTCATATACTGACTATACCTCCATGGTCACTAGGCACGCCCGTGTGCCATTGCCGTGTGCTACTAGGCCATATATTGACTTCCCTATCACGGCCGCCAAGCACGGCCGTGTGTCGTGGCCGTGTACTCTTAGCTAGCTACTGGCTTGTACACCACGGCTAACTGACACCCCCGTATTGAGGCCATGTGCTGCCAAGTTACATCCTGCTATAAACCCACGGTCTTTAGGCATGCCCGTGCGCCTCAACCGTGTGACATTATAAGCCATTTACAAGGCCAAAATGTCACTCACTTGGGTCAAACCTACAAGCAACATATATCATTCCATTTTATTCACATATAACCACCAAAATATACCAAATAGCCATCCAAATCATGCATATTTGACAACTAAGGAAAATCACACAACAATACATTCAATATCCATTCCATCTATACATTCAAAACCAATTCCAAACATACCAATTTGCATGACTAAATCACAATTATGCCCTAGCACCATTCATCTATATACTTACCATATCATAACCATTTCATATATCAACTAATCAAACCAAAACAACTTCACATATCATACTTCTTTAAGCATAATACCAAAACATAACTAGCCAAATCACATGGCTAAGTTCACATAACATGTAACACCCTAACCCATATCCGTCGTCGGATTAGGGTTATGAGGCATTACCAAACTAAGCTAAATTCCGAATAGACATTCAATTGAATTCAATACGAGCAATGTGATCTCCATCACATCATATAATATAATATAATATGTACTCATAATACTTTAATACATATACATTTTAAACCAATGAACCATTTATAGCATTTTCGTAACAATTGCATATATAAGCATATCAAAGTTACATCTTGACCGAACATACATCTATTATTACGAACATATATCGCATGCATTTCCTTATAACAAAGGTCACATTTATACTTGCACATGATTATTCATACATCATACACCAAATATTAATATGTTTATTAGTGTACCTAAACTTTGCAATTTATTAATCAAAGGTTCGGTCATACTATTACTAATATCATAAACTAATCAACGTGGTTCAATTATTGAAATCAAACCTTTTTTTTTTTTTACCATTTGGATTCTTGCCTAAACGGATGTTTCTTACCCTTACTACCTTAAATATACATCATTTAATATAATGCCAAAGCACATGTTAACTCAAGACTATCATTAGTAATGGATATTCTACGAGTAACTCACGAATAAACTTTGGACAAAATTATACATACAATGCAACAACTACGTTTTGCATATATAATTCAAAACTAGGTATATTAATCCAAACATAGTACAAGATTATTACATAACTACTATTTATATATATAAATAGATTACCTACATGAATCATTAAGCATCATCACCATTTTCCTTAATAGTCATAAAACATAACTGAACAAATCACACCTATTTCGTATAACTAATGTCATCACCCACAACATTTATTTATAATAACTATATTAGTCTATACCATAACCGAATATGAGGTAAACAATTCTATGCAACTTTTACGTCATAATAACAAATGCAAAACATCTCAATATCATGCTTATTCAATATGCATCACCTATATATATATAATAGGCATATTATTTGACCACATTCCAAAATGATTAAACCATGGCCGAATTTCACATCCCTTAATAATATAATCACATCCATCATATCAAGAACATAGGAATTAAACTTGATCAAAAGAAATAGCCATTTTCGCAAGGCTATTCATATTTATACAAGACCGAATATCATTAATCTAAACCTTAGTCTAACCTATACATGCCTTCGATTCAAAACTAAAATTTAGTACCAAAAAGGGGGTGATAGTGTGGTTGACATTTCCGACGATCCTCAGATGCCCGTAGCATAATGGAAAATCTATAAAACAAAACAAAGAGCACACACGAAATAAGCTCACTAGCTTAGTAAGTCTTAAGCATTTACGAAACAACAGTCAAATATTCCAACATTTAGCACATATATATATATATATATATACCTATAAATCCAATAATTTAACAATTAATAATTTCAATATGGTCGAACAGCCATCTCTGTAACTTAACATTTATTATACCCTCATTGAAGGTATACAACCCTTCCAACACTTTAAGCCTTCAGTATTCGCATATTACTTTATTAACAAGTATAACATATATCACAATTATATACGATTAATCATATATATATACGGATATGCATTTTCAATAACTATCACTTTGGACATTTTTACCTTTGACCGAATCTCAAAGATATCACCAAGTTTATATTCAATACACATATCACACTTATTAATGAGTAATTCAAATGCACATATCATAAAGACTCATTATCAAAAACTTTAATTATTCTATCACTTATGTAATTTGAAAGGAAAGATAATCACTTACCTTGTTCCTTGCATCTATAAACCTTTATTTTTACCCGAGCATTTTGTTTATTGAAGTATTTACATCCCACCTTGTAAAGAATTTATAACACATCACCGGCATTAAGCCTGCTAGACCCAAGGTCTGAATTTGATCACCGGCATTAAGCCTGCTAGGCAATAAGCCTGATATACATCACCGGCACAAGGCCTGCTAGGCTCATAGCCCGAATTACATCACCAGCACAAGGCCTGCTAGGCTCATAGCCCGAATTACATCACTGCACAAGACAAGGCTCCGCTAGGCTCATAGCCCAAATTACATCATCAAGACAAGGCCTGCTAGGCATTTAGCAGATAAATAATATCTGAAGACGAAGCACTGCTAGGCTTAAAGCCCGATATAGACATGATCATCAATTCAACACTCATTTCATAACATCAACAATGCAAACGACTCATATAGATCATATTACTTTCACGTACTAACCAAAACATTTTATACACTTTTCGTTTTACAAAGTAAATTCAATTCAATACCATACTTCTACATTCGGCTATTATCTATAATTATACTTTAAATATTTAAGTTCCATCATTCATCATAGTCGTAAATAAATCTTTAACGTATATTTGCTTAAGGACTTACCTCGGTTGTCGATAGACCGTGTAAATCGGCTATTCGAGAGCCTTTGTCTTTCCCGATCCAATTCTCGTTTTTCTTTGTTCTTGATCTAAACACATTAAAATTTAGCTCATTCAAGCACATTTCATCTCAATTTAATCCAAAAACACTTAAATAGGCAAATTACCATTTCGCCCTAATGTTTCCCATTTTACAAATTTGTCCTATTTGCACAAAACACAAAATATGCAAAATCTCCCAACACTATAGCTAGGCGAATCTTCCACATAGCCATATAAGTCCATGCATTTCATTTATTTTGCATTTTAACCCTCAAAATTTATTTTCTCAATTTAGCCCTATTCACTCAAAATCACCAAAATCTCAATACAAAACATATTAATCTAACACAAATCTTTCATAATTCATCAACCATCATCATAAAACTCATGAACTCATCAATGGCACATTTCAAAATATTCATCAAAATCAAAATTTCATGCATGGGTCTTGAAGTATTCAAGCAACGATTATAAAAACGTAGAAATTATCGAAAACCGATTAAAAACTAACCTTTAATTTAGCTAGCAAATGGCCGAATGTACAAAGCTCCAACACTCTTTTCTTTTCTTTGTTATTCGATGGAAGAAAGGATGAATAAAATCCCACTTTCATATTGGTTTTATTATAATATAGTTATAAATTATAAAACAATTATAATATAATCTTTAACATATAAAATAATACTTAAAAACATGTTATAAGACCACATTGCCATCCACTATAACTTAAAATGGTATATTACCCTTTAAGGACTTCACTAAAATAAAGCCACATCAATTTAGCCATAAATCAAATAAAAGGCCACTTTTACCGATTCTGTGATTTAGTCCTTTTTAACTAATTGAACACACAAACAGTTAAATTTTTATACTGAAACTTTCACACATTAATTCACATATAATCGACTCAAAATATAATATTAAAATATTTCTAGGAGTAGGATTCGTAGTCCCGAAACCACCATTTCGATTAGGGTCAAAATCGGTCTGTTACAACTCTCCCCCTTTAAGGATTTTCGTCCTCGAAAATCTTACCGTTAAACAAGTTCGGATATTGCTGCCTCATTGAATCCTCAGGTTCCCACGTAGCCTCTTCAACTCCGTGTCTATTCCATAATACTTTTACTAATGGAATCCTCTTATTTCTCAACTCTTTCATTTCTCGAGCTAAGATGCGGATCGGTTCTTCATCATATGTTAAATCAGATTGGATTTCAATCTCGACGGTGTGATCACATGAGACGGATCTGATCTGTATTTACGAAGCATCGAAACGTGAAATACGTCATGTATCTTTTCTAACTCAGAGGGCAAATTCAATCTATAAACAACAGGCCCAATACGTTCGATGATTTCATACGGTCCAATAAATCGCGGACTCAACTTGCCTTTCCGACCAAATCGGAGTACTTTCTTCCACTGAGAAACTTTTAAGAATACACGATCTCCGACCTGAAATTCAATGTCTTTACTTTTCAAATCAGCATAGGACTTTTGATGATCCGAAGTAGCTTTCAAATTGCCTCTAATAATAGCTACCTTCTGTTCTGTTTCTTTAATCAAATCAACCCCGTGTATCTTATTCTCGCTGAGCTCAGTCCAGTATAGCGATGTTCGACATTTTCACCTGTACAAGGCTTCATAAGACGCCATCTTGATACTAGATTAAAAGCTATTATTGTAAGCAAATTCAATCAAAGGTAGATATCGTTCCCACGTACTTTCAAATTCGAGAACGTAACATCTCAACATGTCCTCAAATATCAGAATAGTTCGCTCAGACTGACCGTCTGTCTGCGAATGAAAGGCTGTACTAAAATGAAGTTTAGTACCTAATGCATCTTGCAACTTCTTCCAAAATCGCGATGTAAATCTCAGGTCTCTGTCTGAAACAATGGAACTTGATACACCATGCAACCTTACAATCTGTGATACATACAATTCAGCAAGTTTATCAAGTGAATAGTCTGTACGTACTGGCATAAAATGAGCTGATTTAGTCAGTCTATCAACTATAACCCAGACGGCATCTTTCTTACTCGGTGTCATAGGAAGACCGGATACAAAATCCATTGTAAGTCTATCCCACTTCCATTCAGGAATCATGATTGGCTGAAGTAGTCCGGATGGCATTTGATGCTCAGCTTTTACTTGCTGACAGATTAAGCACTTGGAAACAAATTCAGATATATCCCGTTTCATGCCAGGCCACTAATAGAACTGTTTCAAATCATTATACATTTTCGTGCTACCCGGATGAATCGACAGTCGACCACTATGAGCCTCACTCAGAATCATCTGAATCAAATCTGAGTTCTTCGGAACACACATTCGGCTTTTAGAATTCAAACAGTCATTTGCATAAATTTGAAAATCTGATTCTGCATCTTTTTCACACTGAATTCGACTAGCAATCAAATCTTTGTCAACTTTCTGTGCATCACAAATTTGCTGAATAAACATAGGTCTTGCTTGCAACTTGGCTATGATCGAACCATCACCAGACATAGCCATCCGTGCGTTCATTTCACGAAGAGCAAACAGTGATTTCTGACTTAACGCATCTACAACAACATTAGCTTTTCCCGGATGGTAGTCAATCACCAAATCATAGTCTTTCAAGAATTCTAGCCATCTGCGTTGTCTCAAATTCAGATCTTTCTGAGTCATCAGATACTTTAGACTTTTATGATCCGAATAAATGTGACATTTCTCTCCAAATAAGTAATGACGCCAAATTTTCAATGCGAAAACAATGGCTGCTAATTCCAGATCGCGAGTCGGATAATTTCTTTCATGTGGCTTCAATTGTCTCAAAGCGTAGGCTATAACTTTGCCATAGTCGATACACATTCGCATAGTCCCATCTTTCTTTTTCACAAATAAAACCGGTGCACCCCAAGGAGAGAAACTCGGTCGTGCAAAGCCCCTATCTGTCAACTCTTGTAACTGTACTTTCAACTCTTTCAACTTGGTAGGTGCCATCCGATATGGAGCTATCGAAATTGGAGTCGTTCCCGGTGCTAATTCAATACCAAACTCAATCTCTCGTACTGGTGGTAAACCTGGTAGTTCTTTAGAAAACACATCTGGGTATTCACATACAACCGGTACAGATTCAATCTGTTTCTCAGACAATTTATTATCTAGTACATAGGTCAAATAAACTTCATACCTTCTTTTTTTTTTCATAAATTTTCGGGCTAACATCGAAGATATTACTGTAGGAAACCCACTTAAATCGCTAGATTTAATTCTGATAATCTTCCCGTTCTGACATCTCAAATCGATAAGCTTCATTTTGCAATTCACCACTGCATCATATGAAGTTAACCAGTCCATTCCCAAAATTATATCGAACTCATCGAAGGGCAACAACATTAAATCGACTGGGAAGTAAGAATCCCGAATCATTAACGGGCAACCTCTACAACTTTATTAACAAGCACACATCTACCCAAAGGGTTGGACACACGAATCACAAACTCATTAGACTCAACTGGCAGAGTCTTACCGAATACTAGAGTTTCACACACATATGAATGAGTTGAACCAAGATAAATCAATACAATCACAGTAATATCATAAAGGGTGAAAGTACCAGTAATGACATCGGGGAAGAAAGCATCCTCTCTGGCTCGTGTGGCATAAGCTCTAGCTAGAGCTCTAGCCTCAGATCAAACTGCAGTGTTCTTCGTTCCTCTCTGACTACCACCTACATTGCCTGAATGTCTGGGTGGCCTGCCTCGCGCTGACGTGTTGCTAGACTTAATGTTCTAAACCGTATTCTGCTCAACTAACATCGGACATTCTCTAATAAAATGATCTGATGCTCCACATTTAAAGTAAGACCGGTCATGGAATCTACAACTCCCAGAATGCCATTTTTCACAGTGCTTACATTCAACTCGATTCTGTGGAACGTTACCAACACTGGCCATCGAGGTAGCTCGGGAGCCCACTAGAGGTCTATCACGTCCAGGTAAATCTGAAGTAGCTTTATGTCGGCTGAAGTCATCTCTGAACTTCTTAGATGTGGAATGGAAATTCTTACCCGATGATCTCTTACGAGTGTCTCTAGCTTCTGTCTCATCCTTTCTTTTCTCTTTCCCGAGCACTTCAGCTTTGCAAACTCGCTCGACTAGTGTCACAAACTCTTTAATTTCAAGAATGCCTACAAGCAGCTTTAAATCTTCATTCAAACCATCTTCAAACCTTTTTGCACACAACAGCTTCAGTAGAAACACACTCTCTAGCATATTTGCTGAGCCTGACAAATTTCCGTTCATATTCTGTCACAGTCATTCGCCCCTGTTTCAGTTCAAGAAATTCTTTTCGTTTTTGATCAATGAATCTTTGACTGATATATTTCTTGTGAAATTCATTCTGAAAGAAATCCCATGTCACTTTTTCTTTCGGGACCACTGATACTAGTGTATTCCACTAGTGATATGCAGTGTCCTGAAGTAAGGATATAGCACACTTCAGGCATTCATCTAGAGTACAAGATAGCTCATCTAATACCCGAATAGTGTTATCAAGCCACATTTCGGCTCGCTCTGCGTCATCATCATCATTGGCCCTGAATTCTTCGACCCCAAATTTCTTGATTTTATCAACTGGAGGCCTACTAGATCTCATCGGATCTATCATCGGGGGTACTGAAGGAATCAGAGTTGGATTATTCGGGGGTGGAGGTTGGTGTATAGCCAGGTTAATCTGGATAAACTAGGTAAACCACTCGTTCATCATCTGATAGAAGGCTTGTTTAGCCTCCCCCTCGTGGCAACCCGAAACTGGTCGAGAGTCTAACGGCACTGATCCGTGTGTATGGTCAGGTGCTACACTCTCTACATCATCCACTACGGCTCTTTCAGGATCAGTGTCCATTTATTATATAAAACACAGTTCAGGATGTCAGAAGTCACCACACTATCGATATATGATAAAGGCATGTATAGCTAGACCCTCACGCGCTACGGTAGTCCTAGAATCGACTAAATCGTAAGCTCTGATACCAATCAAATGTAACACCCCTAACCCATATCCGTCGCCGGATTAGGGTTATGAGGCATTACCAAACTAAGCTAAATTCGAATATACATTCAATTGAATTCAATATGAGCAATGTGATCTCCATCACATCATATAATATAATATAATATGTACTCATAATACTTTAATACATATACATTTTAAACCAACAAAACCATTTATAGCATTTTCGTAATGATTGCATATATAAGCATATCAAAGTTACATCTTAACCGAACATACATCTATTGTTACGAACATATATCGCATGCATTTCCTTATAACAAAGGTCACATTTATACTTGCACATGATTATTCATACATCATACACCAAATATTAATATGTTTATTAGTGTACCTAAACTTTGCAATTTATTAATCAAAGGTTCGGTCATACTATTACTAATATCATAAACTAATCACTGTGGTTCAATTATTGAAATCAAACCATTTTTTTTTCCATTTGGATTCTTGCCTAAACGGGATGTTTCTTACCCTTACTACCTTAAATATACATCATTTAATATAATGCCAAAGCACATGTTAACTCAAGACTATCATTAGTAATGGATATTCTACGAGTAACTCACGAATAAACTTTGGACAAAATTATACATACAATGCAACAACTACGTTTTGCATATATAATTCAAAACTAGGTATATTAATCCAAACATAGTACAAGATTATTACATAGATTACCTACATGAATCATTAAGCATCATCACCATTTTCCTTAATAGTCATAAAACATAACTGAACAAATCACACCTATTTCGTATAACTAATGTCATCACCCACAACATTTATTTATAATAACTATATTAGTCTATACCATAACCGAATATGAGGTAAACAATTCTATGCAACTTTTACGTCATAATAACAAATGCAAAACATCTCAATATCATGCTTATTCAATATGCATCACCTATATATATATAATAGGCATATTATTTGACCACATTCCAAAATGATTAAACCATGGCCGAATTTCACATCCCTTAATAATATAATCACATCCATCATATCAAGAACATAGGAATTAAACTTGATCAAAAGAAATAGCCATTTTCGCAAGGCTATTCATATTTATACAAGACCGAATATCATTAATCTAAACCTTAGTCTAACCTATACATGCCTTCGATTCAAAACTAAAATTTAGTACCAAAAGGGGGTGATAGTGTGGTTGACATTTCGACGATCCTCGATGCCCGTAGCTTAATGGAAAATCTATAAAAGTAACAAAGAGCACACACGGAATAAGCTCACTAGCTTAGTAAGTCTTAAGCATTTACTGAAACAACAATCAAATATTCCAACATTTAGCACACACATATATATATATATATACCTATAAATCCAAGAATTTAACAATTAATAATTTCAATATGGTTGAACGACCATCTCGTAACTTAACATTTATTATACCCTCATTGAAGGTATACAACCCTTCCAAAGACTTTAAGCCTTCAAGATTCGCATATTACTTTATTAACAAGTATAACATATATCACAATTATATACGATTAGTCAAATATATATACGGATATGCATTTTCAATAACTATCACTTTGGACATTTTTACCTTTGACCGAATCTCAAAGATATCACCAAGCTTATATTCAATACACATATCACACTTATTAATGAGTAATTCAAATGCACATATAAAGACTCATTATCAAAAACTTTAATTATTCTATCACTTACGTAATTTGAAAGGAAAGATAATCACTTACCTTGTTCCTTGCATCTATAAACCTTTATTTTTACCCGAGCATTTTGTTTATTGAAGTATTTACATCCCACCTTGTAAAGAATTTATAACACATCACCGGCATTAAGCCTGCTAGACCCAAGGTCTGAATTTGATCACCGGCATTAAGCCTGCTAGGCAATAAGCCTGATATACATCACAAGCACAAGGCCTGCTAGGCTCATAGCCCGAATTACATCACCGGCACAAGGCCTGCTAGGCTCATAGCCCGAATTACATCACCGGCACAAGGCCTGCTAGGCTCATAGCCCGAATTACATCACCGACACAAGGCCTGCTAGGCTCATAGCCCGAATTACATCACCGGCACAAGGCCTGCTAGGCATTTAGCCCGATAAATAACACCGGCACGAAGCCTGCTAGGCTTAAAGCCCGATATAGACATGATCATCAATTCAACACTCATTTCATAACATCAACAATGCAAACAACTCATATAGATCATATTACTTTCACGTACTAACCAAAACATTTTATACACTTTTCGTTTTACAAAGTAAATTCAATTCAATACCATACTTCTACATTCGGCTATTATCTATAATTATACTTTAAATATTTAAGTTCCATCATTCATCATAGTCGTAAATAAATCTTTAACGTATATTTGCTTAAGGACTTACCTCGGTTGTCGATAGACCGTGTAAATCGGCTATTCGAGAGCCTTTGTCTTTCCCGATCCAATTCCCGTTTTTCTTTGTTCTTGATCTAAACACATTAAAATTTAGCTCATTCAAGCACATTTCATCTCAATTTAATCCAAAAACACTTAAATAGGCAAATTACCATTTCGCCCCTAATGTTTCCCATTTTTACAAATTTGTCCTATTTGCACAAAACACAAAATATGCAAAATCTCCCAACACTATAGCTAGGCTGAATCTTCCACATAGCCATATAAGTCCATGCATTTCATTTATTTTGCATTTTAACCCTCAAAAATTTATTTTTCAATTTAGCCCTATTCACTCAAAATCACCAAAATCTCAATACAAAACATATTAATCTAACACAAATCTTTCATAATTCATCAACCATCATCATAAAACTCATGAACTCATCAATGGCACATTTCAAAATATTCATCAAAATCAAAATTTCAAGCATGGGTCTTGAAGTATTCAAGCAACGATTATAAAACGTAGAAATTATCGAAACCGATTAAAACTAACCTTTAATTTAGCTAGCAAATGGCCGAATGTACAAAGCTCCAACACTCTTTTCTTTTCTTTGTTATTCGGTGGAAGAAAGGATGAATAAAATCCCACTTTCATATTGGTTTTATTATAATATAGTTATAAATTATAAAACAATTATAATATAATCTTTAACATATAAAATAATACTTAAAAACATGTTATAAGACCACATTGCCATCCACTATAACTTAAAATGGGTATATTACCCTTTAAGGACTTCACTAAAATAAAGCCACATCAATTTAGCCATAAATTAAATAAAAGGCCACTTTTACCGATTACGTGATTTAGTCCTTTTAACTAAATGAACACACAAGCAGCTTAAATTTTATACTGAAACTTTCACACATTAATTCACATATAATTGACTCAAAATATAATATTAAAATATTTCTCGGACTAGGATTCGTGGTCTCGAAACCACCATTTCGATTAGGGTCAAAATCGATCTGTTACATAACAACTCATATCAAGGACTCGCCTATACATGCCATATCTAGCTATATACATTTTTAAAGTGTACTAAAATGAGTTAATTAGTGTGATGATGATCCGTGACAGTCCCGAGCCCTCAACAGCTTTGACGACCTATAAAACAGAGAAAATGCACACAAAGTAAGCTTTCCCAAAAGCTTAGTAAGTTATAAACAAATAAACTTAATATTTAAGCATTCAATACATATAATCAATATGACATCAATAATATCTCAATCGCATAGCCATAATTCTTCTTGGCATTTTTATTTAACCATTCATCATTCAAACTTGCCTATCATTATATACTTGTTAGATCATAACTTATTCATTCTTGTATCACATTTACATATGGGTCATTTATGCATATCTTCACATATTATCTCAGCATTTCCAAGCACATATTTATCATAGTAAGATCATATAGACGCTTACCTTTCATTCACACATAGTGTACTTTTTAAACGCACCTGAAACAAATATACAATCCACATAATCATTTATTTCTCAGACTTATCTGTTGAACTATTCGAAGTCTAATAGAATACTCAGAACGCTCAGAATAGTCGTACAATGCCAACATCCTAGACATGGTCTTACATGTAGTCAGATGTTGATGCCACTGTCCCAGATAGGGTCTTACACGTAATCGGATATTGATGCCATTGTCCCAGACAGGGTCTTACATGTAATCGGATATTGATGCCACTATTCCAGATAGGGTCTTACACGTAATCGGATATTGATGCCATTGTCCCAGACAGGGTCTTACACGTAATCGAATATTGATGCCACTGTCCCAGACAGGGTCTTACATGATAACACATAATAGATACCTTTGTATTCCTAAGTTCGTATAGGACTTCTCAAAATTATCACTATACGGATCTTATCCCAAAATTTCATAAACATAACATCTCATAAGCATTCATTATCATTTATAGTCATGTAAATAAACTTAATTCAATACAACTACATTTATTTGCAATATGACTTACCTCGGATTCGATATGTCGGAATGAAAACAGTTACTCGGTTACTTTTGCTTTTCCGCGATCTAAGTCCGTTTTCCTCGGTTCTTGATCTAAACATATTCAGAATTAACCCTTTTATTTAATAACACATTCAATTCAACCCAAAAACACTTATTTAAGGTAATTTGCAAATTAGCCCTCATATTTACTCAATTTAAAATCTAGTCCATTTTTCTCAAAACATTAAATTCACAAAATCAATACACAACTAAGCTTAGCCGAATATATATATACATCAAACAAATCCATATTTTTCATTAAATTTTCTATTTAGTCCCTCAAGTTACCATTTTCTCAATTTCGCCCTATTTAGCTAAATTCATCAAAAATTCAAGAACAAAGTATGTTCATCTAGCTCATATCTTTCATTTGACACCAAAAATCATCAAAAAGCTTAACATATCATCAATGGCATATCACACAAACATCATAAATTCTCAAAACTGAGACATGGGTTTTGTAGCTTTCAAAGCAACGATTACAAAAACATAAAAATTATCGAAAATCGACTAAAACATACCTTGAATTTAAGCTTAAAACCTAGCCGAAACCTTGCTATCTTCTTCTTTTCTTTTTTCTTTTTGATATTCGGTGGTGTGTGGAGGAATGAAATCCACTAGCATGTTTGTTTTATTATAATATAATTATAACTTAAAAAATAAATATAAAATAACTTTTACCTTGTAAAATAACATATAAAAACATGTTATAAAACCATGTTGCTGTCCACTATAAATAATAATGGACTAATTGTCCTTTAAGGACTTCACTTTAATAAAGCCATCTCAATTGGATCATTAACCATATGATAAGTCACTTTTAAACTTTATGCAATTTAGTCTCTTTTTTTTTCAAATTAAACACAGACGGACAAATTAACTTACGAAAATTTATCATATGCTTAGTCACATATCAACGGCACAAAAAATAATATTAAAATATTATTCAGACTCGAATTTATGGCCCCGAAACCAATGTTTTGACTAGGGTATAAACTAGACTGTTACAATTCTCCCCCTTTAGGGATTTTTGTCCCTGAAAATCTTATCATTAAACAGAGTCGGATATTGTTGTTTCACTGAATCTTCAGGCTCCCATGTAGCCTATTCTATTCCGTGTCGATTCCACATTATTTTCACTAATGAAATTTTCTTGTTTCTCAACTCTTTCACTTCACGAGTTAAGATACGAATCAGTTCCTCTTCGTATGTCATATCAGATCAGATTTCAATTTCAGATGGAGTAATCTAATGTGACGGATCGGATCAATATTTGCGAAGCATCGAAACATGAAATACATTGTGAATCTTTTCTAGCTCAGAGGGCAATTTTAATCTATACGCAATAGACCTTACATGTTCAATAATCTCATACGGCCCGATTAACCTTGGACTTAGCTTGCCTTTATAACTGAACCGAAGCACTTTCCTTCATGGAGATACTTTCAGAAATACTTTGTCACTGATCTCAAATTCCATATCCTTTCGTTTCAATTCCGCATAAGACTTCTAACTGTCAGATACCGCTTTCAAACAATCTTGGATTAGTTTTACTTTTTATTTTGAATCTTTTATCAAATCAACCTCATGTAGCTTATGTTTACTGAGTTCGGTCCAATACAGTGGTGTATGACATTTACATCCGTACAAAGCTTCATAAAGTACCATTTTGATGCTTGACCAAAAACTATTATTGTATGCAAATTCAATCAATGGCTGGTACTGTTCCTACGTACCATCAAACTCAAAAAAATACCACATCTTAATATATCTTTAAGAATCTAAATAATCCGCTCAGATTGACCAACTATTTGCGATGAAAAACTACTCTAAAATGCAGTTTCGTGCCTAAAGCTTCTTGTAATTTCTTCCAAAATCGTGATGTAAATCTCAGATCTCTATCTGACACAATGGATAGTGGCATCCCTTGAAATCTCAAAATTTCAGAAATATAAAGCTAGCTAATCTGTCAAGTGAATAATCGGATCTTACTGGAATAATGGACATATTTTGTTAGTCGGTCAACTATGACCCAAATTGCATCTTTCTTTCTCGGAGTCTGAGGCAAACCAGAAACAAAATCCATTGTCATTCTATCCCATTTCTATTCAGGAATCAGAATTAGCTGTAGCAAACTAGATGGAACTTGATGTTCGGCTTTCACTTGTTGACATATTAAACATTTCGAAACAAGGTCAGAAATGTCTTATTTTATACCAGACCACCAATAATGTCGCTTCAGATTATGGTACATCTTTATACTTTCTGAATGAACAGATAAACGACTGTTATGTGCTTCACTTAAAATCAGCTAAATCAACTCCGGACTTCTCGAAGCACAGATACGACCTCAGAAACTCAAGCAATCATCAACAACCCGAAGTTCAGATTCAGAATTTGAACCATACAGAACTCGTTTTGCTATTATTACAATATCAACTTTCTGACATCACATATCTATTATGTATATACTTTTTATAGAACTTTTCAGCATACACACTCTATTTTGGAATAACAATTAAACATCGATATCTCATCTGTGATTCCAAATTAGAAATCAATTTACGTTAAACTTCTTTTAACTCTGTTGGGGCCATTCTACAAGGAACTATCGAAATAGGTGTAGTACCAGGCAATAATTCAATACCAAATTCAACTTCATGAATCAGAGGTAAACCCGGTAACTCTTCAGGAAACATATTAGAATACTCACAAGCAATAGGCATTTATTCAACTTTCTTCTCAGATACTTTCAAATCAATTACATAAGCAAAGTATGCCTTATAACTCCTTTTTCACATAACTCTGAGCTTTCAAAATAGATATCATAGTATGCAATCCATTCAAATCACCAGACTCAATCCGTACAATCTCATCATTCGGACATCTCAAATCTATAATCTTTCTTTTGCAATTCACAACAGCATCATACATAAACAACCAATCCATACCCAAAATAATATCGAATTCATCAAATGGAAAAAGCATCAGATCAATAGGGAAACAGATATCTCGAAACATTAACGGGCAATTCTTGCATACTTTGTCAACCATGACACTTTTACATAAGGGGTTCGATACTTTTATAGTAAACTCAGTAGACTCTACAGGCAAAGTCTTGCTGAATACTAAATTCATGCATATATATGAATGCGTAGAACCAGGGTCTATCAATGCAACCACAAAAGTATCATAAAGAGTAAACGTACCCGTAATAATATTTGAAGATGAAGTTTCCTCACAATCTCGAATAGCATAAACTCCAGTTGGCTCTCTAAATTCAGATTTTGCAAGCAGTATCCCTCGTAGACCTCTTACTACTACTGACATTTCTTGTATTTCAAGAAGGTCTATCTCTCTTTGGGGCATTATCTGATCTCATATTCTGGGTAGTCTCTTGTTCAACAGGCTCTGGGCAGTCTCAAATAAAATGATCTAACGATCCATATCTGAAGCAAGCTTGATTATTCAATCTACAATTCCCCATATGTCTTTTACCATGGCACTTACACTTAAGTCGCTTGGATTTGACATTTCCAACACTCGCCATCTTTGGGCAATCTCGAATGAAGTAATTTCGTGCTCCACATTTATAACAAACTCTATTGTTATACCTGCCCTAACATTTTCCCACATGTCGTCTTCCACACTATCTGCACTTAGGTTTGTTGCTTTTAGTTACTTCCTTTATTTGATTCAATTGGAGCTTGGGTTCTCAAACCAACATTTGGTCTCACACGATCTCTATTAGCATGTCCAAATGAAGCATTTGATCTATTGTTTTTATTATTATATTTCTTCATTTTAGGCTGAAAAAATCACTCATCTCGGTATTATCATCATTAGTAGCCCCGAGCTCTCTGGCCTTATACTTATGAATTTTTTCAATCGGAGGCATGTTCATCAGCTTAAGATTCATAGTCGAAAGCATAGTAGATGTCTGAGGGAGATTAACCGGGGGCGGAGGTTGCAAAACAGTCTAGTTATTTCTCACAAATTGAGTGAACCACTCACTCATCATCTGGAAGAAAGCTTATTTAGCTTCTCCCTCTTGACCGCTCGTAACCGGTCTCGGATCTGAGGGCGCTGTCCCTTGCATGAGAGCAGGCACATTACTTTTTATGTCGTCAGCTACGGCTCTTTCGGGATCCATACTATACTAAAAATCACATTTTACATGTCAAGAATCATCACACTCTCACAGTTCAGATATATGGCATGCATAGCTAAATTCTAACACGCTACGTTAGTCCGAGAATCGGCTAAACTGTAGCTCTGATACTAATCAAATGTAACACCCTTAACCCATATCCGTCGCTAGACTAGGGTTAAAAGTGTTACCGAATAGATCAAAAATATTCATAACATTTCATACATTTCATTCATCCATCACACATACAATGTCCCTCGAATAGGTCAATGAGACCTCAATCATGCTTACAACCCAGGTTAGGACTAAATCAAAACACATACAGAATCTCTCAAAAATTTAAAACTTTTCTAAGTTTCAGGGGTTACATGTTCGTGGAAGGAGACTGTGTGTCCTCCACGGCTTCTAGACACCCCCATATGTCTACCTCGTGGTCATATACTGACTATACCTCCACGGTCACTTGGCACGCCCATGTGCCATGGCCGTGTGCTACTAGGCCATATACTGACTTCCCCACCACGGCCGTCAAGCACACTCGTGTGCTGTGGCCGTGTACTCTTAGCTAGCTACTGACTTGTACACCACGGCTAACTGACACCCCCGTATTGAGGCCGTGTGCTACCAAGCTACATCCTGCTATACACCTACGATCTTTAGGCATGCCTGTGCACCTCAACCGTGTGACATTATAGGCCATTTACAAGGCCAAAATGTCACCCACTTGGGTCAAACCTACAAGCAACATATATCATCCCATTTCATTTACATATAACCCCCAAAATATACCAAATAGCCATCCAAATCATGCATATTTGACAACTTAGGAAAATCACACAACAATACATTCAATATCCATTCCATCTATACATTCAAACCAATTCCAAACATACCAATTTGCATGACTAAATCACAAATATGCCGTAGCACCATTCATCTATATACTTACCATATCATAACCATTTCAAATATTAACTAATCATACCAAAACAACTTCACATATCACACTCCTTTAAGCATAATACCAAAACATAACTAGCCAAATCACATGGCTAAGTTCACATAACAACTCATATCAAGGACTAGCCTATACATGCCATATCTAGCCATATACATTTTCAAAGTGTACCAAAATGAGTTAATTAGTGTGATGATGATCCGTGACAGTCTCGAGCCCTCAGTAGCTTTGATGACCTATAAAACAGAGAAAATGCACACAGAGTAAGCTTTCCAAAAAGCTTAGTAAGTTTATAAACAAATAAACTTAATATTTAAGCTTTCAATACATATAATCAATATGACATCAATAATATCTCAATCGCATAGCCATAATTCTTCTTGGCACTTTTATTTAACCATTCATCATTCAAACTTGCTTATCATCATATACTTGTTAGATCATAACTTATTCATTCTTGTATCACATTTACATATGGCTCATTCATGCATATCTTCACATATTATCTCATCATTTCCAAGAACATATTTATCATAGTAAGATCATATAGACACTTACCTTTTATTCACACATAGTGTACTTTTTAAACGCACCTGAAACAAATATACAATCCACATAATCGTTTATTTTTGGACTTATCTGTTGAACTATTCGAAATCTAATAGAATACTCATAATGCTCAGAATAGTCATACAATGCCAACGTCCTAGACATGGTCTTACATGTAGTCAGATATCGATGGCACTGTCCCAATTAGGGTCTTACACGTAATCGAATATTGATGCCACTGTCCCAGACAGGGTCTTACACGTAATCGGATATTGATGCCACTGTCCCAGACAGGATCTTACACGATAACACAGAATAGATACCTTTGTATTCCTAAGTTCGTATAGGACTTATCAAAATTATCACTATAAGGATCTTATCCCAAAATTTCATATACATAGCATCTCATAAGCATTTATTATCATTTATAGTCATGTAAATAAACTAAATTCAATACAACTACATTTATTTGCAATATGACTTACCTCTGATTCAATATGTCGGAATGAAAATGGTTACTCGATTACTTTCGCTTTCCCGCGATCTAAGTCTATTTTCCCTTGTAACAACCTAAACCCATCCCATACGTCATTACTGAATCTGGCCTCGGCTCTATCCCGGTTCAGCTTTTCTGTCCTCTTCACCTCTTCAGCTATCTTAGCTTTCTCCATAAGCACAAAGAAATTCCGTTCTCGTTGTGGAGCTATCAACATACGTAAATCATTCTTCAGGCCATCTTCAAATCGAACACACCATTCATGTTCCGTGGCCACCATCCCTCGAGTATAACGACTAAGGGGTAAGAATTTCACTTCATATGCCGCTACCGACCTACTTTCCTGAACTAGATTCAGGAATGCTCTGCGCTGCGCATCTACATAGCTTGTTCCAATGTATTTACTCTGGAGTGCCGTTCTGAAGTAATTCTAGGTGATACAGTCAGCTATGGTACCATCTTTAACCGTAAGCCACCATTGATACGCTTCGTCCCAGAGGAGAGACACCACTCTCTTCAGCTTCTTCTCTTTCGTGAAGTCAAGATCATCCATTATACGCTCCATTGCTTCCAACCAATACTCCGCTGTGCTAGGAGCTACACCAGAAATTCCCTTAAACACATCTACCCCATTGGCTCTAAGTCGCTCCGGCATAGACTTCTGGGCTCCTATGCCCATGCCTGCCCCAGCTACTCTCTCCAAAACCCTTAACATAGCCTGAGATACAACATCATCTCCGACAGTCTGATCTTGAAATTCTGCCTCCACAATTGGTGGTACTGGTACCTTATTTCCTGACTCGTGACCAGACCCTACGGGTTTTGACACAGTAATCCTACCTCTACCTCGGCCACGCACACCACGTCCCCTCGTGCTCATTCTACCGTTCGCGATTTATCTGATTAAAAATTTTATGAATTAATACTTTCTTCCACTGATTAATAACGGACAGTCTTATGAAAAGTAGTTTCAACAGTAGTTCTTTGGAATTCGAATTCTATCTACAAATTTTAGTTCTCAAGTCTATATTTTCTAGTTCTAGAATACACATACATACAACATCCATCACACATCAACATACAAGCAGCATCCATGAACTTACATTCATCACCTAGGGGTATTTTCATCATTTCACTGCCCAATGGTATTTTCATAATTTTCCAAAATAGGGTATCTTGGTGATTTTACAAAATAGGGGTATTTGGTAATTTTACAACTCGGGGGTATTTCTATAATTTTATTCACTGGGGGTATTTCGATAATTTTACAAACCAAGGGTATTTTGGGAAATTTTTACAAATCAAGGGAATTTAGGTAATTTTCTCAAACTTAGGGTATTCTAGGTAATTTGCAAAATTAGGGGTATATAAGTAATTTTATAAAGACAAAGTGATGGTCCCTTTCGGGTTTTAGTTATGAATTTTGGCCCATCAACAAGTCTTCGCGGCTAAAGTGAATAGACACTACGCACCAGGTAGGATTCCAGAAAAGAGGAGGTGAGCTGCTAGGGCCGCTTAAATACCAAGCTCTTCTTGGATCCAATCCTAGATATGCGAATGCTTGTTACCACACCCTAACCCTGTGACTCGTTCACAGACATGTTTTATTAGAAATTAAATCTTATGAAATTTGAAGAACTGTTTATACTAAACCTAAAGTCCATCAATTCTAACATACTAGCCTACTTCCCTATAAAGCCCAACAATACAAACCACATCAAGAGTTAGAATACTTACCTGCGTGGATCGGGTACCGGTAGACTCGAAGGCCATATCTCAACTGCATTTTTCTCAAACTTACATCATTTTACAAATCATCATGGACCCATTTCACGCCCGAGTTTTGAACTGGCTCGATATAAAATGTAACACCCCAAACACGGCCTATATGTCATTACCGGATCTGGTATGCCATGGTTTGAAACTTGAAAACTTAGCTCTGTAGGGTTTCGAAAATCTTAGTTTATTATGGCCGTTTAATCAAATAATTGTGAACTTTTTGAAACAAATTTAAGCATTTGCGTTGATTGTGTTTGAAAAGCCCATTTATCATGTCATTTTATAATTAAGACTTTGAAAGAGAAAAACATAAGTTAATAAATACTTAACATAAAAAAATAAATCGAAAACCTAAGTTATGGAAGCCTTATTACAAAAATATTTCCAAAAATTAAAACTCAAATGAAAATTCAGAAATAGTCTATGTAGATAATAATCTTGATGGCCCATCGAGTCCGCCTCGGCTCCCACGTCCATGATCTACTGCTCATCTGTAAAGTGGGGAAAATAAAAGGGTGAGTCACCAAGACTCAGTGTGCAAATCCCGAAAACACATAAAAGCCTTGGGCCCACAAACACATTATGGGCCTTGGGCCATACACAATGACAACAGAATATTTCATGCAACATGGCCCATCCCAAACCTAAGAGTCCATCCTCTACACACCCCCGTACCAACCATCACACCGTAGGAATTTCTACAATCAACCCTCCATCCGCTACACACCATATCATCACTATGTGACCTATGTGGCAAAGCCACCGATCGCTATACGACCTCAGTAATACATTATAGTATTCGAAAGCTATACTGCCTGTCATAAAGACCGATCACTATGAGACTTATATGGCAAAGCCACCGATCGCCTCGCGACCTGCTCCCCTTCCGTAAGTCAATCAATCCCATCCCATGCATACATACATACAATAATCAAAACATTAAACTATCTAAACAGATCGCATACTTTCACATACTTCGATACACATAGAGGAGTTTCTATGATTACGTACCTTGCATCCCTTGCCTACCTTTTTACGGGCACACATTGTTCATCTGACCTCTCTTTTGACTTTTAGCCCATAGCATACATTTAATACAAATTAATGAGTGTGATAGAGATCTACACACCTGGTTATGGTTAAGACGACACTCTCTATGTCGACACTATCAGAAGTCGATACGACTACTATCTGCCTAAGATGCTTTTCAGAAGCTGGTCCACAACCCAGTGGCCAATCTCGAACAGTAGACACCGCTCGTTTCTTAAACTTAGGGATTGGGTTTACGGACCGATCCTTTCCTTTGCCTGACCCATATTTGATTCCATCAAAAGTTCTTGTCAGAACTACTATAATGAAATAGGGTTGTTAAACCATATCATATGATTGAGATCTTAAGTATGATAATGAATATAACAAAAATTTAATGAAAACCCCTTACCTTGAAATCCCAAAATAGATAGGATACTTAGAGACTAACGGATTTCGGCTTTCAAAATCTAGATAATTTAATCTACTCTGATTTCCCGAGGTGTCGCCCCATGATGTGAACACAAGAACAATCCAAACGTTATTCAAAAGATAACCTTACCACGCCTATAAGCCTTTCGAATTTGGCCTCTAAAAACTAAAAGTAAAGAAAAAAATAGAAGAGATCGGCACCTACCTTAACAGAGAATTCGGTAACTCCCAAAGAATTTTTAGCTTTTGAGAAGATCAAAAAGAGAGAAGATGATAGGAAGAAATATATGCGGATTCAACTTTTAGTGGAGAAATCGACAAAAGAGAATAGGAGGTATTCAACTATGGAGATGAGAAGAAAGTTCAGAGTTTCGGCTTTTGAATGAAAGTGAAGATGAGAGAATAGGCTTAGAGATTTCATCTTTTGAAGAGAATGGGAGAATAGAGAAACTCTAATGCCAAAAATAAGAAGGTATTCCCTCACTTAAACAAAATTTTGGCAACTACCTCTCAAGAACCAAAAATGCTCCTTTTGATAACTTAAAAATTGATCAACTAATGAGGGAAATTTTGGCACCCCTATAGTATAACAAAACCGATTTCTCTCCCCAAGAGATGGAAATTCGGCCACCTCTGTTGACCAGCAGATAACTCCTAAGTTTTCTCACTTATCATTACCTGATCTCTCATCTATAAGTGACCCAAATAACACCACCTCTTTTTCCCTTTATCTGCCACCTTATAAGTCAATTATCCACATTATCCAAACAACAAATCTTCCTATTTTAAAGCATCCTAGTCGTCCCCACTCTCCTATCCTTTGAAGCCAAAAACAATTAAAAAAAAGGGGGTAATGCGACCCGAACCTTGGATCCCCTTGCTGCTTATCACGCCACCTCATAGCCCTTGCATAACGCCATTGTCCACTGGGCCACAAGCCCATTTGTGTCACAAGACACAGATAACCTCTTTTAAGCCCTATCTTACCAAGCTTCCTACTAGAGTGTCCAATCAGGAAATTTTATTAAGGCCTCGGCTCGATCCTAAGCCCAATCTGGACCCCTGACACTCTAATTAACACATTACACATAACCACACACTAAACGCATAGGCCCATTAATTCAGGATGTTACATCCCCTGTTCTTGACCTATACATATTTAGAATTAACCCTTTTATTTAATAACACATTCAATTCAACCTAAAAACACTTATTTAGGGCAATTTACAAATTAGCCCTCATATTTACTCAATTTAGCAATCTAGTGTATTTTTCTCAAAACATTAAATTCACAAAATCAATATACAACTAAGCTTAGGCGAATATATATACACATCATACAAATCTATATTTTCCATCAAATTTACTATTTAATCCCTCAAGTTACCATTTTCTCAATTTAGCCCTATTTAGCTAAATTCATCAAAAATTCGAGAACAAAGTATGTTCATCTAGCTCATATCTTTCATTTAACACCAAAAATCACCAAAAAGCTTAACATATCATCAATGGCATATCACACAAACATCATAAATTCTCAAAATTGAGACATGGGTTTTGTAGCTCTCAAAGCAACGATTACAAAAACGAAAATACTATCGAAAATCGACTAAAACATACCTTGAATTTAAGCTTAAAACCTAGCCAAAACCTTGCTATCTTCTTCTTTTCTTTTTTCTTTTTGATATTCGGTGGTGTGTGGAGGAATGAAATCCACTAACATGATTGTTTTATTATAATATAATTATAAGTTATAAAATAAATATAAAATAACTTTTACCTTACAAAATAACATATAAAAACATGTTATAAAACCATGTTGCTGTCCACTATAAATAATAACGGACTAATTGTCCTTTAAGGACTTCACTTTAATAAAGCCATCTCAATTGGATCATTAACCATATGATAAGTCACTTTTAAACTTTATGCAATTTAGTCTTTTTTTTTTCAAATAAAACACACAGACAGACAAATTAAATTAGGAAATTTATCACATGCTTAGTCACATATCAATAGCACAGAAAATAATATTAAAATATTATTCAGACTCAAATTCATGGTCTCAAAACCATTATTCAGACTTGAATTTGTGGTCCCGAAACCAGTGTTCCGACTAGGGTATAAATCGGACTGTTACACATCCTGGGTTGTAGGTATTAGCGTAAGGGTCGTATCGCCTTTGTGGTCGCCCAGGGAAATTTCCCACAACATCTAAATGAGCCATAGTATCATCATCCAAACTGGGACATGCGTTAGTTGTATGATCAGGCGTAGCACATATTCCGCACAACCGGGCTGTCTTTGCTTTTTCTATAATAAGAGAATTCATCATATTAGTAAGTCTATCAACTTTATCCTCTAAGGTTGAATTACTTAGCTAGTGAACCCTTCTAGGGGGTTTAGTATTGGCTTGAAAATTTTGAGAATTTGCAGCCATTGTGGAGATTAAGTCCCTTGCTTGTTGGCGAGTCATGTTGACCAATACTCCTCCACTAGCGGCGTCTACCATATTCATCTCCATTGGTTTCAAGCCTTCATAAAAGTATTGGAGGAGAGATTGCTCTGTTATACCATGTTGTGGGCAGCTTGAGCACAATTTCTTAAACCGCTCCCAATAGTCATAAAGTGACTCTGCTTCTTTTTGCCTTATTCCAACGATCTCTCTTCTTAGCTCAACTGCTCTAGATGCTAGAAAAAACCTGTTAAGAAATAAACGAGATAAATCAGCCCAAGTTGTAATAGATCCAGGGGGTAAATAAAATAACTATTCCTTAGTAGAATCTGCTAAGGAAAAAGGGAAAACACACAATTTGATTTGATCCTCAGTTACCCCCTGAGGTTTCATATTAAGGCAAACCATATGGAATTCTTTCAAATGCTTGTGGGGATTTTCATTTTGCAACCCATGAAAAGTTGGAGTAGTTGGATTAAGCTTGACTTTAATTCAAAATCAGTATCGATAGTAGGATACGCGATGCATAGTGGCGGTTGTTCTGCCAGAGCTTCGGCCAGTTGCCGAATTGTCTGACCCATAGATTGAGGTGCTAAATTAGGGTTTTCGTCAACCCTAGCGTTAAGAACTTCTTCTAGGGAATCAACTTCTACTTTTTTGCCTTTAAAAGTTTGAGTAGGGTTTTCATTAACCCTAGACTCTATTTCATCGTCGATTCTAATTTTTTGCGGTGGATTACTTTGAGTCCCAACCACCGTTGATTGATTTTTTATTAACTTTGTTTCCTTGCGATTAGCTCTCGTAGTCTTTTCAATCTCCAAATCAAATGCAAGAGTTCCTGGAGTAGATCTGGTCATAATAAACAAAGAAAAAACAAGATTAGTACGTTACCGATCCCCGACAATGGCGCCAAAATTTGATGCGGTTGTTGAGAGCATAAAAAATATCTTATTCCTTGTAAAATAATAAAAATAACCGTAAAGGGGAAGTAGGGTCAAATCCTCAGGGACCGGATTGTACGAATGCTCGTTCTTAGAATCTGGACAATTTCTTGGCCAAGAAAACCTGCGTTCCTGAAAAATAAAAAAATAGAATTAAGAAATTTGATCTAGAAAAATAAAAACAGAATTTAAAGTGAATTAAAATTGCAAAATTAAATAAATTACGAAAATTAAAATGAAGAATATGAAAATAAATAGAGTTCAGGGAAGAGTAAGTTTCTTATGTGGCGAGATTCTAGCCTCCAATTGTCTCGTTTGCCTTGGGTTCAATCCTTGGCTTTTAAGTAACCCTTCTCGAGTAGGATAAGCCAGTTATATTGGAAGAGGACACCTACGGCAACCAGCTCCAAGGATTTAGACTTAAAATTTGGCGGAGCCTGACTCTAGCTAATAATCGCTTTTGTGGGACTATCTTCTGCTAGATCATCACTTCCCAACGGCAAATACCACCGCTTTGTCTCTTGGATTCACCAACCTCTGGCGCAGAAAGCCAACGAACTGACTGTGTAACTTTCCCAAAACATACAAAGCAGCCGTTCTTGCACAAGTTGAAAAGATCACCTATTAAGGGACATGGACGGAAGCGTCAGCCCCGTAATGCAGAACAGTGATGAATATCTTGTTGAGAAGGCTAAGCACGGGTTCTAAGCCTCATGAACCTTTTTGGGGAATTTTGACAACTTCGGCTAGATGGGTTTAGTGGCTCATGATTTTTGGGAAAGAAATAAATATAATAGAAATGAGATTTTATTGAAGAAAATATGGAAGAACAAAAGATGAGTTTTTGGAGGAGTGTTCTGAGAAAAAGAGATGTCAATATGTGCCACTCCATCCCCTATTTATAGTACTAGAAAACCTAACCTATTCCTAATTAAATTCTAAAAGATAAATACAAATAAATAAAGATAATTAAAGATAATTAAAGATAATAAGATAAATAAAAATAAATCCTAAAATTAAATCTAAATAATTATCCTTAATAATTATCTTAATAACATTAAATAGAGTCTTGTGCTATAAAATCTTTTCTTTTGCATTTTTGTCCTCAGGTCTTCCAAGTTTGTATTTTAAGCACCACATTTTTCCCTCTGTCGCATGTTGGCCCAATTCATCTTTAATTTCATGATTTTTGCCGTTAAATTTACTTTTGCCTTCAATTTAGTCCCTAAAAGATAAAAGACCATAAATAGCCCAAATTGGTAGAATCTTACTCAAAATAAATATGCAATTAGCACATAAAAATATGACGTTCTAGAGTATTATCATCTAATAAAATGTAAAAAGAGACCAAGATAAAGATAACACCCCCAACAAAGGAAAAAACGGTCCATTACATAGAACTTTTTGTGGGGTATTATATCCCAATAGGCAAGCCTCGTTTAAGGAGGCCAATATTTGAACTGAGTACATTTTTCACCATAAATTCACCATGTTGATTGATGTTATCTTTAAACAACTTTTAGCTTCCATATATTATATATGCTGACTATTATTGTTGGTTGTTATCCCCGTTAATGCATGGTATAGCTCTTACTGCTCCGATGCATATAATTCCTATGTTATATGCCATACCTCATTGATGTGTGGAAGATTAATTTCATGTATGTTGCTACAATCGTCAATGTTTGGCAGGGTTTGATGTCCATGCTGCCAATTTGAATGTTATATATTTCTGATACTGTGTAGGCAAGTTTTGGAAGATCTTGCTGTCTGGTGTGGCCTGTAGTACATTAAGATGTTACTTAACATAAATGTTTAAATTTATATTTTGACGTTTTTTGATATAGTGATACAACAAGTAAAGGATACAGAGGAGAGGAGAGTGATTGTTGTGGGTGCCAGTTCACCCTATCCAACGGAGAGCTAGAGGTTATAAAAAGTGATGATGGAGATAACTTGAAGGTTTAGGGCTAAAAGGGTGTTCGTAGAATGTAAGCTTAGTACTCTTGAAGGATTTATCCCTCTGCATCATTTTTGAAGGAATTTATAAGCAAGGATCTTGTGTGATATGGTGTTAACGTGTTAGACTTCCCATCTAGCCATCATTACGAAGTGCGTGGTAGAAATGTGTTCGATGGACGACGATATCTGTGATAGGATAGACCCTGTCATTCATTCTAACTCTGATTAGTCATCTTGGGAGGGTTGTTGGATTTGGTGCCTTGAGTGTAGTATATTCATTTGTAAACTTGTAAATTTTTCGACCAAATTGGTTAATTAAACAAATCCATTGATTACATTAATATACTTTGTATAATTGTACTCAAAATTTTTTTGCACGCAAAGCTAAATGGAAGCAAATTTTGTTCGTTGGTTGTCTAATTATTTAACTAATACTAAATGGTATTACGTGGTCATATTGTAGTACGAAAAGATAGCTTGTATTATTAGACGAATCTAAACATGTCATTAGTATAATCGAAAATGAGTAAATTGATTAAAAGACTAATATGTCGTCAATCAAGTCAAATTAAGAAGATGCCTTATCTTGGGGGAGCGGATGACTCCCAGAAGATAGAGACATAGATGTGATTGACTAGACTGAGAGTTCATCAGATAAGACCCAAGTAAAATAGATCTTTAGCCATTTATGAATTTATTCACTTGTGACATTCATAGTGTGACATACCTAAATTCTGAGTGGATGGCGGACTATGTATGCGTGACTCGTACACTTTGATGTAAGTAAAAACCTGAGTTTAAATGGATAAGGAACCAAAAGCTAGTGTGTTGGGTGTAAGACTATTATAATATATAGTGTTATTCACAACAGTAGAATTCATAGCCCAAAACATGGGCAAATGATATCCTCTCATTTGCATTACATGGTTGATGAAAAGTAAGCGTGGCCACGGGTTGTCCGTCTTTGTGATGGATGACTTGATCACTATTTGATAATAATTGACTTTTCATGAAAGAAGATATAATGGTTATTATGAGTTAAAATAGGATCATATTGGGAGGACATATGTTATCCTAAGAAGATCAAGGATATCCTATAAAGATAACACACTAATGACAAGGTCAATGGATGAGCATCGAGTAGTTGCTTTCGTAATGGTCTGTCGTTGGGGAGAGCTCAGTCAAAACACTATAGTGGAATGACTTTGTGACTAAATGAGTTTATAATTAATAGGCGAAAAACCATAACTTAATTATAAATCATTTGAGCCTCAACTACATATGTCTAATCCGTCCTTTCGTTTTCTTGTTGAAACCAAAAATGAAATGCGTATTTGAATAGAAATGAACAGAATGAATAGAAAAAAAGAAATGAGAAACATTCAGTAATGATTATGGTTTTCTTTGAAATGGAGAAATGAAATCATTTGGAAATGAATTTAGGTTTCCAAAAATCGAAATGGAAATGATTCATTTGCAATCCTTTATAGATTATTTAAAAAATGATCGAAAGAATGAATTTATGTTTTTGGATTGTTTTGAAGCTCGAAAATGAAAATAAATCATTTGGTCATAATGAACATGTTGAGTTGTGAAATATTGAACATATTTTCTTGAAATTTTACCAAGAGTAAAATCGTCAAAATTTTATCAAGGGTAAAATAGGGATGAGAAAATTGTTTAATATATAAATATTAAAGTTTATTTTGGAAAATATAAAATAGAACCAGGTTGAATCACATTTCAGAGTATTGAGTTAAAAAGGCATAAAAAGTACTCGTAATTGGACCCAATGTGAGAGAGACCCTGTAACAGCCCGATTTAGAGCCTAGTTGGAATAGTGGTGTGAGACCATAAATATAAAGTATAAATATGTGTTTTATGATTTTCACGAGGCCTATGATGTGTTTGCAAGATTGTGTGAAAATCTCATGATGAAATTTTATTAATTAGTAATTAAATTGTCCATTAGGACTAAATTGCAAAGATTAGAAAATATGAGATTATAGAAGATTTAATATGAAATAGCATCATAAAAATCATTAGAAGTCTTTATTTAGAAATTAGACCATTATATAAAGATGGACAAAAATGGGCATGGGAAGGAAAAATCTCAAGGAAGGGCCTTAAGGGCATTTTAGTTATTTGGTTAATTAATGAATTAAAAAGGGAAAATAAGTTAAAAATGGTGTCCATCTTCTCCAAGCTTGGTCGAAAATCACAAGAGCACCATATCTAGGGTTTCTTCAACTTCCAAGCTTGATAGTAAGTGCATCCTAGCCCCGTTTTTAATGTTCTTCGTATTTTTGAGACCCTCATAGCTCGATTTGGCTATTTCTAGCTATATTTTAAGCTAGGGTTTTTTAAAAATTTAACCATGTATGACATGCATGTAATTTGATTTTTTATGGAAGAATATGAAAGTTTGATGTATGATAAACATCTTTTTCTAAGTGATTTTCATGAAAAAAGCATAAAAGGACCAAATTGTAAAAATTGTAAAAATGGTCATACATGAGTGAAATAGTAGAAATTAAAGGCTGTTTTAGCTAAGATAATGATTCATCTAGGCTTGAAATACAAGAAAGTTGAATGAAAATCATTTTACGAGCTTAGAGGCAAAAGTGTAATTATGTGGAAGTTTAGGGGCAAAATTGTAATTTTTCAAAGTATGATTCATGAGTCAATTTAGTCAATAAGAGTATTAAAAAAGTAAAATTGTCATTATAGATCAAGAAACACTAAGCCCGGACCGAAATTGAGGCAAGAACAAAGTGTTGGACTAAATCGAACATCTACAAGCATTTTGAGTACCGAGGTAAGTTTGTGTGAACTTAAGGTTACATGTGTTATTGTGTTTAAATTACTTATTATTTTGAGAAATACATGTCATTTCCATGAAATTTATGAATAATGTCTTGATGAGAAAATGAATGAAAATATGCTAAGTAAAGTCTTGGTTGAAATTTTGGAATAACGAGGATACCTATGTCATGACATGAGATAAGGACAGTCCCGTATAAGACCATGTCTAGGACATGGCATCAGCACTGAATGTAGGTCCCATATAAGACCATGTCTGGGACATGGCATCAGCACCGAATGTAGATCCCGTATAAGACCATGTCTGGGACATGACATCGGCATTGAATAAGGAAGGTCCCGTGTTAGACCATGTCTGGGACATGGCTTCAGCACCAAAGGAAGATCTCATGTAAGACGATGTCTGGAACATGGCATCGACATCTAAGTACGATCTCGTATAAGACCATGTCTAGGATATGGCATCGACATCGAGCTAAGATATCCCGTGCAAGACCATATCTAGGATATGGCATCGGCATCAAGAGGTGATCCTATGTAGGACCATATCTTGGATATGGAATTGGTATCATGGTCCGTGTATGATGAGATTGAGTATCCTCTGATATTCCAAGTAGTTCAACTGGAAAAAGAGCTAAGTATGCAAAGATGCTATAGAGTTAAATTATACAAGGATGATAATGAGTTCCATTTATGTTAAGGATGATGATGATTTAAGTTTATGTCCAAGTTATCATAAGTGCTAAATTTTGCGACTAAGTGATACAGGTACCATGAGTAAAATTACAAGTTATGAAACCATAGTGTGATGTGTGATGGTAAGAATGAGTATGAGTAAGTATGCCTAAGCACTTGAGAACTTGTGTTGCTATTGTTAAATGAGATGAATGGATTTTACCATGAACACTTATGTTTCTATATTAATTTATGCAAACTTACTAAGCTATACGCTTACCCCTCTCTTTTCCTTTTTCCTTATAGTATCGCCAAGCTAGCTCGGGGATCATAGAACGTCGGAGCTCGAATCACACTATCAATCATTCTTTTGGTATAGTAAAGTTGATTTATTTTGGGTATGGCATGTATAGGAACTTGGTCATTTTGTACTATGTCATATTTGAGAGCCAAAGTTTTGGCTACTAATGTTATACACTCATTTTGTACATGGTCATAGGGAATTGGCCAATATTTGTCAAGTTTCATATTTTAATGATGATGGGTTTTATGAAGGGGAAATTTATACAAATGATGAGGTAAAAATGTGAAGTGTTTGAATGATGATTAGTGGTTCTTTACAGAATATTATTGTTTTATCATGTATTGCTTGTGTTGGTATATGTGTGTTTATGTTTCAGGGTGGCAATTGGCTTGGTAAATACCCTTCTAATTGTCCACACGGGCGTGTGCCTAGACCGTGTGTGACACATGGTCAACCCCATGGGTGTGTTGATATGCCTTGTGTCCCATATATCAAATTACGAGAATTTGATTCGTCACATGGGCCAGCACATGGGTGTGTGTCTAGGCCATGTGGCCCTTGAGAGGTTGGTGATGTCATAAACAGAATGCTAAGGTTTTTACACATGGGAAAGGACACGGGCGTGTCTAGGCCGTGTGAGGGACACGAGCCAATGACACGGACGTTTGTCTGGCCGTGTGAAAACCCCTGTAGGTTCGAAATAAAAATTAAATTCCACACAAACAAGGGTCATGGGCGTGTGTGACTACATGGCCTGTCAACACGGGCGTGTCCCATTTCATACGGGCGTGTGGCCCATATTTAGGTAAAAATCGTAGGCCCATAATAAGGATTTTACGAGTATGAATGAAAAGTTTTAAGTTTGAAAAGAAACTTTGTAGCCCGATAATGTATGTTTAAGCAAGTTAAGTCCGGTAATGCCTCGTATTCTGTCTTAACGTTGGACACGGGTAAGGGGTGTTACATTTTGTGGTATCAGAGCCACGGTTTAGTCGATTCTCAAACTAACGTAGCGTATGCATGAGTCTAGCTATACATGCCATACTTATGAGTATTTATATAATGGTAGTGTGACGACTCCTGACGATTTAAATTGTGTTTTCATATATTAAATGGATACCGATAGAGCTGTGGAGGATGATGTAGAAAGTAACGCACTAGCTTCTCCTGAAGGGACAGTGCCAAATGAAAATGAGAATAGACCTACGACTGTGAGTCATAGAGGATGAGAAGAGGCCAGGGAAGCCTTTTTCCACATGATGAATGCATGGAATACAGAGTTCGTTCGTATGAACCCGAATGCACAACCCTCCACCCCCGCCTATTCCTCAACCTACCCCTATAGCTCCCCAAGTGGTAGAAGTGGTAAGAAGAGAAAAGCCTTTAGTCGATAGAATTCGAAAACAAGGGGCCGAGGAATTTCGAGCTAGTAAAGATGATGATCCAGAAAGAGCGAAATTTGGGCTTGAAAATACCATCAGGTTATTTGATGAGTTATCTTGCACACCTGAAGAGTGCATGAAATGTGTAGTTTCTCTCTTGAGGGATTCAGCTTGTCAGTGGTGGAATACCCTTGTGTCGGTTGTACCAAGGGAAAGGATCACATGGGATTTTTTCCAAGAAGAATTTCGGAAAAAGATTATATCAGTCAAAGATTCATCGACCAGAAAAGGAAGGAATTCCTTGAACTAAAACAAGGTAAGATGATAGTAACTGAGTATGAGCATGAATTTGTAAGGCTTAGCAAATACGCTCAAGAGTGTGTATCCATCGAAGCTATTATGTGTAAATGATTTGAGGACGAATTAAATGAAGATATCAGATTGTCTGTTGGTGTCCTCAAGTTGAAGGAATTTGTTGTGCTCGTAGATCGGGCTTGTATGTAACACCCCTAACCCAAAACCGTCACCAGAATAAGGTTAAGAGGCATTACCAAATAATCAGAACATTTCGCCTTCATTATACAACACATAGTCAATCATCATTAAAACGTATCGCAGCGTAATCATATAGTCCCTTGCTGAGGTCTACGAAACCTTAAACACGTGTTAGAAAGAGGTCGGGACTAAACTGAACACTTATGAAAACTTTCAAAAACTTAAAGATTTTTCAATATTGCAGAGGTCACACATCTGTGCAATCAGGCCGTGTGCCTCACACGGCTACTAGAAACGGCCATGTGTCTAGGCCGTGCCAAAACAGAACATACATACTGACTTGTCCACACAGTCACCAGACACGCTCGTGTGCCATGGTCATGTGAAATTAAGCTAGCTACTGACTTGGTCAAGCAGCCACTAGGCATGCCCGTGTGCCACGGCTGTGTAACTTGCCCAGACACACTTCGAAGTGGTCTTTGAGCCACATAGCAGAGACACACACCCGTGTCCCTTGGCCGTGTATGCAAAATAGGCTAATTGCAAGGCCAAAATGCCACCCACTCTTGGGTCATACCTACAAGCACATACAAGCCTATTTTCACACACAATTTGGAAACCAATTACATGTCAAATGATCAACATGTCATCCCATCCAATCTCATTTCTAATCATGTCAACTTATATACCAAATTGCACAACTAAAACACAAGCATAACCAAGCATGATTCATCCACAATATCACTAGATCATAATGGCATCAATCCATCACTAAGCTTACCATTCATAAGACACTTTCAATGCCATCAAGCCATACCAAAACATACTTCATATACCATAATCATTCATGCATATTACCAACATTTATCTAGCCACATCACATGGCTATTTACACATCTCAAACATGTTTCAAAACAACTAGCCTATACATGACATATCCAAATATACACATCTTCAAATGTACCAAACTAGATTGTCGGTAGTGTGATAAAGATGCTGACGATCCCCGAATCCGAGCTAGCTTTACTGACACTATAAAATAGAGAAACAAATCACACAGTAAGCTTTCAAAAGCTTAGTAAGTTGGAAATACAATACATACTACTTGATATTACCACATCAATATATATATTTAATCCATCACATAGATAAAGGCACAACTAGGCACATTATCAATCTCAACCACATACTCAAATATTTATTCATTCAACTCTTAAAACTATCATCAACTACAAAGGTTAAAACATACCTTGATCAACACATAGTTACTTACCATTCATGCTTCTCAATTGTTCGATATTACATCTCGTTCAACTTTTGTAATTGTTCTGATCTATTCACACACTTAGTGCCAGTTTCATAACCGAAACATAATCATTAATGCAAACTTAGAGCCTATAAGTTAAACCGAACTATATCGGTATCGCGCACACAGTGCCAAATCAATAAGCCAAAGCTTCAATCTTTTCGCACACACAGTGCTAATCATCTCTATCCCGTTTCTAATTTCGCACACTTTGTGCCATTTAATTCAATTCCGCACATAGCATTTCTAATCTCTTAGTTATATATAATTTCATTCAATTCACATCACATAGACATAATTTAATGACTAGTATTATATCCGAACTTACTTCGGACGTCGAAATACCGAAACGGTTGATTAATCGAGCACTTTGTCTTTGCTTCGATCTCGATTCAAACTTTTCCTTTCATGGTCTATACACATTTAAATTCAACTCATTCAATCACTAATTTATTCAATTTAGTCCAACACACATAATTAGGGCATTTTACAAAATAGCCCTCACAATTTTACATTTCGACATTTTAGTCCCTAATTCACAAAATCACAATATACACCAAATTTCTATTCACACAAGCTTAGCCGAATTTTTCCCATGCTAATACAAGACCACATATTTCATTTATTTCATATTTTAGTCCTCTAATCATGTCTGTCGAGTCTTAAAAATTTATAAAAAGAATGATCGAACTTGGAAACTAACTAAGACAACGATGGAGGCAAGCGAACCTATCGAACAGTAGTATAGCTAGCGGCAAGACCGAATTGTCGAACCCAAAGGAACCAAAAATACTAATATTAACTCTTTTTCTATTATTTAGCCTATGAATTAAGGAATTTTTATCTAATCTAAAATTAACTAATCAACTAAACTAAAGATGTGAAGACAAAGAAAAGAAATTAAGGAAAGACTTGAGAGGAAAACTGATTGATTTAGACAATACGAGGAAGAATCCACCTAGACTTCACTTGTTATCTAACTCTGAACCAGACGATTTATTCACTTGACTTGATCCGTAGGATTCTCTAATTTATATTAATACCTCTCTCGAGGCTACTAACGTCTAACCCTAGGTTGATTAATTGAAATCTCTTTCTAATTAAAACCCCTAGAATTGCATTAACTCGATCTATGGACTCCCATATTAGGTTTGACCTTAATCAGGTAGATTTTGTCACCCTATCTCTAGGCGCCATGAGCAACTCGCTTAACTATGCTAGATCTACTCTTAGATGAGTCTCTTCCTCCTCTCGCCTAAGAACATCACACTTGAATCAATATCTCAGAAATACCAAAACAAGAATTAAGAACACAAAGTTAAGAACAAATCAAGTGTTTATCATACAGCTCAGATAACAATAACAAGATCCGTCTTAGGCTTCATCCCCCTCAAGTATCTGAGGGTTTAGTTCATAATTGTAAAAGAAAACATTTCAGAAGAAAATATAAAACAAAACATAAGAAAAACCTAAAACCCCCTGAAGGAATTGAAAGAGAGATCCTCACTCTTGAGTATGATTCTGACTTCTTGAGAGGAATCAAATGGCTTTCTTCGAGTAAATCCCTGAATGTAATTGCTCCGGCTCGGCTCTTTGGCCTAGTTGAATGCCTCCTTAAAGGTTGGCTTGTAGGGTCTTTGTATAGGCTTTTGTAATATGTTTCTTTGCCTCTAAATACCCTAATTCGAATAGAATTCTTCTTATCTATGGTAGAGACACGCCCATGGCACACGCCCATGTAAATCGTGGCCAGGACGTGGTCGAACCTGTTGATGAGGAACGATCGTGTATTTCGGGGTCCAGGCCGTGGTCGACTCTTCTTACGGGGCACGACCGTGTGGTCATGGTCCCAGGCCATGTGGATTTCGTACTTTGGCCCATTTTCTCTGTTTTTGGCCCGTTTCTTATTTTTTTCATCCTCCGGTACTCTACTGAGTATAAAACATGAAAACAAAGGATTAGGAGCACCTATTTCCATAATTAAAGGGATAAATCATCCAAAAACATGCTAAATGTGGGATTAAAATATATTCATATTATGGTTTATTAAATACCCCCACACTTAAGCTTTTGCTTGTCCTCAAGGAAAATTCTCAACTCACAATTAAAACGAACTTCCTGTACTCATAATATTCATTAATAATGTTTCATCATAATTCATAGATAATTTATACATGGATAATTCAACTCAAAGAGTCCTAAAGATTCAAACAATCAAAGTCATAAGTTTTTAGCATGAAAGCATAGGTGTTTTCCCCCTATCCGAATAATTACCTTTAATTCAAAATCGACAAAATTTGACATCCTCACTAAAGATTCACTCAAATCACTCAAGGTGTTTAAGGTTCGAAAATAAAGCACTCATAAGTCAAACATGAAAAGTTAAACCCATAGGCTTGCATGAAAATCAAATCTCCACCACCATAAAATGAGATGATACATAAATCAAAAGGTCTTTAAAAAGGGTTGTAAGGGGGATTAGGTTAATGGTGTGGATAAAAGGTTGAATTAAAAGGGTTAGAATCGAGATTGAATTGACAAATTACCTAACTAGAAAACTGAACTAATAACATGCATAATCACAGTAATTGAAAACTTGTAATATTGATAATACGAGCTTCTTCTTCAAGATGTTGAAATTAAACGTATAGGCTCGCTTAATCACATAACTAATAATGAATATACTTTGATAATAATAAAAATACTTTGATTTTTTTTCAAATACCAAAATAATGTAAGATAAAATTTTAACACTGAAATAATATAATTAGGCAACTGATCAAAAAAAGTCTCGATAGAGGGGTAGTCAAAAGGAATGGTGATAACAAATACAAGATGGGTTTCGGGTTAATATTAGTGGGTTGAGTCAATAAAAAGGGTTGTTAGGATTAAAAGGGTTCACTTGGGGTCAATTATGAGGGTAGGCTTTTAATGGAGTTAGTGGGTTAAATCCTAAATGCCTTAATCATCTCTGTATATCAAATCAATAGTGTGGTCTCGACATGTATAATCGAAGCAAGTTCTAGAATAACAAATCAATGTTGACACATCATAATCAATAAAGTGAGCACGAAAAGAATGTATGCTCTAAAAGGCTCAAAATCTCACAAAAATTATGGGTATTTTGATGCCAACCTCGTAAATTTCAAACTTCAAGGTAACAACTTAGATTCAGGTAGACACCCTAACAAAATTTTTTGAAAATAGACTCATCATGCTTGATTCTCTGGTATCTTAAAGTTTAAATCATCATTGCACAATTATCAATGACTTAATGTAAAACATTTTAAAAAAAAATCATGAATCAACAAGAATTTCATTCTAATTAGTGATATGAGAAAATTACTTTAAGACAAAATATCATTCAGAGATTTGAGAATAATGCAAAAAGTTAGGCACTTTTTCTAATAAACTTTCACTCCCCCACACTTAATATGTACATTGCCTTCAATGTACAAAGATAGATAACAATCATATAACAAGAAAATCAAAAAGTGAGGGAGAGAGGTGAAACTTCCTGAATTTTTGGATGGATTCCTTGAGTTGGAAGTGTGGAAACTTGATTCGTAGATGAAAGATAAGTTGGAGGGGGCGCCTCTACTTCCTGTGCTGGATGAAGAAATTGGGAACCTCATGAAGAGTTAACCAGGAAATAGTAATAATAATTTAAATTATACTAATTATATAATTAAAGTAAATAAAGATAACAAGAAAGAAAATATGAATTAAAATAAGACTAAAAGAGAAGATGAATGGACTAGAACGTCCTTATTGGTAGATGGCTCACGAGGTGGGTGTGCTTTCTAAGGCCGTGGTGTCCCTTGCAGCCTTTAGAACCTAAAACCAAGAAATTAAAACAAAGTAAACTAAATTTAATATATGAAAAATAAAGAAAAGGAAAATAAAGGAGAAGATAGAAGTAAAATAAGAGTTAAATGGTCTCAAAGACCCTTGGCTTGTCGAGTTAATAAAGTGGCCGACATGAACTTATGTTGATTGGTTTTGCACAAGGAGACAGGACTCGGATCTTTCTATTTCTTTGACATTGCTGAAGCGTAGATTGAGACTTTTATAGAATGAAGAAGGGGGAGGGTGAAGATCGATGGGAGTTGGGAGTGGAGAGTGGATAGGGAATGGGTGAGAAGGGGAGAGGGGTGTTTTAAATAGAGATTTTTAGCTCTGGTACATCCCCAAGCCCGTGTATTGTGGGCGTGTTATGTCACACGGCCATATCGCACAACCATGTGGTGGTTCAATTGCTTTTCCTATGCCTGGTTTTTAAGTTTCCACACCCGTGTTGGTTCAACAGTGTCAGCCACGGCTATGTCGCACGGCCATGGTGTTAGGTGAGTCTGTGATTCAAAGATATTTTTCTCATCCTGTCTCGTACTATCTCTGCCATGTCAGTATAGAAATTCGTAGCATCTACATGGCCACGGCCACGGCCGTGTGTATGGCCGTATGATGTGAAAATTTGTGCTTCATTAACTTGGTTAGTCTGTAGTTAGGTGCTAAAAGAAAAAGAAATGAAAATAAATAGGGTTAGTGCTTGGGTTGCCTTCCGAGAAGCATTCGTTTAAAGTCTTAAGCTAGACTTACATCTTATTCATACCTTCACGGTGGTTTAAGGAGTGAAAAATCCTTTTTCATGCTATCATCATATAATTTGAGCCGAGTGGAGTTTATTTTAAAAGTACCGAAAGTAGAATTTATTACCTCGACTATTCCGTAAGGGAAAACATTAAGTACCGTAAAGGGATCTCTTTGTTTGTCTTCAGGTTTGCTGTGGTGATTCACGGGTCTGTTCTATCTAATAGTACCTGATCTTCTATTTTGAAGTGATTTGATGTTCCTTTAAGCTCTTTTGAGGGTTTCTTCTGTTTCACTTCATGTGGGTTTGATTCTTCCTCGAAATATATCTCCTACTCATCTAGCTAATCGGTCTGAAGCCGTCATTCCTCATGAGATATTTCCTTGTTGGTACGAGCTGTAGGATCTTGCTTTATAGTGTAGTTCTTTTGTGTTTCCTGAAAAGAAAGTTTAATTGGATACTTATCAAGGGAATTTACGTCCTCAACTTTCTCACTCGATGTCCTGGCTGAGTCGAGAGCTTGAAGACTGATTGATTCGTCACCTGCATGAAGTATGAGTTCACCTGTGCTGACATCAATTTTAGATCTGGCAGTTGCTAGAAAAGGTCTTCCTAAAATTAGGGGGATACTATTGTCTTCATCCATATCTAAAACAACAAAGTCTATGGGAATATGAATTTGTCAACCTTAACTGGTACATCTTCAATTATACCCTTAGGGATGCGAATAATCTTATCAGCAAGTTGAATACTCATCCTAGTTTGCTTGGGTTTCCCTAGACCTAGCTGTTTAAACATTTTAGATGGCATAACATTGATGCTTGCCCCTAAATCGGCTAAAGCATTCTCAATAGATAAACTACCAATTAAACATGGAATTGTAAAACTCCCTGGATCTTTTAATTTCTGTGGTAATCTATTTTGTAACATTGCCGAGCACACTACGTTTAGTTCCACCTGCAACTCCTCGTCTAACTTTCACTTTTTCTTTAAAAGCTCTTTTAAAAATTTCCTTGAATCTGGCATCTGCGAAGGAGCTTTAAGAAATGGTAAGTTAATATGTAATTTCTTTAAGATCTTAAGGAACTTACCAAACTACTCTTCTGTGTCGTCTTCTTTCATCGTATTGGGGTAAGGTATACGAGGTTTTATTCTTTAATTATCGATTTTGGCTTTTCTTGGTTTACCTCAACCTTACCTTCACTTACCACAAGTTCTTGCGTTGGCTCAAATTTAGAATCTACTAATCCTTCACTGTCATGAGCTGTTATGGCTTGAATTTGCTCCTTTGGATTAGTCTTAGTGTTACTTGGCAAGCTACCTAGTGGTAGTTCAGAGATCAGCTTTGCGAGTTGCCCTAACTGGTTCTCGATTCCTTTAATCGATGCTTGTTGATGTTTAAGTGTTGTCTCGATGTTTTGAAAATATGTTTCAGACAACGCTATGAATTTTGTCAGCATCTCTTCAAGGTTCGGTTTCTTTTCCTGTGGGTAGGGATGTTGTTGGAAGTTTGGAGGGGGTGGTTGTTGTCTCTGATTTCCTTGGCCACCCCACGAGAAATTGGGGTGGTTCCTCCGACCTGGATTATAAGTATTACTATAAGAGTTATTTTGAGATCAAAAATTATTACCCATATAGTTCATCTGCTCGCTTTCCGTGCCCGAATTGTAGGGTGGGTACTCAGGATTCGCCACACCTCCTAGATTTGAGTCACATTGTATAGCTGGATGTACCTGAAAAGAACCATACAAGCCATCAATCTTTTTATTCATCATCTCTACCTGATTTGATAGCATGCTGACTGCGTCGAGATTGAAAACTTTGGCTGCTTTGGTTGACTTTGTCCTTGTAACTTGCCACTGATAGTTGTTCAGTGACATCTCCTCTATGAATTCATAAGCTGCTTCAGGACTTTTGTTATTTAGGGTTCTGCCAGCAGCTGAATCAATCAACTACCGGGTTGAGGGGTTCACACCGTTGTAAAAAGTTTGGACCTATAACCACAAGGGTAAACCATGGTGTGGGCAACTTCTCAATAGATCTTTGTATCTCTCCCATGCATCGTATAATGTTTCTAAATCCATCTGCACAAAAGAAGCGATATCATTCCTTAATTTGGCCGTTTTGGCCGGTGGAAAATATTTTAGTAAAAATTTTTCGGTCATTTGGTCCCATTTAGTGATTGATCCTCGTGGAAGAGAATGTAACCACTGTTTGGCTTTATTTCTCAAAGAAAAGGGAAATAACCGAAGACGAATGGCATCATCAGAAATGCCATTTATTTTGAAGGTATCACAAAATTATAGAAAATTAGCTACATAAGTATTTGGGTCTTTGTCCTGCAAACCATCAAATTGAACAAACTATTGAATCATTTGTATAGTGTTAGGTTTTAATTCAAAATTATTAGCTGCTATAGCAAGCCTAACAATACTTGATTTAGCTCCTATTAAATTAGGTTTAGCATAATCATACAAAGTTCGAGGAGCATGATGATCGGCCACATCCTGAGGTAGTGGATTATTCTCAACCATCCTTTCGGTGGTATTAGTTTCGTTCTCTTGCTCTTCTTATATGTAATATAAGCCTCACCTTACTTCTCTACGATTTCTACGTACGGTTCCTTCAATATCATTGTTGTAAATGATCGTGTCTATCGAGTCTTAAAAAATTATAAAAAGAATGATCAAACCTGGAAACTAACTAAGACAACGATGGAGGCAAGCGCACCTATTGAAAAGTAGTATAGCTAGAGGCAAGACCGGATTGTCGAACCTAAAGGAACCAAAAGTACTAATATTAACTCTCTTTCTATTATTTAGCCTACGAATTAAGGGAATATTTTATCTAATCTAAAATTAACTAATCAAGAAAACTAAAGGTGCTAAGACAAATAAGAAATTAAGGGAAGGACTTGAGGGAAAACCGATTGATTTAGACAATACCTGAGGAAGAATCCACCTAGACCTCACTTGTTATCTAACTCTGAACCGGACGATTTATTCACTTGACTTGATCTGTAGGATTCCCTAATTTATATTAATACCTCTCTTGAGGCTACTAACGTCTAACCCTAGGTTGATTAATTGAAATCTCTTTCTAATTAAAACCCATAGAATTGCATTAACTCGATCTATGGACTCCCATATTCGGTTTGACCCTAATCCGATAGATTTTCGTCACCCTATCTTTAGGCGCAAGAGCAAATCTGCTTAACTATGCTAGATCTACTCTTAGACAGGGTCTCTTCCTCCTCTGCCTAAGCACATCACACTTGAATCAATATCCCGAAAATAATAAAACAAGAATTAAGAACACATAGTTAAGAACAAATCAAGTATTTATCATACAACTCAGATAACAATAACAAGATTCATCTTAGGTTTCACCCCCCTCAAGTATCTGAGGGTTTAAGTCATAATTATAAAAGAAAATATCTCAGAAGAAAATATAAAACAAAACATAAGAAAACCCTAAAACCTCCTAAAGGAATTGAAGGAGAGATCCTCAGTCTTGAGTATGATTACGGCTTATTGAGATGAGTCAACTGGCTTCCTTCGAGTAAATCCCTGAATTTAACTGCTCTGGCTCGGGTCTTTGGCCTAGCTGAACGTCCCCTGAAAGGTTCGCCTCTAGGGTCTTTATATAGGCTTTTGGAATATGTTTCTTTGCCTCTAAGTACCCTAATCCGAATAGAATTCTTTTTATCTGCGGTAGAGACACACCCATGGCACACGCCCGTGTAAATCGTGGCCAGGCCGTGTTCGAACCTGTTGAAGAGGCATGGCCTTATTTTTTGGGATCAGGCCGTGGTCGACTCTTCTCACGGGGCACGACCGTATGGTCTTGGGCCCAGGCTATGTGGATTTCGTACTTTGGCTCATTTTTTTCATTTTGACCCGTTTCTCATTCTTTTCATCCTCGGTACTCTACTGAGTATAAAACATGTAAACAAAGGATTAGAGCACCTATTTCCATAATTAAAGGGATCAATCATCTAAAAACATGCTAAATATGGGATTAAAATATGTTCATATTATGGTTTATCAGAAAAGTAGTGGTCCTGTAGGGTTCCTTCTAGTCATAAACTAGAGGTACCTACTAGGAAAAGAGAAAAAGAAAAAGAAAATTTTTAGAAAAGTAAAAATAAAATTTAATTGTAGAAAAATAAAATATAATATGGCTAAAGTAATAAAAATTGAGCGTTCTTAATATTTTAGTTCCTCGGCAACGGCGCCAAAAACTTGATCATGTCTATCGAGTCCTAAAAATTTATAAAAAGAATGATCGAACCTAGAAACTAAGACAATGATGGAGGCAAGCGCACCTATTGAACAGTAGTATAGCTAGCGGCAAGACCAGATTGTCGAACCCAAAGGAACCAAAAGTACTAATATTAACTCTTTTTCTATTATTTAGCCTACGAATTAAGGAATTTTTATCTAATCTAAAATTAACTAATCAAATAAACTAAAGATGCTAAGACAAAGAAAAGAAATTAAGGAAAGACTTGAGAGGAAAATTGATTGATTTAGACAATACTCGAGGAAGAATCCACCTAGACTTCACTTGTTATCTAACTCTGAACCAGACGATTTATTCACTTGACTTGATCCGTAGGATTCCCTAAGTTATATTCATACCTCTCTCGAGGCTACTAACGTCTAACCCTAGGTTGATTAATTGAAATCTCTTTCTAATTAAAACCCCTAGAATTGCATTAACTCAATCTATGGACTCTCATATTAGGTTTGACCCTAATCCGATAGATTTTCGTCACCCTATCTCTAGGCGCGCGAGTAACTCTGCTTAACTATACTAGATCTACTCTTAGACAGGGTCTCTTCCTCCTCTACCTAAGCACATCACACTTGAATCAATATCCCAGAAATGCCAAAATAAGAATTAAGAACACATAGTTAAGAACAAATCGAGTATTTATCATACAACTCAGATAAAATAATAAGATCCGTTTTATATTTCACCCCCTCAAGTGTCTGAGGGTTTAGTTCATAATTGTAAAAGAAAAAATTTCAGAAGAAAATATAAAACAAAACATAAGAAAACCCTAAAACCCCCTGAAGGAATTGAATGAGAGATCCTCAGTCTTGAGTATGATTCTGGCTTATTGAGATGAATCAACTGGCTTTCTTCGAGTAAATCCCTGAATTTAACTGCTTCGGTTTGGCTCTTTGGCCTAGCTGAATGCCTCCTTAAAGGTTGGCCTCTAGGGTCTTTATATAGGCTTTTGGAATATGTTTCTTTGCCTCTAAGTACCCTAATTCGAATAGAATTCTTCTTATCTGCGACAGAGACACGCCCATGGCACACGCCCATGTAAATCGTGGCTAGGCCATGGTCGAACCTATTATTGAGGCACAGTCGTGTATTTTAGGGTCCAGGCCATGGTCGACTCTTCTTACGGGGCACGGCTGTGTGGTCAGGGTCCCAGGCCTTGTGGATTTCGTACTTTGGCCCATTTTCTCTGTTTTCGGCCCATTTCTTGTTCTTTTCATCCTCCAGTACTCTACTGAGTATAAAACATGAAAACAAAGGATCAGGAGCACATATTTCCATAATTGAAGGGATAAATCATCCAAAAACATGCTAAATATGGGATTAAAATATGTTCATATTACGATTTATCATCCTCCAATTTATACTTTTCTCAATTAAGCTCAAATTACTCAATTTCAGTAAAAATTCCAAGACAAAATATGTTTATCATTCACATATCTTTCATAATCCATCACAAAACTTCACAAAGCTCATGAATTCATCCATGGCATGTTTATATTCATCATCAATTCACAAAATGTAAACATGGTTTTGTAGAGCACAAAGTAACGATCACAAAAACGTAAAAATCATTAAAAAACGAGCTCTAATCATACCTCAATTTTGCTCAACCATGGACGATTATCATTAAAGCTCAAATACACTTTTTCTTTTCTTCCATTCGGTTCAAAAAGATGAACAACCTACTCCCATTTTCATTTGTTTTTTTATTATAATTTATATTATTAATCCAATTACCAAATTACCATTAATGAAAACATTTAACATTCATGTAATATATGGCTATTTATGTCCATTACCATCCACTAAATTTAATAATGGTCTAATTACCTCATAAGGCCTCCACATTATAAAGACAACAATAATTAAGCACTTAACAATCAGCACACAGTATTTTACACTTTATGCGATTAATTCCTTTCTCACAATTCGACACACAATCAACAAGATTACCACATAGAATTTTCACATAGGCTAAATCACATACTATACACTCAGAGAATAATATTAAAATATTATTTTGGCCTCAAATTTATGGTCTCGAAACCACTGTTTCGACTAAGGTCTAAACTGGGCTGTTACATTGTAAAGTAGAGGAATTGGTGAAAGAGAAAAGAAAAACTGAGATGGAGTCTCGTGACTCAAGAAAGAGACAAATGAACAAGTCATTTCAGTCCGGTCATGCCCCATATTCTGTTCGGGCATTGGACACGGGTAAGGGGTGTTACAGACCCAAAAACCCCTCATGGACGTGAAAGGGGGCGACAACCTTAGTAGGAATGCTAGAGTGTGTCATCCACCCTAGTCCTATTCTAAGTAGGATGTTATTTTTCTAATTGAAATAAACCATTACAACTCAATAAGGGTTCTACCTTCTCTTTCTATAAATAGATGGCACCGATATAGCTATTAACACAACTTTGAAAGATTATTATTTTGCTGAAAAATAGAAAGAATTTATTCTCAACTATTATATATATTTTTTCGGAATAACAATTCTACAGGTTTCTATTAAAAAGAGAGAATTTTTGTTTTCACCCCAAATAGAATTTTTTTTTCTAATTTTGCATTTCGATTCAATTGGTTCGAGCCCACACTCGAAATAGTTTGTGGTACGATAATAGTGGAGAAGATTGTTTGGTTTGAAAGCTAAGAATAACGAATGTCCACATGTACGGATTGAATTAAGGTTTATTGCTATAAATCTCACACACCGGGTCGATTTTTAAAATTTTTATTTTTCGTTGTACGAGAAAATCATTTTCAAATCGAGATTTTTTCAATAATTGGTATCAAAACGCCAGGTTGTGCTTTATTTATGGTGTAAAATAAGATCGAATCTCTCTCTTTATCTTGTTTGATTAATATTTGATAAGATACGACATTCTTATAATTATTCGAATATTTAGGGGGATGTTTTGAATGAATGCAATATTATATATTTGTTATATAATTATTATTTTTTCCAAGGTTGTGGTTCTTAGGAAATAAACTATGGACTATCATCTCCACGTAGGATTAGTTTTTATTAATAGAATTCTTATGAGCCGGAAACAGACATAGAACATAAAATTATTTTTTTTTTTCAAAAAGGAGTCCATGATGAGGAGAAAATGGAGCGAAGACGATCGAAGACATAAGGAATTCCTTGTGGTAGAAAACTATGTAATTTTTTTTTTGTTTTTTCATTTACATTCTTGAAATAGAACCATCGAAACCTTGGTGGACAATTTAATTTTATTACCCATCTCTTTATATGCTATTTAATAATTATTTATGATATAATTGTGATATATATGTATGAGATTATCCACAATTGATCTATTAAAGATAAGATGTGTGGTAATGAGAAAATATACGTGTTGTATTGTTCCATTCAATTGTTTAGGTTATTCGATTATTGTGAGAAGTGTGGTAATGAGAAGGTGCATGTCTATTGGATCTAACAAGGAAAGACTTGGTTTTTAAATGGTCAAATATGAATCACCTCCCTTTCCTAGGAACCTAACTGGTGCACGGTTCATATTTACTTCTTAAATTTTTCCCTTAAAAGAAAAACTATAGAGAGTCAAAATTGTTTGATTGACTTTTGTAAATAATTGAATGTGAATATCATAAAATTGCCATAGCATGTCATGCATATATGAGATAAGCATGCCATATAGTTTAGGAAAGAATGTCACATGTACTTGTCATCCATATATTGATCATTCATGATTGAAACAAAAAATTATAAAAACCTTGCATGTTTTTTAAAATATTTAGTGGGAGAAGGTCCCTAAACAAGGCCTATGGCCTCCATTAATGGTCTCTTATGATGGTATGACAAGTGCACTACCCTATGGTAGGATTGTTATGTGGATTTCACTGAGAAGATTTCCTAAAAGTAAGAAGAATTCTCTTGTGATAAAATGATAATTGAATTGGTCATTGTGGTAGGCAGTATAATGCAATAGGTCAGGAAATTCTATCTTCAAAACAGGACAACTAGTCAAAGCATGCTACTCGGTGAGATTATTCCATGATGACTCATTTGTGGTGCATGATGTGATAGGTGTTGAGTTGATGGTTATACAATCAAGATTTTCTAGTTAAGTAATTGATAAACCATAAAAGTAACATATTTTAATCCTACATTCAGTATACTTTTGGATGATTTATTCCCTAAATTGTGTAAAAAGGTGCTCTTAATCTTTTCTTTTCATGTTTTATACTCAGGAAAGCACCTAGGGATAAGAAACAGCCTAAAACGGACCAAATTGGGCCAAAGAAGAAATCGACACGGCCTGGGCACAAGACCACACGACTGTTCCTCCTTAATTTACTCTAACACGGCATGGATCCCGAAACACACGGGCGTGTCTCTTCAGCAGACTCAACCATGACCTGAAATCGATTCACTCAGAAAAGGATGCTTAGGGCAAAGAAACACATCTCAAAGCCTATATAAACACCCTAGGGGGCAACTTAAGAGGGGAGTTTGGAAGAAGCCTTCTGCCAGGGCTTTTGTCGCGGGCGGTGAGCTAGGCCAAGGAGCCGAGCCAGAAAGGTTAGATTTGTGGGAATCACTCGAAGATAACCAGTTGATCCATCTCAAGAAGCCAAAATTATACTCAAGACGGTGGATCTCTCCTTCAATTCTTTCAGGGAGTTTTAGGGATTTCTTATGTTTTGTTTTATCTTTTCTTCTGAGATGTTTTCTTTTATCGTTATGAATAAAACCCTTCAGGTAAGACGGATCTTGTTATTGTTTTCTGAACTATATGATAGATATTTGATTTGTTCTTAATTATGTGTGCTTAGTTCTTGTGTTAATATTTCCAGAATATTGATTCAAGTTGAATGTGCTTAGGTGGTGGAACAAAAGTCCCTGTCTAAGAGTAGATCTAGCATAATTAAGCGGAGTTGATCGCGTGCCTAGAGATAGGGTGACGAGATTTTGTCGGATATGGGTGAAACTTAATATGGGAGTCCATAGATCGAGTTAATGTGATTCTAGGGGTTTTAATTAGAAAGAGATTTCAATTAATCAACCTAGGGTTAGATGTTATTTACCTCGAGTATAAATTAGGGAATTCTACGGATCAAGTCAAGTGATTAAATCGTCTGGTTCAGAGTTAGATAACAAGTGAAGTCTAGGTGGATTCTTCCTAAGGGTATCATCTTAATCAACTGAGTTTTCCCAAAAGTATTTCCCCAATTCATTCTTTTTTTCTTTGCGTCTTTAGTTTAGTAGTTAGTTAATTTATCAATCACTTAATATTTAGGCTAAATAATAGAAAAAGGTTAGTATTAGTACTTCTAGTTCCTTTGGGTTCGACAATCCAGTCTTGCCTAAGCTATACTACTGTTCGATAAGTGCACTTGCCTTAAGTCATTGTCAAAGTTAGTTTCCAGGTTCGATCATTCTCTTTATAAATTTTAAAACTCGACAAAACAACGATCAAGTTTTTGGCGTCGTTGCCGGGGAACTAAAATATTAAGAAAGCCCTTTTTTTTATTTTGGCCATTATTTTTATTTTTTTCACAATTTATTTTATTTTTATTTTTATTTTAGTTTTAACCTTGCTAATTTTCTTTCTTTTCCAACATAGGTACCTCTAGTTTATGACTAGAAGGAACCCAAAAGGACCACTAGTATACGACAGTGATATTGAAGCTACCACTCGCAGGAATCGCAGAGAAATTAGGCGAAACCTAAATTACATAGAAGAAAAGCAAGAAGGCAGGTCCAATCCTACTGAAGGGATGGACGAGAATAATCCCCCACCACAAGATGTGGTAGAAAAAATGCTCCGCGTACTATGTATGATTATGCTAAACCTCATTTAACAGGAGCAGAATCGAGTATTGTTAGGCCTACTATAGCTGCTAATAATTTTGAATTAAAGCCTAACACTATACAAATGATTCAACAATTTGTTCAATTTGATGGTTTGCAGGACGAAGACCGAATATCCATATAACTATTTTTTTTAGAGTTCTGTGATACATTCAAAATAAATGGCGTTTCTGATGATGCCATACGTCTTAGGTTATTTCCCTTTTCATTAAGGAATAAATCCAAATAGTGGTTAAACTCGTTACCACGAGGGTCAATCACCACATGGGATCAAATGACCAAAAATTTTTTATTAAAATATTTCCCACCGGCCAAAACGGCCAAATTAAGGAATGATATCTCTTCTTTTGTGCCGATGGATTTAGAGACATTATACGACGCATGTGAGAGATACAAGGATCTCTTGAGAAAGTGTCCACACCATGGTTTACCCTTATGGCTCCAAGTCCAAACATTCTATAACGGTGTAAACCCCTCAACAAGGTAACTAATTGATTCAACAGCCGATGGAACCCTGAACAACAGAACTTCTGAGGCAACCTACGAGTTTATTGAAGAGATGTCACTGAATAACTATCAGTGGCAGGTTACAAGGACAAAATCAACAAAATCAACCGGAGTTTTCAACCTCGACGCAGTAACCATGCTATCAACACAGGTAGAGATGATAAATAAAAAGCTTGATAGTTTGTGTTCTTCGCAGGTACATCCAGTAATGTAGTGTGACGCAAGTGGAATTGTGGCGAATCTTGAGTACCCACCCTACCAACCGGGCACAGAAAGCAAACAGATGAACTATATAGGTAATAATTTCAAATCTAATAATAACCCTTATAGTAATACTTATAATCCAGGTTGGAGGAACCACCCAAATTTTTCTTGGGGAGGTCAAGGAAATCAAGGAAATCAAAGACAACAATCTCCTCAAAATTTCCAAAATCAGCCCTATCCGTAGGAAAAGAGGCTGAACCTTAAAGAGATGTTGACAAAATTCATGGAAGCCATAGATATACGTCTCGAAAAAACTGAGACAACACTTAAAAACCAACAAACACTGATTGAAGGGATCACAAACCAAGTTGGGGAACTTACTAAGTCAGTTGGGGAATTTACTAAGATAGTTGGACAACTTGCAAAGTTAATTTCAAACGACCGCAAGGGCGTCTACCAAGCAACACTGAGATTAATCCAAAGGAGTAAATCCAAGCCATCACAGTCCATGATAGTATAGGGTTAGATGAACCCAATTCAATACAAGAAAACGAGGCAGAAGAAGGTAAAATTGAGGTAACACAAGAAAAGCCAAAACTAGTAATCAAAGAGTACCAACCCCGCATACCTTATCCCAAAACGATGAAGAGAGATGATACAGAGGAACAGTTCGGTAAGTTCCTTAAACTTTTAAAGAAATTACATATTAACTTACCACTTCTTGAAGCTCTTTCACAGATGCCAGATTCGATGAAATCTTTAAAACAACTCTTGACGAACAAGCGTAAGTTAGACGAGGAGCCACATATGGAATTAAAGACGATGTGCTCAACAATTCTACAAAATAGACTACCACGGAAGCTAAAAGATCTAGGGAGTTTTACAATTCCATGTTTAATTGGTAGACTAACAGTTGATAATGCTTTGGCTGATTTAGGGGTAGTATAAATGTCATGCCTTATAAAATGTTTAAGCAGCTAGGTCTAGGGAGACCCAAACAAACTAGGATGAGTATTCAATTAGCTGATAAAACTGTTAGAATTCCTAGGGGCATTATCAAAGATGTTCTCGTAAAAATTGATAAATTCGTTTTCCAAATAGATTTTTTTGTCTTAGACATGGATGAGGATAATTCGATTCCTTTAATTTTAGGAAGACCCTATTTAGCAACTACCAGGACTAAAATTGATGTTAGCACAGGAGAACTCATTCTTCGTGTAGGTGACGAATCGATCAGTCTACAAGCTCTTGACTCGACCAAGACATCAATTGATGAAGGTGAGAAAGTAAATTCAGTTGATGACCAATTTGTTCACTTTTCACTACAGGATCCGCCACAAAGCCGCAGACCTGAGCCGAATCATAGACCTTGTGCAAACAAAGAAGAACTATATAAGGAACGAAGCCTTAAGGTCGACGAATTAGAAGCATGGAAGACACACTATAAAGAGGAACCGGATCCACACGAAGCAAAACCAAAGGAGCCCCTAGAAAAGATCATAGGAACGTCGAACCACTTCAAAATAGGAGATCAGATACTGTTAAAGAAGGAAGATCCACGAATTACCTCGTCAGAACTAAATATAAACGAAGAAATCCCTCTTGAGGTACACAATATCTTCCCATACAGAACAGTCGAGGTAAGTAATCAAACATTCGGCACTTTTAAGGTAAACACTTCTCGACTTAAACTCTACCATGAAAATAAAACTGATAGCATGAGGGAAGATATTCATACTTTTAAACCACCCTGATTTTTACATATACGAGGAAAGTCTAGCTTAAGAATTTAAACAAGTGCTTCTTGGGAGGCAACCCGAGCACTAACCCTATTTATTTACACATTTATTTTAATTTTAGTTTCTTTTCTTCTCTTCGTCTTAAACACCTAGTTTTAAACTAACCAAAAGTGTAGATTTCTAGACCACATGGCCTTGCACACGGCTGTGGCCGTGGCCGTGTGGAAGTACAGAATCTTCGTAATGATAATGGAAGAATAGATACAAGTCAGAGAAAATCAAATCTTCGAGTCACGGACTCCAACCACCACCCCACGGGCACTGACAAAACACCACGGCCGTGCGATGCGGCTGTGGATGACACTAACTTATCACCAAAGGGCGTGACACTCTGTAAAATGGGCGTGGGTGAACCAACATGCCTAGACACACGGCCATGCGAGGTGGTCGTGTAAAACAACACGCCCATGGAACACGGGCGTGGGGAAGTACCAGACTTGAAACTATATTTAAAGCCACCCCTCTTCCCTTCCCTCTCACCAACTCCTCATTTTTTTCCTTCCTTCTTTTTCTCAAATTTCTCTCTTCTCCATAACAAGTCTCTAAACTCTTGAGCCTACACATATCCATGTCAAAGAAGCAGAAAAAGCCAAGCATAATCTCCCGGAGGAGATCGATCTACATAAGTTTATGCCGGCCGCTTCATCCACTCTACAAGCCAAGGGTCTTTGAGACCATTTAACTTTATTTCTTCTTTTCTCTTTTGCTTCAATTTCCTTCTCTTTGACTCTCTTCTGCTTAATTTAGTTTATCTTATTTTAATTTCTTAATTTTAGGTTCCTCAGGCTGCTAGAGAATCACACCAAAACCACGACCACCAGCTCAACACAGCCTTAGGAATCACACCCACCTCGTGAACCATCCAACAATAAGGACTCCTCAGTCCATTCATCTTTTATGTTAATTTTATCTTACTTTCTGCTTTCTTTCCCTTTAGTTTTCTTGTCTTTAAATACATAATTAGTTTATTTTAAATGAGTCTTAATAATTCTTGGCTAATCCATCACAAGTTTCCTAATTTCTTCATCTAGCACTGTGACTGTTGGCATCCACCACAACACCACTGCCTCCTCCTCCAAATCAGGCCAGGAATAATGATCCCAGAAAAAATTCAGGAAGTGTCACTTCTCCCCTTCTCTTTTGATTTCAGTATCACATGATTATTTATCTATGTTTGTACATTAAAGGCAATGTACATCTTAAGTTTGGGGGTAAAAGTGCCTAACTTTTAGCATTATTCTCAAATCCCTAAATTATATCTAGTTCTTGAGTATTTTTCTCATATTACTAATTAGGATGAAATTTCTGATGGTTTATGATTCTTATTGATATGTTTTTGAGCAAGTCATAGTTAATTGTGCATTGATGATTTAAATGTTAAGATACTAGAGAATCAAGCATGATAAGTCTATTTTTCAGAATTAAAATTTTTCTAGGTTGTCTACCTGAATTTTAATATTACCTTGAAGTTTGAAATTTACAGGGATTGATATCAAATGTCCATAATTTTTGTGATATTTTAAGCCTTGTAGAGCATATATTCTTTTTCGTGCTCACTTTATTGATTATGAGTGTGTCAACATTGATTTGTTATTCTAGAACTTGCCTCAATTATACATGTCAAGACCACATTTTTGATTTGATATACTGAGATGATAAAGGCACCTAGGTTTTAATCCACTCACTCCACTAAAAAGCCTATCTTCACAATTAACCCTTAGTGAACCCTTTGATCCGAACAACCTTTTTTTTTTATTCACCCACTAATATTAACCCAAAACCCCACCCGTATTTGTTATCACCATTCCTTTGACTACCCTTCTATCGAGACTTGATTTGATAAGTTGCTCAATTATATTATTTCAGTTATAAAAATTCTTTCTTATGTAATCTATGCTAGCATTATCTAAAAAACAAAAATCAAAGTATATTCATTATTAGTTCTGTAATTAAGTAAGCTTATATGTTTAATTTCAATATCTTGAAGAAAAAGCTCGTATTATTAGTATTTTCATGTAATGAAATTATTCAGATTGTTAGTTCAATTCTTTTTCTAAAGCTAGGTAATTTGTCAGGTCAATCTCAATTTTAACCTTCCAATTCAGCCTTTATCCATACCTTTAACCTAAGCCCCATTACAACCTTGTTAAAGACCTTTTGATTTGTGTACCATCTCATATTACAGTGGTGGAGATTTAATTTTCAGGCAAGCCTATGGGATTAACTTTTCAGGTTCGACTTATAAGTGCTTATTCTTGAACCTTAAACACTTCGAGTGCTTTGAGTGAATCTTTAGTGAGGATGTCAATCCTTGTCAGTTTTGAATTAAAGGTAATTATTTAGATAATGGGAGACACCTATGGTTTCGAGCTACAAAATGTATGACTTATATTATTTGAATCTTTATGACTCTTTGAGTTAAATTATCCATGTATAAATTATCTATGAATTATGATGAGACATTGTTGATGAGAATTATGAAATTGTGGAAAGTTCATTTTAATTGTAAGTTGAGAATTTTGCTTGAGGACAAGCAAAAGCTTAAGTGTGGGGGTATTTGATAAACTATAAAAGTAACATATTTTAATCCCATATTTAGCATATTTTTGGATGATTTATTCCCTGCATTGTGTAAAAAGGTGCTCTTAATCCTTTCTTTTCATGTTTTATACTCATGAAAGCACCTAGGGATGAAAAGAATAAGAAATGGGCCTAAAATGGACCAAATTGGGCCAAAGAAGAAATCGACACGGCCTGGGCCTAAGACCACACGACCGTGCCTCCTTAATTTACTCTAACACAGCCTGGACCCCGAAACACACGGGCGTGTCTCTTCAGCAGGCTCAACCACTGCCTGAAATTGATTCACACGGGCGTGTGCCACGACCGTGATCCTATCGTAGCAAAGAGCAATTCCACTCGGAAAAGGATGCTTAGGGCAAAAAACACATTTCAAAGCCTATATAAACACCCTAGGGGAAACTTCAGGGGGGAGTTCGGCAGAAGCCTTCTGCCAGGGCTTTTGTCACTGGCGGTGAGCTAGGCCAAGGAGCCGAGCCAGAAAGGTCAGATTTGTGGGAATCACTCGAAGATAGCCAGTTGATCCATCTCAAGAAGCCAGAATTATACTCAAGATGGCGGATCTCTCCTTCAATTCTTTTAGGGAGTTTTAGGGATTTCTTATGTTTTGTTTTATCTTTTCTTCTGAGATGTTTTCTTTTATCATTATGAACTAAACCCTTGAGATACAGAAGGGATGAAACCTAAACAGATCTTGTTATTGTTTTCGAACTATATGATAAATATTTAATTTGTTCTTAATTATGTGTGCTTAATTCTTATGTTAATATTTAGGGATATTGATTGAAGTTGAATGTGCTTAGGTGGTAGAGCAAAAGTCCACATCTAAGAGTAGATCTAGCATAATTAAGCGGAGTTGATCGTATTTGACGACGATTTTTTTTGAATTAGGGTGAAACCTAATATGGGAGTCCATAGATCGAGTTAATACGATTCTAGGGATGTTAATTAGAAAGAGATTTCAATTAATCAACCTAGGGTTAGACATTATTCGCCTCGAGAGAGGGTTTAATATAAATTAGGGAATCCTACGGATCAAGCCAAGTGAATAAATCATCTGGTTTAGAGTTAGATAACAAGTGAAGTCTAGGTGGATTCTTCCTAAGGGTATCGTCTTAATCAACTGAGTTTTCCCAACAGTATTTCCCCAATTCATTCTTTTTTTCTTTGTGTCTTTAGCTTAGTAGTTAGTTAATATAGATTAAACAATCAATCACTTAATATTTAGGCTAAATAATAGAAAGAAGGTTAGTATTAGTACTTTTAGTTCCTTTGGGTTCGACAATCCGGTCTTGCCTAAGCTATACTACTGTTCGATAGATGCACTTGCCTTAAGTCATTGTCAGAGTTAGTTTCCAGGGTCAATCATTCTCTTTATAAATTTTAAAACTCGACAAATGCTAGAACATTCATTTCTAATAGATAATGCCGTGAAGATGTTGGGTACAAGAATTTCAATTATTTCGCTCATTAGATCATTGTCTAATGTGAAATTTTGTAACAAATTAGGGCATCCTAATGTAATTGAATTTATTCATTTTGTAACAAACAAAATTTCTGAAATGATGAAGAGATAACATAAAAAATTATTCATTTCTAGTATTAACTATTTAGGTAGTAAGAATAAGAGGGGATTGGCCGAGTATTCCGCTTTTTGTTAGAGTCTTGTTTAGGGAATAAATAGGGTTTTAGATGGATACATAGAAAAAGCCGTGTGCAATGAAAAATGCAAGCACGGTTTGGGGAGGGATTTTTTATTCTTTAACCTTTTAATTTAAATTTATTTAATTTAAAAAAGGAAATTATCTACTCCAGCTGACTAGTTCCAAGTTCGAGTCCCAGGCAACCCATTTTTATTATCATATCAAAACGCTATTCCTATTCATTATCATATCAAAAACTATTCCTCATAGAAGATATGAATGATTTGGCTATATATCATATATATATCAATCTATATTTTCTTTTTCTAACTTAAGAAAAAATGATAAATCTAGATACGATCCTAGATGTATATTTTTATTTGATGTTGGTTGACACAGTATATAAGTCATGTTATCTTGTTGAATAACAAGCCTTCAATTATCTAGTTCTAGATAATTTGTGCACTTGGGAGTCCCGATGATTAAATAAACCAAGATTTTACCATGACGCAATTTTAGAGACGCAAAGCGAAAGCCTATGGGGTCGCTTCAGAATCGGATAACCAAAGACCAAAACTGTCTTTACATCGGATGGTTTGGTGTTTTGATGATCCCTACCTTATTGACCGCAACTTCTGTATTTATTATAGCCTTCATTGCTGCTCCTCCAATAGCTATTGATGGTATTCGTGAACCTATTTCTGGATCTCTACTTTATGGAAACAATATTATTTCTGGTGCCATTATTCCTACTTCTACAGCTAGAGGTTTGTAGTTTTACCTGATCTGGAAGCGGCATCTATTGATTAATGTTATACAATGGCGGTCCTTATGAGTTAATTGTTTTACACTTATTACTTGGTGTAGCTTTTTATGTAACACCTCTCACCTGTATTCACCGACGGAGCATTACTGGACTTTCAACACCTTTAAACATACATTTCATATATAGTTTATCAATTCAAATACAATTCAATCACAAATCAATAATAGTGTCCCTTAAACGAGCCTACGAGGCCTTAATAATGCATTAGGAGTAATTCGAGACTAAACCAGAAGCTCAGGTAACTTATATAAAACTCTGAAAGTTTTTCTCAAAACAGGGGACACATGCCTGTGTGACCAGGCCGTATGTCTCACACGGCCACCAGACACGCCCGTGTCACAAGTCATTTGAACATTCGAAATGGGAGCACATGGTCGTGTCCCAGACGTATCCTTCCCCATGTCCAAATAAGTGAGGTTACTGACTTGGGTCACATAGCCAACCACACACCTGTGTCTAGTTTGTGTACCCTTCGAAGTGGCCACACACGCCCATGTGCTAGGCCGTGTACTAGGCCGTGTCAAACCTGTAGGGTATACTGACTTATGCAACATGGTCAAGACACACACCCGAGTGCTAGGATGTGTGCCAATTAGGGGGTATACTGACTTGTGCCACACGACGGATCACACACTCGTGTGTGAGACCGTGTGGAGCATATTAACTTCATTTCAATTTCAACACCAGGGGACACACGGCCATGTAACATAACCCTGTGTCACACACGACTGAGACACACGCCCATGTGGACAAAAATAGGCTATTTACCAAGCCATTTTGCCACCCATTTTGCACATACCTAAACAAGCTCAAATGGTACCAAATCAAAGCATAAATAACATTCAATTCAACCACAATCAAGACTAATCCATACCATTTTCAATACCAACGCTCAACATGCTTATAAACTCAAACCTTACTCCATCAAAGCATACCAATTCAACTAACTATACCTTTACTAAACATACATGATTTTAAACAAATTCACAAACATAATGTAACACCCCTTACTCGTGTCCTACGACGGGATCGGATGTGATGCATTACCATGCTTAACCTTACTTGAACGTGTAGTAACTGGCTATAACATTTCGTTCAAACCCATTTTTTACTCATTCTTGGCCTACTTGGCCCTAAACATACCTCCGAGTGGTTTCGAGATTTAACCGATGACTTTTATGAACTTGGAAAACTTTTCATCAAAATAGGGGCCACACGCCTTTGTTTAACTAGGGACACGTTCGTATAGCCCTAAAACATTCTCGTGTCTTCCACCGTGGCTGACAGTGACTAATTTCACACGATCTTGACACGCCCATGTGCCAAACCTTGTCATTCTGACTTATCCACATGGCTTATACACATGCCCATGTGCTTCAGTCGTGTGGAGACTTAAATTTCAAATGCAAGGTGTAGACCTCACACGGCCTGGGCATACGCCCATGTACTAGCTGTGCCTCCCACATGGTCTAGACACACGGCCGTGTGTCTACCCATGTGGACAATTAGCAGGCTATTTGATACGAACTCGCCTCGATGATGATTTGAGTCTTAAATGTTTGCCTGATTATGTACGGGGAGTAATGGATCTTTCAGGAATTTGAAGTTTTGGAAATAAGTTGGCGGAAGCTTTTAGTTAATTGTCTTTTAAAAATGGCTTAAGTTACGAATGGAGGTTGATAGATGATGAAGGAATCGATTTTTAGAAGATGGAATGGTTAGGTTCATTTAGTAGGATGAAATAAAGTCAAGTGAAGTGTAGATAGATAAAGTGTAGGATAGTCGGTGGAAATGGAGATACGGACTTAAACACGAGAAACAATTCAACACTAGAAAGTGTCACCCTGATTTCTATTTGGTTTAAGGTGAGTGATGGAAATTGAAAATGGACCTCGACCCGCTACTTAGCAAAGTAAGAATCGAAGGTATAAAAAGATGGACGAACGCCACACCAATTTGGTGATAAGTTCGAAAGAAGAGAATGATTGACGCCACTAGCTTTGCTAGATAAGTCAGACCGAAACTCGTACGAATTTAGAGAGGAGTACTCTCACTCTTTGAACAAAGTTCATTCAAGTTGAAAAAATGGAAAAAGTCCCTTTCAAAAAGGCGGGTTATACATATTTATAAGGATAGAAAAGCTAGCTGAAAGGTCACATCTTAATGTGCTAATTAAAATTGAAATTAAACTCAAGACTATTGATATTCTTGTAATAATTTACTCCATGCTTAAATTCACTTTAATTCAGCTTGAATGATCATTCTTGAATGCTTAAAATGTCTCTTGAATTGTCCCTTGGCTAGCCGAAAAGACACCAGCAACTAAATGGTGTTCTGAATGCTTGTTTTTATCTTTTAATGAGCAAAAACTGCTGGTAGGTGAAAGTGATTCTACCGAATTTAAGAGGAATTAAAATGATTGATAAATTGAAATAGTAACATATTTTAATCCCACATTTAGCATACTTTTGGATGATTTTTCCCTTTATGGAAATAGGTGCTCCTAATCCTTTGTTTTCATGTTTTATACTCAGTAGAGCACCGGAGGATGAAAAGAATGAATAACGGGCCAAAAATAGAGAAAATGGGCCAAAGCATCAAATTCGCATGGCCTGGGCCCAAAACCACACAGCCGTGCCTCACAAGAAAAGTTCACCACGGCCTGGACCCTGAAATACATGGTCGTGCCTCATCAACAGGATTGACCACGTCTTGGCCACGATTTACACAGGCGTGTGCCATGGGCGTGTCTCTGTTGCAGCAAATAAGAATTCTATTCAGATTAGGGTACTTAGAGGCAAAGAAACATATTCCAAAATCCTATATAAAGACCCTAGAGGCCAACCTTTAAGGGCGCATTCAGCTAGGCCAAGGAGCCGAGTCACAACATTAAATTCAGGGATTTACTCGAAGAAAGCCAGTTAATTCATCTCAAGAAGCCAGAATTGTACTCAAGACTGAGGATTTCTCCTTCAATTCCTTTAGGGGGTTTTAGGGATTTATTATGTTTTGTTTTATCTTTTCTTCTGAGATGTCTTCTTTTACAGTTATGAACTAAACCCTCAAATACTTGAGGGGGATGAAACCTAAGACAGATCTTGTTATTGTTATCTGAACTGAATGATAAATATTTGATTTGTTCTTAACTATGTGTCTTAATTATTGTTTTGATATTTCAAGGATATTGATTCAAGTGTGATGTGCTTAGGCAGAGGAGGAAGAGACCCTGTCTAAGAGTAGATCTAGCATAGTTAAGCAGAGTTGGTCGCGCGCCTAGAGGTAGGGTGACGGAAATCTGCCGGATTAGGGTCAAACCTAATACGGGAGTCCATAGATCGAGTTAATGCAATTCTAGGGTTTTTAATTAGAAAGAGATTTCAATTAATCAACCTAGGGTTAGACATTAGTAGCCTTGAAGAGAGGGATTAATATAAATTAGGGAATCCTACGGGTCAAGTCAAATGAATAAATCGTCTGGTTCAGAGTTAGATCACAAGTGAAGTCTAGGTGGATTCTTCCTCATGTATTGTCAAAATCAATCGGTTTTCTCTCAAGTCTTTTCCCCAATTTCTTCTTTGTCTTAGCGTCTTTAGTTTAGTTAAATAGTTAATTTTAGATTAAATAAAAATCCACTTAATTCGTAGGCTAAATAATAGAAAGAGAGTTAATATTAGTACTTTTGATTCCTTTGGGTTTGACAATCCGGTCTTGTCTCTAGCTATACTACTGTTCGATAGGTGTGCTTGCCTCCATCGTTGTCTTAGTTAGTTTCTAGGTTCAATCATTCTTTTTATAAATTTTTAAGACTCTGACACACGATCAAGTTTTTTGCACCGTTGCTGGGGAACTAAAATATTAAGAACGCTCAATTTTTATTACTTTAGCCATATTATATTTTATTATTTTTGCAATTAAATTTTATTTTTATTTTTCTAAATTTCTTTCTTTTTCTCTTTTCCTAGCAGGTACCTCTAGTTTATGACTAGAAGGAACTTGACAGACCACTACTTCTGTTGTGATATTGAAGGAACCGATTTGTAAATCGTAGAGAAGCAAGACGAAGCTTAAATTACATACAAGAAGAGCAAGAGGATGAAGCTGATAATACAAAAAGGATGGCTTAGAATAATCTGCCACATCAAGATATGGCTGACCATCATGCTCCTCGAACTACGTATGATTATGCTAAACCTAATTTAACATGAGCTGAATCGAGTATTGTTAGGCCTGCTATAGCCGCTAATAATTTTGAATTAAAACCTAGCACTATACAAATGATTCAACAGTGGTTACATTCTCTTCCACAAGGATCAATCACTACATGACCGAAAATTTTTTCCTAAAATATTTTCCACCGTCCAAAACGGCCAAATTAAGAAATGATATCTCCTCTTTTATGCAGATGGATTTAGAAACATTATACGACGCATGGGAGAGATACAAAGATTTGTTGAGAAGGTGCCCACACATTGCTTTACCCTTGTGGTTGCAGGTTCAAACTTTTTACAACAGTGTGAACCCCTCAACCCGGCAGTTAATTAACTCAGCAGCCGGCGGAACCCTAAATAACAAAACTCCTGAAGCGGCTTATGAATTTATAGAGGAGATGTCATTGAATAACTATCAGTGGCAAGTTACGAGGATAAAGCCAACTAAAGCAGCTGGAGTTTTCACTCTCGACGCAGTCACCATGCTATTAAATCAGGTAGAAATGATGAATAAAAAGATTGATGGTTTGTATGGTTCTTTGCAGGAACATCCAGTTATGCAATGTGATTCAAACCTAGGAGGTGTGGCGAATCCTGAGTACCCACCTTACTATCCGGGCATGGAAAGCGAACAATTAAACTACACGGGTAAAAAATTTAGACCTCAAAATAACCCCTATAGTAATACTTATAATCCAGGTTGGAGGAACCACCCCAATTTCTCGTGGGGTGGCCAAGGAAATCAAAGACAACAACCTCCTCCTCCAAACTTCCAACAATAGCCCTACCCACAGGAAAAGAAGCTGAACCTTGAAGAGATGCTGACAAAATTTATAGTGGTGTCTGAAACTCGATTCCAAAACACCGAGACAACACTTAAAAATCAACAAGCATCGATTAATGAAATCGAGAACCAGTTGGAGCAACTCACAAAGCTGATCTCCGAACGACCACTAGGTAGCTTGTCAAGTAACACTGAGACTAATCCCAAAGAGAAAATTCAATCCATAACAGCTCATGACAGTGGAGGGTTAGAAGAATCTAAATCTGAGCCAATGCAAGAACCTGTGGTAAGTGAAGTAAGGTTGAGGAAAGCCAAGAAAATCGAAAACTGGTAATTAAAGAATACAAACCTTGTATACCTTACCCCAATTCGATAAAGGAAGACGACACAAAAGAATAATTCGGTAAGTTCCTTAAACTATTAAAGAAATTACATATTAACTTACCGTTTCTTGAAGCTCTTTTGCAGATGCCAGATTCAAGGAAATTTTTAAAAGAGCTCTTAACAAACAAGCGAAAGTTAGACTAGAAGTCATATGTGGAACTAAACTCAGTATGCTTAACAATATTACAGAACAAACTACCATGAAAATTAAAAGATCCAGGGAGTTTGACAATTCCATGTTTAATCGGTATTTTATCTATTGATAATGCTTTAGCTGATTTAGGGGCAAGCATCAATGTTATGCCATCTAAAATGTTTAAACAACTAGGTCTAGGGAAACTCAAGCAAACTAGGATGAGTATTCAACTAGTTGATAAAACTATTCACATCCCTAAGGGTATAATTGAAGATGTACTAGTTAAAGTTGACAACATCATATTCCCCTAGACTTCATTGTTTTAGATATGGATGAGGACAATAGCATCCCCTTAATTCTAGGAAGACCTTTTCTAGCGACTGCCAGATCTAAAATTGATGTTAGCACAGGTGAACTAATACTTTGTGTAGGTGATGAATCAATCAGTCTTCAAGCTCTCGATTCAGCTAGGACATCGAGTGAGAAAGGTGAGGATGTAAATTCCGTTGATAAGCACTCAGTTAAACTTCTTTTTCACGAAACACCACGGAATCACACTATAGAACCAGACCCTATAGCTCGCACCTATAAGAAAGTATCTCATGAGGAACGACGGCTTCAGACCGATGAGCTAGATGAGTGGGAGACACATCTTAAGGAGGAACCAAACCCACACGAAGTGAAATCGAAGGAAACCTCAGAAGAACTTAAAGGAACATCGAATCACTTCAAAATAAGAGACTAGGTATTATTAGATAGTACAGACTCGCAAATCACCATATCAAACCTAAAGATAACCGAAGAAATCCCCTTTACAGTACTTAATGTTTTCCCTTATGGAACAATCGAGGTAAGTAATTCTACTTTCGGTACTTTTAAAGTAAACTCCACTCGACTCAAATTATATGATGATAGTACGGAAAAGGATTTTTCACTCTGAAGGTACAAATGAGATGGGAGTCTAGCTTAAGACTTTAAACGAGTGCTTCTCGGGAGGCAACCCGAGCACTAACCCTATTTATTTTTAATTCTTTTAGCACCTAACTACAGGCTAACCAAGTTAATGAAGCGCAGATTTTCACATCACACGGCCTTACACACAGTAGTGGTCGTGGTTGTGTGGAAGCTAAGGATTTTCGTACTGACATGGCAGAGATAGTATGAGTCAGGACGAGAAAAATATCTTTGAATCACGGACTCGCCTAACACCACGACCGTACGACATAGCCATGGCCGACATTGATGAACCAACACGGGCGTGGCAACTTAAATATCAGGCGTGGGAGAAGTGAGTGAACCACCACACGGCCATGCGACATGGCTGTGTGACATGACACGCCTACGATACACGGGCGTGGGGATGTACCAAAACTGAAAATTTCTATTTAAAACACCCCTCTCCCCTTCTCATCCATTCCCCATCCACCCCCCACTTCCTTTCATCCTCACTTTCTTTCTTCTTCATTCTATAGAAGTCTCAATCTATGCTTCAACAATGTCGAAGAAATGGAAAGATTCGAGTCCTGTCTCCCTATGCAAGACAAATCAACATAAGCTCATGTCGGCCGCTTCATTAACTCGGCAAGCCAAGGTTCTTTGAGACCATTTAACTTCTATTTTACTCTTCTCTTCTCCTTTATTTTCCTTTTCTTTATTTTTCATACATTAAATTTAGTTTATCTTGTTTTAGTTTCTTGGTTTAGGTTCTAAAGGCTACTAGGGAATCACAACACCACGGCCTTAGACACCACACCCACCTCGCGAACCATCTACCAATAAGGACTTTCTAGTCCATCCATCTTCTCTCTTAGTTTTATTTTAATTCATATTTTCTCTATTGCTATCTATATTTACTTTAATATATAATTAGTATAATTTAAATTATTATTATTTCCTGGATAATTCTTCACGAGTTACCTAATTTCTTCATCTAGCACAGGAATTAGAGGCGCTCCCTCCAACTTATCTTTAACCTCCGAATCAAGTTTCCACACTTCCAACTCAAGGAATCCATCCAAAAATTTAGAAAGTTTCACCTCTCTCACCCTCTTTTGATTTTCTTACTATATGATTATTATCTATCTTTGTACATTGAGGGAAATGTACATTTTAAGTGTGGGGGTGAAAGTTTATTAGAAAAAGTGCCTAACTTTTTGCGTTATTCTCAAATCCCTGAATGATATTCTGTCTTAAAGTAATTTTCTCATATCAATAATTAGAATGAAATTCTTGTTGATTCATGATTTTTATTAATATGTTTTAGATTAAGTCATTGATAATTGTGCAACGATGAGTCTATTTTCAAAAACTAAAATTCTGTTAGGTTCTCTATCCGAATCTAAATTGTTACCTTGAAGTTTGAAATTTACGAGGTTGACATCAAAATACCCATATTTTTTTGAGATTTTGAGCCTTTAGAGCATATATTCTTTTCGTGCTCACTTTATTGATTATGAGTGTGTCAACATTGATCTGTTATTCTAGAACTTGCTTCAATTATTCATGTCAAGACCACACTATTGAGTTGATATACAGAGATGATTAAGGCACCTAGGATTCAACACACTCACTCCACTAAAAGCCTACCCTCATAATTGAACCCTAGTGAACCCCTTTGATCCTAACAACCCTTTTTATTGACTCAACCCACTAATATTAACCCGAAACCCATCTCATATTTATCATTACCATTCCTTTTGATTACCCTTCTATCGAGATTTGTTTTGAATAGTTTCCTAATTAGATTATTTCAGTTGTTCAAGTTCTATTAAATATTTGATTTGTTTTTGAAAAAAATAAAAAAATAAAAAATATTTGGAAAAATCAAAGTAAATTCATTATTATATTCATTATTAGTTATGAGATTTAAGCGAGCCTATACGTTTAATTTGAACGTCATGAAAAAGAAGCTTGTATTATTAGTACTACAAGTTTTCAATTGATGTAATTATTCAGGTTATTAGTCATTTTTCTAGTTAGGTAATTTTTCAATTCAATCTCGATCCTAACCCTTGAATTCAGCCTTTATCCACACCTTTAACCAAGCCCCGTTACAACCCTTTTAAAGACCCTTTGATTTGTGTATCATCCCATTTTACAGTGGTGGAGATTTGATTTTCAAGCAAGCCAATGGTAATAACTTTTCATGTTCGACTTTTGAGTGCTTAATTTTTGAACCTTAAACACCTTGAGTGAATTGAGTGAATCTTTAGTGAGGATGTCAACTTTTGTCAATTTTGAATTAAAGGTGATTATTTAGGTAAGGGGAAACACCTATGTTTTCATGCTAAAAACTCATGACTTTGATTGTTTGAATCTTTAGGACTCTTTGAGTTGAATTATCCATGTATAAATTATCTATGAATTATGATGAGGCATTATCAATGAATATTATGAATTGAGGAAGTTCGTTTTAATTATGAGTTGAGAATTTTGCTTGAGGACAAGCAAAAGCTTAAGTGTGGGGGTATTTGATAAACGAAATAGTAACATATTTTAATCCCACATTTAGCATACTTTTGGATGATTTTTCCCTTTAATTATGGAAATAGGTGCTTCTAATCCTTTGTTTTCATGTTTTATATTTAGTAGAGCACCGAAGGATGAAAAGAACAAATAACGGGCCAAAAATGGAGAAAATGGGCCAAAGCATGAAATCCATACGGCCTGGGCCCAAGACCACACGGTTGTGCCTCGCAAGAAAAGTCGACCACGGCCTGGACCTCGAAATACATGGCCGTGCCTCATCAACAGGATTGACCACGGCCTGGCCACGATTTACACGGGCGTGTGCCATAGGCGTGTCTCTGTCGCAGGAAATAAGAATTCTATTCGGATTAGGGTATTTAAAGGCAAATAAACATATTCCAAAAGCCTATATAAAGACCCTAGAGACCAACCTTTAAGGGCGCGTTCAGCTAAGCCAAGGAGCCGAGCCAGAGCAGTTAAATTCAGCGATTTACTCGAAGAAAGCCAGTTGATTCATCTCAAGAAGCTAGAATTATACTTAAGACTAAGGATTTCTCTTTTAATTCCTTCAGGGGTTTTAGGGATTTCTTATTTTTTTTTTTATCTTTTCTTCTGAGATGTCTTCTTTTACAGTTATGAGCTAAACCTTCAAATACTTGAGGGGGATGAAACCTAAGACAGATCTTGTTATTGTTATATGAACTGAATGATAAATATTTGATTTGTTCTTAACTATGTGTCTTAATTCTTATTTTGATATTTCAAGGATATTGATTCAAGTGTGATGTGCTTAGGCAGAGGAGGAAGAGACCCTGTCTAAGAGTAGATCTAGCATAGTTAAGCGGAGTTGCTTGCGCACCTAGAGATAGGGTGACGAAAATCTGTCGGATTAGGGTCAAACCTAATATGAGAGTCCATAGATCGAGTTAATGCAATTCTAGGGTTTTTAATTAGAAAGAGATTTCAATTAATCAACCTAGGGTTAGACGTTAGTAGCCTTGAAGAGAGGGATTAATATAAATTAGAGAATCCTACGGATCAAGTCAAATGAATAAATCGTCTGGTTTAGAGTTAGATAACAAGTGAAGTCTAGGTGGATTCTTCCTCAGGTATTGTCAAAATCAATCGGTTTTCTCTCAAGTCTTTTCCCCAATTTCTTCTTTGTCTTAGCATCTTTATTTTAGTTAAATAGTTAATTTTAGATTAAATAAAAATCCAATTAATTCGTAGGCTAAATAATAGAAAGAGAGTTAATGTTAGTACTTTTGGTTCCTTTGGATTCGACAATCCGGTCTTGCCGCTAGCTATACTATTGTTCAATAGGTGCACTTGCCTCCATCGTTGTCTTAGTTAGTTTCCAGGTTCGATCATTCTTTTTATAAATTTTTAAGACTCTGACACATGATCAATGCTCCTTAAAACTCCTTAATTGATGTATTAAACATCCCTTGTAACAACAACTTCATTCGTAACCGAAAATCACCAAAAAAGTCACTTCAATTAAGTTGTAACAGCCTTGAAATGTAACGGTTGTGAGCTGAAGAGACACCTGCAATAAACACATTAAAATGAACTTATTAAACACAATTAAACACTAATTAAACTCAAACACATTAAACACTTAACTTCAATAAATGAACTAAAACTTATTCATCAATTATTCCAAAGAATCGGTTTAATTAAATGAAGTATAATTAATTAAACTTAAACTCATGCATCAATAAATTATACTAGTAACTAGATTAATTAAAGAAGCATCTATTAAATGAAGTTTAATAATAACTCAATTATTAAAACTAAGATGAGTTGAATAAATGACCAGCAACTCATTTATTAATCTAAGATGAGTTATTAACTAAGATGAGCTCAATTAACTAAAATGAACTCAATTAACTAAGATGGGTAATTTATTCAAGCAACTTAATTAAAAATAAAGTCCAACAACTCAATTTAATAACAAAATAAAATTAAACGTCTCATTTTGCACTTGGGCCCCTCGAGTTTAGGCCAATCTCGATGTCGTCGAGATGTATCGAAACATGATGCGACCGGGTTCGCATCATACCCTCCCTCTTGAAAATGATTTGTCCTCAAATCGGGCCGCTTGCTTGCGAAAAGATTTTCATCGTCACAAACTTGGAAACTACACAAGTCTTGAAAATGAAACAGATTAGACGCTTGCCCTCCCTCTTTAGGAGGAATCCATTTCCAAATATCACATTCACAAAAATGAAAAAGGTTAGTGACATCATGGATGATGATCTTGGAAGAACATGCTGAAACATTATTCACAAATTGAACATATGAATTGATGCCGGGATCAAAAACAAGAATATTTTTATCTACAACCAAAATAGATGGATCGTGTTCAAACGAAACAAAACAGTTAACCACATCACGATCTAAATATCTTTCAAAAATCAAAGTATCAACAAGATTTTTAACACCATCTAAGGAGAACAAAAATGTTCCAAAACTTTCACGTGTCTTACCTTTATGAGCAGGAAAATAAAGATCATTTTTACCTTGCTCGATCAACACAAACCTTTGCTCCTCGGGGGTTTAGTGTAGTCAAAGCTTCGTGGTTGATTTATCCTGTGTCAGATGAAATACAAACTTTATGTACAACCACAGAAAATATTCAAGGAACGATTTTAAATCGACAACAAAATTATCAAACATTATTTCCTTGTTGAAAAACCAACTATCAAGAATATATAAATTATTCGCACAAAATCAATGAGGCTTAATTTTCCCACAAAACGATCCAAAACAGATTCCGGGTTTAAAAACTTGATTTTGGCTATTCACGTCAAAATGTAGCAAAGGATTTAGTAAATCAAACATGTTAAACCAAGAAGATTTTTGCATACACGGCAACATATAATCAAAACTCTTTACAGTTATTGGAACTGAATTGCACAAACTCAAAGATTTTACACATGGCAGTAATTGGTTCACGAGATTACCACAATCGAACAATTTAATCACTTTTCGTGAAAACTCATTGTTTTACAAAATCAAATCTTTGGTTTGTCGATCGGAACAAACGATATTAACCACATTCAAAAGAATAGCAATTAATCGGGTGAAAATAAGGGTGTCTTTTAAAAATAAAGTCATCGAAAATTTTATTGACAAATTTCAAATCGGATTGTCGTGACTCAGTTATTAAAATTTCCTTACCTTGCTTACCTTTGAGCTCGTGTGGTTCGATAACCTTACCTTTTTTGATCATACAAAAGTGTCTTTTTTCGGGAAGGTATCGAAGTTGAAAGTTATCATTCGATATTGCGGGAACCTAAAAAGAAGGAATAGAACAAGAGCGAATATCGCGTGGGTTAGTTAAAATATCACTCTCTCTTTCTTGTTCTCGCTCATCTTTTTCTTTTGTTTCTTTTTCTAACTCGACTTCTCTTCTTTCTTTTTAATTTTCTCTTTTTCTTCACTCTCATTTTCTATTTCAAATTTTTTTGACTTCTTTTTCTTTTTCACTTTCTTTTTCTTTTTTTTCTTTTTCACTTTCTTTTTGATTTGATTACAACATGGAGATGTTACAAAAGAATCGAAAAGATGGGTGTTTTGCTCAAAGAAAGAGAAAGTATTCTTGTCGACGTCTCAATCAACTCTCCGGGAGCGATTCTTTGTGCGTGAATTCTTTGAAGCGTATGAAGAATAACTCGTACTTTCTTGTTCGAAATCTTGAAAGGGTTCAAGCTCATAACTTGATCTATCTTGTCGCGAATTCCTTGAGGAATAGGAATTACAATAAGAATCCCTTCTTGGATGGCCATGGGATGTTTGTCTCCATGATGGTCTCGAATCTGTCCTCCATCTTGATGAAATTTTCCAGTCAAGCATGCTTTCTATTTCGTTCAACAAAGATTGAAAATCGAACTCGGAAAACTCTTCTCGAGACATTATTATTGCTGAAAAGAAGAAATGTTAAAAAGAACAAAATAGAAGATGAAATACCTCACCATAAAATTCTCACAAGTTCACTCACAAAGAAAAAAGTCAGTCACTCTCGTGTTTCACTCAAAATCAGCTTTTTCTCTAATGAATTCACTCGTGCCTTTTACCGCTCGTCTCACTCTCACAAGTTCGTAGTTTGTTTCTAGCAGACTTATTGCGGCTTTGAGGGTCAGTTTCAAAAAGGGTACAATGGATAGTGTATCGGGTATATAGGGTAGGCTGAAAACAAAGAAAAATAAAAATTGAGGTATATGTGGCATTGGGGTGAGATGGGTGATACCAAATGATGGCTTTGAAGAATGAGAACACAAAACTTGAAAAAACTTCAAAATCTTTCTTTTTTAATACTAGAATATTTTTTTTGGATTTTCAATTTTTTTTGTACTTCAAATACACAAATTACTGATTACAAATAAACTTTAAAATTACAACTATGAATTTTTTTTAATTTTCAATTTTTTTTTAACGTTACGAACCTACTTCTGGGATTGCGTTGATCATTAGAGCTCCTCGTTTTCTAGCTCTGATACCAAATGATACGAACTCGCCTCGGTGATGATTTGAGTCGTAAATGTTTGCTCGATCGTCTATGTGGAGTAATGGATCTTTCGGGAATTAGAAGTTTTAGAAATAAGTTGGCGGAAGCTTTTAGTTGATTGTCTTTTAGAAATGGCTTCAGTTAGGAATGGAGGTTGATAGATGATGAATGAATCGATTTTTAGAAGATGGAATGGTTTGGTTTGGTTTAGTAGGATGAAATAAAGTCAAGTGAAGTGTAGATAGATAAAATGTAGGATAGTCGGTGGAAATGGAGATACGGACTTAAACATGAGAAACGATTCAACACTAGAAAGTGTCACCCCGGTTTCTATTTGGTTTAAGGTGAATGATGGAATTTGAAAATGGACCTCGACCTGTTACTTAACAAAGTAAGAACCGAAGGTATAGAAAGATGGATGAACGCCACACCGGTTTGGTGATAAGTTCGAAAGAAGAGAACGATTGATGACACTAGCTTCGCTGGATAAGTCAGACTGAAACTCGTGCGAATTTAGAGAGGAGTAATCTCACTCTTTGAACAAAGTTCATTCAAGTTGATAAAATGGAAAAAGTCCCCTTCAAAAAGGCTGGTTACACATATTTATAAGGATAGAAAAGCTAGCTAAAAGGTCACATCTTAATGTGCTAATTAAAATTGAAATTAAACTCAAGACTCTTGATATTCTTGTAACAATTTACTCCATGCTTGAATTCACTTTAATTCAACTTGAATGATCATCCTTGAATGCTTAAAATGTCTCTTGAGTTGTCCCTTGGCTAGCCGAAAAGACACCAGCAACTAAATTGTGTTCTGAATGCTTGTTTTCATCTTTAAATGAGCAAAACTGCTGGTAGGTGAAAGAGGTTGCTGCCAAATTTAAGAGGAGTTAAAATGCTCCTTAAAAATCTTTAATTGATGTATTAAACATCCCTTGTAACAGCCACTTCATTTGTAACCGAAAATCACCTAAAAAGTCACTTCAATTAAGTTGTAACAGCCTTGAAATGTAGCGGTTGTGAGCTAAAGAGACTCCTCCAATAAATAGATTAAAATGAACTTATTAAACACAATTAAACACTAATTAAACTCAAACACATTAAACACTTAACTTCAATAAATGAACTAAAACTTATTCATCAATTATTCCAGAAACTAGTTTAATTAAACGAAGCATAATTAATTAAACTTAAACTCATGCATTAATAAATTTTCCTAGTAACTAGATTAATTAAAGAAGCATCTATTAAATGAAGTTCAATAATAACTCAATTATTAAAACTAAGATGAGTTGAATAAATGACTAGCAACTCATTTATTAATCTAAGATGAGTTATTAACTAAGATGAACTCAATTAACTAAAATGAACTCAATTAACTAAGATGGGTAATTTATTCAAGCAACTTAATTAAAAATAAAGTCCAACAACTCAGTTTAATAACAAACTGAAATTAAACGTCTCATTTTGCACTTGGGCCCTTCGAGTTTAGGCCAATCTTGATGTCGTCGAGATGTATCGAAACATGATGCGACCGGGTTCGCATCACTATCTACCAAGCTATTTTTCCACCCTAAATCGCACACACAAACTCCTTTTCAAATCATTTCAATTTAAAAGATGATTAATTAATATCTCTAGAAATCTAAGAAATTGAGACATACACAAGAGCATACACTTCATGAAATTTACCTTCATTGAGCAAAGGATTTGCCAAGTATTGGCCTAACTCAAGACCATTTACAAAATGATTTTAGTATCATACATAACCAACACTTTGACTAACAATTACAACTTAACATAATACTCGAGTACTATACATGTCATACCCAAAATAAGTCTAAATTGTTATACCAAAGAGATGTCGATAGTGTGCTTCCGAGCTCCGACTCCAATGATCCTCGAGCTAACTTGGCGAAACTACAGGGAAAAGGGAAGAGAGAGGGGTAAGCATATAGCTTAGTAAGTTTGCATGAAACAATTTACTCAAACTATAATTATTCTTATCATGAAACAATGGCGACATAGCACCAATGAATAAAAAGTACTTACTCGTACTTATTCACACTTATTCTTACTCTTCCCATCTCATGTCAATATGATCTGGTAACTTTTACTTACTCAAGATACCTGTAACACTGATTCATGTAGTTTAGCACATTTGCTAACATAACCATATACTCACATATTTATCATTCATACTAGGAACATCACTCAAGGCCATCCATAAATAGTCTTGTATCTAGGCCTACTCACTTACTTGACTCCTTTGCTTATGAATAAATCGGATCATCATGAATCATTCAAGCTTAACATACATAAGATTTGATACCAATGCCATATCCCATATATGGTCTTACATGGGATCATTTCTTAGTGCCGATGCCATATCCCATATATGGTCTTATACGAGATCTCATAACTCGATGTCGATGCCATGTCCCAGACATGGTCTTATACGAGATCGTACTTAGATGTTGATGCCATATCCCGATATGGTCTTACACGAGATCATTATTTGGTGCCGAAGCCATATCCCAGATATGGTCTTATACGGGACCTTTCCTTTCTCATATACATACGTAGGTAATATACTTATTCCGGAACTATAACCAGAACTACAATTTAGCCTGTTCTCATCATTTACTCATCGTGACTTTATAGCTAGATTTTGTTCACAATAACATGCATTAACATGATAATGAACGTTTTCAGATATCAAACATTATGAAATACTAATTTCATACAAACTTACCTCGAATACCAAAATATGTCTCGATGCTCGATTTAGTCTTCAACTTTGTTCTTGCCTCAGTTTCGATCCGAGCTTCGTGTTTCTTAATCTATAATAATAAATTTATCTTGTTAAACACATATATTGACTAAATCGACTCATAACTCATATTTTGGCAAAATTATGATTTTGCCCTTTAACTTTTACATAATTACACTTTCACCCCTAGGCTCGTAAAATGATTTTCATTCAACTTTCTTGCATTTCAAGCCTAGCCGAATCATTTTCTCAACTATAGCAACATTAAATTCCCACTATTTCACTCATGTATGACCATTTCTATAACTTTACAAATTGGTCCTTTTCATGCATCTTTCATAAAAATCACTTAGAAAAAGATGTTTATCATACATCAAACTTTCATATTCTTCCATAAAACATCAAAATACATGCATGTAATGTATGGGTAAACTTTTGAACATAAACCCTAGCTCAACATATGGCTAGAAATAGCTAAACCGAGCTACGAGGGTTTCAAAAATACGAAGAACATTAAAAACGGGGCTAGGATGCTCTTACTTTAAGCTTGAAAATGAACAAAACCTTAGATATGGAGTCCTTGCAAATTTCAGCACCATGGGGAAGAAGATGGACATGATTTTTGGCTTATTTTCCTCTTTTTATTCTTTAATTAACAAAATGACCAAAATGCCCTTAATGACCATTTCTTAAGATTTTTCCTTCCCATGTACATTTTTGTCCATCATCACATATAATGGTCTAATTGCTAAATAAGAACCTCTAGGATTTTTCATAATTCTATTTCACACTTGAACCTTCTAGAATCTCACATTTTCTATTCTTTGCAATTTAATCCTAATGGACAATTTATTCACTAATTAATAAAATTTCTTCATATGAATTTCTCACAATCATGTAAATACCTCATAAACCTTGTAAAATCATTCAAACACATATTTTCTACTTCGAATTTGTGGTCTCACACCACTATTCTGACTAAGCCCTAAATTAGGTTGTTACACATAAGTCACATCTAATATCAACCATATATTCACATATATGCGCATAACCAAAATTCACCAAATTAAGCAAACTCTCATGGCTATATTTACAACTCAAAACATTTACATTCACAAGCCATTACAAATTACCAAAATCACTATCAACTCATAATCAAAATGACTCAAAATCCCTATACATGCCATATGACCAAACCATAAGTTCAAAAGTACCAAAGTAAAGGTTGGATAGTGTGACGATGTTTCTGACGATCCCCAAATTCGAGCTAGCTTTGAATTCACTATAAAACACTGGAAAAATAAACAAAGTAAGCTTTATAGCTTAGTAAGCTCATATGAATTAAACTCAACAAATCATATTACATAAATCAACAACTTGAACTATTTAACATGTAATTCATGGTAACAACAAGCTTTCCATATGCTTGATCAAGTACTTGTATGCAAATTCATAACTTATTCTAATTGAAGTTTATACTTTCTATGTACATACCTGTACAAACTCGTAACCAACTCATACTCGTTCAAAATACTGCTGAATACTCGATATCTCGCATACTAACTACCATTACATAGCTGAAGCTATTTTAATCTCTCACACCAAGTGCCATACATAGCCGAAGCTATCTAGATATCGCACACTAAGTGCCATCGTAATCGGAGCTATCTCAAATCGCACACCAAGTGTCATACATAGTCGAAGCTATCTCGATCTCGCACACTAAGTGCCAATACATAATCGAAGCTTCGTTGAATATTTACGTACAATTGTATTCATCAACAATTCAATATAAAGCATTAAATCTCAATTATAAGAATGCTTATTAACATACGAACTTACCTCAGATGTTAAAATAATGAATCGAGTCGATTAGTCGATAACTTTAGTTTTCCCCCGATCTAGGTCCGAATTCCGCTTTCCTTGATCTATATAATATCAAATTCAACTCATCTAATCATTCATTTATTCAATTTAGTCCAAATTTCACTTTAGGGCATTTTTACACAATTACCCCTAATATTTCACATCTTTTATAATTTAGTCCTTATTACACAAAATCATAAATTGATGCAATTTAATCCACTCACATGCTAGCCGAATTTCCCTAATACACATATCAACCTATATTTTTCATTTATTTCACATTTCTATGACACAATTTACACATTTCTCAATTTAATCCCTATTTTTCATTTTCTCTAAAAATCACTTAACAAAACTTATATATCTATCAACAAGCATTTATAATCTATCAAGAAACATCAAAATACACATGTATTCATCAATGGAATCATTCAAAATATTTAATATTTTTTCAAATTAGTCCCTGGGCTAGCTAGACTAAGTTGCAACGATCTCAAAAACATAGAAATCAATAAAAACCGGGTAAAAAATCATACCATGCATTCAAAACTCCATGGCCTAATGTTTGAAGCTTTGTTAATGGCTTCCCTAGGTGTATTTTGATTGAAAAATGAAGAGAAAAAGATGATAGTTGGCTTTGTTTTGTTTATTTATTCATTATTAACCAATTTACTATTTTAACGTTGATTAATAACCATTAAAACACTTAATAATATGTCCATATATGTCCACTCACCTTAATAATGGTCTAATTACAACATAAGGACTCTACTTTCATGTTCCATAGTTATTAGACACTTTTAGCTAATAGAACACTAGTTTTACACTTTATACAATTTAGTCCTTTTTATTAAATTGACTAACCAAACGATAAAATTTCTTAATGAAATTTTCACACCAACATAATGTCATACTGTAAACATTAAAATAATAATAAAATAAATATTTTGACATTGGATTTGTGGTCCCGAAACCACTATTTTGATTTGACAAAAAATAGGCTATTAAATTTTACATGGGTCATGAGTGGGAACTTAGTTTAAAATCTGGTATGTGCCTTTGGATCATTGTTGCATATTCACTCTCAATTGCATTGCTACCACTATTTTCTTGATCTATCCAATTGGTCAAGGAAGTTTTTCGATGGTATGCCCTAAGGAATCTCGGCACTTTCAACTTCATGATTGTATTCCGTGCTAAACACAACATCCTTATGCATCCGTTTCACATGTTAGGGGTAGGTGGTGTATTCAGTGGCTCCTATTCAGAGTTATGCATGGTTCCTTGGTAACCTCTAGTTTGATCGGAAACCACGAAAATGAATCGCTAATGAAAGTTCTGATTACATTAAGAGGAAGAAACTAATAATATCGTAGCTGCTCATGGTTATTTTGGCCGATTAATTTTCCAATATGCTAGTTTCAACAATTCTTATTCTTTACATTTCTTCTTAGCTACTTGGCCTATAGTAGGTATCTAGTTCACCACTTTAGGTATTAGCATTATGGCTTTCAACCTAAACGGTTTCAATTTTAACCAATCCGTAGTTGATAGTCAAGGTCATGTAATTAATACCTGGGCTGATATTATTAACCATGCTAACTTTGGTATGGAAGTTATGCATGAACATAAAGCTCATAACTTCCCTCTAAACCTAGCTGCTATTGAAGCTCCATCTAAAAATGGATAAGACTTTGGTTTTAGTGTATACGAGTTTTTGAAAATAAAGGAGCAATAACCACTTACTTATTTTAACAAGAGTGTTGGTATTGTTCCTTTATTTCGATTTAGTGGTCTTTCTTTTCTTTACTTTAACTTTTTTTATATTTTTTATAAAATATGTATAAAATATAAAAATAAGTAAAAAAGCTCTTACTAAACTTTTGTAAAGTTTTTATTTTAGGGTAAAAATAAAAGATAGAGATTGGAATTTTCTATATATTGGATCTCAGAAATAAGATAAAAAACAGAACAATGACTGATAGAAATAGAAATCATTCCAATTTGTATTTGAAATATTTAAACAAGTAAAAAAAATACTATAGAGCATAGTAATAGTAAGGGCGGATGTAGCCAAGTGTATAACACCCCAAACCCAACCTAGACGTTACGACCGGATATGGCATGTCACATGGAAAGATTGTTGAAATGAACTTTGGAATTTTAAAGAAATACTGAAACTTTGAAACTTTTCGTTTTGTGTGATATTTTGAAATCAGTGGTTGTAGGTTAAAGAAAATTTCTGAATTTAGTTAATCGATCACTTGCCATCTTTTGTTAACGCTTGCAAAAAAAAAAAAAAAAAAAAGAAACATGATTGCTTAGATTTTTATCTTAGAAAACTCCATTTTGACATCTCATAAGATACGTTATATAGCATAAAATCCAAAACCCAAATTAAAGATTAGGAGGCCTTATTACATAACAAAATCCAAATTAAAAATAAATCCAAGTAAAGAAAACCAATTTACGGAGTAAATATCGCATGGCCACCTCAAGTCCGCCTCGGCTCCACATCCGCGATCTAGGGGTTACATGCTAAAATTAAGCAGAGGGGTGAGTCACCGAAACTTAATGTGTACATCCCCGTTAAACGATATCTGGGCTTTTTACCCACAGAGGCCTATTGGGCCTTAGCCTACACAAGTCAACATATTAAGTATGTATGCAATGCAGCCCAGCCCAACCTACTTTTCCAACCTCTATATCACCGAATCAGCCAAATGCCCGTGGCACCAAGCCACTGTGGTTCTAGACCACCGTGATACCAGGCCACTGTGACAGAGTCACTAATATTGTGTGGGGCTAACCCACCGTGGTACCAAACCACTGTGACAATCCCGAATAATATATGTGGGGCCAACCCACTATGGTACCAAACCACTGAGACATAGTCACTGAATCAGTTATGTGGGGCCAACCCACTGTGGTACCAAACCACTGTGACAGTCCCTTAGGAGCACTTCCCTTTTCGCATCATATCCCAAGTTCATGCACATGTTAACAAACTGAAATGAATGATCATGTTTTGAATGCATATAGTCAATTAATTCATACATACACATATTTTGAGCATGTAATCGTAGTGGAACTTACCCGGTGTTTCCAACCTTACCCCCCAAGGGTACCTCGACTGTCAATTCAATCATTTCGGCTTTCATCCAACATAGTTAATAACATAATTAATATACAGAGTGTGTGAGAATTACACACCTGATAACGCGTAAGACTATACCCTCTACGCCGACGCTTTCACTAGCAGGGACGACGGCTATCTGTCTATCCCAGAAGACGTAGGCTCTCTACCACAACCCGGTGGATAGTCTCGAACCGCCGACATAGCACACATTTTGAACTTCAGAACGAAAACTATGGGTACACTCTCTTCCTTGGATTGGCTAGCACTCGCATCCATGGAGAATCTTTGATCAGTATAAAACTATAATGGAAACAACGGTTATCTAACACCGTTATCAAACTAAGACGGTGAGTAAATAATGAATGACCAAACGAATAGAATCAAAGGGTAACTTCTTACCTTTGTTACTAACGTAAACGAGTAAGATTGCTCAGAACGAAACTTTCGACAACTAGAGAAGCCTTAGCACTTCTCTTCTTGATATTTGACTTCAAGCCATGAAGAATGGAAGAACGAGTTATAGAAGAATGAATGATCGCTTGTTGAATAAAAATAAAGGAGATGAAAAGAAACTAACAAGAGAGTCTCCTACCTTAATCAACCAAAACCGATTGTATAGGCTCTCAGCAACCTAGGATTTCCAGCACCCTACTTCTTGGTATATGGCTAAGAGGCACAAAATAGAAGAAATGGGTTTAGTTGCCTTACAAGAGTGGGTTCGGCTTTACCATGAAAAGAAAGAATGGAGGGATTGATAATAAGAAGATGAAAGAGAACCTTAACCTGAGCAGAGATGTTGATTTACACCCAGAAGATTCGGCTATAGTGAAAAGTGAAAATGAAACATAAAGAGAAGGGGATGAGGAATAGGTTTCGGCTTTTAGAAAAAGAAATAGAGAAGAAAGATGAAACACCAAGAAGTAAGGTGAAGGGTTCGGTTATGATGTTTAAAAGAAATAAAATAAAAGAAAAGATTCGGTAGAGGGGGTGCCTTTAAGAAATTTCGGCTAGCAAGGAATATGGTATAGAAGAAAGATGATTTTGGCTTTTAGAGAGAAGTGTGACAAAGAGAAGTAAAAGAAAATGAAATGAAAAGGGAAGATAATGAGGAGAGTTTCGGCCAACAGTGCCTTTAGTGACTCTAACAAATAACAATGCACAAAAGAAAAGTCTAACACAACTCAAAAAGAATGAGAAGGAGTAGGGAAGAACCCAAAAAGAATTCCACAAGAAAAGACCTTGGATGAACTAGGGATTTTCGGCACACATCACAACTAAGTAACCCAAATGGCAAACCCCCAAAAGCTCTCTCCCCAAATTCGGCACACCTTAAAGCTAAATCGAAACAAAAAAATATGCTTCCCAAACCCTCTAGCAGAATTCCCCCTTCCTACAAACCCCACATTCACCAACCATCTACTCTCACCCTCAAATCCCACGATTTCTTCCTTGACTCACTCCCCTTCACTCCTTTGAACTAATTTGAATAGTTTAACCTTCACTACTCCTCATGGCCACACATTTAAAATCTTTGACTCATTTTACAAATCACCTTGGAGATCCCTTGCCGAAACCACCACCTTAGCTTCCCAAGTGAAAAAATAAAGCTTTTGAATGCTGTCAATGCCTTCCCCCTGTTGCTCCCTTGTGACGCCACTTCCCTGCTACCTAAGTGGCATCTCCTTGCCACATTACCACACCAATTCTTGTGTCAACAAACACAAGTAATTATCTTTAAGGCTTGCCTCAGCTAGCTCTCCCCTAAAGTTCCTAAAAATAAAATTTTCACCAAGGCTCAAGCTTAACCCCAAGCCTTTTCGAGGCCTCCAAACATACCAAATTAACAGAAAAATCATACCAAACACACAGAAACATAACAAATATAGAGCCCCTAACTCCCGGATGCTACAGTTTTACCCCCTTAAAGAAATTTTGGCCTTGAAATTTACCTGATCAAAAGAGGTGAGGGTATTGTCGTCGTATCACCTCCTCTGGCTGCCACATGGCCTCTTCAGAATCGTGATTTTGCCATAATACTTTAACCAACAAAATCGTTTTCTTCGTAGTACTTTAACATCTCGGTCTAGGATCTGAACTGGTTCTTCTTTAAAAGATAAATTAGGTCTCACTTCGATTTCCCCTACTGGCACTACGTGAGATGGATCTGAATGGTAGCGCCTTAACATCGAGACATGGAATACATCATGTATCTGCCTCAATTTTGGAGGTAACTCGAGCTGATAGGCCACTAGTCCCACTCATTTCAACACTCGATAAGGCCCGATGAATCTGGGGCTTAACTTGCCCTTCCGTCCAAACCTCAAACTTTCTTCCAAGGCAAAACTTTCAGAAGCACCTGATCACCCACTGCAAATTCTATATCCTTACGCTTTAGATCAGCATAAGATTTCTGTCTGTCGGAAGCTGCCTTCAACCGAGTCCGAATCAGCTTAACTTTTTCCTATGTCTCTGAAATTAACTCCGAACCAAACATCTGATGCTCACCCAACTCCGTCCAACAAGTACGAGTACGACATTTTCGACCATACAATGCTTCGTAGGGTGCCATCTGAATACTAGATTTGTACCTATTATTGTATGCAAAGTCTGCCAACGGTAGAAACTCCTCCCAACTACCCTTGAAGTCAATGACACAGCCTCTCAACATATCTTCCAAGATCTGAATTACCCTCTTAGACTAACCATCAGTTTGTGGATGAAATGCTGTGCTAAAGTCTAGTCTTGTACCCAAAGCTTGATGCAACACTTTCCAAAATCGTGATGTAAACTTAGGGTCTCTGTCTGATATGATTAACATAGGTACCCTATGCAACCTCACAATCTCTGCTACATACAGCTTGGTTAATTTCTGTAGTGAATAATCAACCCAAACCAGTATGAAGTGAGCGGACTTTATCAACCGATCTACAATTACCCATACTGAATCTTTCTTCATAGGTGTAAGGGACAACCCACTTACAAAGTCCATCATTACTTTCCCACTTCTAAAGTGGAATCTTTACCGACTATAACAACCCTAAATGTAACTGATGTTTTGCCTTCACCTGCTAACACGTTCGACACCTACCCACAAACTTAGTAACCTCTTGCTTCAGGCCCGGCCACCAAAACTATTCACGAGATCCCGATACATCTTACTCCCACCAGGATGCATAGCATATGGGCTACTATGTGCTTCCTGAAGAATCTTTTGCCTCAACTCGAAATCCCTCGGCATATAGGACTTTCCCTAAAAGCACAATACCCCATCACTGCTCATACTAAAATCTACTATTTCACCATCTGCCACTAACACTTAGCGATTCATCAGACAACTACTTCTCTTTTATCTGACTGACCCAAGAAGGCTTCACTTGAAGTTCAGCTAACAAGCTTCCATCATCATACAAGATGAGATGAGCAAACATTTCCCTTAAGTCCGATATTACCTTACGGCTCACTGCATCCGCCACCACGTTAGCCTTACCCGGGTGGTACTCGATCGAGCAGCCATAATCCTTCAATAACTGAATCCACCTCCGCTACCTCAAATTCAACTCCTTCTGGGTAAGGAGATATTTCAAGCTCTTGTGATTCGTGTAGATGATGGACTTCTCCCCATACAGATAGTGTCTCCAAATCTTCAGAGCGAAAACTACCGCAGCTAACTCAAGATCATGCGTGGGATAGTTCACCTCATGAGGTCTCAATTGCCGAGACACATATGCTACTACTTTCCCCTCTTGCATCAACATACATCCTAACCCTGTGTGCGACGCATCACAGTAGAGGACAAACTCCTTCCCTGCCTCAGGCTGAATTAACACCGGTGCCTCTATCAAAATCCTCTTCAACTTCTCAAAACTTCCTGTTGCTTATCTGATCAGACAAACAGTACTCCTTTCCGTAATAACTTGGTTAACGGTGCAGTTATTAAAGAGAACCCCATAACAAACCTTTTATAATACCTAGCCAAACCAAGAAAACTCAAAATTTTTGCCACAGACCTAGGCGGTTTCTAGTCCAACATGGCTTCAATTTTCGGGGATCTTTAATAGGCCGATTTTGACTCTAATCGAAATAGTGGTTTTGGGACCACAAATCTGAGTCAGTAAAATATTTTAATATTATTTTCTGTGTCCATGATGTGTGATTAAGCATGTGTGAAATTTCTGTGAATTAATTTATTTGTTAGTATGCTTAATTTGAGCAAAGAACTAAATCGCGTAAATCTTAAAAGTGCCTTTCTATTTTATTAATGGCTAAATTGAGATGTCTTCTTACTAGGAAGACCTTATGTGGCAATTTAGCCACTATTTTAGATAGTGGATGACAATAAGTAATGGATATGCATATATATGCTTTTTATATATATTTTATAAGTTAAAAGTTTATATTATATTATAAGTTATTAATTAAAGTAAAAAGAAACATGGGTTTTCATCATTTTATTCATCCATCATCGAATAAGAAAAAGAAAAAAAGAAAGAAAAAAGGTTCAAGGGTTTCGGCCATTCCAAGCTCAAATTAAGGTATATTTTGATTTTAGATTTTGATAATTTTTATGTTTTTGAAATCGTTGCTTAGGAATCTTCAAGACCCATGCTTTAGTTTTTGATTTTGATGAATATTTTGAGTTGAGCCATTGAAGATAGCTTGTTTTTTGTGTTGTTTAATGATGAAATATGAAATATATGTGTTAGATTTATAAGTTTTGTCTTTGAATTTTTGATAAATTTGAGTAATTTAGACTAAATTGCAAAAATAATTTTTTTGAGGGACTAAAATATGAAATAAATAAAATGTGTGGGCTTGTATGGACAGTAGGAAAATTCGGCCCTTGTATAGTGTGGTTAAATTTTGTGTATTTTGTGTTTTGTGTAAAAAGGACTAAATCGTAAAAAGTGTAAAATGTTAGGGGCAAAATTGTAATTTACCCATTTATGTGTTTTTGGACTAAATTGAATGAAAATATGTTTGAACGAGCTTAATTTGAATATGTCTAGATCAAGAACCAAAGAAATCAGACTTGGATCAGGGAAAAGCGAAAATAGTTGAATAGTCAGTTTTTGTCGTCCGTCGATATCCGAGGTAAGTCTTTAAGCGATTAAACATTGTAAATTATATATTTTAATTATTAATATGCTGATTTGGACATTGGGAAATTAGTATTGAATTAGCCGAATGTGATTATTTATAAAATTAATATGTTTAAGTTTAGTTTGATTGAATTATAATATTTGAAAGTTCGAACAAAGATTATGAAATACAAGAAAAGTTTGATATATGAATTGGTTGTGAGATAGCTTTAAAAATATGATATTCGGGCTTTAAGCCTAGCAGGCTTTGTGCCGGTGAGAAATATCGAGCTTTAAGCCTAGCAGGCTTTGTGCCGGTGAGAAATATCGGGATTTATGCCTAGCAGGCTTTGTGCCGATGAGAAATATCGAGCTTTATGCCTAGCAGGCTTTGTGCCGGTGAATTATTATAAGTGTATGCTTAAATAGATTCTTGATGATGTGGAATTTAAATACGGTAAATGAGCTCGATATTTAGGTATGTGTAAGTCTATTGGTTATTGGAGATAAGGTAAATTAGTAAATTGATATTTATTACTAGTTATATGTGATACAATTGAAGAATATATATGAATTTTAGTAAGTGTAATCGGCTTATAAATAAATAGTATGAACATTATGGAATTGATTCTAGATATGGGCATATATGTGTCTTTGTAAATTTGGGCAAATTGGTATGTGCATATGTGATGTTTATTGAGCTTGTATGTTCGGGCATATGTTATAATGTATTATGTTTGTATATTCGGCCATATGAAATAAAATAATAAACCATGTGTATTCGACCTTATAAATGAGTAAATATAAAAATGATATTTTGGATCATGATTATTAAAAACAAATAGGTATGATTGTAAACATTATTGAGATAGTGTTAATTTGAGAATGAAAAGTTAAATAAAATCTTGGTAAATGAGAAATATTAGTATTCGGCTAAGGTAAAAGTATTTGTGTTAAAGTATAATATAACGATACAATCTGGTTTGTTTGATATGTTTGATTATTCATTTGAATTGTTTAATTTGCTTAAGGCTTACTAAGCTAAGTTAGCTTACTTTGTGTGTTTTTGTTACTCTGTTTTATAGATTTTGGTTGTAAGCTACAAGCTCAGGGATCGTCATTGAAGTCATCCCCACTACCGTCAACCTTCGGTAGTTTTAAAAGTCTATGTTTGAACTTATGGCATGTATAGGCTGGAATATGTTTTGATTCAATAAATTTTGTCCTTGTAAATAGCCATGCGAAAATGGCTTGTTCTTAAAGTTAATGTTTAGATGTTTAAATAATTTTGGTCATGATATATGTGCGTGGTAATTTGATATATGGATAATGGATATGTTTTGGTTGTGGATCGTTTATGATGATAATGATAATGATTCTTTAGTCATGCATTAGCTTAAATTATAAATATAGATAATAGATTTTATTTAAATTGTGGTTCGGCAATGGTCATTTAAACATGTAGTTAAATGTTTAGTTAAATGTTAATAATGGAAATAGTTGTATTAATACGTGTAGTTTATGCTATGCTATGGATATTTGTCTATTTGATATAGTTACTTTGAGTCAATTTGAAATGGTATGCTTGCATTGGTGAGATGGTTTAGAAATGGTGAATAATGAATATAAGTATATTTGATTAGAGTATTAGACTTATATTAATAGTTTAGTGATTGGTTATGAGTATGTATTTTTAAGAATGTGATTTGGGTGTACTTTTAGTATTATTTGTGCTCAATATGGTTAATGTAACACCCCAAACCCGGCCTATGCATTAAGCCCGAATCTTGGCATGCCACACAAATTAAACATACATTCAAATCATTAACGACGTAGGAATCAAATCTTCAAACGGTTAAGAGAATGATTTTTTCGAAAAAAAATCGAAGTTCATTGACAACCATAATTAAAAACACAAGAGTTTATCATTTGATTTATAGAGTAGTAATTGATTAAAACTTTGGATTTATTTAGTTGAAATATTTCATCGAAAAGTTTTAAAATAATTTCCTAAGTTTTAGTGATATTTAAGAAAAACTTTTATTTTATACGAAAGTTTTGGAAAAAAACATTTATGAAAACTAAATCAATCCAACTTAGTAAAACTGAAAACATAATAAACCCATCCACATAATAAAATCCATAATTAAAAAGGCCTTATTACATCGCCATTAAAATAGTACTTAATAAAAATTATTAAAGAAGTTTTAAAGTTTTATAAACTACCATTTGTAGTATAGCCTCCACACGAAGTCATCTCCGACCCAAGTCTCCATCAATTATTATTACTTGAGAAAGGTAAGAAAATGGGGTGAGTTACTTAGAACTCAATGTGTAACCCACTTACCGGATTCACTAGGCCAAAACCATATAAACATATAATTGGGCTTGAGCTCATTTTGCAAATGTAATTATTTATAAATCAGGTATAAAATAATAATGCATGTAATATGCAATTCCCAACCAAGCCTAATTTTCATCCGCTACACACCACCAGTACCAACCATCACACCTGTGGGGATCAAGTCAACCCAACCCGCCAACACACCAATAGTAGGCTTAAAGCCAATTATAATATTTGTGGCAACAGGCCATTTAAATAATTGTGGTAGAACCACCGATCTAGATTTTAGGCAACAGGCCATCGTGACAAAGTCATCTATCTAGAATTTTGGCATCAGGCCTTTCTTCTCTTCATCAATAATCCCAACCCATGCAATCATGTTTATGCATAACAAAATATTTGTAAAGTAAATTTTTATAAAAACCATATTACAATTTATCAATTTGGCCCACTAGTCAAAATAGCATTTTGGTCCATAAAGCAACATAATTCAAATTGGGCCCATAAAATCACATATTTCAAATTTGGCCCATAAAATCACATATTTCAATTTGGCCCATAAAATCACATATTTCAAATTGGCCCATAAAAACACATATTTCAAATTGGCCCATAAAAACGCATATTTCAAATTTGGCCCATAAAAGCACATATTTTAATTTGGCCTATAAAATCGGTATTTTCGTAATTCAGTCCATCGGGACATTTCATAATTCGATCCATCGGGACATTTCGTAATTCAGCCCATTTAACATATGAGGCCTTTTCACAACTTACACACTTGGCCAATTAATCAAATTATTCTCATGGCCCAAAAATATCACTTTCTTTCACAAATAACCCATTAAGGGAAAATCCGTAATTTTCCACGTCCTCGATTTTTGGTTTCATGCATTCACATAAAAGAATTTGTATAACGTATTTTCAATCTCACCGAATTTACGATTTTTATTATAACGCTTACGATATGGTATAACCCAAGAGATAAGTGTGAAGTTACACACCTGATTACGGTGAGAACTACACTTTCCCGCTCGTCAATATCTAAACACACATCACGATGGATTAGAACACTAATATTTAATATAAAACTATTCTAATGATTATCGATCTAGATCCTTACCCTCGGAATCTCGAACAACAATGATTTGTGATTTCTCTCCGATCAAAGGTTCAGAACCACGAGTAAAAAATGGTTCGGGAGTACGTACGACTTCGAATAATTGATTTTTGCCGGATGAGGGTCCACAACCCGGTGAAAAGTCTCGGATTCTCAAAACAGTCCTTCTCTTGAATTTAGGGGGATTAATAGAACCACCCCTCTTTCGAATACTATTAACAACCCTTTTTGTCCCTATCTTGATTGCCTTCAAAGACAAGGAATCATTAGTCTTAACAATATATCGAAATCTTAAGACTAATGACTTAAAAGAGTGCATTCGGCTTACCTTAATATTCGAATGACCTTAAGAGAATCCTTTGTACGTTATTATCAAATCTTAAATGAACTTCAAGATTTTTCCGAAAAGATGATGATTCGACCCTTCCACTATTTCACTAAGAATAATGAAAAGAAACGTTTGAATAATGATTGGTTAATCGATTAAAAAGTCTCTTCCAAAGACATTCTAACATTCGGCCATAGTGACCAAATATCAAAAGAAAAGACAAAGAATTGATACTTACCGATGATCCAAAGTTTGAATAGAAGAAAAATGATTGAAAATAGATGTTATGGAGAATGGAAGATTCGACTATGCTAAAAAAAATGAGAGAAAAATGATTCGGCAATGGAGTAATCTAACATTCGGTCATGAGAGAAAACAATGAAGGAAATATGGTTGAAAAGAAAATAAAAGATGAAAGGAAGAGATGATGTTGATTCGGTTTTCAAGAGGGAAAAGAGAAAGAAAAGATATGAATTTTAGGAGCAATATGCATTTGGCATTGGTGAGAAAAAAAAGAAAAGAAAAGAAAAGAAAAGGTCCTTGATGGCTATGTGGTTTCGGTCACAAAGAGAAGAAAAATTTTTGGAGAGGAAGAGTAACTTAATCCGAAATGGTCAAAAGAAATGGCAAAAAGAAAATTTCTTGCTCAAAGTTTTTGGCATATTCGACTAGGGAGAAAATGGATGGAGAGAAAGTGTTTTGCAAAAGCAAAAATGACCAAAATCAAAACAAAATTACCTTTAGCACAAGATACATTCGGCTAGAGAGAAAACAAGTGAAAGGAGAATAAGTGTTTTGGGAAAAGATGGATGACCAAAAGGAGTATCACAACTACACAACCTTACCAAGCTTACCTCAAAATTTCTACCACCCCTATCCCCAAAATCGACCAAGTTCAAGTCAAAGTTGGCTACACCAACTTTCCAAAACATCCTCCTTGATAAGTGCCTTGTGTTCCCCCTTCATGCCTTAATCAAATGATTCCTTTCCCTAAGTTAACACTTGCCTTTTTTCCATGGTCTTCTTGCCATAAAAATTTAATCCAACTCATCCTAATCCTTATCCATGACCGACACATGCTAATAAAAAGCCAAAATAAAAGCTTTCAAATTGCATGCTAGGAGACTCGAACCTCTCCCCTCAAGTCCAACTTATAGCGCCATCACCACTTTACTACTAGCTCATCTTATGCCATCTTTTATCACATAATTAACTTAACTTCAAGGTCACCTAACTAAAGTACTTTTTAGTAAAATTTTATTCTAATTCCAAGTAAACCCGAGCCTTCTCAAGACTATATTAAACACATAATAAAATCATATTCGAACTAACACCAAAGACTAGCAACATATTGATACCCAAATTTTAGTATGTTACAATCCTACCCTCCTTAAAGAAAATTTCGTCCTTGAAATTTACCTGGGTAAAAGAGATGAGGATATTATTGTCGAATTGTATTCTCAGGCTCCCACGTAGATTCATCCGCTCCGTGATTACACCAAAGAACCTTAACCAACGGCACAGTCTTCTTTCTTAACATCTTAACATCGCGATCTAAAATTTTCATTGGTTCTTCCTCGAAAGACATATCTGGCCTTAATTTCACTTCTTCTACCGGTACTATGTGCGATGGATCCGATCTATAGCGTCTCAGCATAGAAACATGGAAGACAATATGAATCTGACTCAACTCCGGAGGTAAATCAAGTTGATAGGCCACTAGTCCTACATGCTTCAATATACGAGTACGGTCCAATGAACCTAGGGCTCAACTTGCCTTTCCTTTCAAATCTAAAAATCTTTTTCCACGGTGAAACTTTCAAAAAGACCTGCTTCCCCACCGCAAACTCAATATCTTTACGCTTCAGATCCGTATAGGACTTTTGTCTATCCGAAGCTTCCTTTAATCGCGCTCGAATCACCTTTACTTTTTCTTCCGTCTTAGATGTCAATTCAGGACCCAACAACTGTCGTTCCCCCAATTCAGTCCAACAAGTAGGAGTACGACACCTACAACCATATAATGCTTCATAGGGTGCCATTTGGATACTGGATTGATAATTGTTATTATATGCGAACTCCGCCAAAGGTAGAAAATCCTCCTAACTACCTCTGAAGTCGATCACACAACCTCGTAACATGTCTTCCAAAATCTGAATTACTCTTTCTGATTGACCATCTGATTGATGATGAAAAGCCGTACTTAAGTTTAATTTTGTTCCCAAAGCCTCATGTAAAACTTTCCAAAATCGTGATGTAAATCTAGGATCCCTGTCCGATATGATAGACACTGGTACCCCATGCAACCTCACGATTTCAGATACATAAATTTTAGCCAACTTCTGCAATGAGTAATCCATGAGAACTGGTAGAAAATGAGTAATTTTTGTCAATCGATCTACTATCACCCAGATAGAATCTTTCTTAGTAGGTGTTAAGGGTAACCCACTAACAAAATCCATCGTTATCCGCTCCCATTTCCATAGAGGAATCTTTACCGATTGCAATAAACCCGATGGTAATTGATGTTTCGCCTTTACCTGTTGACAAGTCAAATACTTTCCCACAAAATCAGTAATCTCCCGCTTTAACTTTGGCCACTAATACTGTTCACGGAGATCCCAATACATCTTATTTCCTCCGCGGTGCATAGCATAAGGGCTACTATGCGCCTCAAGAAGAATCATTTGCCTCAAATCTGAATCCTTGGGCATACAAACTCTTCCACGAAAACACAGTACACCATCCTTGTTCAAACTAAAATCCCCTATTACACCACTTTCAGCTTGTTGTAATAAAGGACTCAACTTTTCATCGGATAATTGTTGTTCCTTAATTTGTTCCAACCACAGAGGCTTCACCTGAAGTTCCGCTAGCAAACTGCCATCCTCATACAAACTGAGATGAGCAAACATTGCTCTTAACTCCGATACAACCTTACGACTCAACGCGTCTGCCACAACGTTAGCCTTTCCAAGATGGTACTCGATTGAGAAATCATAATCCTTTAACAGCTCCACCCATCTCCGTTGTCTTAAATTCAACTCCTTTTGGGTAAGGAGATACTTAAGACTCTTATGATCCATATAAATGATTGATTTCTCACCATAGAGATAATGCCTCCAAATCTTTAATGCAAACACCACCACAACCAACTCCAAATCATGAGTAGGATAGTTTACTTTATGCGGCCTCAACTGTCGAGAAGCACAAGCTATCACTTTTCCACTTTGTATCAGTACACATCCTAAACCCGTGTGTGACGCATCACAATAAATGGTAAACTCTTTTTCGGCCTCAGGTTGAATCAATACTGGCGTTTCCGTTAGAATCTTTTTCAGTTTCTCGAAACTTTCTTGTTGTTTATCGGTCCATACATACGGTACTTCCTTCCGCAATAGCTTAGTTAAGGGTGTAGTAATCAACGAAAACCCCTCAACAAAGCATCTATAATAACCAGCCAAACCTAAGAAACTCCGAATCTCAGCTCTTGACTTTGGCGGTTTCCAATCCAACACAGCCTTTACCTTTCGAGGATCAACTCTTATCCCTTCAGCTGACACTACATGACCCAAGAAAGTCACTTCCTTTAACCAAAATTCACACTTATTGAATTTGGCATAAAGTTGCTTATCTCCCAAAATTTGCAACATAGTGCGCAAATGAGAGTCATGCTCTTCTACATTTCTTGAATATACCAAGATGTCATCTATGAACACTACTACGAATCGGTCTAAATAGGGTTGAAAGACTCGGTTCATCATGTCCATAAATGCAGCTGGTGCATTAGTCAAACCAAATGGCATCACTAAAAGCTCATAATGTCCATAGCGAGTTTGGAATGCCGTCTTATGAATATCTGCCTCTTTCACCTTGAGTTGATGATAACCCGATCTCAAATCAATCTTGGAGAAGACCGAAGCTCCTCTTAATTGATCAAAAAGGTTATCGATTCTCGGTAATGGATACTATTCTTGATCGTCAACTTATTCAACTACCTATAATCAATGCACATACGCATCAACCCATCCTTTTTCTTGACGAACAAAATTGGTGCTCTCCACGGAGACACACTTGGTCGAATAAATCCCCGATCTAGCAGTTCTTAAATTTGAGCTTTAACCTCCGCTAACTCCTTCGACTCCATTCTATAAGGAGCAATAGACACCAGAGCCGTTCCAGGCAAAAGCTCAATGCCAAATTCTACTTCCCGATTTGGAGGTAGACCCGAAAATTCTTTGGGAAAGACATCTGGAAATTCTTTCACTGTTCTCACACCTTCTACCGATAAATTCGTGGCATCCAAAGCACTGATGAAGGCTAGAAATGCTCCATACCCTTTCCGCACCAACTTTTCTGCCTTCAAAGCAGATACCACATTTGCCAAAAAGTTTCTTCTGTCGTCTATCATTATTACCTCCTCATCATCCACAGTCTTTATTGACATCCGCTTTTCGGCACAATCCAATTGAACCCGATGCTTCACCAACCAATCCATGCCCAAAATAAGATCAAATTCGCCGAAAGGTAATTCCATCAAGTTCGTTAGAATTACCTCTCTTTGAATCTCCAAGGGCACATCTCTAAACAATCTATTCACTATTACCGACTGTCCTAAAGGACTAATTACCGTTATCTCTCTATCGGTAATCTCAGATCTAATATTTAGGTTTCCAGATATGGCACTAGCAACATACGAGTGGGTAGACCTGATATCTATCAAAGCAGTAACATGTACATCAAAGATGAAGAACGTACTAGTTATCACATCAGGTGCATCGCCGTCTTCACGACGTCTAACCGCATAGACCAATCCTGGCTATCTTGCCTCCGTGTTACTTCTAACACAATTACCTCGACCCGGTGCACCCTGTCCACGTTCGTTACCATTACCACCACGTCCTGGTCCACGGCCTCTCGGTGGTTGCTGAGTACCTCTAGTTGGTTGAGTATCAGGGTTACGAGTTTCCTGAGTCGTATCAGTCCATCGAGGGTAATTCTTATACTAATGATCCTTGGAACCACATTTAAAGCAGGCACCAATTTTCCTCCAACATTCTCCGGGATGTCGTCTTCCACAATCGGCACATTATCGACTTTGATTGGTAGTCATAGGTGCCCTAGCTTGAACTGGCTCATCATTCCATGACCTCTTTTGAAACCTTTTAGAAGAACCAGAGTACTTTAAATCCCTCTTTCCTCTGACTTTCTCCCGGTTCTGGCGTTCTAAATTCTTAGCCTCTTCTACTATCTTAGATTTCTCTACAAGCGAGGTAAAAGTTCGTACTTGTTGTGGGGCTATCAGTATCCGCAACTCATCATTCATCCCATCCTCAAAGCGTACACAGCGCTCATGATCAGTCTGCACTATTATGCGAGCATAACGGCTCAAGCGAAGAAATTCTACCTCGTAAGCTGCCACAGTCTTACTTCCTTGAACCAAATTCAGGAATTCCTTCCTCCGGGCATCTACATAACTTGTCCCAACGTACTTCCCTTGGAAAGCAGCTTTGAAGAAATCCCAAGTAATTAATGCAGTCTCAGTGCCTTCTCGAACAGTAAGCCACCATTGATATGCCTTGTCTCTTAGCAAAGACACGGCTCCTCTCAGTTTCTGCTTGACGGTGCACTATAGATCATCCATAATTTATTCTACAGCCTCAAGCCAATATTCTGCCACATTTGAGCTACACCGGAGACACCTCTAAAAACTTCTGCACCACTAGACTTGAGTCGTTCTGATATTGATCCGCGAGCTACTGGCCCAATTCTAGCCCCAACTACTCTTTTTAAAACTCGCAACATTGCTTGAGTCAAACCATTATCCTCATTTGCATGATCATGAGATCCGGTTTGCTCTCGAATGACACAGGTCCATCTATTTCCGGTATATGACCCGATGCTTCAGACACAACACCTCGTCCTCTACCACGACCACGTCTACCGCATCCACAACCACGTCCTCTAGTGCTCATAATGACTAATTTGGTTTTTAATCTGATTACAAGTTTTATGAATGAGAATATTATTTCAATGTTTGTTAATGATATTTTATGATATATAAGAGATAGGGTTGTTTTCACAATCACATCCTATAGTCTCGATCCCTATCGTTTTCAACACCTAAAACTAGAAGTTCTAGAGTGTTCCTAAGGTCTCATTATAATAATAAACACAAATATATACTTGACTTGGTGCCGGATGCTCGTGGTGCCATACTACCTTTAAAACATAAAGTCAAGAAATTTAGGTAGTTTTTAAACAAAAATCATTGTTGAACCCAAACCACAGCTGAGTTTTGAAACTGGGCTCTGATACCATAAAATGTAACACCCCAAACTCGGCCTATGCATTAAGCCCGGATCTTGGCATGCCACACAAATTAAACGTACATTCAAATCATTAACGATGTAGGAATCAAATCTTCAAACGATTAAGAGAATGACCTTTTCGAAAAAAATCGAAGTTCATTGACAACCATAATTAAAAACACAAGAGTTTATCATTTGATCTATAGAGTAGTAATTGATTAAAACTTTGGATTTATTTAGTGAAATATTTCATCAAAAGTTTTAAAATAATTTCCTAAGTTTCAATGATATTTAAGAAAAACCTTTATTTTATCTGAAAGTTTTGGAAAAATATTTATGAAAACTAAATCAATCCAACTTAGAAAAACTAAAAACATAATAAACCCATCCACATAATAAAATCCATAATTAAAAGGCCTCATTACATCGCCATTAAAATAGTACTTAATAAAATTATTAAAGAAGTTTTAAAGTTTTATAAACCACCATTTGTAGTATAGCCTCCACACGAAGTCATCTCCACCCAAGTCTCCATCAATTATTATTTCGAGAAAGGTAAGAAAATGGGGTGAGTTACTTAGAACTCAATGTGTAACCCACTTACGGATTCACGGGCCAAAACCATATAAACATATAATTGGGCTTGAGCTCATTTTGCAAATGTAATTATTTATAAATCAGGTATAAAATAATAATGCATGTAATATGCAATTCCCAACCAAGCCTAATTTCCATCCGCTACACACCACCCGTACCAACCATCACACCTGTGGGGATCAAGTCAACCCACCCCGCCAACACACCAATAGTAGGCTTAAAGCCAGTTGTAATATTTGTGGCAACATGTCATTTAAATAATTGTGGTAGAACCACCGATCTAGATTTTGGGCAACAGGCCATCGTGATAGAGTCACCTATCTAGAATTTTGGCATCAGGCCTTTCTTCTCTTCATCAATAATCCCAACCCATGCAATTATGTTTATGCATAACAAAATATTTGTAAAGTAAATTTTTATAAAAACCATATTACAATTTATCAATTTGGCCCATTAGTCAAAATAGCATTTTGGTCCATAAAGCAACATAATTCAAAATTGGCCCATAAAATCACATATTTCAAATTTGGCCCATAAAATCACATATTTAAATTTGGCCAATAAAATCACATATTTCAAATTGGCCCATAAAACACATATTTCAAATTGGCCCATAAAAACACATATTTCAAATTTGGCCCATAAAAGCACATATTTCAAATTGGCCCATAAAATCGATATTTTCGTAATTCGATCCATCGGGACATTTCATAATTCGGTCCATCGAGACATTTCGTAATCTGGTCTATCGAAACATTTCGTAATTCGGCCCATTTAATATATGAGGCCTTTTCACAACTTACACACTGGCCAATTAATCAAATTATTCTCATGGCCCAAAAATATCACTTTCTTTCACAAATAACCCATTAAGGGCAAATCCATAATTTTCCACATCCTCGATTTTTGGTTTCATGCATTCACATAAAAGAATTTGTATAACGTATTTTTTAATCTCACCAGATTTACGATTTTTATTATAACGCTTACGATATGGTATAACCCAAGAGATAAGTGTGAAGTTACACACCTGATTACGGTGAGAACTACACTTTCCCGCTCGTCGATATCTAAACACACATCACGATGGATTAGAACACTAATATTTAATATAAAACTATTCTAATGATTATCGATCTAGAACCTTACCCTCGAAATCTTGAACAATAATGATATGCGATTTCTCTCCGATCAAAGGTTTAGAACCACGAGTAAACAATGGTTCAAGAGTACGTACGACTTCAAATAATTGATTTTCGCCAGATGAGGGTCCACAACCCGGTGGAAAGTCTCGGATTCCCAAAATAGTCCTTTCTTGAATTTAGGGGGATTAATAGAACCACCTCTTCTTCGAACACCATTAACAACCCTTTTCATCCCTATCTTGATTGTCTTCAAAGACAATGAATCGTTAGCCTTAATAATATATCGAAAATCTTAAGACTAATGACTTAAAAGAGTGTATTTGGCTTACCTTAATATTTCGAATGATCTCAAGAGAATCCTTTGTACGTTATTATCAAATCTTAAATAAACTTCAAGCTTTCTCCGAAAAGATGATGATTCGACCCTTCTACTATTTCACTAAGAATAACGAAAGGAAACGTTTGAATAATGATTGGTTAATCGATTAAAAAGTCTCTTCCAAAGACATTCTAACATTCGGCCATAGTGACCAAATATCAAAAGAAAAGACAAAGAATTGATACTTACCGATGGTTCAAAGTTTGAATAGAAGAAAAATGATTGAAAATAGATGTTATGGAGAATGGAAGATTCGACTATGCTAAAACAAAGGAGAGAAAAATGATTCGGCAATGGAGTAATCTAACATTCGGTCATGAGAGAAAACAATGAAGGAAATATGGTTGAAAAGAAAATAAAAGATGAAAGGAAGAGATGATGTTGATTCGATTTTCAATAGGGAAAAGAGAAAGAAAAGAGATGAATTTTAGGAGCAATATGCATTCGACATTGGTGAGAAAAAAAAAGAAAAGAAAAGAAAAGAAAAGGTCCTTGATGGCTATGTGGTTTCGATCACAAAGAGAAGAAAAATTTTTGAAGAGGAAGAGTAACTTAATCCGAAATGGTCAAAAGAAATGGCAAAAAGAAAATTGCTTGCTCAAAGTTTTTGGCATATTCGGCTAGGGAGAAAATGGATGGAGAGAAAGTGTTTTGCAAAAGCAAAAAGACCAAAATCAAAACAAAATTACCTTTAGCACAAGATACATTCGGCTAAGAGAGAAAACAAGTGAAAGGAGAATAAGTGTTTTTGGGAAAAGATGGATGACCAAAAAGGGAGTATCACAACTACACAACCTTACCAAGCTTACCTCAAAATTTCGGCCACCCCTATCCCCAAAAACCGACCAAGTTTAAGTCAAAGTTGGCTACACCAACTTTCCAAAACATCCTCCTTGATAAGTGCCTTGTGTTCCCCCTTCATGCCTTAATCAAATGATTCCTTTCCCTAAGTTAACACTTGCCTTTTTCCCATGGTCTTTTTGCATTTAAATTTAATCCAACTCATCCTAATCCTTATCCATGACCGACACATGCTAAGAAAAAGCAAAAATAAAATCTTTCAAATTGCATGCTAGGAGATTCGAACCTCTCCCCTCAAGTCCAACTTATAGCGCCATCACCACTTTACTACTAGCTCATCTTATGTCATCTTTTATCACATAATTAACTTAACTTCAAGGTCACCTGACTAAAGTACTCTTTAGTAAAATTTTATTCTAATTCCAAGTAAACCCGAGCCTTCTCAAGACTATATTAAACACATAATAAAATCATATTCGAACTAACACTAAAGACTTGCAACATATTGATACCCAAATTTTAGGATGTTACAGTTAAAATCAATATGGTCATATGCGTATATATTTGTATCAAAAGAAGAAGTTTATTTAGTTTTGAAATGATGTTTGTATAAGTGAGTGCATGTGTATGCATGGTTAGTATGTCGTGTGGTTAATTTATCTTAGATTAATCCGTATAACATGTGAATCGATATAGTCAGGGATTGATTAAAGAAATAAGTTGATATTGATTTGGTAACTATGTTTAGATATGGTTTTTGACATTATGAAAAATATGAGCATGGTATAATAATATGGTTTGATAGAGGCTGGATTATGATTTGATTGTGAAAGTTATGATTTTTAAGACTTGATATTTGATTAAGTTTTAAACATTGATTTGATTTAATTTTTGAGTTGTTAAATGTAATGAATATCTGTATGAACTGTGTTATGATTGATAACGCCTCATAACCCTAATCTGGTGATGAATATGGGTTAGGGGTGTTACAGGATCAACCCTAAACCCCTCAGTAGATACAACATGTCCCAAGAAGGTAACTTCTTTCAACCAAAATTCACACTTACTGAATTTGGCGTACAGCTGTTTCTCCCTCAGAATCTGTAGAACCACCCGAAGATGCGAATCATGTTCCTCTTCCGTACTTGAATAAACTAGGATATTGTCTATGAACAACACGAAAAACCGATCCAGATAGGGTTGGAATACTCGATTCATCATGTCCATAAACGCCGCTGGTGCATTTGTCAACTCGAATGGCATCACCAAGAACTCGTAGTGACCATAGCGAGTTCGGAAAGCTGTCTTATGAATATATGCCTCCTTGACCTTAAGGAGATGATACCCTAACCTCAAGTCTATCTTTGAAAAGATCGAAGTGCCTCGCAACAGATCGAACAGATCGCCTATCCTAGGTAATGGGTATTTTTTCTTAATCGTTAACTTGTTCAGTTGCCTGTAGTCAATGCACATCCGTATCGACACGTCCTTCTTCTTAACAAATAGCACCGGTGCTCCCCAAGGTGACACACTGAGTCAAATAAAAGTCCAGTCCAACAGTTCCTGAATCTGCGCTTTAAGTTCCACTAATTCCTTCGGCGCCATTCTATATAGATCAATAGATTTGGCGCTGTTCCTGGAAGAAGATCAATACTGAATTCCACCTCGCGATCCTGAGGTAACCGTGGAAGCTCTTCTGGAAAGATATCGGAGAATTCCTTCACTGTTCTGACATTCCTTAGAGTCAACTCCTTGGCCCCCGGAGCACTGGCAAAAGCTAAGAAGGCCTCGCAACCTTTTCTCTCCATTCTTTCCACCTTTAAAGCAGACACTACATTGGACAAGTAGTTCCTCCTTTCGCCTATCACTAAGACTTCATTATCCTTAGGAGTCCTTAACACCATGCACTTAGCAGCACAATCCAAGTTTGCTCGATACTTTACTAACCAGTCCATTCCTAAGATCAAATCAAACTCGTCGAACAAAAGTTCCATCAAATCAGCCGAGAAAATCATCCCTTGCACTTCTAAAGGCACATTCCTAAAGAGTTTGTTCACCACTACAGATTGTCCTAAAGGGCTAAGTACAATCATCTCCCTAGAAGTAATCTCAGAGTCTATGTTTAGAGTTTCAGACATCATACTAGCAATATAGGAATGCGTTGACCCAACATCAATCAGTGTAGAAAAAGGCAAACAGAAAATAAAAAACGTACCGATTATGACGTCTGGTGCATCACCCTCCTCTCGGCGTCTAGTTGCATAAACCAACCCAGGCTGTCTCACATCTATATTCCCAGGACCTCTGCCTGGTGCTCCATGCACCCAACCGAAACCATTTCCTCCTCTGGCTGGACCCTAACCTCTCTGTGGTTACTGACCACCTCTACCAGGCTGAACATAATTCTGACCTACTGGTTCCGCTCTGTTGGGCTCTTGTAGACAGTCCCTTACCCGATGATCCATAGATCCACATCTGAAGCATCCCCTACCACCCAACCAGCACTCTCCCGAATGAAATTTCCCATATTGAGTACACAGTTGAGATCGACCAACAGTAGCAGGCCTCGCAGCTCGACTCGGTCCATCTGACCTAGGCCACTTCTAAAAATTCCCTGTAGATCCTGACGGCCCAAAATTCCTTTTATTCCTTCCCTTGTTTCTATCCTGATTTTTCCTTTCAGACCTCTTTACCTCTTCGGCTATCTTAGCCTTCTCAATCAGAACGGAAAACTCCCTTTCCCATTGCGGAGCTATCAGCACCCGCAACTCATCTCTCAGTCCGCCCTCAAATCGAACATAGCGCTCATGATTTGTTGCAATAATACCCCGAGCATAACGGCTCATACGTAAAAATTTTGCCTCATACTCGGCCACTGACTTACTTCTTTGAACCAAATTAAAGAACTCCCAGTGATGCGGTCAGCCGCTGTACCATCTCTGACCGTGAGCTACCATTGATATGCCTCATCTCGGAGGAAAGACACTACTCCCTTCAATTTCTCTTTCGTGGTACAGTCAAGGTCATCCATGATGCACTCAACCACTTCTAACCAATACTCAGCTACGTTAGGAGCCACACCAGAAACGCCCCTAAATATTTCAGCCCCATTAGCTCGAAGTTATTTCGACACAGATTTCTGAGCCACTGATCCCGTGCTCACTCCAAAAACTCTCTCTAAAACACGTAACATCGCCTGAGACACATCATCGTCTCTACCAGTTTGATTCTAAAATTTCGCTTCTATAACTGGCGGTGCTGGCACTTTACCTTCCGGCCCATGTCCTGATTCTAATGGTTCAGACCCAACACCCCGGCCTCTACCACGGCCTCGCATGCCACGACCACGTCCCCTAATACTCATGACTGTCGATTTAACTTAATCTGATTAAAATTTTATGAATTAGTATTTTCTTTCACTGTTTACTACCGAACAGTCTTATGAAAATAGCATTAAGAGTATTTCTTCGCAAACACATATATACCTATCGGTTTCAGTCTCTAAAATTGAATTTCCTAGTACCAGCAATCATATCACAATACAATTGCGTCATGCAAAGCAACTAATGATTAGAAGACTTACCGTGCAGATTTGATGCCGGAGACTCAGGTGCCATGCTTCCACAAAACATATGTTTTGTCTAAATCATTTTTTTAAATCATCTTTTGAAAATATTTTGAACCTTATACCCACAGTCGAGCTTTTAAACCTGGCTTTGATACCAAAATTGTAACACCCCAAACGCGGCCTAGATGTTATGACCGGATCTGGCATGTCATATGGAAAGATTGTTGAAACGAACTTTGAAATTTTAAAGAAATACCATATCTTTGAAACTTTTTGTTTTGTGTGATATTTTGAAATCAATGGTTGTAGGGTATAGAAAATTTCTGAATTTAGTTAATCGATCACTTGCCATCTTTTGTTAACGCTTGCAAAAAAAAAAAAAACATAATTGCTTAGATTTTTATATTAAAAAACTCCGTTTTTGACATCTCATAAGACACGTTATATAGAATAAAATCCAAAACCCAAATTCAAGATTAGGAGGCCTTATTACATAACAAAATCCCAATTAAAAATAAATCCAAGTAAAGAAAACCAATTTACGAAATAAATATTGCATGGCCACCTCAAGTCTGCCTCGGCTCCATATCCGCGATTTAGGGGTTACCTGCAAAAATTAAGCAGAGGGGTGAGTCACCGAGACTCAATGTGTACATCCCCATTAAACGATATCTGGGCTTTTTGCCCACAGAGGCCTATTGGGCCTTAGCCCACACAAGTCAACATATTAAGTATGTATGCAATGCAGCCTAGCCCAACCTACTTTTCCAACCTCTATATCACCGAATCAGCCAAACGCCCGTGGCACCAAGCCACTGTGGTTCTAGACCACCGTGATATCAGATCACTGTGACAGTCACTAATATTATGTGGGGGCAACCCACCGTGGTACCAAACCACTGTGACAATCCGAATAATATATGTGGGGTTAACCCACTATGGTACCAAACCACTAGGACGAGTCACCGAATCATATATACGTGGTGTTAAACCACCGTGGCACCAAGCCACTGAGACATAGTCGCTGAATCAGTTATGTGGGGCCAAACCACTGTGACAGTCCCTAAGAGCACTTCCCCTTTCGCATCATATCCTAAGTTCATGAACATGTTAACATACTGAAATGAATGATCATGCTTTGAATGCATACAGTCGACTAATTCATACATATACATATTTCGAACATGTAATCATAGTGGCACTTACCCGGTGTTTCCAACCTTACCCCCCAAGGGTACCTCGACTGTCAGTTCAATCATTTCGGCTTGCAGCCAACATAGTTACTAACATAATTAATATATAGAGTGTGTGAGAATTACACACCTGATAACGCGTAAGATTATACCCTCTACATCGATGCTTTTACTAGTAGGGACGATGGCTATCTGTGTATCCGAGACAGACGTAGGCTTTCTACCACAACCCAGTGGATAGTCCCGAACCGCCGACACAGCACACCTTTTAAACTTCAGAACGGAGACTATGGGTACACTCTCTTCCTTGGATTGTCTAGCACCTGCATCCATGGAGAATCTTTGATCAGTACAAAACTATAATGGAAACAACGGTTATCTAACACTGTTATCAGACAAAGACGGCGAATAAATAAGGAATGACCAAACGAATATAATTAGAGGGTAACTTCTTACCTTTGTTACTAACGCAAACGGTAAGATCGCTTGGAGCGAAACTTTCGGCAACTAAAGAAGCCTCTGCACTTCTCTTCCTGATATTCGACTTCAAGCCATAAAGAATGGAAGAACGAGTTATAGAAGAATGAATGATCGGTTGTTGAATAAAAATAAATGAGATGAAAAGAAACTAACAAGAGAGTCTCCTACCTTAATCAACCAAAACCGATTGTATAGGCTCTCAGCAACCTAGGATTTCCAGCACCCTGCTTATTGGTATACGGCTAAGAGGCACAAAATAGAAGAAATGGGTTTAGTTGCCTTACAAGAGTGGGTTCGGCTTCACCATGAAAAGAAAGAATGGAGGGATTGATAATAAGAAGATGAAAAAGAACCTTACCCTAAGCAGAGATGTCAATTTACACCCCAGAAGATTCAACTATGGTGAAAAGTAAAAACGAAACACAAAGAGAAGGGGATGGGGAATAGGTTTTGGCTTTTAGAAAAAGAAATAGAGAAGAAAGATGAAACACCAACAAGTGAGCTGAAGGGTTCAGTTATAAAGTTTAAAATAAGTAAAAGAAAAAAGATTCGGCAGAGGGGATGGCTTCAAGAAGTTTTGGCTAGCAAGGAAGATGGTATAGAAGAAAGATGATTTTGGCTTTTAGATAGAAGTGTGACAAAGAGAAGTAAAAGAAAATGAAATAAAAAGGGAAGATGATGAGCAAAGTTTCAGCCAAGAGTGTCTTTAATGACTCTAACAAATAACAATACACAAAAGAAAAGTCTAACACAACCCCAAAAGAATGAGAAGGAGTAGGGAAGAACCCAAAAAGAATTCCACATGAAAAGACCTTGAATGAACTAGGAAATTCCGGCACACATCACAACTAAGTAACCCGAATGGCAAACCCCCAAAAGCTCTCTCCCCAAATTTGGCACACCTCAAAGCTAAACCGAAACCAAAAAATATGCTACCCAATCCCCCTAGCTGAATTCCTCCTTCCTACAAACCCCACATTCGGCCAACCATCTACTCTCACCCTCAAATTCCACGATTTCCTCCTTGACTCACTCCCCTTCACTCCTTTGAACTAATTTGAATAATTCAACCTCCATTACTTCCTCATGGCCACACATTAAAAATCTTTGACTCATTCTACCAAACACCTTGGAGAGCCCTTGTCGAAACCACCTTAGCTTCCCAAGTGCAAAAATAAAGCTTTTGAATGCTGTCGATGAGACTCGAACCGTTCCCCCTGTTGCTCCCTTGTGACACCACTTCCCTGTAACCTAAGTGGCGTCTCCTTGCCACCTTACCACACCACTTCTTGTGTCAACAAACATAAGTAATTATCCTGAAGCTTACACAACTCATAAAGGAGTTACAATCATATGAGTTGATGTTCAATGGCAGTCGGCTGGTCTAAAGAGTAAAAGTGAATATAGTGGCCGTTTTTTCCTCAAAAGGGAAGGGAAAATGCACTAGGAAAGGAAAAACTAATGTCTATGGGTCACCAAAAGTGGAAAGGAATAAAACCAAAAAGCAAAAAGACTTATCTAAGTTAAAATGCTTCTTCTACAGCAAGAAAGGGCACTTCAAGGCAAATTGTAAAGAGTGAAAAGAATACCTAGATACTAAAGGTAAATGCATGGAACTCTTGATGATAAAAACTTGTTTAGTGGAGGAATCAATAGACCACTAGGTCATTGATTCAATAGCTACTAATCATGTATTTGTTTCTCTACATGGGTTCGATGAGATGAAAGATCTTAAAGATAAGAGCTTATTGTTGCAAGATAGGAACGAGACAAGTGTGGCAGCTGAAGCTGGGAGAGATGTACATATTTATTTAGATTATTTTAGGAAGATTATTTTAAAAGACGTTTTATATGTACCAAGTTTCAAAAGAAAATTTCTGTTGCATGTTTATATGGAGACGACTTGACTGTGACTCTTAATAATGAAATTGCAATATTTAGAAATTAAAATTTTATCGGTAATGGATGAATGTCAAATAATCTTTATTTTATCAAACCAAAGATGTACACACTACTTGAGACTGAATATCTAATAAAAGACGTAAAAATTCTCACTCTAATGAGGCGTACTTTGGCATTTGAAACTTGGCCATATTAATCGAGAAAGAATCACTAGACTTAAGAAAGACGACGTCTTAAGTTTGCTTAAAAAAGTTGATCTTCTACAATGTAAATCTTACTTGGAGGGTAAAATGATTAAGTGGTCTTTTAATGCAAAAATAACAAGGGCTAAAAAACCCTTAGAACTTGTGCACACTGACGTATGTGGCCCAATGAGCATTAGTGCAAAAGGTAGTTATGAGTATTATGTAACCTTTATTGATGACTATTCCATATATGACTATGTATACCTGATGCATCACAAAAGTGAAACCTTTGATAAATTCAAAGAGTTTTGTGCAGAAGTGGAGAAACAACTAGGTTTACCCATAAAGGCATTTCAGTTTAATCGAGGTGGAGAATATTTATCTGATGATTTCTCAGGGTACCTAATAGAGAATGAGATTCTATACTAGTTAACCGCGCTGAGCATTTCACAATGAAATGGCATGGCAGAGAGAAGAAATCGAATGTTGTTAGACATGGTTCATTCGATATTAAGTTATTCAAAGCTATCAATCTCTTTTTGATGATACGTTGTACAAACAACTAGTATTAAAAACCCCATATGAATTGGGGCATGGTAGGAAGCTAAATCTTAATCATTTTAGGATTTGGGGATGCCTGACCCACATATTGGATAAAGATGCAAGGAAGTTGGACTCATGGACAGAATTGTGCTTGTTTGTAAGATATCCAAAAGGAACAAATGGTGGTTTGTTTTATTACCTGAAAGAGAAAACTGTTATAGTTTCAACTCATGCTACTTTCCTTGAATAAAGTTATATGAATGACTTCAAACCTCGGAGTAAAGAGGTACTCGAAGAGCTTTCGAGAAATATATAAAACCCTGTGGAAACAGTTCCAAAACCAATTCGTAATAGTAGATATGCAAATGATCAGCAGCATAGGGAGCTTCGTCATAGTGGGAGGGTCTTTAGTAGGCCTGAGTTCTTCCAATATGGTGGAAGTGTTTTTAACACTGAATTTAGTGAACAGGAAGGTGATGGCCAACTTACATATGAAGAAGCAATCTAGATTGTTGATTCCAAGCTTTGGGAAATAACTATGAAAGTTGTGATGAATTCTATGTATTCCAACTCAGTGTGGGAACTTGTAGACTTAACGGAAGGATAAGACCCATAGGGTGTAAGTGGATCTACAAGAGGTAAAGAAATGAGGATGGAAAAGTGGAAACTTATAATATCAGACTTGTAATAAAAGGTTATATTCAGAAAGAAGATATCGATTACGAAGAAACCTTTTCTATTGCTGTCATGCTCAAGTCAATCCGTATATTACTATCCATTGTGATGACTCTCAATTAAGAGATCTAAAAAATGGATGTCAAGATAATGTTTTTGAACAATTGTCTTGAAGAGAGCATCTATATGATGTAACCTACCGAATATATAGCTAACGTAAACGAGCATAAAGTTTGAAAACTGCTTAGATCCATATATGAACTTAAGCAAGCGTCCTGTTCATGGAATCTAAGACTCGATCAAGTGATAAAGACTTTTGGATTTGAGCAAAACGTAGATGAACCTTATGTATATAAACGTTTAGGGGATGGAAAGGTGGTCCTTCTCATTCATCAATGATATTCTACTTATTGGGAATGATGTAGGGGCATTGTCATTGGTTAAACTGTGGTTAACCCAACAGTTTAGCTTAAAGGACTTGAGATAAACTAATTTTATTTTAGGTATTTGAATCCTGAGGGATCGAAAGAATAAAGTGATAACACTATCTTAGGCTTCATATATAGACAAGATATTAGAGCGTTATTCAATGACCGATTCGAAGAAGGGAAATCAACCCTCCGTACCGGGATTTCATCTCTCCTTAGAAGCTTGTCTTAAGATAGTGGAAGAAAGCAAGAAAATGGGAAAGGTTCATTATGCTTTGGCAGTAGGAAGTCTTATGTATGTTAAGTTATTCGCATGCCCAGATATCTGTTATGTAGTGGGGTTGGTAAGTCAATATTAGGTGTATCCAGGACTAAGGCACTGGCAAGCAGTTAAGGATGTACCTAAGTATTTATGGAGAACAATGAATTATATGCTTGTGTATTCCAGAGGAGACCTTACTTCTATTAGATGTATTCAATAGAATACCTTGGCCAAGATTTTTCTTTATATATCGAACTACTCGAAAAGCAACTTCTAAATGAGATTTCTTTGGTCTGTGCATGAATTGGCTTAAGTGTTGAACCACAAAGGATATGTCTAGTCGTGTGTTGGTCAAATAGAGTAATCTTCTGAGCAGCTCATCACTATTGGCAGTTGGTTGTATAGTTTCGTCATATTCAATTGAAGTAAGTTTCTGATTTTGTTCAAGAGGTGTACTTGTTGGTTTTGCTTCTCCTAATTGAACATCGGCTATCAACTCCAATGCATACTTCCTTTGGCTTAACACAATTCCTTTACTTGACCTCATAACCTCTATACCAAGAAAAAAATTTAGTGCACCCAAGTTCTTCATCTTAAAGTTTTGGTGCAGAACCGCTTTAAGCTCATTGATCATACCAATGTCACTTTCTGTGATTAACAGATCATCAAAATAGACAAGTAGTATGTCATTTCCCGATAATAAGGTGTGGTAGCATAGCAAAGACATCCAAACACACGCATACGAGAGAGATCAGCATGTTGACGATATAAGACTTCAAAAGGACTTTTCCAATGCAATAGAGGAGTAGGTAGTTGATTGATAAAAAAAAAAAAAACAAGCAGTTAAGACACATTCACGCTAAAATTTACTAGGCATATTAGACTGAAATTTGAGAGATCTAACAGCTTTCAAAAAATGTCAATGCTTACGCACGACAACCCCATTTTGTTGAGGAGTATAAGCACACGACCTTTGATGCAAAATTCCCATCATACTAAAATATTCATGGCACTCATTTTTAAATAATTCATATCCATTTTCACTACAAACATATTTGATGCTAATGGAAGATTGATTCTTGATCAAGGCGAAGAATTATTTAAGGGATACAAGAGCATCACTTTTGGATTGCAACAAATACACCCATGTCATTCTCGAGTAATCATCAACAATAGTTAAAAAATACCTATGACCACTATGATTAGAAATTCAATAGCCCCCCCACAAATCTATATGAATAAGGGAAAAATAACATCAACACGAGTTATGCTTATGGGAAATGATAATCTAGTTCATTTAGCAAGGGGACACACTAGACACTATTGGATACTATCATTATTTGAAACTGTGCATGGAAGATTAAGCACCTTATTCAATCTTGAAATAGAAGCATGGCCAAGTTTAGCATGCCAAAGGAAAGATGAATCAACATTTGTTAAAAGAGGTGTAATAGGTGGAGTTACAGCCACGGTAGTCTATCGACGGGGTTGTAGGTTATAAAGAACACCTTGCTCCCTACCAATTCCCTTCATCTTTCCACTTAATAGGTCTTGAATAAGACAAAATTTAGGATAAAATGAAACAAAACATTGGAAGAACTTTGGTAGAACTTTGGTAAGCTTAAGGTTAGGTTGAATAGTGCAAGTGCCAATGTGGGTAATCGAAATAGAGGAACCATTCGGAAGTCGAACACAAGGAGAATTCGATATACATGCAACAGGAAATTCTAAGAATTGGAAATCAGATAACATGTGGTCAGTAGCTCCACTATCTATAATCCAACAGTTAGACACATCGACCATACCTGCTAAGCTCGCAGCAACTTCAATAGTCGGCTCCTTGTTCAACAAGCTTAAGATTTTCTGATATTGTGTTTGAACAAACACAAGCGCTTGTGGGCCAGGCACAATAACAACATCACGAGCCACTTCACCATTACTAGCAGAATCACTGACTGAATCATTGTTCACTGTAGACCTTGAAACATTATTTGTCTTCTTCTTAGTGAACTTAAAATCAGTCGGGTAGTTAATTATCCTATAACAATTCTCTCTTTTATGCCTTTAAATTTGCAATGATCACACATTCCATTAAACCGCTTCTTTTGAATAACATGTGCTGAGTGTAAAGAAACTGGATCTGAACCTACAACACTCGAACTATGCTTCCTCTGAGATTCCTCTTGTTCAAGCATCGAGTAAGCTTAATTTAAAGTTGGTAATGGGTTCATCAACTATATTTGACTACGCATCGCATGACATGACTCACTCAACCTTATTAGAAACTGAAATAGGCGATGTTGCAACACATGTTTAACTTTTTACCTTGACTGATCACAACCACAGGAAGAAAAAGGGTATTCATCCCAAAGCAGTCTTAGCTTAGTAAAGTAAACAGATATAGAATTAGTACCTTGGAGATGCGAAGTAATTTCTAGATGCAAAAAATAAACCCTAGAGCCATCAGCCTTATGAAAACGTTCTCCAAGATCATTCCATACGGCTACTACGCTAGAGGCAAAAACGATTCCTCCTGAGAGCTCCCTGCTAACTGTATTCAGAATCTAAGATAATACAATAACATTACACTGCTCCCATTGATATCCCAACTCATCTGGTAACGACTCTTTAGAACAAGTACCATCCACAAACCCCGATTTGTTTTTGGCTAACAGAGCCAATCTTCATTGACCGACTCCAGACATTGTAATTGTCAACTTGGAAGTAATTGATGAGATAGCAGCAAGGCACCTGGAGTATCCGACGAATGCAAGTAAAGAGCGCGATTAAAATCAATAACCAAATCAGAAGGATTCACCATGATTGCAAACCAACTAGTATTGAAACATAGAAGTTTGTCGATCAAGAATAATGCAACAAGAGAAAACCTCCACAAGCAAAAAAAAAAAAAAGCCCTGAATTACCAACTGGACCATACAAAATGGACCATGCCCACCTTTAAATGTAATTGGGCCACCAGAAAAACAAGAAAAAAAGACTTAGCTTTCAACCTTCATAACCCGAAACGAAGTAACAACGAATTAGCAAACCGAGCAGACTTTGTGACCGGACTTTGGTGACCAAAAAGTTAGCAATCGCCGGAGCTTTGATATCATGTCGAAAAACTGATCATGAATGAAGAAAAATACTCTGTGATATCAGTAAGTACAGTAAGTGTCTTAAACCATAATTACAAACTTATTGACCTTTTATAGATTATTTGCTAACAGACTAACTATATTAACAATAAAGCTAACTACTCAAACTAATTATCAACTTACTTCTCAATAGGTTCTAATACACCTTAAACAGGAGTGGTTTAGACAATTGTTACTGGAAGCATTAATGGTTTCAATTAACCTTGGTTTGCAGTAATGGTTTCAATTAACATTGTTTTTTTACAGTTTGCTAGTACAACGATTCATCGAATTCGAAAGTCATGAATCCTCGGACTTTAGAGAAACATTACAAAAAATTGCCTATAAAGATCCAAAAGCATCATATCATGATTAAAGATGTGTAGTTGTTTATTACTTTGTTAATGTTTCTGCTTTTCTTTAGAAATAATAAAAATAAGGTTAAAAAAGTCTAGAATATTTAGATTTAGAATTAGAATTTGGCCCATGAAATCTCAAATCAATTTAAGGTTGTGTTTGGTTTTAGGAAAGAAAGGTAAAATTTTGAAAATAAATTTAAAAAATAAAAATATGTGAAACTAGAGAATAAAAAAAATATGTTTTCACTATTTTTTATATAAATATTTTCGAAAGATGAAAAAGTTGAAAACAAATCATATTTTTAAGTTTTTATTTTAAATTTATCCTATTTTGAATCCTTTAGAAGCAATCTTTTATTTTATAACCCTTAGACATTTTTATTTAATTATATTTTATTTTATTATTATAATACATTTTTAATAAATTATATTTTAATTGAATTATTTCATTATTTTTATTCATTTTTATTTTAAAAATACATACCAAACACGTTTCCACTATTTTCATATTAAAAAATTTCTATTTTCATCTATAATTTTCAAAAATAGAAAATAAAAATTATTTTCTGAAAATAAAAATGAAAAATTAAAACAGAGAAGGTTGTTTGAAACTAAATGCACCTAATATTTCATATATATATATATATATATATATATATATATTAAAACTATAAATTCTATCACGAGCATGTATGTGTGAAACCATATATTTTGAGTATAGATATGTGTTTAAAAATAACATATAATAAAAATAGTATGTATGGTTTGAAACTAATTACTAATAACATATGAAATATGTACAATATTAAAATAAAAATACATTAATTATAAGGAAAATAAAATTTAAATATATAAATACATCATATTAATAATATTAAATGAATACATCAATTCTAAGTCGGTAGTAAAAATATGTAAAATAATGTATATAATTTTTAAGGTAAACACTTATTTATATAGAATATAAAATATAAAATTAGGTTTGATAGATATTGGTCGTTGATAACTAAACACTATAAAGAGAAACTTACATGGTATGAAATGTTAGTATTTTGTTAAAGGTATTACAAGAGATAGAGAATTGAGTAGCTTTTTATGACGCATAACTGGCACATAACTCTATTGGCATGATGCCAATCCTATACTAAATCCCAAATTTTGTTTAGTAATAAAACAATTTCATTTAATTATCGTTTAATATATATAATAATATTTATTTTATATAAACAGAAGAAACATTAATTTATTGTAGATACATGAGAAAGGATTGCATAAAATTGTAATTTTACGTCATTCTTATCTCTCTCTAATAAGAGAATGATAAATCAAATTTTTTCTTCTAATTTTTAATATTTTTAGTTGGATTTAAATTTTTCAGGAGGAAAAAACTGAAAATCAGTAAGTAAAATATGATTTGTCATTTTCTTTTCGAAAAGAAATAAAATAACGTGAAATAACAGTTTAGTACAATCTCCTCCCATCGATACAATAGAGGTTAATTACTTGTTCGCTATAGCTTGAACGCTTGTAACTGGGATGGGTGTAAAGAGCAAGGTTGAATTTGTAGTTTAAGATTTCATTTTCATTTTTTTTTTTAAATTTTAAGTATTTTTTAAATATTGTGTTAATGATATTTGTAATCTTGATTAAATTTAGTAAAAAATTTATATTATGCTCGTATGATTATAATTACTCGACTTAGAGGAAAATATTTTTTAACTATGTTTAAGTGTATTTTTTAATTTTGTACCTACAATATTTATTTGGCCTTTTATAATATGTGAAGCTTGGGCAAGTAAGTTAGTATGTTATGAGTTTTTCTTCATTTTCCATAACTTTCAATAAAAAAACAAAAAAGCATATTTGCATGTAGTCCAAATGGGAGCTGTCAAACCCTCACTTTCATGTTTCTTGACATTTGTAAACCGCTTGACACCAAAGTAAACCATGAACAAAGGAGAAAGAGGAAGTTACCTTCTATATCAATGTTTACAACATTTCTCACCCACTACAGCACTTCCATAAAAGAACAAAATGATTTTTACCCAGGAAAGCATCACACTACTTTACCAACTAGAAAACTGAAAACCTTCACTCTTTTGGTTTCCTTTAAATCTCCGGGAAGCTTTGATTGGTAGCTTCTTTCTCTTCTATCTCGGGCATGGGATTGCAGGGCTTCGAATCGTCGACATCGATGACAGAGTTTCTAGCAGAGTGTGGTCAATTCTAATTGTTTATCACATTATGCTATAGCAGTCCAAAACGTACATGCAGAACTAAAAAAATCGGCTACATGCATGCATCTTTTACGTGCACATCATCGTTTCACTTGATGTGTCTCATCAGGTGGGTATGACTACTCTATCATGGATTATTTACATTTCTCTACATTGAGGCCAAGCTTTCTTAATTTCAACACGCGAATGAGGAATTTTGTCGAGACAACACAGTTGTTTTCCTCTGTTTATCGAGTAAATCTATTGTATACTTGGATGTCAAAAGCAAGAAATTCTAAAAATTTCTTTTAAAAAATGGATTTTTTCTAAAAATATAGTCTTTTAATATTATTATTTTTAAATTATAAAAAGGCCCTAAAATATAGAAGTTAATTGTAAGAAAAAACTTTAGTTTGATGGTTCAAGTCACTTCCTACTTATTTCTTTATTTTTAATTTTTAGCAAACTTAGATGAAAGCCACAATGAAATAAGTATTATTTGGAGTAAAAATTAAATAAGAAATGGGTCTAGGCCGGTTAGCATACTACTTTTTTTTTTGTTTTCTCAAATTTGAGCCACTTTACTCCCAAAATTGGTTTGGTTTTTTTTTTTTTTTTTTTTTTTTTTTTTTAATTTTCAGCCTAAAATTTTGGATTATTTAGTCTTGTCGTCTCTAGAGTTTTAAATCCTAACTATTTAACCATTCTTTTCCTATTAGAATTTTAAAATTTTAGTTAAATTCCTTTCCATTCTCTCTTTATATTTCTTTTTTTCTTTTTCTTTTTCTTTCCCTTTTCTTTACATCAAAGTTTTCGTCTAAGTTCTAAAAACTATTTTGCTATCTGAAATCAAACTGTTCACCATTTTAACTTTTGTCCATTGGCTTGTAATTAAAGTCAATAACACCCTTAACTTTGCAAAAAATTGGTAAGTACATCTCAATCCTAATGAGTAAATCCTGATTTTTTATAGAATTTATATTCAACGACTCAATTAAATAATCTTTTTTAGTTCTTGACAAATCTCTCGATAATCTTAACAAATTTTAAAATCGATTGTTAACTTGTATATAAATATTGCTTGAAGGACCCGTTTTAGGTACATTGGATCCAATTTGAATGTGAGGGACACCGTTTGGACTTCCAGTGAAAGGTAGGGGTGCGCATTCGGTCGAAGCGAATGAAAAAAATTGAGATAATCGAGTTGGTCGAGTTGACAAATCCTATTTTATCATCTTGACTCAATTTGAAATTTTCTCGACTTAAGTCAAGTGAGATGAAATTCGAATCGAATATATTTGTTCGAGTTAAATTAAAAAAAATTGACTTTGGGTCATTGTAACAATTATCACCCACCGTAATCAAATTTGTTATTAACTTTCATCCCCTCATAATTTATTTATTAATTTTTTATATACGTGTTAGCTTCTTTTCTTGCTTAGTTGCTTCAATTATCTTTTGATTCTTGTCACTATGTATTTTGAAATTTAAAAAAATATTAAATGTAAAAAGCGTGATTTTTAATAAAAGTTATTTGAAAATTAAAATGTAAAATTGATACCAATATATAATTTTAACATGAATATTTTATGGCATCATCAATAATTCAATTTTAACAAAATTTATTAAGATTCAATATAATTAAATAATTAAATAATATAAATAGTACAAAATGTGTAATTTAATTTAATAATATAAATGTATATATAAATAAAATTATTACTATTTAGGTTTAAGAAATGATTTTAATTTTTGGTTTAGAGGTAAAAAGGGAGAAGTAAAAGTTTTGGGGAGTAAAATTTGGGGGGGAGGGAATATTCAAAAAGAAATCTTGAGGGAAAATGGGTTTGGGCCTTGGGGTAGACGGATGGTGGGATGAGAGTAAAAGTTTTGGAGGGAAAGTGGGAGAGAGTAAAAGTTTTGGGAGAAGGTAAAAATATTTGGGAGTTTAGGATAAAAATGTAAAATATTATAGTTTCGTATTTGGTTTATTCGAAATATTTGAGTTATTCGAATTCAAAAACTCAACTCTATTCGAACTCAAAAAAAAAAAAATTGAATTGACTCGAATAACTTGATTAGCTCAGATAAGTTTATTTGTTTATCTCGAAATTTGATTTTTTTTTCAATTTTTTTGAGTTAAATCGAATTTTCTCACCCCTAGTGAAATGTGTGTGTTCTTTCACAAGCAAATTGGGGCAAACCGTGCCTAAGATTAGGGCCACACAGGTGTGTGGACCACACACCATATGCCCTGGAAACCCTAGTGTAGTTCGTGAACTACACGGCCTAGACCCCTTCACATGGCCTCATAAGGCCATGTCTCCCCTGTAGGTTATTTTTGCATTTGCCACACAGCCACAGCCTGTCACACGGCCGGCCATACGACTGTGTAACCCTTCTAGTTTTTCTCAAAAAAAATGATACGTTCAATTTAGTCCCTGTATATGCCCTGAATGGTTATTAAGAGTTTTTATTTGTTTAATTAAGTCCCTGATATTTTGTTACTCTGGATTTTGTGATTTAATGATTAAAGTATTATGGTTATATTGTATGTGAAGTGTATATCATATGTTACTGACCTTGTGAAATAGATAAACTGTTGGTGTTAATATTGTCACCACCCTATTGAATACCTATTAAAGAATGTTAATTGCTAGTGATGAATTGAATACATGTTAAGCATTATTATTGCCTATAACACTCCAATAATTATAGGGTTAGAATTTTTAAAATTAGCATAAAATTAGCATTATTATTGCCTATAACACTCCAATAATTATAGGGTTAGTAGAATGCCTAGAGAACCAAGGTTTAAGCCCCACTCCTTGCATTTTTTATTTTTTATTTTTCAACAACTAAGGTTGAAAGCTAAATTAGTATAAGAAATAAATGTGGTAGAAAATAATCAAGAATTGGAAAATAGCACAATGGATAAGTGTAACACCCCTAACTTGTATCCGTCGCCGGATTAGGATTATGGGCATTACTCAACCAAATCAAACCCAGCACACTCATATAAATCATAATATTACTTGTAAGGCATTCATGATCCCTACATTCAACTTTATACGCTTACTTAACAGATATTAAATATTAGAAAACAAGAATCAAATTAACAAACAATCTATCATTCAATTTGTTATATCTGATTGTACCATGAATAAAATTCACACATTCATTATATACTTAAACAATTACAAAAGAATCATGATTCTATATATGTATATATATAACCTAAGGACGTATAATGGCAAATCTCAATGAAAAATTCATACATATTATAATCTAATGGTGCATGAATTTCAATAAAATATAGCTAACTAAAAAAAATTTAGTCAATCCATTGCCGTACCTTTACAACAGATTTACCACATCTTGATCATTATGAAATTATGTTCATAAGTTGCATAGATAATGCATACATAGGCATCTTGTAACCTAACATGTATGCGTATGTATATAAATAAACTTAAATTCACTTACCAATCAAATATACTATAGAGCTCACTCAAGACCACATTTATGCACACAATTTTCACATGTAACATACCAAGGAATAAATTTACAAGTTAAGTGTATAACAAGGCCAATATCCCCAAACCTTAATACTTTACTCAAACTTTTCCAAATCAAATCCATTACACCGTATACTCTATTCAAAATTACCTCAAATACCTTAATATCACATATAACTTAAAATGAAAGAACTTCCAAGATAAATTTATAATGTCTTCGTACGTATACAAAATAATAAAACCATAATCAAACATAACTATCCACACTTAAGCATAAAAGTATAGCCATTTTCGCATGGCTTATATACAAATTTGCACCATTCAAAATAGACCAAAGAGACCTAGCCTATACATGCTACGAATTCAAAAGAGTTGTAACTTATAAGATACCAAAATTTGTTGATAGTGTGCTTGGCTTCGATGGAGATCCCCAAGCACGAGCTAGCTTTCAAAATCTATAAAATAGTCAAGTAAAACATATATAGTAAGCTATCATAGCTTAGTAAGTTTAAGCATTAATAAAGAAATTACAATTAATTATTATACGAATTAAATCAATCTAACTTGAACATCAACGAATACCTTAATGCATTACATATATCATATTACAAATCATCATTTACCAAATTCAATAAGTCTCAAAAATTGAATACAAACATACCATTTATCCATTCGAACAAACTCAAAGATTGAAAATGACATCTCAATACTATAATTTCATGTACACAACAACTTACCTCTTGTATTAAGCTACTCAATTGTCATGCCTCACTTACCTATTTACCATTTCTCGGATATCTCCATTCATTTGTTTTTGTCATTGTAAGCTCCGTAAATCTGCACACATAGTGCAACTCGAGTAACGTATCAGACACTTAGTGTCGTTACCTATTTTCTACACACATAGAGCCATACGACCGATTTCGCACACACAATGCTCGGTATATCAACTGGCACACATAGTGCCCAATCAACCGATCTCGCACACACAATGCTCGGTTACAAACTCACACACATAGTGCCCAAACAACCGATCTCGCACACATAGTGCTCGGTTACAAACTCGTACACATAGTGCCCAAACAACCGATCTTGCACACACAATGCTCGGTTACAAACTCGCACACATAGTGCCCTCAATCCAATTTCTCCTCATTACAATTTACACATATGTTCAAAATTTTATACATATAACTATAGGTTTACAAGAATCTCATTTACTCAAATACACAGCATCACATTCGACACACTTGTTACACATATAACACATATCCTCCATCTTTAAACAATCATCTCTCATATCATCTTTACATACAACCATCTTATATTGCATACATACATATTAAAACCACTCAATGAAATCGAGTTTACTTAAACATCTATCAAGTCATACATGCGGCCATTACATGCTAATTCCGTCAATACATTCGACCTCATGATATTAACAAGCTTAAATCATTTAATATATACGAATAATATAAAATAAAAATACAATCCAATCCAATTTCTTAAACTTACCTCGAGAGTCGATAAATTTCAGTTTCCCGGCTATTCGTTCAACTTCGCCTTTCCCCGATCCAATCCCGTTTCCTTATGTTCTTGATCTATATAATCCCAAATTGAACTTATTCAAATACATTTTAAATCAATTTAATCCAAAAATACCTAATTATACAGATTACTATTTTACCCCTAACATTTACAACTTTTACAATATAGTCCTTAATGCACAAAACTCAAAATACACATAATTTGAGTTCACTTTTTAAGGGCCGAATATTCTTCATGCTTTTATAAGTCTATAAAACTATTTTTTTTTTAGCATTTTAGTCCCTCAACTAATTATTTTAACCTTAAATTCTAATTCACTCAATTCATCAAAAATGCAAGAACAAAGCTTACTAATCTATCACCTATCATCAATATTTCACCATTAATCAACAAAAACATCTAGTTTCCTTCAATGGCATCTCATGAAAAACACAACCAAAGAACAAATTACAACATGGGCTATGTAAAGCTCCAAACAACCATCTCAAAAATGCAAGAATTATCAAAAATCTAAAACAACACATACCTAATTTTTGCTTGTGAAGGCTGAATATGGAAGAGCTAAATTTTCTTCTTCTTCTTTAGTGTTTCGGTGATGAGAGGAAAGAAAGATGAACATGCAATGGTGTTTCTTATTTTTTATGTTATTATTATTTCCACTAAACTAAAAAAAATAATTAAATAATCACATAGTGGAGCATGATGCCGTCCACTCATGTAACAAATTGTGTAATTGTAATTTAAATCCTCACAATGAAAAAGACAAGTCAATTTAGCCACCCAATTAAATAAAAGCTATCTTTATCACCTTTTGCAATTTAATCCTCCCTCTTAAATTATTCACACCAACTATAAATTAAATTCACGAAATACTAGCACATGCTCAAGCATATTTATTTAACACAAAAAATAATATATTTATAAAAATTATCCTTTTAATTCGGATTTGTGGTCCCGAAACCACCGTTCTGATTAGGGTCGTAAACGGGCTGTTACAACTCTCTCCCCTTAAGGGATTTTTGTCCCCGAAAATCTTACCGTTAAATAATTGTGGGTAGTGTTCTTTCATCGATTCTTCAGTTTCCCAGGTCGCTTCCTCAACCCCATGCTTATGCCACATAACTTTAACAAACGAAATTTTCTTATTTCGCAACTCTTTCACTTCACGAGCTAAGATGCGAATCGGTTCTTCCTCATAAGTCAAATCGAGTTAAATTTCTATCTCTAATGGACTGATCACATGCGAAGGATCGGATCGGTATCGTCAAAGCATCGATACTTGGAAGACATCGTGAATCTTGTCCAACTCAGATGGTAACATAAGTCTATACGCAACCGGCCCAACACGCTCAATAACTTCATACGGCCCAATGAATCGCGGACTCAATTTTCCTTTACGACTAAACCTAAGTATCTTTTTTCAGGGCGGAACTTTCAAAATACTCGGTCGCCCACCTGAAACTCTATATCTTTGCGTTTCAAATTCGCATATGACCTCTGGCGATATGAGGCGATTTTTAAACTTTCTAGAATTACTTTTACTTTCTGTTTAGTCTCTCTGATTAATTCAACCATGTGAATCTTGCTTTTATCTAACTCGATCCAATATAGAGGTGTACGACATTTGCGACCGTACAAAGCTTCATAGGGTGCCATTTTGATACTTGATTGATGAAACACCTTAAACCCAGCCCACAAGCCCTGACCGGATCTGGCATGCTCCTTGAGTAAAACGTAGTTAAATCTCGTTATGTCATCTTGAAAAACTTGGTAGTTTTGAAGAAAATAGATTTGGATTATTCTTAACTTGAAAACCATGTTGTAATTTAATTTTGTATTAAAACGTTATCTTCATATTTTAGAAATTACTAGTTTAAAGAAATGCCGAATTTTAGAGCTTAACATTAAGTTGAAAATCGTAGGTGTTTAGGTGTCAAAACATTTGAAGTTGTTTTATGAAAATTCGTTTAACCACTTGTTTAATGTTGATCGTTATCAGAATAAAAATTAAAACGAAACTTAAAACAGTTAAATAGCAATGGCCTTATTACAACAAAACTAAACCCAAAATAAATTTCCCAAAAAAAAAAGATAACCCGAAAAAACTGAGCTGAGCATGGCCATCACTAAGTCCCTGCTGACCCGATCCATTTACTGAGTATCATCTGCAAAATGTTAGCCCACGAAGGGTGAGTCAACAGACTCAGTGTGTAACAACAAACTTAGACTCCCAAATGATTAAGGCATATTAGATCACATATAGCAAATTTAGGCAATGATGCAACCCAAACCCACCTAGATATCCAACCTCTACACATCACCCGTACCTGCCAATCACACCGTGGGGATTACTAAATCGACCCTCCATCCGCTACACACCATCGAAGGCAGTCACTGCAGTCAACTGCACATCGCCTTTATAATCGTGGCATAGCCACCAGATAATGTGACAGAGTCACTAGATTCATAATATGTGACATAAGTCACCGGATAATGTGGTAAAAACCACCGGAACACTTCCCCTTTATCATTATCACCCATATGCCCATGCAACATACATATCATACAAATATCATACAATATACCTCACCCCATGGCCATAACGATATTTCTCATATTTTCATATCAATGTTCATAAACTTTATTAACTAAGAGTTAGGGGTAACATACCTGAATGCACTGTACCATTGAATGTACCCTTAGCCATATTCATTCATTGCCTTATTAACATATACATAACAATATTATTATTAATCGGGAATTTAGGGTGGGTTACACACCTGACAACACTGAGAACGACACTCACGCTAGCAGGGGTAACAGAGATCGACAGAACACTAAAGCTTTCGGCTTTTATTTCAGGAATTGATTGAGTACCTACACAACCCTTTTATGAGAAATTGGCTAAAAGAGAATAGGGCCTTTGGCCGAATATCACTATCCCTTACCTCGCTTGCTTAAATCCCGAAACTATCGTTTTCCCTTAAAGATATCGAAATCCTTACATAACTTATGTCAGATTCGGACTATTGCATAAGATCTATAAGAATGGCCCTTGGCCGAATGTTACATTCTGCTTACCTTGGATATCCAAATCCCGAAAGGTCTCCTTCTACTCGTTGACTACAAGGATTCCGAACCCACCTTCATGGTTTCGGTTAAAAGAATAAAAGGAATTATAGTTTTTGATTTTTTGGCTAACCAAAGGAAAAAGAAGAGAAATTGAAATGGGAAACCCTTATCAACTATTAGATCCGATCGAAATAGATCCTGACAGATTCGGCCTAGTGATCAATCTTGAAGAACAAATCGAGATGGAAGAAGAGAAAGGAAGGGTATAAACGCAAAGTGAAGAGGAATTGTGGATAGTAGATTCGGCCAAGATTTCAAAGACTAGAAGGGCTATTCGGTTTTGAAAGTGAAGTGTAAGTTTAAGGCTACCAATATGGAAAGAAAAGAGGAGAAGAAAGAGAGGTATGGTTTGGCTTCAGAGAAGAAATAAAAAGGAAGGAAATAGTCAAATGCACCAAATGGTCACCCTCAATTTCAGCTGAGAAACAAAAGAGAAGAAAAGAAAGTAAAAAAAAACTTAAAGATGCCAAATGAATTTCGGCACCCACTCCCCCTACATGACCGAAACTACCACCCCAAGACCCCTCCATTCGGCCAACTCTTCTTCCCTCATCCAAATCCCCCTTTTCACTCCTACTTAGCGAATCTTTAAGTATCGGACCCAATCTACACTTCATCCATTCGAGTCCTTGTCGTCCACCACTGCACCTCCTTGCTAAAAAATAAAAGCTCCAAAATGCTTTCCTTGCTGCTCGAACCTAAGTCCCTTCACACTCCCTGTGGCGTCACCTCACAAGGCCCTAAGTGGCACCTCTTTACCACCTTACCAGCTCAGTACTTGTGTCCTAAGCCACACAATAAACTCTTTAAGGCCTAGCTCCCTTAGTTCCCCTTTTTAGGCTTAAAATCAAATATTTTTCTAAGGCTTCTACCTACATCCCAAGGTTCTTGAAGCCCCCAAAACACATTCAAATCACACACAAGCATGCTACCACATACATTTAAGTGAAAATGCATAACCCCTAAACCCCGGATATTACAGTTCTATCCTTCTTAAAATAATTTCGACCTCAAAATTACCTGGCTAAAATAAGTGAGGGTATTATTGTCGCATTGCTTCCTCTGGCTCCCACAAAGCTTCCTCCGATCCATGGTTATGCCACAACACTTTATCTAGAGGAACTGTTTTCCTCCGAAGCACCTTCACATCCTGTTCCAGAATCTGAATCGGCTCCTCCTCATACAACAAATCTAGTCTTAGCTCCACCTCCTCAACCGGTATTACATGAGATGGGTCTGATCGGTAACGACGTAGCATTGAAATGTGGAACACATCGTGCATCTGCTTCAATTTTGTAGGCAATTCTAATTGATATGCTACTAGCCCAACCCGCTTCAAAATCCGATAAGGTCCTATAAACCTAAGACTTAACTTTCCCCTGCGACCAAATCTCATCACCTTCTTCCACGGTGAAACTTTAAGAAACACCTGATCTTCCACAGCAAACTCTATCTCCTTCTGCTTAAGATCTGCATATGACTTTTGCCTGTCAAATGCCTCCTTCACCCGTGTCTGAACTACCTTAACCTTTTATTCGGATTCTGCCACAATCTTCGGACCCAAAACATGACGTTCCCCCAATTCTGTCCAACACGTAGGAGTGCGACACTTCCATCCATACAGCACTTCGTACGGTGCCATCCGAATACTTGCTTGATAGCTGTTATTGTACGCAAATTCTGCTAAAGGCAAGAACTCCTCCCAACTTCCCCTGAAATCTATCACGCAACCCCTCAACATATCCTCTAGCACTTGTATTACCCATTTCAGATTGGCCGTCCATTGCGGATGGAATACCGTCATCAAGTCCAACACGGTGCCCAATGCTTGATGTAGTGCTTTCCAAAATCGAGACGTAAACTTTGGATCCCTATCCGAGATAATCGACACCGGCACTCAAATGCGACCTCACGATTTGCTACATACAATTTTGCCAATCTCTGCAGGAATAGTCCTCCTCTTTGGTATGAAATGTGCAGACTTCATCAACCGATCTACTATCACCCATACCAAGTCCTTCTTAGTAGGCGTAAGGGGAAGCCCACTAACGAAGTCCATGGTAATTATCTCCCACTTCCATTGCAGAATCTTTATCGGTTGAAGTAATCCTGACGGTACTTGGTGTTCAGCCTTGACTTGCTGACACGTTAAACACTTCCTTATAAATTCTGTAACTTCCCGCTTAAGACCAGGCCACCAAAACTGATCCTGCAGATCCCTGTATAACTTACTTCCTCCAAGATGCATAGCATAAGGGCTACTATGCGATTCCTGAAGAATTTTCTGCCTTAACTCCTCATCTTTCGGCATACAGACCTTACCCCGAAAACACAGCACTCCATTACCGTTTACACCATAGTCTTTCAAATCCTTATTTTGTACTTGTAGCAGCTTAGCACTTAGTTCACCATCTACCAACTGTTTTTCCTTTACCTGACTTAGCCATGTTGGCTTCACTTGTAACTCTGCTAGTAAACTTTCATCCTCATAAAGGCTAAGATGTGTAAAAATCGCCCTCAGATTCGACACCACTTTCTGACTTAGGGCATCTGCCACCACATTTGCCTTGCCCGGGTGATACTCTATTGAACAGTCGTAGTCTTTCAACAACTCCACCCACCTTCGCTGTCTCAAATTCAGCTCCTTCTAAGTCAACAAATATTTCAGACTCTTGTGGTCAGTGTAGATCACTGACTTTTCTCCGTACAAATAGTGCCTCCACACTTTTAGGGTGAACACTACTGCAGCCAACTCCAGATCATGCGTCAGATAGTTAACCTCATGTGGCCTCAACTGCCGAGACGTATAAGCGACCACTTTCCCGTCTTACATAAGGACATATCCCAATCCTATATGGGAAGCATCACAATACACTACGAAGTCTTTCCTGCTTCCGGTTGAATCAAAATCGAAGCCTCAGTCAATACTCTTTTAAGCTTCTCAAAACTCTCCTACTGCTTATCTGCCCATACAAAAGGTACCTCCTTTCTCAGCAACTTCGTCAGAGGTGCTGCTATTGATGAGAACCCTTCAACAAATCTCAGTAGTAGCTCGCTAACCCCAAGAAACTACGAACCTCAGCCACAGACTTAGGTGGTTTCCAATCTAATACTGCCTCAATCTTCCGAGTGTCCACTCTTATTCCTTCCACAGACACCACATGCCCTAAGAACGTAACTTCCTTTAGCCAAAATTCGCAACACCACCCAAAGAGGCTCATCATGTTCTTCCTCAGACTTGGAATACACTAGGATGTCGTCTATAAGCACAATGACGAACCGATCCAGATAGGGTTGGAGAACCCGGTTCATCATATCCATGAACGCAGCTGGGGCATTTGTCAATTTGAACGGTATTACTAAGTACTCATAATGCCATATCTTGTCCGAAAAGCTGTCTTATTGATATCTGCTTCCTTCACCTTAAGCTGATGATACCCTGACCTTAAATCTATCTTTGAAAATACTGCGGCCCTCTTAAGCTGATCGAACAAGTCATCTATCCTCTGCAATGGGTACTTGTTCTTGATGGTTAGCTTATTTAACTACAGGTAATCTATGCACATATGCATAGTCCCGTCCTTCTTCTTCACGAATAAGACCGGTGCTCCCCATGGAGACACACTAGGTTGAATAAACCCACGATCGAGTAACTCTTGAATCTGGGCTTTAAGCTCTACTAACTCTTTTGGTGCTATTCGGTACGGAGTAATTGACACAGGAGCTGTACCCGATAGTAAATCAATTCCAAACTCCACCTCCACGTGCTGGGTAACTTGCAGACTCCTTGGAAAGACATTCACGAATTCCCTTCTTCGTTCTCACTCCACTAACTCCTTCTTCTTTTGCATCCAAAGCACTCACGAAGGCCAAAAATGCCTTGCACCCTTTCCGAACCATCTTACCAGCCTTTAATATGGAGACTACGTTAGCCAAATAGTTTCTTCTTTCTCTATCATAGCTATCTCCTCATCCTCCAGAGTCCTCAACTCCATTCGCTATTCACAGAATCCAATTTAGCACGATGTTCCACTAGCCAATCCATGCCTAGAATGAGATCAAATTCCCAAAAGGTAGTTCCATCAAGTCGACGGAAATACCACTCCTTGAATCTCTAGAGGCACACTCCGGAATATCCTATTCACCACTACCGTTTGACCTAACGGGCTCACTACAGTCATCTCCCTAACAGACAGTTCAGATGCTATACCTAATATTTTAGCTACTCTACATGCAACATATGAGTAGGTCGAGCCAACATCAATTAAAGCAAAGTAAGGCTTGTCAGCTATAAGGAACGTACCGATTATGACGTCCGGTGAGTCACCATCCTTCTTTCGACGAACTGCATACACCAGACCCGACTGTCTCGCCTCTATGTTACCAATACCTCTGCCCGGTGTTCCTCGACCTCTTCCAGAACCATTACCTCTACCAACCAGACACGACCCCACGGTGGCTGCTGTCCTTCTCTTCCAGCGTGATTAAGACCCTGACTTGCTGGTCGCCTCCCGTCTATTTTCATAGGACAGTCCCTAATCATGTGATCCTTGGACCCACATTTAAAACATCCCCCTGGTTTCTTCCAACACTCTCCTAGGTGTATCTTTCCACACTGAGTACAAGTACGGTACTGTCCTCCGTAACAATCAGCTGACCTCGCGACCCATCAACTCTAGGTCTCTTTTGAACATTCCCATATGACCCTGACGATCCAAAGCCTCTCTTTTGTCTATTCTTATCCGAATTCTATCTCACAGATTCCTTAACCCCTTCGGCTACCTTAGCCTTTTCTACCAACACGGTAAACTCTCGCTTCTACTGTGGAGCAATTAGCAATCTCAAGTCATCCCTCAATCCGTCCTCAAACCTGACACATCGTTTATGCTCCGTAGCCACGATACCTCGAGCATACCGGCTCAGCCTTAAAAATTCCACCTCGTACTCCACTACGGACTTACTCCCCTGAACCAGCCTCAGGAACGCCTTCCTCTGTGCATCAATATAGCTAGTCCCAATATACTTCTTCTGATACGCCGCCTTAAAATACTCCCAAGTGAGATCATCCGCTGCAGTACCATCCCGAACCGTGAGCTACCACTGGTATGACTCATCGCGGAGAAGCAACACCACCCCTTTCAGTTTCTCCTCAGCAGTCAGGTCCAAATCAACCATAATTTGCTCCGTCGCCTCCAACCAATACTCAGCCATATTGGGCGCCACACCAGACACACCTCGGAATACCTCCGCTCCATTGGCTCAAAGTCACTCGGGTACAAATTTCTGAGCTCCCATACCTCCACTTGCCCCAGCCACCCTCTCAAGAACTCGTAGCATCGCCTACGATACTGCATCATCCCCCGTCTGATCCTGATATTCAACACCAGTAGCTAGTGGTAGTGGCATCTCATTCTCAGACCCTTGACCGAACCCAACGGGTTCCAATATGGTCATTCTGCCTCTACCACGCCCTCGCACATTACGACCACGTCCCCTAAAACTCATGCTTATGATCGCGATTTAATATGTTTTAAAAAGTTTTATGCATCAGTTTTTGTTCCACTGATTACCCACGAATAAGTTTTATGTAAAGAAGTTTAATGGTAGTTCTTTCGATCATTTCAGGGGTTTCGTTTCAAATCTTCTACCCTAATTCAGAGAATCACATTCATTTAATAGTATCTACTACACACACTCACCACTCAAACATTTTCGTCCGTTCCAACCTAGGGGTATTTTCGTAATTTATCCTATAGGGGTATCTTGGAAATTTTCCAAATCAGGGTATCTTGATATTTTACAAAATAGGGGTTTTTGGTATTTTTACAAAATAGGAATATTTTTATAAAAGTTGAGGGTAGTATGGCAATTTTATAAACTGAGGGTATTTTAGTGATTTTACAAATCAGGGGTATTTCTGTAATTTTGTAAACGGGGATATTTCAATTTTTTTTTTCAAAATCTAAAATAGTTTTTACAAATCAAAGGGGTAATTTGGTAATTTTAAAACTAAGGTTTTTATAAAACAGTGTAGCTAGTCCCTTTCGGGTTTTAATTATTGAATTTAGCCTGTGAATAAGTCCTCTTGGTTAGGGTGAACCGTCACTACGCACTAGGTAGGATTCGAGCGGAGAAGAGGTGAGTCACTAGGACTACTTAAATACCAAGCTCCCCCTGAATCCAATACTAGACATGTGCACAAGGGTTGCCACACCCTTAACTCGGTGACTCACTCACAGGTTTGTTTGATTAGGCTTTAAATTTTATGTAACTCCGTGTTGGAGTAAGCTATTCCTAGGGTTCAATAGCTCCTAATCTACTAATCTACGATCCGTAATACCCACATACAAATCACACAGTGGTTAGGGGTACTTACCTAGTGGACTTCAGGCCGGAGACTCAGGTGCCATGCCAGAAAACCTGCTCATCCTTTAGTAAAACTCAATTTAAAAAAAAAAAGTTTTGGGCCCAAAAGACCTCAAGGTCAAGTTTTGAATTGGGCTCTGATACCAAATTGAAACACCCCAAACCCAGCCCACAAGCCCTGACCGGATCTGGCATGCTCCTTGAGTAAAACATAGTTAAATCTCGTTATGTCATCTTGAAAAACTTGGTGGTTTTGAAGAAAATAGATTTGGATTATTCTTAAATTGAAAACCGTGTTGTAATTTAATTTTGTATTAAAACGTTCTCTTCATATTTTAGAAATTACTAGTTTAAAGAAATGCCAAATTTTAGAGCTTAACATTAAGTTGAAAATCGTAGGTGTTTAGGTGTCAAAACATTTGAAGTTGTTTTATGAAAAATAGTTTTACCACTTGTTTAATGTTGATCGTTATCAGAATAAAAATTAAAACGAAACTTAAAACAGTTAAATAGCAATGGCCTTATTCAAACAAAACTAAACCCTAAATAAATTTCTAAAAAAAACATAATAAGATAACCCCAAAAAAAAAACTGAGCTGAGCATTGCCACCACTAAGTCCCTGCCGACCCGGTCCATCTACTGAGTATCATCTGCAAAATGTTAGCCCACGAAGGGTGAGTCAACAGACTCAGTGTGTAACAACCAACATAGACTTCCAAACGATTAAGGCATATTAGATCACATATAGCAAATTTAGGCAATGATGCAACCCAAACCCACCTAGATATCCAACCTTTACACATCACCGTACCTGCCAATCACACCTTGGGGATTACTAAATCGACCCTCCATCCGCTACACACCATCGAAGGCAGTCGCTGTAGTCAACTGCACATCGCCCTTATAATCATGGCATAGCCACCAGATAATGTGACAGAGTCACCAGATTCATAATATGTGACATAAGTCACCGGATAATGTGGTAAAAACAACCGGAACACTTCCCCTTTATCATTATCACCCATATGCCCATGCAACATACATATCATACAAATATCATACAATATACCTCACCCCATGGCCATAACGATATTTCTCATATTTTCATATCAATGTTCATAAACTTTATTAACTGAGAGTTAGGGGTAACGTACCTGAATGCACTGTACCATTGAATGGTACCTTTAGCCATATTCATTCATTGCCTTATTAACATATACATAACAATATTATTATTAATCGGGAATTTAGGGTGGGTTACACACCTGACAACACTGAGAACGACACTCACGCTAGCAGGGGTAACAGAGATCGACAGAACACTAAAGCTTCCAGCTTTTATTTCGGGAATTGATTGAGTACCTACACAACCCTTTTATGAGAAATTGGCTAAAGGAGAATAGGGCCTTTGGCCGAATATCACTATCCCTTACCTCGCTTGCTTAAATCATGAAACTATCATTTTCCCTTAAAGATGTCGAAATCCCTATATAACTTATGTCAGATTCAGACTATTGCATAAGATCTATAAGAATGGCCCTTGGCCAAATGTTACATTCTACTTACCTTGGATATCCAAATCCCGAAAGGTCTCCTTCTACTCTTTGACTACAAGGATTCCGAACCCACCTTCATGCTTTCGATTAAAAGAATAAAAGGAATTAGAGTTTTAGATTTTTTGGCTAACCAAAGGAAAAAGAAGAGAAATTGAAATGGGAAACCCTTACCAACTATTAGATCCGATCGAAATAGATCCTGACAGATTCGGCCTAGTGATCAATCTTGAAGAACAAATCGATATGGAATAAGAGAAAGGAAGGGTATAAACGCAAAGTGAAGAGGAATTGGGGATAGTAGATTCGGCCAAGATCTCAAAGACTAGAAGGGCTATTCGATTTTGAAAGTGAAGTGTAAGTTTAAGGCTACCAATATGGAAAGAAAAGAGGAAAAGAAAGAGAGGTATGGTTCGACTTCAGAGAAGAAATAAAAGGGAAGGAAATAGGAAAATGCACCAAATGGTCACCCTCAATTTTGGCTGAGAAACAAAAGAGAAGAAAAGAAAGTAAAAAAAAAACCTTAAAGATGCCAAATGAATTTCGGCACCCACTCCCCCTACATGACCGAAACTACCACCCCAAGACCCTCCATTCGCCAACTCTTCTTCCTCATCCAAATCCCCTTTTCACTCCTACTTAGCGAATCTTTAAGTGTCGGACCCAATCTACACTTCATCCATTCGAGTCCTTGTGCCGCCCACCACCGCACCTCCTTGTCGAAAAATAAAAGCTCCAAAACGCTTCCCTTGTTTGCTCGAACCTAGGTCCTTCACACTCTCGTGGCGTCACCTCACAAGGCCCTAAGTGGCACCTCTTTGCCACCTTACCACTTAGTACTTGTGTCCTAAGCCACACAATAAACTCCTTAAGGCCTAGCTCCCTTAGTTCCCCTTTTTAGGCTTAAAATCAAATATTTTTCTAAGGCTTCTACCTACATCCCAAGGTTCCTGAAGCCCCCAAAACACATTCAAATCACACACAAGCATGCTACCACATACATTTAAGTGAAAATGCATAGCCCCTAAGCCCGGATATTACAATTGAAAGCTGTTATTGTATGCAAATTCAATCAAAGGCAAGTATCGATCCCACGTACCTTCAAACTCAAGAACGTAACATCTCAACATATCCTCGAGTATTTGAATAACACGCTCGGATTGACCATCCGACTGAGGGTGAAAAGCTATACTAAAATGCAACTTGGTACCTAAAGTATCCTGCAATTTCTTTTAAAATCGTGATGTAAACCTCGGATCCCTATCCGAAACAATAGAAACAGGTACCCCGTGCAATCGTACGATCTGCGATGTGTACAACTCAGCTAACTTATCAAGTGAGAAATCTGTATGTACCAGAATAAAATGGGCCAATTTCGTCAATCTATCAACAATAACCCAGATTGAATCTTTCTTACTCAGCGTCAACGGCAAACCCGATACGAAATCCATCATGACTCGATCCCACTTCCACTCAGGTATCATAATCGATGAAGTAGTCCCGATGGCACCTGATTCTCAGCTTTCACTTGTTGACATATTAAACACTTCGACACATAGTTTGAGATGTCTCGTTTCATACCATACCACCAGTAATGCTGTCTCAGGTCATTATACATTTTTGTGCTACCCGGATGAATTGAAAATCTACTACTATGAGCTTCGTCGCAAATCATTCGAATCAACTCAGGGTTCTTAGGCACACATATTTGATTCTTAAACCGTAGACATCCCTCAGCATCTATCTGAAAATCTGAATCTGTACTCGAGCCACAATGACTCATTTTTACTTTTAATTCATCATCTGCCTCTTGAGCTTCACGAATCTGTTGCACAAACGATGGTCTCGCCTTCAATTATGTACGGATCACACCATTATCGGTCATGTCTATATCCGCATTCATCACGCGTAGAGTAAATAGTGACTTTCACTAAGTGCATCAGCAACCACATTAACCTTCCTCGGGTGATAGTCAATCACAAGATCATAGTCTTTTAACAGTTCCAACCATCGTCGCTGTCTCAAATTTAGATCTTCCTGAGTCATTAAATACTTTAAACTCTTGTGATCCGAATAGACATGTCATTTCTCACCGAATAGATAATGGAGCCATATTTTCAAGGCAAAGACTATAGCAGCTAACTCAAGATCGTGGGTCAGATAGTTCCTTTCGTGCGACTTCAACTGTCTCGAGGCATAGGCTACAACTTTACCCTCTTGGATCAAAATACAACCCAGTCCATTTAAGGACGCATCGCTGAAAATAACGAACTCCTTACCTGATTTTGGCTGAACGAGTTCTAGAGCTTCCGTTAGTAAGGTTTTCACTCGATCAAAACTCTTTTGGCACCTTTTTGACCATTTAAATTTTATGTCTTTCTGTAATAGCTGTCATCGGGGCTGCTATCATAAAAAATCCTTTCATGAATCGTCTATAATATTCGGTGAGTCCCAGAAAGCTACGTAGCTCAGAAACATTTCGTAGAGGTTTCCAATCTAGTATAGCCGAGATTTTACTCGGATCAACTCGAATGCCCGATGCTGAAACAACATGCCCCAAGAAGCTAACTTCACTCAACCAAAACTCACATTTACTGAATTTCGCGTACAGCTGCTTATCACATAAAATCTATAATACTAGCCTCAAATGCTCAGCATGCTCGATTTTGTCACATGAGTAAATCAGGATGTCATCTATGAATACAACCACAAACTGATCTAGATACAATCTGAATACCTGATTCATCAGATCCATGAAAGGGGCATTAGTGAGTCCAAACGGCATCACCAAGAATTCGTAATAGCCGTACCTCATCCAAAAAGTAGTCTTTGGTATATCTGATTCCCTAACTCGCAACTGATAATATCCTAACCTCAAATCAATTTTTGAGAACATCGAGGCTCCCTTAAGTTGATCAAATAAATCATCGATACGTGGCAATGGATATTTGTTCTTTATGGTCACCTTATTGAGTTATCAGTAATCGGTGCACATTCTTAAAGTTCCGTCCTTCTTTTTCACAAATAGAACTGGCGCACCCTATGGAGAAAAACTCGGTCGAGCAAAACCTCTATCTGTCAATTCTTGCAACTGAGCATTCAATTCTTTTAGTTCAGTCAGTGCCATTCTATACGGAGCTATCGAAATTGGAGTTGTCCCTACCACTAGCTCAATACCAAACTCTATCTCTCGTACAGGTGGCAATCCCGGTAATTTCTCCGGGAACATATTCGGATACTTACAAACAACTGATACAGATTCAATCTTATTTTTTGTTACTTTATTTTCAATCACGTACGTAATATAAGCTTCGTAACCCTTCTCAAATACTGCCGAGCCAACATCGATGATATCACAACTAGTAGTCCATTCAAATTTGCAGATTCAATTCGAATTATCTCATTATTCTGACACCTTAAATCAATAGTCTTTCATCTGCAATTCACTACAGCATTGTGTACAGTTAATCAGTCCATACCGAGGATAATATCAAACTCGTCAAATGGTAGCAACATCAATCAACCGGAAAAAATAAGTCTCGAATCATTAAAGGGCATTTCTTACACACTTTATCCACTAGCACACATCGACCCAAAGGGTTTGAAACTCGAATCACAAACTCAGTAGACTCAACAGGTAGAGTCTTACTGGATACTAATGTTTCACACACATACGAATGAGTTGAGCTAGGATCTATCAAAGCAGTTTCACTAGTATCAAAGAGAGTGAATATACCGGTAATGACATCTAGAGATGAAGCCTCCTTTCTGGCTTTAATGGCATAAGCTCTATACGGTGCACGAGCCTCTGATCGAATAGCCACATCTGAAATTTCCCTCTGTGCGCCACTCTTACCTCCCATAATACAATATGATCTACCTCTAGTTGCAGTGCTGCTCGATCTTACACTCTATGCAATCCCCTTTTCGGCAGTCTCCGAGAAATCCTGAATGAAATGATCAGGTGAACCACACTTGTAACAAGTACGATTATTAGATTTACCCAACACTCACCAAAATGCCATCTACCGCACTGTTGACACTCAGGCCTATTCAGCCGGGTATTGCCAACACTAGCAACTGATGTAGCCTGAGAACTCACTGGTGGTCGTTCTCGTATAGAAATCTCGATGTTAGGTTTGGGCCAGCTACCATCATTCTTGAACTTCTTTTTTATCATTTGAGAAAATTTGCCCGCAGATCTTTTTTGGAAATCCCTAGCTTCAGTCTCGGCCTTTCGCTTCTCTTTCCCTAGCTCCTCAGCTTTACAAGCTCGTTTGACAAGTACTACGAACTCGTTTATTTCAAGGATGCCAACCATAAGTTTTATATCTTCATTTAAGCTTTCTTCGAATCTCCAAGACATAACAGCTTCAGAGGAAACACATTCACGAGCGTAGTGACTAAGTCTCACAAACTTGCGCTCGTATTTGGATACTGTCATGCGACCCTACTTAATCTCGAGAAACTTTTTACGCTTAGAGTCTATGAAGCGCTGACTTATATATTTCTTACGGAATTCCATTTGAAAGAAGTCCTAGGTAACTCTCTCCTTCAGAATAACTGATACAAGAGTATTCCAATAATAGTAGGCGAATCCCATAATAGTTATATGGCACACTTTAGACACTCATCGGGTGTGCAAGTCAGCTCATCAAAGACACGAATAGTATTATCGAGCCAAAATTCAGCTCGCTCAGCGTCATCATTATCTTCGGCTCTAAATTCTTGAGCCCTGTACTTTCTAATACGGTCAACCAGAGGCTTGCTTACTCTCTCAGGGTTTACGATCGAAGGTACCATTGGTACTACCGGGGGTGTGTTCAAATTTAGAGGTTGTTGAACAGTCGGATTGGCTCGTATATACTGACTGAACCAATCATTCATCATGCCATAAAAGGCTTGTTTAGCCCCCTCATCGGGATTACTCCTAGCTGGTCGAGATTCCTCCAGCGCGGCCCATTATGCGGGAGTAGGTGCCACACTCTAAATATTATCAGTTACAGCTTGCTCGGGATCAAGATCCATTACTATATGAAAGAAACAAACACATTTTACTGTCAGAAGTCATCACACTATCACATTGCAAAATATGGCATGTATAGCCAGACTCCCACGCACTACGTTAGTCCGAGAACCGACTAAACCGTAGCTCTAATACCAATCAAATATAACACCCCTAACTTGTATCCGTCGTCGGATTAGGGTTATGGGTATTACTCGACCAAATCAAACCCAGCACACTCATATAAATCATAATATTACTTGTAAGGCATTCATGATCCCTACATTCAACTTTATACGCTTACATAACAGATATTAAATATTAGAAAACAAGAATCAAATTAACAAACAATCTATCATTCAATTTGTTATATCCGATTGTACCATGAATAAAATTCACACATTCATTATATACTTAAACAATTACAAAAGAATCACGATTCTATATATGTATATATATATAACCTAAGGGCGATATAATGGCAAATCTCAATAAAAATTCATATATATTATAATCGAATGGTGCATGAATTTTAATAAAATATAGCTAACTAAAAAAATTTAGTCAATACATTAACGTACATTTACAACAAATTTACCACATCTTGATCATTATGAAATTATGTTCATAAGTTGCATAGATAATGCATACATAGCCATCTTGTAACCTAACATGTATGCGTATGTATATAAATAAACTTAAATTCACTTACCAATCAAATATACTATAGAGCTCACTCAAGACCACATTTATGCACACGATTTTCAGATGTAACATACCAAGGAATAAATTTACAAGTGTATAACAAGGCCAATATCCCCAAACCTTAATACTTTACTAAAACTTTTCCAATTCAAATCTATTACACCATATACTCTATTCAAAATTACCTCAAATACCTTAATATCACATATAACCTAAAATGAAAGAACTTCAAAGATAAATTTATAATGTGTTCATACGTATACAAAATAATAAAACCATAATCAAACATAACTCTCCACACTTAAGCATAAAAGTATAGCCATTTTCGCTTGGCTTATATACAAATTCGTACCATTCAAAATAGACCAAAGAGACCTAGCCTATACATGCCATGAATTCAAAAGAGTTGTAACTTATAAGATACCAAAATTTGGTGATAATGTGTTTGGCTTCGATGGATATTCCCAAGCACGAGCTAGCTTTCAAAATCTATAAAATAGTCAAGAAAACATATACAGTAAGTTATCATAGCTTAGTAAGTTTAAGCATTAATAAAGAAATTACAATTAATTATTATACGAATTAAATCAATCTAACTTGAACATCAACGAATACCTCAATACATTACATATATCATATTACAAATCATCATTTACCAAATTCAATAAGTCTCAAAAATCGAATACAAACATACCATTTATCCATTCGAACAAACTCAAAGATTGAAAATGACATCTCAATACTATAATTTCATGTACACAACAACTTACCTCTTGTATTAAGCTACTCAATTGTCATACCTCATTTACCTATTTACCATTTCTCGGATATCTCCATTCATTTGTTTTTGTCATTGTAAGCTCCGTAAATTCACACACATAGTGCAACTCGTGTAACGTATCGCACACTTAGTGCCATTACCTATTTTCTGCACACATAGCGCCATATGACCGATTTCGCACACACAGTGCTCGGTATATCAACTCGCACACATAGTGCCCAATCAATCGATCTCGCACACACAGTGCTCGATTACAAACTCGCACTCATAGTGCCCTCAATCCAATTTCTCCTCATTACAATTTACACATATGTTCAAAAATTTATACATATAACTATAGGTTTACAAGAATCTCATTTACTGAAATACACACCATCACATTCGGCACACTTGTTATACATATAACATATATCATCCATCTTTAAACAATCATCTCCCATATCATCTTTACATGCAACCATCTTATATTGCATACATACATGTTAAAACCACTCAATGAAATCGAGTAAACATCTATCAAGTCATACATTCGGCCATTATATGCTAATTCCATCAATACATTCGGTCTCATGATATTAACAAGCTTAAATCATTTAATATATACGCATAATATAAAATAAAAATACAATCCAATCCAATTGCTTAAACTTACCTCGAGAGTCGATGAATTTGAGTTTTCCGCTATTCGTTCAACTTCACCTTTCCCCGATCTAATCCCGTTTCCTTATGTTCTTGATCTAAATAATCCAAAATTGAACTTATTAAAATACATTTTAAATCAATTTAATCCAAAAACACCTAATTATATAAATTACCATTTTACCCCTGACATTTACAACTTTTACAATATAGTCCTGAATGCACAAAACTCAAAATACACATAATTTGAGTTCACTTATTAAGGGCTGAATGTTCTTCATGCTTTTATAAGTCTATACAAACTATTTTTTTAGCATTTTAGTCCCTCAACTAATTATTTTAACCTTAAATTCTAATTCACTCAATTTCATCAAAAGTGCAAGAACAAAGCTTACTAATCTATCACCTATCATCAATATTTCACCATTAATCAACAAAAACATCTAGTTTCCTTCAATGGAATCTCATGAAAAACACAACCAAAGCACAAATTACAACATGGGCTATGTAAAGCTCCAAACAACCATCTCAAAAATGCAAGAATTATCAAAAATCTAAAACAACACATACCTAATTTTTGCTTGTGAAGGCCGAATATGGAAGAGCTAAATTTTCTTCTTCTTCTTTAGTGTTTCTATAACATCCTAAAATTCAAGATTTTATGCTTTACATTATACCATGTGATAGGCAAGTTAAGAGTGTTAATTGTGTATGTTTAAAGGTCCTAAGAAGGCTTGGGGTTGAGTTGGGCCTTAGCAAAATTTTTGTGTTTATGCACTTAAATGGGAGAAGGTAAGTGGTGTCAAGAATTAAAAGAATAAGTGTGTATTTTGCTAGTACAAGTGGAGCTAATAGCAGAGTGGTGTGGCGTCACATGAAGGGGCTTAAGGGGTGGAGTCCGAATCTCACCTATTGCAACTTTTGGGATTTAATTTTTTTGTGCTAATCAATTGGTAGATGGTAAGTGTTAACCATGGCTCTAAAGAAGGAAAGGAAGACTTACAAATGATGGAAAGAACACTAAGGAGAAGAGTAAGGAGGAGATCAAGGGAAAAATAAGGAAAGAAGTAAAGGAAAGAGATAAGGAGGGGATATGTTGGCCGAAATTTGGAAGGAGCTTGGGGAAAGAAAATTTGGTCAACCATAATCTTTTTGGTGCTAGGGACATACGGTTTTGGTAGGGGGAATTAGGGAGTCGAATTTCCTATAGCCTTTTTACAAGTTTTATACATGAAAAGTTTTTCTCTTTTTGAACATTTTTGTGCTTTCTTTTTCAACCTTTTCCTTTGTTGCCAAAACACTCAACTCATTTTGATCATCTTTCCTTTGTTTGTTGAAATTCTCTAACACTTCTTTTCCATCTCATTTTCTCTTTTCACACCATTTCTTCTATTTTCTCTCTTTCTCTTTAGTCAACAAAATATGGAGGCCGAATCTTGCTTGTTCTTTTCTCTCTAAGTAGCCGAATCCTCTTAGCCATTATCTCTTCTCTATTCTTGCGTGTTGGACATTTCTTTCTTGGTTGAATCGGGTAAGTAGCTTCATTCTATTCCTTTCATCTTATTTTCTCCCTAGCCGAATGTGTATCCATCACCATTCGGTTATTTCACTTTATTTCTAAAACCGAAACACCATTTCCTTCTACTCCCTCATATCTTGATTATCTTCTTGTTGTAGTGTTCTAGGGGGTTGGCCGAATACCAATATCCTTGCCGGCTCATCTTTAGCCTTAAATCGAATTGGTGGGAGTCGGGTTCATCGTCGATAAGGTAAGGAGTTTCTTCATGGTTCATTTGATCTCTCATTGCTCGGTTATTTTGCTAAACGGATTGATGGATTTGACTAATCGATTATTCTAGAGACTAAATCACTCGATCTTCTCTACTCATTGACCCTTCGGAAGTAGTGTTAAGCTGAAACCCTCTCCTTAAATAACTACTTTTTTTCATCGTAGTATTATTCTGATCGAGACTCTTTCAATGGAGGCAAGTGGTAGAGTTATTAAAGGAAAATCAATAGGAGGGCATAAAGCAAGTGGACTTGCAATCTCTACTCCCAAGTTCAAACGTAGGGCGGTATCGGCAGTTCAGGATTTTCCACCAGGATGTGGACCATCTTCTGGTGAGAGGAGGAAAATCGTGCTCATTCACGATACTAAGGGTAAGTATTTTTTTTAGATCATCTGATTTGGATTTGGATTAGGACATTCTCTTTTGTTAGTTAATCGAGTGTTATGGTGACATAAGTGCCAACGATCAAGAAGGTTTAGTTCTTATCGTAATCATGTGTGTAATCTAACACCGAAATCCCATAGATTCATGATTCACTATCATGTTGGAGAATAGATTACAAATCTAATAACTATGATATGGCACGAATCGAGTAATTTGCTTAAACAATATTATTTCTAAAGATCTGTCAAAATCGATATTAATTTGCTAAATTAAAAAAATACCCTTATGGGCCAAATTACTTAAAAGCTTTAATGGGCCATTTTATAAAAATGCCCCTATGGGCCGATTTATCGAAATACCCTAATGGGTCGATTTGCTAGAATGCCCTTATGGGTCGAATTACCAAAGTGCTTTAATAGGCCAATTCACTGAAATTCTTTACTAGATTAATGATTATTATATATGTGGATATATTTTTATTATGTTGCATCTGTACATATTGCATGGGATGGGAAAAATTATATGGAGAGCAGTGTAGCCTGGTGGCATTGCCACAATTCGTTTATTATTGTGCTTAATAATGATTTCAGTCGCTTGACCATGAAAATATTATACAAATAGCAGCTCGACTGCAAATTGGTGTGAGCGGCGGAGTGGGTTGACTTGATCACCACAGGTGTGATTGGCTGGACGGGGGTGAGATGGATGGATGGGTTGGGTTACATTCATTTTATTTATTTATTACTATGTAAATGGGCTTAGGCCCAAGATGTTGCTATACGGGTTCAAGCCCACTGGATGATGGTAAGGGGATTATACATTGGGTTCTTGTAACTCACCCCACTTTTTTTTTCTAAACCTTTGTAGGTAATGCTCAGTGACGAGGACTTGGGGCCATGGATGACTCGGTGGAGGCCATACTTTTGGAATGACATTTTCAAACTTTAGTAAATTTATTTTCTGCTTTAATTTGTTATTTTTACTATTTTGGGTTTAAAGTTGTAATAAGGCCTTTGGGAATTTTTATTTTGTTTTATGTTTGACGTAGTTATTACCTTCCATGAATTGTTTTAAACGGGAATTTTTCTGAAATCATAAACAACGATTTTTCTTAAAATTTATCAACAAGCGGATTTCATAACAAATATGTACAAATAATTTAACTTGGATTTTCCTTCGAATTATTAACAATATTTTCAAAGTCAAGGTTTTGAAGTGCACTAGTTCAAATTTCGATTTACCAATCAATCTCTTGGAATTTGTAGTATTTTTCAAATAACTATAAACCAGACTTCTTTTTCTTAACAATAACCAAATAACGTCAATTACTAGTAAAATCACAAGTACTTTCTTCATGTGACATACCAGATCCAATATTATAGACAATTGAATAATTTGATGATCAAGAATAAGTACCCTTTACCGAGGATCGATGATTTTTTTAATCAACTGCGAGAAGCTTTAGTTTTCTCAAATATAGACTTGAGATCGAGGTATCACTAGTTTAAAGTCAAGGAGTCGGATATTCACAAGACTGCGTTCCAAACTCGTTATGGGCATTACGAGTTCTTGGTGATGCCATTTGGGTTGACTAATGCACCAGCTGTATTTATGGACATGATGAACCGAGTCTTCTAACCTTATCTAGGTCGGTTTGTGGTGGTGTTCATAGATGACATCTTGGTGTACTCAGAGACAAGAGGAGCATGATTCGCATCTACGGGTCGTATTGTAGATATTAAGGGAGAAGCAACTGTATGCCAAATTCAGTAAGTGTGAATTTTGGCTAAGGGAGGTGACTTTTTTGGGGCATGTTGTACTGTCGAGGGAATTAGAGTTGATCCCCGAAGGTCGAGGTTGTATTGGATTGAAAGCCATCGAAGTTAGTGGCAGAAATTCAGAGTTTTCTAGGTTTGGCTAGGTATTAAAGGTAGTTCATTGAGGGGTTTTTGTTGATTTCTGCACCTCTAACTAAGCTATTGCGTAAGGGAGTACCATTTGTATGGTCAGATAAGTAGCAAAAGAGCTTTGAGAAATTGAATAAGATTCTGACAGAAGCACCAGTATTGATTCAGCCTGAGGCTGGTAAAGAGTTTATTGTTTATTATGATGCGTCACACACGGGCTTAGGATGTGTGTTGATGCAAAGGGGAAAGTGGTGGCTTATGCATCTCGTCAATTAAGGCCGCATGGGATAAACTATCCCACACATGATTTGGAGTTAGCTGCAGTGGTGTTTGCTCTGAAGATATGGAGACACTATCTGTACGGGGAGAATTCGATTATCTACACGGACCATAAGAGTCTGAAGTACCTCTTTACCCAAAAGGAGTTGAACTTAAGACAGCGGAGGTGGATAGAATTGTTGAAAGATTATGACTGCTTAATTGAGTATCACATAGGTACAACTAACGTAGTGGAAGATACGTTGAGTCATAAGGTGATATCAAATTTGAGAGCGATGTTCGCTCATCTCAGCTTTTATGAATATGGTAGCTTATTAGCTAAACTTCAAGTGAACCTGCATTGATAAGTCAGATTAAGGAAAAATAGTTGTTAGATGAAATGTTGGGTTCTCGGCTTCAGCAAGTGGAAGGTGGTGAGATAGGGGATTTTAGATTAAATAGTGATGGAGTATTGTGTTTCCGTGAAAGAGTTTGTATGCCTAGGGATTCAAAATCGAGACAAATGATTCTACGTGAGGCGAATAATAGCCAATATGCTATGCACCCCGGGGGAAACAAAATGTACCGAGACCTCCGTGAGCAGTATTGGTGACCAGGGTTGAAACGAGAGGTTACAGACTTTGTGAGCAAGTGCTTGACATGTCAGCAGGTGAAGGCGAAACATCAACTGCCTTCAGGGTTGCTACAATCGGTGTAAATCCCACTATGGAAATGGGAAAGGATAACGATGGACTTTGTTAGTGGGTTACCTTTAACGCCTACTATGAAAGATTTAGTATGGGTAATAGTGGATCAGTTAACAAAGTCTGCTCATTTCCTACCAGTTCGTATGGATTATACATTCAGAAGTTGGCCAAGTTGTATATAGAAGAAGTCGTGAGGTTGCATGGGGTACCAGTGTCTATTATATCGGACAGGGATCTTAGGTTTACATCATGGTTTTGGAAGGCTTTGCATGAAGCTTTGGGTACAAGACTAAATTTTAGCACGGCGTTTCATCTGCAGACTGATGGTCAGTCGGAGAGAGTAATCTATATTCTAGAAGATATGCTAAGGGGCTGTGTGATCGACTTCAAGGGTAGTTGGGAAGATTTTCTACCATTGCCAGAGTTTGCATACAACAACAGCTATCAATCCAGCATCCAGATGGCACCCTATGAGGCGTTGTATGGTCGTAGGTGTCGTACTCCTACTTGCTGGACTAAGCTGGGAGAGCGACAGTTATTGGGTCCAGAGTTGATCTCGGAGACGGAGGAAAAAGTAAAGGTAATTCGGGCTTAGTTAAAAGAAGCTTTGGACAGACAGAAATCATACGCACATCTGAAATGAAAGGAAAAAGAGTTCTCTGTCAATGATCAGGTCTTTTTGAAGGTCTTACCTTGGAAAAAGATCTTAAGATTTGGACGGAAGGGCAAGTTGAGCCCTAGATTTATCGGACCTTACCGTGTATTGAAGCGTGTTGGGCCAGTGGCTTATCAGCTTGAGTTACCTCCGGAATTAAGTCAGATACATAGCGTATTCCATGTCTCGATGTTAAGGCGCTATCGTTCCAATCCATCTCATGTTGTGCCAATGGAGGAAGTTGAGATAAGACCTGACTTGTCTTTTGAAGAAGAGCCAGTACAGATTTTAGATCGGGATATTAAGATGCTGAGAAGGAAGTCAGTTCCATTAGTCAAAGTATTATGGCGTAATCACGGGTTAGAAGAAGCTACATGGGAGCCATAGGGCACGATCCGGCAACAATACCCTCATCTCTTTTAATCAGGTAAATTTCGAGGCCAAAATTTCTTTAAAGGGGTAGAATTGTAACATCCTGAAATTCAGGATTTTATGTTTTACATTATACCATGTGATAGACAAGTTAAGAGTGTTAATTGTGTATGTTTAAGGGTCCTAACAAGGCTTGGGGTTGAGTTGGGCCTTAGCAAAATTTTTGTGTTTATGCACTTAAATGGGAGAAGGTAAGTGGTGTCAAGACTTAAAAGAATAAGTGTGTATTTTGCTAGCACAAGTGGAGCTAATAGGAGAGTGGTGTGGCATCACATGAAGGGGTTTAAGGGGTGGAGTTTGAATCTCACCTATTGCAACTTTTAGGATTTAATTTTTTTGTGCTAATCAAGTGGTAGATGGTAAGTGTCAGCCATGGCTCTAAAGAAGGAAATGAAGACTTACAAATGATGGAAAGAACACTAAGGAGAAGAGTAAGTAGGAGATCAAGGGAAAAATAAGGAAAGAAGTAAAGGAAAGAGATAAGGAGGAGATATGTTGGCCGAATTTTTGGAAGGAGCTTGGGGAAAGAAAATTTGGTCAACCATAATCTTTTTGGTGTTAGGAACATACGATTTTGGTAGGGGGAATTAGGGAGCCGAATTTCCTATAGCCTTTTTACAAGTTTTGTGCATGAGAAGTTTCTCTTTTTGAATATTTTTGTGCTTTCTTTTTTCAACATTTTCCCTCTGCTGTCGAAACACTCAAATCATTTTGATCATCTTTCCTTTGTTTTCCAAAATTCTCTAACACTTATTTTCCATCTTATGTTCTCTTTTCACACCATTTCTTCTATTTTCTCTCTTTCTCTTTAGTCAACAAAATATGGAGGCCGAATTTTGCTTGTTCTTTAATCTTTAAGTAGCCGAATCCTCTTAGCCATTATCTCTTCTCTATTCTTGTGTGTTGGACATTTCTTTCTTGGTTGAATCGAGTAAGTAGCTTCATTCTATTCCTTTCATCTTCTTTTCTCCCTAGCCGAATGTGTATCCATCACCATTCGGTTATTTCACTTTATTTCTAAAATTGAAACACCATTTCCTTCTACTCCCTCATATCTTGATTATCTTCTTGTTGTAGTGTTCTAGTGGGTTGGCCAAATACCAACATCCTTGCTGGCTCATCTTTAGCCTTAAATCGAATTAGTGGGAGTCGGGTTCATAAGGAGTTTCTTCATGGTTCATTTCGATCTCTTATTGCTCGGTTATTTTGCTAAACGGATTGATAGATTTGACTAATCGATTATTCTAGGGAGTAAATCACTCGATCTTCTCTACTCGTTGACCCTTCGAAAGTAGTGGTAAGCTGAAACCCTCTCCTTAGATAACTACTTTCTTTCATCGTAGTATTATTCTGATCGAGACTCTTTCAATGGAGGCAAGTGGTAGAGTTATTAAAGGAAAATCGATAGGAGGACATAAAGGAAGTGGACTTGCAATCTCTACTCCCAAGTTCAAACGTAGGGCGGTATCGGCAGTTCAGGATTTTCCACCAAGTTGTGGACCATCTTCTGGTGAGAGTAGGAAAATCGTGCTCGTTCACGATACTAAGGGTAAGTATTTTTTTAGATCGTTTGATTTGGATTTGGATTAAGACATTCTCTTTTGTTAGTTAATCGAGTGTTATGGTGACATAGGTGCCGACGATCAAGAAGGTTTAGTTCTTACCGTAATCATGTGTGTAATCTAACACCGAAATCCCATAGATTCGTGATTCACTATCATGTTGGAAAATAGATCGTTGTTGCTTACAAATCTAATAACTGTGATATGGCATGAGTCGAGTAATTTGCTTAAACAATATTATTTCTAAAGATATGTCAAAATCGATATTAATTTGCTAAATTTCAAAAATGCCCTTATGGGCCGAATTACTAAAAAGTTTTAATGGGCCGTTTTACAAAAATGCCCCTATGTGTTGATTTACCGAAATGCCCTAACGGGCTGATATGCTAGAATGCCCTTATGGGCCGAATTACCAATGTGCTTTAATGGGCCGATTCACCGAAATTCTTCACTAGATTAATGGTTGTTATATATGTGGATATATTTTTATTATGTTGCATCTGTACATATTGCATGGGATGGGAAAAATTGTATGGAGAGTAGTGTAGTCTGGTGGCATTGCCACAATTTGTTTATTATTGTGCTTAATTATGATTTCAGTGGCTTGACCACAAAAATATTATACAAATAGCAGCTCGGCTGCAAATTGGTGTGAGCTACGGGGTAGGTTGACTTGATTCCCATAGGCGTGATTGGCTGGTCGGGGGTGTGATGGATGGATGGGTCGGGTTACATTCATTTTATTTATTTATTACTATGTAAATGGGCTTAGGCCCAAGATGTTGCTATATGGATTTAGGCCCAGTGGATGACGGTAAGGGGATTATACATTGAGTTCTTGTAACTCACCCCCTTTCTTTTTCTAAACCCTTGCATGTAATGCTCAGTGACGAGGACTTGGGGCCATGGATGACTCGATGGAGGCCATACTTTTGGAATGACATTTTCAAACTTTGGTAAATTTCTTGTCTGCTTTATTTTTGTTATTTTTACTATTTTGGGTTTAAAGTTGTAATAAGTCCTCTGGGAATTTTTATTTTGTTTTATGTTTGACGTACTTATTACCTTCCATGAATTGTTTTAAACGGGGATTTTTCTGAAATCATAAACAACGATTTTTCTTAAAATTTATCAACAAGCAGATTTCATAATAAACATGTACAAATAATTTAACTTGGATTTTCCTTCGAATTATCAACAATATTTTCAAAAGTTACGGTTTTGAAGTGCACTAGTTCAAATTTCGATTTACCAATCAACCTCTTGGAATTTGTAGTATTTTATAAAATAACTATAAACCAGAATTCTTTTTCTTAACAATAACCAAATAATGTCAATTACTAGTAAAATCACAAGTACTTTCTTCATGTGACATATCAGATCCGGTCATATCGCATGGGCCTGGTTTTGGGTGTTACAGTTTCGGTGATGAGAGGAAAGAATGATGAACGTGCAATGGTGTTTTTTTTTTTATGTTATTATTATTTCCACTAAACTAAAAAAATAATTAAATAATCACATAGTGGAGCATGATGCCGTCCACTCATGTAACAGATTGTGTAATTGCAATTTAAATCCTCACAATGAAAAAGACAAGTCAATTTAGCCACCCAATTAAATAAAAGCTATCTTTATCACCTTTTGCAATTTAATCCTCCCTCTTAAATTATTTACAACAACTAAAAATTAAATTCACGAAATACTAGCACATGCTCAGGCATATTTATTTAACACGAAAAATAATATATTTATAAAAATTATCCTTTTAATTCGGATTCGTGGTCCCGAAACCACCGTTCCGATTAGGGTCGTAAACGGGCTGTTACAATAAGTCACTCCATCCCTCTAGTGTTCCAAGCTCTATTCACGCAAATTCCCTTCCATTTGTTTTAATTTGCGACAGGAGGGTTTATTTGCCAAAAAGCTCTTAAAATTTGCATAACTTAACTTTTAACTTCTTTCCTAATCATATTAGGATTTTGATTTCTCTAAACAACCCTAATTAAAATTTCTTTCCCTACTTCTCTTCTATTTTTTTTCATCCTTTCTTTTGCAAAAATTTTCTCTACATCGCTGGAAATTTTACTTTGATCCCGAGCCTAAGATCAATCCTGATTAATCCATTTTCGTGTCATTTTAGAGTCAAATCCATTCTATCGTGCCAAGATTGGTAAGAAAAATTTGTTTGCTAATTTTGTAGAACCCTAAGAATCTGTTCAGGCATCATTCTTGATAACATTTCTAAAATCAATTCTGAATCTTTAATGAGTTTTCCAAAAAATCTTGTTAAAACCTGATAAATCTTGAAAGTAGATATTAATTCTGGCATTTTTGTCTATTGAAAGACCCGTGTAGGTGATCTGGATCAGATTTAGGCGTGAGGATCGTTGTACGAGACCTCAAAAGTCAGGTGTGTGTTATTTTATGAGAAAACGAAGACAAACTCAAAATAGCCCAATGCACACGACCTACCATATGGGCACGTGACCTGCCAGTGTGGCTTGCACAACCTCCCACATGACCATATCTGCCATGGAATCCTAAAACTACGTTTCTCACATAGCCTAGGACGTCCCACACGACCTACCACACGGTAGGGCTCTCTACATGGTCCAGGGATTTCCACACGACCCAAGGCCTAGAAATTATAGTTTTGACCTAGAATTTTATGTTTTGATCAGATGAATCCCTAAATAGGTCTCAAATTATTTTTAGTGAACTAAATTATGCAATTAGGGCCCTATTGATTTGAAGCATGCTGGAATCTATGAATAATCGAATTAATATGATATTTATTTTTGATTTTGAATGTATGCATGAACTTCAAAAATATATATTACAGTATGAATATTTATTTGTTGTGACTATATGAACGATATAATGCTTTCTACTTGAATTTCCATACGTTAAAACATTAAATGCTTTGATATATAACTGAATTTAGTCGATTAGATTGCATTGCATGGGTTGGGTTGATATATACGAAGGAAGAACCGACATAATTTCTACATTTAAAAATTCGTTGTGTATCCACATCTAATCAAATTCCAACTGTGACGATCTTGTTGTGAACCCATAGCCATAGCAGTTTCCAATTATGACATTTTATTGTGCATTCACAACCTTCTGAGAACTTTTATCTGCGAGCAGGTTGTGTTTCCACATACATCGCTAGATTTCATTTGCAATAAAACTGTAAACTTTTGGTGGTTAATCCACAAATTGGAATGATGGTGGTGGGAGTTCTTGGGAACTCCAAAATATGGAGCATAGTGGTGGGGGTACGATAAATTCTATCTAAACTGAAATTGTATGGCATCTTTGGCATCATGTGCATACATGTCTAAATGTTATATTATTGGATTTCTTTATTATAAATGTGTATATATCCTTCATGATTAGCTTGGGCAGTTCTTGTAACACCCTGGTTTAGGGGTTATGCATTTGGAGCATAACTCGAGTGTTTAGGAGGCTTATAGTCAAGTTGGATGAATTTTAAGGGGTTTGAGAACCCTAGAAGGTAAGGGATGACTTAGGAATTTTTTGGTTTTAGGTGAAAAAAAAAAGAGGTTGGCTAGAGAGGCCTTAAGATTAATTTTAGGCGATTTTGGACATAAGAAATGCCTTGGTAAAGTGGCTCCCATGCGCCACTTAGGGGGGCTAATTATAACCCTAGTAGGGGGCTTGGGTTCGAATCAAGGTGGCAGCAAGGTGTTTTATTTTTGGGTGGTGGCGTTAGAATGAAGGGGCTGAGTTAAGGAGGGTTTAAAGCATTTTCTAGGCATTGGTGGACAAGAAAGTTAGTTCGGTAAAGTGGCTTGGGGCGTTGTAAGGAGGGCTTGGTGCAGGTCGTGAGTTCAAGGCGCAAGGGAAGCAGAATTTTGGATGTTTATTTTGCAAGCTGGCGTTAAAGATAGAGAGGGCTTAAAAGAAGCTGGGGCGAGTCTATGACACAAACGGTGCCTTGGCAAAGCTATTTGGCGGCGTGAGGGGTTCCAGCTGGTCCTAGGTTCGAGTGGCGTGAGCAGCAAATGGGGGTTTTATTTTAGTTTTGGCGTTAAGGCAAGGGGGAACCAAGGAAGGAGGCTTTAAAAGAAAATGGGGCGAATTTATAACACAAATAGTGCATTGGCAAGTTGGCTGGGACGCTAGCTGAAGTTCATGGCTCCTGGAGGTCGCTGGTTCGAAGCTCAATGGCAGCAGAAGGGGTGTTTTATTTTATTTTCATTTTGCGCAGATTGGAAGGTGTTGGAAAGACATGGAACCTTCACTTGGGATATAGATTAAGTTAACTTTATTTTAAATTAATTTGGATGAGGAATAATCATTAAATTATCTTTTATTTTTTATTTTTTGTTTTTTGATAAGGGATAATAAGGATAATATTAGCTTTTAATTTGATTTTATTAATCTCTATTAAGTGGCAAGGAGGAAAAATAGGCATTTGAGTGTTCAAATTATTTTGAATAATTTTAAATTAGTGGCCAAGAGAAATTTTAGGTAGTGGCCTAATTCTATAAATAGGGGGGAGTCAAGTGCCGAATTTGTGCCTTTTTAATGGGCAGCCTTCTTCATGTTTTCTTTTAGACCCTTTACCAAATCCTTCTACTTTCTCCTCTTATCCATCTTTTCTTTTCTTTCTCCCAACCCCAAGTCTATACTTTCTTCTTGTATAGCCGAATATTTCACCCCTATTTGGAAGCCATAGCCGAACCACTATAGCATTCACCTATTCTTCTCGTGACTTGTTTAAAAACCGAAAGTGGTAAGTGCTTCTTTTCTTTTTTTTCTATTTGCTTGCTAAAGCCGAAATATTCCTTTTGATCCCCATTACCAAACCTTTCAGTCTTTCATCCTCTCCATTATTTTTCAAGTCATTGAAGCCAAATCTCAATTCTAGTGTGGGCCGAATCCTTGTTAGCCGAAGGGATCTATTGTTAAGCCAGCGTGAGGGAGCACTTGGGGGCTGTTTGAATTCGGCTACTCATCAAGGTAAGGTGGTGGTAAGTATTCGGCCAAGGGGGCTATACTCATATATATATTTTTTAGTAGTAGCCTATTCTAATAATTGTATAACAGGGGTTCTGACAGTTCGAGAGCAAAGTGACTTTCGGGATTTCGGTAAGTAAGGCAAAGGGACTTGTGATATTCGGCCACAAGGCCGTATTGGATATATATTTGATAGTCGTTTCGGACTGTGACCATTTAAGAGTTTTGGCAGTGATTAAGGAGCTTCCGGGATTTCAAGACTTTTTCGGTAAGTAGGTTAAGTTTTAGATATTTGGTTTAAGATTGCGTATATTGATAGTTAACGAAGTGTTCTGATTAAGTGCCGTCGATGGATGCGAATACCAGTCAAGGAGGACAAGGGAAAGCCCCTATCCCGAAGTTTAAGAAAAGAGCTATCTCAGCGGTTCGGGATTGGCCACCTGGGTGTGGGCCAGCAGCGAGAGAAAACTATAAGCCGATAGCTGTAGTCTCGCTAAACGATAGCGTTGGGATCGAGGGTCTAGAGCTTCAGGTTATAAGGTGTGTAGCTAGCCTACTTTTTTGGGATTCATATTTGCATGTGTAATGTGTTTACTAACAAGTGCAGTGATAAGTGTGATATTGATACCCTTCAAGGGTATGACGATGACCAGGTTAGTATCAAAGCTGTTGAAATATGATCATTGGCTTGTATGTAGTATGCTTATGGTTATGAATAACATGTGCATGCATCATCATGGCACTATTTTATGTTGCATGTGCATGGATGGGTTATGAAAGAAGGTACGGGTGTACTTCGAGTACGTGGTCTGATGAGTAGCTATGTGCCTCATCGTGATTGATATCGGCTATATGCCATATCATGGATTGATGAGAGACTATGTGTCCCATCGTGATTTTGGTGTTAGCTACGGCTACATCGTGGATTGGCGCTGACCGAGGTCGCGTTGTGGATTTTGTGCTTAATTGCGTGGATGGCATTGAATGCCTTTGTGGAGTTAAAAGGAGAGGGTGATTTAAATCCCGGTGTGTGGTAATTTGGATAAAGGGGTGTGTAGAGGATGGACCTTAGGCTTGGGTGGGTTTCATTATTGCATAATTGTGGTATGTGAATACATGTGATTGTGGACTTAAAATGAAAAATGGGCTAAGCCCAAGATGTGGAGGGTATGTGGTTAATTACGGTTCCTCGGTAAATGTTATGAGTATGGGCCAAGCCCGTAATGTGATATGATCTGAACATGATATATGATATCGATGCATGGGTTGTTATGTGGTTAGCATGTGGGTGGAACCCGGTGGTTAATTACACATCGAGTCATGTGACTCACCCAACTTCTTAAACATCGCAGTGATTCGTGATTAATGGACCGGGTTGGAGTGGATACAAAGGTGGCCATGCGAAGAAGATTTTCATGCGAAGTTGTTTTCTTTATTTAATAGAATTTATCATTTTCAAGATTTTAAGTTTTTGAATAAGTTTTTATTGTAATAAGGCCCAATTAAATTATTTGAGTATTTATGTTATGTTAAAACAAAATGACGATTAAACTATTAGTTTGAAATCGGTTTATTTTCTAAGCAAACTATATCTTAAAACATAAATTAAGGTTTTAATTGGATATTTTATATTAAACTTATATTATTCAATCATTTTATATGGACATGATTTTTGAATAAGTGCAAAATTTTCAAGTTCCACCACAAGTAAGAATATTTTTAAACATTTTTTCGCAGTGACATATCGGATTCGGTCAGGACTTATGGGTCGGTTTGGGGTGTTACAGTTTGGTATCAGAGTCCAGTTCAAAACTCGGCTTTGAGGTTTTGGGCGAAAATAGTTTTCAAAATGGGCTTTTCAAAATATGGGCTTTATTTGAGTTATTCGGCATGGCTTTGTACCTCAATTCAAGTCCACCGGTAAGTACTTGAACTTTTGAAGTGATTTGTTATATGTGAATTGTTATGGGCTTATTTGGGAGCGTAGATTAGAATACTAGGATCTTTGAACCGTAGGACTAGTCTACTCAAACATACGATAAGACTTAAGAACTTTTAAACAAACCTATGAAGCAAGTCATTTGAGTTAAGGTGTGGCAACCATCAGACGCATGTCGAGGATTGGTATTGAAGAAGAGCTTGGTACTTTAAGGTCCTAGCGACTCACCTCCTCTTTACTCGAAACCTACAGTGCGTAGCTACGGTTCACCTTAACCAAGAGGACTTGTTCATAGGCTAAACCAATTATTAAAACCCAAAGGGACTAGCTTTCTTGTTTTAAAACCCTTAGTTTTAAAATTTTCAAATTTACCCTTCGGTTTGTAAACCCTAAATTTGATTTTGAAAGACATTTTCTCGATTTACAAAATTCTTTGAAATACCCTACTTGCAAAATTACAAAATGCCCCTGTGTTGTAAAATTATCATATTACCCTCAACTTTTGTTAAAATGATTTTATTTTACAAAAATACCAAAATCCTGAGTTTTACATATTAAGATACTCTGGTTTGGGGAAATTTACAAAAATACCCCTGTGTTAAAATTTCCAAAATGCCCTTGACTTTCAAAATTTCTGGTTCAACCCCAAGTTTAATAAAATTCTCTTACTTTGCAAAAGTATCCAATTTTTTGTATTTCAAAATAATACCCTGACTTTGGAAATTTACAAAATTACCCTGATTGACAAAATTACCAAAATACCCCTAGTTTTCAAAATCCTGTTATACCTTCAATTGGCGAAATTTTCAGAAATACTCTTCAGTCTTGGGAATTTTAAAAGGATCCTGACTTATTAAAGTCTTCGGAATCGCTTTGATTTATTACCGAAATACCCCTATAGGAAAACGCAGCGAAAATACCCCAGGGTAGAAGCGACGTAAATGTCCGAATAATGATGTGTGTGATAGATACCACTGAATGTGCCTCTACTGAGGAAGGAATGTGGCTTCATTGTGAAATGAAGGTGGCTCTATTGATGAATGTGAATGTGATTCTCTGAATTAGAATAGCGAACTTGAACTGAAACCTTGTGTGATCGAAAGAACCACTTCTAGAAATTCTTTTCATAAAATTGTTCACGGTTAAACAGTGGAACAAATACTAATGCATAAAACTTTCTAATCAGATTCAATCGCGACGATAGAGATGAGTTCTAGGGGACACGATAGAGGTAGAATGGCAGCATCGGAACCGGTAGGGTCTGGCCATGGGTTAGAAAGTGAAGTGCCGCCGCCAACAATGGACGTGGAGGAACAAGATCAGACCGGAGAAGATGACGCAGTATCGTGGGCCATGTTGTGAGTGCTAGAACGAGTAGCAGGAGTTAGTAAGGGAAATAGAACTCGGAAGTCAGTGTTGGAAAGGCTTAGATCGAACAGAGCCGAGATCTTTAGAGGAGTGTCAGGAGTAGCTCCGAATGTAGCAGAGTATTGGCTAGAAGCGGTCGAAAGAATCATGGATGATTTGGATTTGCACCAATGAAGAAAAGTTGAAGGGTCTTTGTTTGTTTCGTGTGAAGCTTATCGTTGGTGGCTCACCGTCAAACAAGGTGTACCAGTGAGATCAATTGGATTGGGATTACTTTAAGGCCAAGTTTGAAGGAAAGTACGTAGGAGCCAATTATTTGGACTCGCAAAGGAAAGCGTTTCTAAATCTAGTACAAGGGAATAAGTCGGTAGCGGAATATGAAGCTGAGTTTGTACGACTAAGACAGTATGCCAAAGGAATCGTGACCACTGATTACAAAAGGTGTGTTCAATTTGAAGATGGGCTACGAGATGAGTTGCGAGAGTTGATTGCTCTGCAGAGAGAAAGGGATTTTGCCATTCTGGTGGAGAAAGCTCAGATCGCTGAAGAGGTTAAGAAGACTATAAGAGAGAACCGAGAGAAGAATAGGAACGAGAATAAGAGAAGTTTTGGACCGTCAGCATCGTTGGTTAATGCCTAGAAAAGACCAAGGATCGAGAATCCTGTACGTACACCAGTTGATGTGAGTCGGAATCATTCCTGTGTTAAGTGTGGGAGAACTCATTCAGGAGAGTGTTGGGGAAATGGTAAGAAATGTTTCGGTGTGGGTCAAAGGCCCATTTGGTTAAGAATTATCCTCAGGCAATGAGAGGTCGAGGTGTGAGCCATGGAGGAGATGGTACCGGCAGAGGTGCTAAAGGATCGGATGCGAGTCAGCCAAGGACTTGATATCAGGTATGTTCCTTATTTTGGGACACCATTTATTGTTTTGTTAATGGGAAGTTAGCTCATTCTTGCATGGCTAGTGAAGCGTAGGAACTTTGGATGTGAACCTTAAGACTGTGTCTAGAAGGCAGGATAGATTTACTAAGATCAGAGTGCGCAGCAGAGGCGTAGAGTAGTGAGTTAGGATTGTATGGCAATAAGTAATTTCGGGGACGAAATTATTTTAAGGAGGGCAAAATTGTAACACCCTGGTTTAGGGGTTATGTGTTTGGAGCATAACTCGAGTGTTTAGCAGGCTTATAGTCAAGTTGGATGAATTTTAAGGGGTTTGAGAACCCTAGAAGGTAAGGGATGACTTAGGAAATTTTTGGTTTTAGGTGAAAAAAAAAGGGAGGTTGGCTAGGGAGGCCATAAGATTAATTTTAGGCGATTTTGGACATAAGAAATGCCTTGGTAAAGTGGCTCCCATGCGCCACTTAGGGGGCTAATTATAACCCTAGTAGGGGGCTTGGGTTCGAATCAAGGTGGCAGCAAGGTGTTTTATTTTTTGGTGGTGGCGTTAGAATGAAGGGGCCAAGTTAAGGAGGGTTTAAAGCATTCTCTGGGCATTGGTGGACAAGAAAGTTAGTTCGGTAAAGTGGCTTGGGGCGTTGTAAGGAGGGCTTGGTGCAGGTCGTGAGTTCAAGGCGCAAGGGAAGCAGAATTTTGGATGTTTATTTTGCAAGCTGGCTTTAAAGATAGAGAGGGCATAAAAGAAGCTGGGGCGAGTCTATGGCACAAACGGTGCCTTGGCAAAGGTGGCGGTGATGTGAGGGTTCCAGTGGTCCTAGGTTCGAGTGGCGTGAGCGACAAATGGGGTTTTATTTTAGTTTTGGCGTTAAGGCAAGGGGAACCAAGGAAGGAGGCTTTAAAAGAAAATGGGGTAATTTATATCACAAATAGCGCATTGGCAAGTTGGATGGGACGCTATTGAAGTTCATGGTTCACGGAGGTCATTGGTTCAAGCTCAATGGCGTGAAGGGGTGTTTTATTTTATTTTCATTTTGCGTGATTGGAAGGTGTTGGATGGCACACGGGACCTTCACTTGGGATATAGATTAAGTTAACTTTGTTTTAAATCCTTTGGATGAGGAATAATCATTAAATTATCTTTTTATTTTTTTATTTTTTGTTTTTTGATAAGGGATAATAAGGATAATATTAGCTTTTAATTTGATTTTATTAATCTCTATTAAGTGGCAAGGAGGAAAAATAGGCATTTGAGTGTTCAAATTATTTTGAATAATTTTAAATTAGTGGCCAAGAGAAATTTTAGGTAGTGGCCGAATTCTATAAATAGGGGGGAGTCAAGTGCCGAATTTTTTTCTTTTTAATGGGCAGCCTTCTTCATGTTTTCTTTTAGACCCTTTGCCGAATCCTTCTACTTTCTCCTCTTATCCATCTTTTCTTTTCTTTCTCCCAACCCCAAGTCTATACTTTCTTCTTGTATAGCCGAATATTTCACCCCTATTTGGAAGCCATAGCCGAACCACTATAGCATTCACCTATTCTTCTCGTGACTTGTTTAAAAACCGAAAGTGGTAAGTGCTTCTTTTCTTTTTTTTTCTATTTGCTTGCTAAAGTCAAAATATTCCTTTTGATCCCCATTACCGAACCTTTCAGTCTTTCATCCTCTCCATTATTTTTCAAGTCATTGAAGCCAAATCTCAATTCTAGTGTGGGCCGAATCCTTGTTAGCCGAAGGGATCTATTGTTAAGCCAGCGTGAGGGTGCACTTGGGGGCTGTTTGAATTCGGCTACTCATCAAGGTAAGGTGGTGGTAAGTATTCGGCCAAGGGGGCTATACTCATATATATTTTTTTTAGTAGTAGCCGATTCTAATAGTTGTATAACAGGGGTTACGACAGTTCAGGAGCAAGTGTAGCTTTCGAGATTTCGGTAAGTAAGGTAAAGGGACTTGTGATATTCGGCCACAAGGCCGTATTGGGTATATATTTGATAGCCATTTTGGACTGTGACCATTTAAGAGTTTTGGCAGTGATTAAGGAGCTTCCGGGATTTCAAGACTTTTTCGGTAAGGAGGTTAAGTTTTAGATATTTGGTTTAAGATTGCGTATATTGATAGTTAACGAAGTGTTTTGATTAAGTGCCATCGATGGATGCGAATACCAGCCAAGGAGGACAAGGGAAAGCCCCTATCCCGAAGTTTAAGAAAAGAGCATCTCAATGTTCGGGATTGGCCAGGGGTGTGGGCAAAGAGGAGAAAACTATAGGCAGATAGTCGTAGTCTCGCTAAACGATAGCGTCGGGATCGAGGGTCTAGAGCTTGGTTATAAGTGTGTAGCTAGCCCTCGCTTCCGGATTCATATTTGCATGTGTAATTTACTAACAAGTGCGGTGATAAGTGTGATATTGATACCCTTCAAGGGTATGACGATGACCAGGTTAGTATCAAAGCTATTGAAATATGATCATTGGCTTGTATGTAGTATGCTTATGGTTATGAATAACATGTGCATGCATCATCATGGCACTATTTTATGTTGCATGTGCATGGGTGGGTTATGAAAGAAGGTGCAGGTGTACTTGAGTGCGTGGTTTGATGAGTAGCTATGTGCCTCATCGTGATTGATATCGCTATGTGCCATATCGTGGATTGATGAGTGACTATGTGTCCCATCGTGATTTTGGTGTTAGCTACGGCTACATCGTGGATTGGTGCTGACTGAGGTCGCGTTGTGGATTTTGTGCTTAATTGCACGTGGATGGCATTGAATGCCTTTGTGGAGTTAAAAGGAGAGGGTGATTTAAATCCCCTGGTGTGTGGTAGGCTAGATAAGGGGGTGTGTGGAGGATGGACCTTAAGCTTGGGTCGGGTTTCATTATTGCATAATTGTGGTATGTGAATACATGTGATTGTGGACTTAAAATGAAAAATGGGCTAAGCCCAGTATGTGAAGGGTATGTGGTTAATTACGGTTACACAGTAAGCGTTATGAGTATGGGCCAAGCCGAATGTGATATGATCTGAACATGATATATGATATCTGATGCATGGGTTGTTATGTGGTTAGCATGTGGGTGGAACCCAGTGGTTAATTACACACTGAGTCTGTGTGACTCATCCAACTTCTTAAACATCGCAGGTGATTCATGATTAATGGACCGGGTTGGAGTGGATTCAAAGGTGGCCATGCAGAAGAAGATTTTCATCTGAAGTTGTTTTTCTTTATTTAATAGAATTTATCATTTCAGATATTTTAAGTTTTTGAATAAGTTTTTATTGTAATAAGGCCCAATTAAATTATTTGAGTATTTATGTTATGTTAAAACAAAATGACGATTAAACTATTAGTTTGAAATCAGTTTATTTTCGGCAAACTATATCTTAAAACATAAATTAAGGTTTTAATTCGGATATTTTATATCAAACTTATATTATTCAATCATTTTTATATGGACATGATTTTTTGAATAAGTGCAAAATTTTCAAGTTCCACCACAAGTAGGAATATTTTTAAACATTTTTCCACAGTGACATACCGGATTCGATCAGGACTTATGGGCCGGGTTTGGGGTGTTACAGTTCTAAATTTTTGAATATTTGAAATCTATGATTGTGTGTAACATCTTGAGTTAATGGGCCTGTGCATTTTGTGTGTTGATGGTTTAAAGTATTAAATTGAGGGTTGAGGGTCCATATTGGGCTTAGGAATGGGCTGAGACCTCGATTAAATATTTTGTTTAGTCACCATAAGGTTTGTAGGTAGGTATCTGTGTTTAAAATATCAAGTTGGGCTTGTGACCCAAAGTAAGGTGGCGCTATAAAGGACCAAAGGGTGGCGCCACTAGTGGATGGAGAGGGCCTAAGTTTTGGTTACTTGGAGCCCAAGTTTTTGGGCCAAATTCGGCACTTAAAGGAAGCAAGGGGGGACGGCATCAAGGCTATCAAATAGGGAGTTAAATGAATTAAATAATTTGAATAATTGAGAGATAATGAGCTGATAAAAGAAGGAAGAATTGGTGCTAGCTAGGTCTCTCCTGGAGGGGTGGATAAGGTTAAGATAGAGAAGAAAGATAGGAGCTATCTTTAGAAGGTTAGTGTTAGCCGAGATTGTGAAGAGTTGGAAAGGAGAGAGGCATTCGGTCTTGGCTTTAGGAGGGTGTGCCAAAATTTTAAAGGCCATCTTAAGCATTTGTTTTCTTTCTTTTCTCATCTTCACTCTTCAAAAGTCGAAATCACCACTTCCCTCTCCCTTTTCTTTTTCTTTGAAACCTCCTTCTAGCCGAATCTTTTGATCTTCATTATTATTCATCTCCCATTCACTAAAACCCAAAACTACACCCTCATTCCCTTCCATAGCCGAAATCTCCAAAAGTTCAGCCCCTTTTCCCGAAGTCTCACCATAGCCGAATCATCATCCCAGGGTTGGTAAGTTCTCTGACGATTTCCTCTCTGCTATCTCTTTTCTTTCTCATCCTTATTTTTAACCAAATCACTTGCTTTATGTCTTGATGGATGGTTCTTTTCTTCTCACTCTTCATTCCTTGAAGCTGAATCCTCTCTGTGGTGTCTGCTTGTGTCGTATTTTAAAGAAAACTAAAAGGGTTCAACCAACGTTTTGGCCAAGTTCGTTAACTCTGGGATTCAACCGATTTAGTGAGTGTTTGCTCAGCAGAATAGTGGTCTGATAGTCACGATTCTGGCTAGGGAGAGCGTTGACCTCGGTAGTATAGTGTTAAGTGCAATCAGGTGTGTAACTTCTCACACCATTTAGATTGTTTGTTAGTATAGGTATATAAATCTATTTATATTCTGTTAAATGTTGAAATCCTGGCAAGGCTGATGAAAACCCTTAGAGGGTAAAGGCGATTCACCAGGTTAGTGATTTCTGCCATTCTTAAGTGAATGTTACTGTTAAATTGATAGGATACACATGCATGCCGATTTCTATTTTTGTTTGGGGTTTGGTGATTGATGAAAGGGAAAGTGTTCTGTTGTAGTGGTTCTGCCACAATCTGTTGTAGTGGCACTACCACGATCTGTTCTGGTGACTATGTCACAATTCTGACGATGAGCAGCTAACTGCAGCATGACTGCCATCAATGGTGTGTAGCGATGTGGGTTGATTGTAAAAATCCCCAATGGTGTGATTGGTAGGTAAGGGTGGTGTGTAGCGGATGGAAACTTAGGATTGGGATGGGTTTTGTGTAATTTCTGTTATAAGATATTCTGTTATTCTGCTCTGTGGGGCTAAGGCCCAGTCTGATGGTGCACGAGGGATTGCACACTGAGTCTTGTGACTCACCCGTTGTTTAACATTTTTTTACAAGTAGCACTTAGTGCAAACGACCGGGCTGGAGAGGAGTGCAAGGTGGCCATGTAGGAGTTATTTTGATTCAATAAAGGACACAGTTAAATTACTTATCTTTAATACTTTTAGTTATCTTGGGTTTTATATATCATTGTAATAAGGCCACGGCTATTCGCTTTATATTTTCGATTTTTGGGCTTTATTTTTAGACACTTAAATTATATGTAGAATTGGAGTTAAGGCTTGTACTAAAATAATAAAAAAAACAAAGGTAGAATTTTGGTTTCCATTCATTAAGGCTTTTAAGTTAAAATTTATATCTTTTATAAATTATCAAATTTTTAAGTTTTCCGGTATAAATGTTTAAACTCAACAAAAGTTTTCCAAAAATGCGACATGTTTTATAAAATCTTCTTAGTGACATGCCAGATTCGGTCGTGGTGTTTGGGCTGAGTTTAGGGTGTTACAAATTGGTATCAGAGCCAGGTTCAAAACTCAGCTTTAGGGTTTTAGGCTCAAAACGTTTTCTAAAGATAAGTTTTGGAAACATACATGTTTATAAATGATACAGGATGGTTTTCTCGGCATGGCAGCTGTGTCTCTGGCCCAAGTCCTCCAGGTAAGTATTCTGAACTCACTGTGTGTTATATAGGTATGTGGGCTTGATGGGCTTTATGGGACGTAGATTATTTTAATTAGAATTGATGGACTTTAGGCTTAGCTTAAACAAATCTTTACACCTCATAAGACTTAATTTCCCTAATTAAACATGTCTATGAGCAAGTCACAGGGTTAAGGTGTGGAAACAAGTATACGCATGTCTAGAATTGGATCCAGGAAGAGCTTGGTATTTAAGCAGTCCTAGTGACTCACCTCCTCTTTTCTGGAATCCTACCTGGTGCGTAGTGACTGTTCACCTTAGCCACAATGACTTGTTGACAGGCTAAAATTTATAACTAAAACCCGAAAGGGACCAGTACCCTATTTTTGTAAAATTGCTTGTATGACCTTGATTTTTTGTAAATTATCCCAAAAACCCTAGGTTGAGGAAATTTACCGAGATACCCTTGATATTGCAAAATTATCGAAATAGCCCTATTTTGTAAAATCACCAAGACACCTTATTTTGAAAAATTATGAAAATACCCTTGGGTAGTGAAAAGATGTAAATACCCCTAGGTGATGAATGTAAGTTTATGGATGCTATTTGTATGATCGAATGGGAACTCTAGAACTAGGAAAGACTGATTTGAGAACTGAACTTGTAGATAGAATCCGAATTCGAAAGAACTATTGTTAAAATTACTTTCCATAAGACTGTCCGTATTAATCAGTGGGAGAAAGAATTATTAATTCATAAAATTTCTAATCAGATAAACATCGATCGGAAGAATGAGTACAAAGGGTCGAGGACGTCCGTCGCATGGTCGTGGTAGGGGTAGGATGACCGTGTCAGAGCCAGTAGGGTCTGGCCACGGGTCAGGAAATGAGATGCTAGATCTGCCAGTTGTGGAGGGAGAATTTCAAGACCAGACGGCCGGAGATGATGCAGTATCTCAGGCAATGTTGAGAGTCCTTGAGAGAGTTGCTAGGGCAGGCACGAGATCAGGAGCTCGAAAATCTGTGTCTGAACGACTCTTAGCCAACAGAGCAGAGATGTTTAGGGGAGTTTCTGGCATAGCCCCTAACACAGCTGGGTATTGGTTAGAGGCGAGTAAGCGCATAATGGATGACCTAGACTTCACTATGGAGGAGAAATTGAAAGGGGTCGTGTCTCTTCTTCGAGACGAGGCTTACCAGTGGTGGCTCACGGTAAAGGAGGGTACTATTATGGATCGGATCGATTGGGATTTCTTTAGGGCATCATTTCAGGGAAAGTATGTCAGGGCCAGTTATGTGGATGCGTAGAGGAAGGCATTTTGGGGTTCACGAGTGGTTCACAAGTATGTCAAAAATGATATTACGTGTAAATTCATTTTGGGATGGTATAGGTATATACTTGAGGCTCATATCTATTAAATGCTTGAAATGATGAATATGAGATAAGTTTTATGATGGAATGCGTTATGATTATTAGACCATGGTAATTGTACATTTAATTATGTTATATTATTTGAATGCTATGTGCATGGTAAGGGTGCTTATTTCTTACATACAAGCTTACTAAGATATATAGCTTACTCTTCTTCCTTTCCTTTGTCTTATAGTGTCACCAAGCTAGCTTGAGTTGCGGAGATTGTCAGAGATCCATACACACTATCAACAATTATTTTGGTATCAATGAATTCAACATTTTAAGTTATGGCATGTATAGGGGAATTGGCCTTTTTGTTATGTGTCATAATTGATTTGGCCAGATATGTTGGCCTATGTTGATTAGAAGTTCATTTTGTATAAGGCCATTTGAAATTGGCTAACATTGGTATAAGTATATTCATATGATGATGCCTTTCACGAATGTGGAAACTTGCATAATTTTAGTTGGTAAGTTATGTGATGCTTATGTATGGTAGATATTTGCATATGAATGATGTGTTGATGTCTTGTTTGTGGATGATTTGGTTGTATGTATAAGCTTGAATTGGTACTATGTTATGTTATGTAGGTGCGTGCATTAAAAGGGTAGCAAATGGCTTGGTAAATATTCTTCTTTTTGTCCATACGGGTGGACACACAGGCATGTTTCTAGGCTGTGCGTGATGCACGGTCTGCCCCACGGGCATGTAGTTCAGCCGTGTGTCCCCAGCACCTTAATTGTTAAAAAATAGAATGTCTAAAATTGAGCACAGGCAGAGACATGGGTGTGTGTCTCGACTGTGTGTGCTACACGGCCTCGAACACGTGCATGTGCCCTAGCTGTGTGAAGTCTGCACCTATTTTATGAAAAATTATGAAACTTAAATCGACCACACGGCCTAGCACACGGGCGTGCGGCACGCCCGTGTGGTACAAGTCAGAGAGCTCCCTAAATTGAACACGGCCTGTAGCACGAGCGTGTCTAAGGGTCACACAGATGTGTCCCTTAAACCACACGAGCGTGTAACCCCTGTAACATGAAATTTTTTTTCTAAGTTTTGTAAAATTTTTTAAAGTCCTCAGTTTAGTCCCGAACCACTTCTAAATCATGATTTGGGCTTTGTAGGCTTGTATAAAGGACTTTATGATTGGATATGAATGGTTTTAATTTGGGCAAAAATTTATGACTTGAAATTTTATGAATGCTTATGTTATAAGTCTGATAATGCCTCGAGTCTTGTTTCGGCGTTGAATACGGATAAAAGGTGTTTTATTTAGTTGTATCAGAGCTACAGTTTATCAATTCTCGGACAAACTTAGCTGGTGTAAGAGTCTAGCTATACATTCCATAAATAAGCTGTGATAATGTGATGACTCTTGACAACTTTAAATTATGTTTTCATATAGTAAATGGATCCCAATCGAGCAGAAGCTAATGACGTAGAAAGTAATGCACCGGCTCCCACCCAAGGGGCAGCGCTGTCTAAAAATAGACTTGTCACGGTTAGTCTGAGAGGAGGAGAAGGGGCTAGGGAAGCCTTTCTCCACATGATGAACCAGTGGTATTCAGGGTTTGTTCGAACAAATCTGAATGTTAACATCCTCCACCCCCTCCTTATTCCTAATCGATTCCGTAGCTCTATAAGATTTGTAATTTATGAGGTTGAGTAAGCCTCCGATTGATAAGATTCGAAAGCATGGGGCTGAAAATTTTAGAGCAAATGTTGATGATAATCCTAAAAGAGCAGAATTCTGGCTCAAAAACTCCATCAGGGTATTTGATGAACTGTCATGCACACCGGATGAATGTCTAAAATGTGCTGTGTCACTTTTGAGAGATTCAGCATACCATTGGTGGAAAATTCTTGTATCAGTAGTACCAAGAGAGAGGGTTAGTTGTAGATTCTTCCAAGATGAGTTTAGGAAGAAATATATCAGCCAACGGTTTATTGATCAGAAACGTAAGAATTTTTTAGAGCTGAAACAGGGCCAAATGATAGTAACCGAGTATAAGTGAGAGTTTGTTAGGCTCAGTAAGTACGCTCAAGGATGTGCTTCCACCGAGGATATCATGTGCAAAAGGTTCGAAGATGGGTTGAATGAGGATATCTGATTGTTAGTTGGAGTTCTAGAGCTGAAGAAATTTGTGATGCTATTCGACCGAGCTTGTAAGGCTGAAGAATTAAGCAAAGAGAAAATGAAAGCTAAGTCTGAGGCTAGAGATGCAAGAAAAAGGCCGATGAGTCATTTCAATCTCTGTCTAAGAAATCGAGAGATTTGTATGCTCGTTAGAGTGATTCAGCTGGGTATTCCAACAGAGATCATTGGAAGCAATACTCGGGTTTTAAAGCCCAAACCACATCAGTAGCGAGCATTGGTAACGCTAGGTCTAGTAGGCCTGAATGTCAACACTATGTCAGACGACATCCCTGTAATATCCCGTGTTAAGGGGTTAATTTATTTTTGGCATTGTTGCATGATTATTGGTGAGCTATTATGTTGTTTGCATGGTTTTGGGGCTTAGATGAAGGCTAGGAGTGTGCCTCGAGTAGGTGGAAAATTTTGTTTTGGGCTTTGGGGATAGGAGTCAAGGAGATAGGCTTTTAATTAAATTAAGTGAATTTAAAGCACAAATGAGGAGCTAGCAAAGTGGCAAGCATGGCCACATGGAGAGTGTGTGTGGCGCCATCTACAAGGGGAGGTCTTGTGTTCAAGTCATGAGAATCCCACCCCTTTGGCTCCCATTTTGACGGCATGGAGGAAGAGGTAGAAGGCAACTTGAACTCTAGCTTGGACTTAGTCTTCACATTCAAAAGAGGGGTGGAGAGTGAAAGTAGGAGGAGACTTGGTCATGGGATTTGAATTGGTGGGTGGGAGTAAATGGGGAGTTTTGGCGGATTTGGTGAGAGTTTGGGGAAAGGGATGTGTGGCGGTTGGTAATTGGAGTGAGTCAAATTGCCTTTTGGCATGTGTAATTTTAGGTCACTTGCAATAGCCTAAGTTGAATCTCTTTGTTCTTTTTTCATTTTGGAAGTTTAACCCAAGTGCTCTCATCTTTGCCGAAATTTCTTTTGGCTTTGGTGTCCTTTTTTCCTACCTTTCGGTCAAAGCTCTTTTGGGTAAGCAAGTTTCTCCTAGTCAAAAACGAGCCAAAATTTGCAAGACACTTCTTCTTCTTCTTTTTTTTTTTCACCAGAGTAGAATGCTCAAGGAGCTTTTCGACAAAAATTGTTTTGCATCTCTAAACTTGGTGAGCCGAGAGTTCTTTTGCATTTCTCTTCTATTCTTTTTTTTGTACTTGAACAAAGCCACCCTAGTATCCCTTTTCAAATTCTTTTCTCTTTTCTTTCACACAAAACCGAAAGCTATATTCATCCATTCATCTTTTCTTTATTTTTCTTTCTTTGTCAAAACCTATTAGTCGACCTTACTACCACCCTTGCCGCTTTTCCTTCTTTGTTTTTCTCTAAAGCTCTTCTTTTCTTGATCAAGGGTGCTAATAAACTCCACTCCCCAAACCCCTTTTTCTTTGCTTCTTTTCATTCAAACCGAAGGTGACCCTCCATTCATCTTTTCTTTACTTTCGTTTCTTTTCCAAAACCTCGCTATGAATCCTTTTCCTCTCTTAGTAGTTGGTAGGCCGATTATTGGTGGTTGTTAGGTGCTGGTTTCCAATCGCTTGGTAGTGGGTAAGTGTTACGAATGGCCATTTCTTTCTCTCGTATTTTACCAATTCTTGGTATGTTAAGGGTCGATATCGGTATGGGTTAAAAAGGTGTTAACTTTTGTTTAATCTTTTCAGATAGGGTCTTTGGACTTTGGAAATAATCAAGAGGAGTCTTCCAACTCTTTTAGCCGATTGTTAAGTGGTGGTAAGAGGAGTATTTTGTTAGTCCATTCTTTAGCCTCGTAAAGCAAGTCTCAATGGATTAATGGATTTTCTTTTAGGTGGAGGCCGCTTGTAAAAGAGAAACCTTTGTGGTTCGAGTTTGGTAGGAAGCCAAACGCTTGCAAGGTAAGGACTATTTGATAAACCCTTTTGGTTTAATGCTTGTGGCGAATGGTATGATGGTTAATCCATTTGTTGGCCGATTGTAGGATTCGAGTTGTAGAAGTGATCGAGGGACGTAAATCGATTTTAGGGATTAATACCTTTGCTAATTGGTGTGTAAACTAACACAATCGCCTTAACTTAATAATGTGATAACTGTTGTGTAAGTGAAACAAGGCGATTGATTATCTCGATACCCATTGAGGTATGGATACGGATTTCGTAAGTCCGCTTCATTATGAGTTATGTGATGATGATGATATCATGATTGTTGATACTTTGAGATGCCATATTAAGCATGTGAGCATGATAGCATGATTGCACGATTTTGCATCTAGTATGTTATGTGTTTGGGTGATATGAGAGGAGGGGAGTATGATATCCGTGTCTTTGGGACACTGTGTCTTTGGGACACCGAGGTTTGGCACCTCCAAAGGTTTGGTACCACAATGATATTTTGTGACTTTGGGTCACCAGAGGTTTGGCACCTCGGCCGTCTCGTCCCGTGGCTTAGTACCACAATGGGTTGGCCCCACGCTTGATTATACGGATTGACGCCAAGTGATTTGGTATCACACGATGGGTTGGCCCCATCATCGGATTTGTGACTACGGCCACCAAAGTGATTTGGTATCACATTGTGTCTTTGGGACACCGAGGTTTGGCACCTCATTGCGACTCGTCCCCGTGGTTTAACACCACCGTGGGTTGGCCCCACTTTTGAGATATGGGATCGTCTGCTAGTGATTTGGTATCACACGATGGGTTGGCCCCATTATTGGATTATTTGTGACTTCGGGTCACCAGTGGTTTGGTACCACATTATGGATATCGTGACTTTGGGTCACCAGTGGTTTGGCACCACCAGTGGTTTGGTACCACACGGGGTAGAAAAGGCGATATGGTTGGTTAGGATTGGGTGCATGACTTGCATTATTTTGATATGATATGTGTGTTGGCATGTTATGCCTGGAGAGGATTTATGCACCTAGTCTTGCGACTCACTCTCTCCTTTGACTTTTCAGTGACACTTAGACGCGACATGGAGCCGGATGGACTCGAGGTGCTCATGCCATACCGAAATAAAGATTTGCTCGCACCTTTAAGAAATTTGGTACTTAAGTTTTATTATTACTATTTGGTTTTATTTGGGTTGTAAATGGCCTTTTTAAATTATGTTTTGTTTACGATTAAGTTGGATTTATAATATGCTTTAACAAACTACTTGAGTTAAAATGTGCTAAAACTTGGAAAGATAACGATTTCAAAAGTGCAAAAAGCGATGTTTTAAACTATACCATCGGGTATCATACTATAACTTGGGATAAAATGAACTTAAAAGGTTTTCTAACTTAAATATGATTTTTTTTTCTACTAAGTCATAAATGTTTTAGTAACAATAAGAAATAACTTAAGCTTCAAAACGAAATAAACTAGTTTTACCTACACATCGGATTACTTTTCAAAACTTTCTGGGTTTTCAAATACATCATCGACTTTTAATCCAAACCTAATCGGAGTTTTCCTCAAATACAAAATTTCGCTAAGCGTTTTCACCAAACTGCTAGACTTCAACCTAAACCACCCAAAACCTTTTCCCTGTAGCATACCGTATTCTATTCGTGGTGTATTGACCGGGTTTGGGGTGTTGCAATTGTGGTATCAGAGCCTAGGTTCAAAAGCTCGGCTGTGGGCCCGAGGCCCAAAATGTTTTAAAACTATAGTTTTCAAGTATTCGCTTTAAAGTATGGTTTGAAAGGCATGACACCGAGTCTCCCTGCACTGTTCGCCTTGTAAGTACCTGTACTATTTGTTGTGATATTGATTGATATGATTGGTGGCTAGTAAGATTACTTTAGAGATGAAACTAATAGGACTCAGGACTCGCAAAACAAAGCTTCATTAAAATTCATAAGACTTTGCTTTAAACACGTGGAATAATGACCGATACATAAAAATTTTTTAATCGACGAGATTTAGTCATGAGTACCGAGGTGGACGGGTCGTGGACGTGGTCGCAGAGATGACCTGCTTCGAGCCCGTGAGGTTCGGGTCGTGGTTCGAGAATGAGGTACTTGCCCGCCACCACCGGAGGTGGTGAGTTCGGTGAATGCATCGCGATGACGCAAAGGTCACAAAGCGATGTCGCTGGGTTTTGGAAAGGGTAGTTGGAGTAGGTGGAGGCGAGAGCTAGGAAATCATGCTCGAGCGACTTCGCAAATGGGGTGAATTCTTTCGGTGTCTCTCGGTGTTGCTCCAGCATCGCCGAGTATTGGCCGGAAGCTTACGTAACGGATCATGGATTTATCCGACCTAACCAATCAAGAGAAATTAAAGGGATTGTATCCTCCGGATGAGTCATACCAAATGGTGGCTCACGGTCCGTGATAAATACCGCAATCAAGATCTCGACATGGGACTATTTTCGGCCGCTATCGTAAAAGTACGCTTGAGCTAACTACATAAATGAGCAGAAAAGCATTTCGAGGTTAGTCTAGGGAGCAAATCGTGGCTCGAGTACGAGGCGTAATTTTTGAAATGAGTCTGGTATGCCGGGTATGGTGGCTACCGAGCATGAGAGGTGCGCTTCGCTTCGAGGATGGCCCGAGACGAACTAAGGTTGATAATTGCGCCAAAGCAGGAGCGTGAATTTGCGTTCGGCTGAAAAGGCGAAGGTTGCCGAGGGCATTAAAGAGTCTCGCGAGGCGTGGTATGGATAGAAACCGCCATAAACGGAGTTTTGGATCTTCCGGTCGCCTGCAATCGCAAAAGGGCTAGACCGAGGAGTCTGAATCACGGTAGGTTTGTTGTCGCTAGGCGTTGACCGCCGCAGGTAACCGCTGTGGAAAGGCTCACCGGGAGGATGTTGGACCGATGGCGAGGTCGCTTTGAGTGTGGCTCGTTGGACCGTGTGAGGGACCGTCCGCCAAGTTGGCTAGGATTCACCCGAGAATCGTGGTCGACTCAAGATGTAAATAATGGACCACCGTCGCAGGGGCCGAGGTAATGGCGCAGGAGGTAATACAGTGTCGGGGCCGTGGAGCACCGGGTAGAGGTGCGAGTAGTTCGAGGCCGCATACGGACTAGTGTATGCCGCGAGGCGCCGAGAGAGGAGGCGACGACCGGACGCCACACGCAGACGTTTTTAATATTTGGTTCTCCATTTATCGCTTTAATTGATGTGGGTTCAACACATTCAGTATGTTGCAAGTAGTATAGTGAAGACCATGGATTTAGACTCGAGGTATCTTCAGGCGATGACCGTAATAAGCCCCTCTAGGTCACTCAGTAGTGGTAGATAAACCGTATAGAGACGCACTTCTAGAACTCCAAGGGTAATATTTGAGGTCGATCCGATGGAACCGCCATTCGGGAGTTCAATCTAATTTCTGAATGGATGGCTGGGTAAGTATCAAAGGGTTGATCATGCACTAAGCGCATGGTTCTCGAAAGCACACCGAGGTGAGGAAGTAGTTCTAATTCAGTAATAGGAGAAATTATCCGTCTAATGTGGTATCTGCCTCAAAGCCGAGAAAATGGTCGTAAAGGGTCATAAGCATATATGGTGCATGTGTATGCCTTGGAGGCTAAGGAGTTCTGTCAGGAGACCGTTTTGACAGCTAGGAATTTGGGGATGTGTTTCGAGGAGCTTCCTGTTTGCCACCGACGGAGGTAGAATTTAATAGATTCATATCTTAATCGCGCCAAGATCCATTGTTCGCATGTGATGGCACCTAAAGAGTTAGTGGAGCTTAAGGCTCAAATCCAGAGTTATTGGACCGAGGCTTTATCGTGCCAAGTATTTCGCCATGGGGAGCGCCTTTGATTTTGTAAAGAAGAAAGATGGTACTATGCGGATGTGTATAGACTACGCCAACTAATAAGTCGACGATCAAAAACAAGTATCCACTACCCTGACGAGATGACTTGTTTGATCACCAAGGGCGCGGCGGTTTTCTCAAGATCGACTTTAAGGTCCTGGGTATCACCGCTAAAGGTGAAGGAGGCGATATCTCAGAAACGGCATTTGTGACCGGTATGGGCACTTCGAGTTCTTAGTTATGCCGCTCGGGTTGACTAACGCGCTACCGCCTTCATGGATCTCGATGAATGTGGTGTTCCAAAGATTCAGATCGGTTCGTGGTGGTTTTTATCGACGACATCTTGGTATACTCAAGGATCGAGGAAGAGCATGATGCTCATTTACGGTGGTATTGCGATTCTAAGGAGAAACAAATGGCGCGAAGTTCAAGAATGCGAAGTTCGCTCGTGGAGGTGACATTCTTGGGTCATGTAGTGTCGGCCGAGGGATTAGAGTGGACCCCGCAAGATAGAAGCGGTTTTGGATTGGAAGCACTTAAGTCAAGAGCTGAGATTCGGAGTTTTCGGGTTGGCGGATACTACCAAGATTTGCAGAGGGTTTCTCGTTAATTGCAAAGACCGATGACCAAATTATTGAGAAAGGGAGTTCCGCTTATTTGGACCGAGAAGCAACAAGAGAGCTTCGATAAGTTGAAGAAGATTTTGACGAAGTCCTGCTCTAATTCAACCCGAGGTCGGTAAGGAATTCATAAGGTGTACTACGATGCATCACATCTGTGCTTGGGTTGTGTCGATGCAGAAGGGAAGGTGGTGGCTTACGATCCCGGCATACCGAGGCCACATGAGGTAAATTATCCCACGACGATCCGGAGTTAGCATGTAGTATTTGCCTCAAAGATATGGAGGCATTACTTGTAACGGAGAAAGATCGATAGTCTACACTGACCATAAGAGTCAAGTACCTTCCGACTCGTAAAGACTTGAATCGAGATGTACCGATGGATTGAGTCACCGAAAGACTCACGATTGCTCAATTGAGTATCATCCGCAAGGCTAACGCCAGGCGCATTTATTGAGCCGTAAGGTTGTTTCGCATTTGAGAGCGTTGTTTGCCCACTTGAGTTTGTATGATGACGGAGTATTCGGGAGAGCTGCAGTTGCCTACTTGGGTTGAGCGGATCGTAGGGAAACAGCTTGTTGGATGAGGTTCTCGAAAGCAGAGGACACAAGTGCGTAATAATGGTTTGAAGGGTTATAGCTTGTCCGGTGATGGGGTACCGTGTGTTTTCGGGGAAGGCTTGTATGCCAAGAGATTCCGAAGTTAAGGCAAAAGATTCTTCAGATGCACATAGCCCCCTACGCTATGCATCCCGGAGGCAAAGAAATGTATAGGGGCCTCGGAGAATAGTTCGTGGCCGGGTCCAAAAAGGAGGTGACCGAAGTTTGTGGGTAGATGTCCGACTTGTCGCCAGTCAAGGCCGAGCATCGCTGTCAGTTCTGGTTGCTTCAAACCAATGAAGATTCCACAAGGAAGTGGGAAAGAATAACTATGGATTTCTGCTGATTACCGCTACACCGAGCAAGAAGGATTCACTGTGTATTGTGGATCTACCGACTAAATCAAATTTCACTTTATTCCGTGAGGTGGATTACTCACCGCAGAGGTTGGCAAAGTCAGATGTATCGTAGATAGTGAGACGCGACGGTGCGGCTCGATCATCTCTGATAGGATCCAGATTCACGCTAAGGTTCCGAAGGCGCTGCATCGAGTTCTGGGTACACTGCTAGATTTCAAGACAAGATTTCATCCGCAAATCGACTGGACAATGGAAAGGGTTATATAGATCTTGGAGGATATGCTACGAGGTGTGTTTTGGACTTGTGGGTAGCCGAGGAGTATCTACCGTTAGCTGAATTCGCCACAACAACAAAGCCTATCAAGCGAGCATCAAGATGGCACCTTATGAGGCATTGTATTGTAGGAAGTGTCGCTCACCTACTTGTTGGACTGAGTTAAGTGAACGCCGCTATTGGGACCAGAGTTGGTTGCCGAGACCAAGACAAGGTTGTTGATTCAGCTCGATTGAAGGAAGTTTCTGCACCCAGAAGTCCTATGCCGATCTTAAACGGAGAGATATTGAATTTGTCGTGGGAGATCGGGTTTTCCAAGGTCTCACCGTGGAAGAAAGTATTAAGGTTCGTGAAGAAAGGCAAGCTTAGTCCGAGGTTTATTAACAGAGTAATAAAATCGAGACGAGTGGGACCAGCTTGCATATCACCGAATTGCCCAGCAGAGCTAAGTCGATTCACGACGTGTTCCACGCTTCGATGCTTCGACGCTACTGCCCGATCCGCCACATGTGGTAAAAGAGAAGAGATCGAGGTAAACCCAGATATGACCATGGAGGAAGAGCTCGCATGATTTTAGATCGGGATGTGAAGGTTCTGCAGGAAGTCTGCGGCCTCCGTTAAGGTTCTTTGGTGGAATCATGGCGGAAGAAGCGACGGGGAACCCGAGGATATGATGAGACAAAGAATACCCCAACTCTTTTCGACTGTAATTTCGAGGTCGAAATTATTTTTAAGGGGGTAGAATCGTAATATCCCGTGTTAAGGGGTTAATTTATTTTTGGCATTGTTGCATGATTATTGGTGAGCTATTATGTTGTTTGCATGGTTTCGGGCTTAGATGAAGGCTAGGAGTGTGCCCGAGTAGGTGGAAAAATTTTTGTTTTGGGCTTTAGGATAGGAGTCAAGGAGATGGGGCTTTAATTAAATTAAATGAATTTAAAGCACAAATGAGGAGCTAGCAAAGTGGCAAGCATGCGCCACATGGAGAGTGTGTGTGGCGCCATCTACAAGGGGAGGTCATGTGTTCAAGTCACGAGAATCCCACCCCTTTGGCTCCCATTTTGGACGGCATGGAGGAAGAGGTAGAAGGCAACTTGAACTCTAGCTTGGACTTAGTCTTCACATTCAAAAGAGGGTGGAGAGGAAAGTAGGAGGAGACTTGGTCATGGATTTGAATTGGTGGTGGGAGTAAATGGGGAGTTTTGACCGGATTTGGTGAGAGTTTGGGGAAAGGGGATGTGGTCGATTGGTAATTGGAGTGAGCCAAATTGCCTTTTGGCATGTGTAATTTTCGGTCACTTGCAATAGCCTGTCAATCTCTTTGTTCTATTTTTCATTTTGGAAGTCAACCCAAGTGCTCTCATCTTTACCAAATTTCTTTTGGCTTTGGTGTCCTTTTTCCTACCTTTCGTCAAAGCTCTTTGGGAAAGCAAGTTTCTCCTAGTCAAAACGAGCTAAAATTTGCAAGACACTTCTTCTTCTTCTTTTTTTTTTCACTAGAGCCGAATGCTCAAGGAGCTTTTCGACAAAAATTGTTTTGCATCTCTAAACTTGGTGAGCCGAGAGTTCTTTTGCATTTCTTCTATTCTTTTTTTGTACTTGAACAAAGCCGACCCTAGTATCCCTTTTCAAATTCTTTTCTCTCTTTTCTTTCACACAAAACCGAAAGCTATATTCATCCATTCATCTTTTCTTTATTTTTCTTCTTTGTCAAAACCTATTAGTCGTGACCTTACTACCACCCCTTGCAGTATTCCTTCTTTGTTTTTCTCTAAAGCTCTTCTTTTCTTGATCAAGGGTGCTAGCCAAACTCCACTCCCCAAACCCCTTTTTCTTTGCTTCTTTTCATTCAAAACCAAGGTGACCCTCCATTCATCTTTCTTTACTTTCGCTTTTTCCAAAACCTTGGCTATTTAATCCTTTTCCTCTTAGTAGTTGGTAGGCCGATTATTGGTGGTTGTTAGGTGCTGGTTTCAATCGCTTGGTAGTGGGTAAGTGTTGGCGAATGGCCATTTCTCTTTCTCTCGTATTTTACCAATTCTTGGTATGTTAAGGTCTGATATCGGATGCTAAAAGGTGTTAACTTTGTTTAATCTTTTCAGATAGGGTCTTTGGACTTTGGAAATAATCAAGAGGAGTCTTCCAACTCTTTAGCCGATTGTTAAGTGGTGGTAAGAGGAGTATTTTGTTAGTCCATTCTTTTAGCCTCGTTAAAGCAAGTCTCAATGGATTAATGGATTTTCTTTTTAGGTGGAGGCCGCTTGTAAAGAGAAACCTTTGTGGTTCGAGTTTGGTAGGAAGCCAAACGCTTGCAAGGTAAGGACTATTTGATAAACCCTTTTGGTTTAATGCTTGTGGTACGAATGGTATGATGGTTAATCCATTTGTTGGCCGATTGTAGGATTCGAGTTGTGAAGTGATCGAGGGACGTAAATCGATTTTAGGGATTAATACCTTTGCTAATTCGGTGTGTAAACCAACACACCGCCTTAACTTAATAATGTGATAACTCGTTGTGTAAGTGAAACAAAGGCGATTGATTATCTCGATACCCATTGAGGTATGGATACGGATTCGTAAGTCCGCTTCATTATGAGTTATGTGATGATGATGATATCATGATTGTTGATACTTTGAGATGCCATATTAAGCATGTGAGCATGATAGCATGATTGCAACGATTTTGCATCTAGTATGTTATGTGTTTGGGTGATATGAGAGGAGGGGAGTATGATATCCGTGTCTTTGGGACCTTTGTGTCTTTGGGACACCGTAGGTTTGGCACCTCCAAGTGGTTTGGTACCACAATGATATTTTGTGACTTTGGGTCACCAGAGGTTTGGCACCTCGGCCTCGCCCCGTGGCTTAGTACCACGATGGGTTGGCCCCACAGCTTGATTATAATGGATTGACGCCAGTGATTTGGTATCACACGATGGGTTGGCCCCATCATCGGATTTGTGACTACGGTCACCGTGATTTGGTATCACATTGTGTCTTTGGGACACTGAGGTTTGGCACCTCATTGCGACTCGTCCTGTGGTTTAACACCACCGTGGGTTGGCCCCACTTTTGAGATATGGGATCGCCTCGCTAGTGATTTGGTATCACACGATGGGTTGGCCCCATCATTGGATTATTTGTGACTTGGTCACCAGTGGTTTGGTACCACATTATGGATATCGTGACTTTGGGTCACTGGGTGGTTTGGCACCACCGGTGGTTTGGTACCACACGGGTAGAAAAGGCGATATGGTTGGTTAGGATTGGGTGCATGACTTGCATTATTTTGATATGATATGTGTTGGCATGTTATACCGGAGAGGATTTATGCACCGAGTCTTGCGACTCACTCTCTCCTTTGACTTTTCAGTGACACTTAGACGCGACATGGAGCCGGATGGACTCGAGGTGCTCATGCCATATCGAAATAAAGATTTGCTCTGACCTTTAAGAAATTTGGTACTTAAGTTTTATTATTACTATTTGGTTTTATTTGGGTTGTAAATGGCCTTTTTAAATTATGTTTTGTTTATTTATTGTTGATTTATAATATGCTTTAACAAACTACTTGAGTTAAAATGTGCTAAAACTTGGAAAGATAACGATTTCAAAAGTGCAAAAAGCTTATGTTTTAAACTATACCATCGGTATCATACTATAACTTGGGATAAAATGAACTTAAAAGGTTTTCTAACTTAAATATGATTTTTTTCTACTAAGTCATAAATGTTTTAGTAACAATAAGAAATAACTTAAGCTTCAAAACGAAATAAACTAGTTTTACCTACACATCAGACATTTTCAAAACTTTCCGGGTTTTCAAATACATCATCGACTTTTAATCGAAACCTAATCGAAGTTTTCCTCAAATACAAAATTTCGCTAAGCGCTTTTCACCAAACCTGCTAGATTTCAACCTAAACCACCCAAAACCTTTTCCTCAGTAGCATACCGTATTTGGCCGTGGTGTATTGACCGGGTTTGAGGTGTTACAATCCCAAATGAATGTAGAGTGAATAACTGGGCTTATTTTAAGTGTGGTTTTCAAGACCACTTTATTCGGGACTGCCCCGAGATGGCTGAGAAAGACAAGATTCAGAATGCAAAATCGGGCAACACTACCACTAGAGGGAGACCCTCGAGGAATACAGGGAATGCGACTAGCAGTAAAGGTGTGACGAAGGATTCAGCTGTGAGATCCAAAGCTAGAGCTCTTGCTAGAGCTTATGCCATACATACTCGTGAGGATGCATAATCTCCAGATGTAATTATTAGTACATTTTCTCTTTATGATACTAATGTTATTGCATTGATCAATCCTGGATTGACTCATTCTTATGTTTGTGTGAATTTGGTATCTAGTAAGAGTTTTCCTGTTGAGTTTACTGAGTTTGTGATTAAAGTGTCAAACCCCTTAGGCAAATATGTGCTAGTTGATAAAGTTTGCAAGAATTGTCCTTTGATAATTTGAGGTCACTATTTTTCGGCTGACTTAATGTTGTTGCCATTTGATGAATTTGACATTATTTTGGACATGGATTGGTTAACACTGCATGATGCGGTAGTAAATTGTAGACTGAAAACTATTGAATTGAAATGTGAAAATGGTAAGGTTATTCAGGTTAAAACCGATGAATCAAGTGAATTGCCTATTGTGATTTCTTGTATAGCTGCTCAGAGATACGTAAGAAAAGGTTGTGAAACTTATCTTACTTGTGTGTTGAATATGAAGATGTTTGAGTTGAAACTTGAATCAGTGCTGGTAGTCTGTGAATATCTGGATGTTTTTCTTTAAGAGTTGCCTGGGTTGCCACCGATTAGAGAAGTTGAGTTTGGTATTGATTTAGTGCCAGGGACTTCACCGATAGCGATTGCTCCATATAGGATGGCTCTGACTGAATTGAAAGAATTAAAAGCTCAATTGCAAGAGTTGACAGATAAGGGTTTTGCGAGACCGAATTTTTCTCCTTGGGGTGCTCCAGTGTTATTTGTAAAGAAGAAAGACGGATCTATGAGGCTTTCTATCAATTATCGATAGCTCAACAAGGTGACAATAAAGAACAAGTATCCTTTGCCAAGGATTGGTTACTTGTTTGATCAGTTAAAAGGAGCAACGGTATTCTCGAAGATTGATTTGAGATCTGACTACTGTCAGTTGAGAGTTAAAGAGTTGGATGAGCCGAAAACAGCTTTCAGGACAAGGTACATGCATTATGAATTTCTTGTTATGCCTATTGGATTAACTAATGTCCCTGATATTTTTATGGACTTGTTGATAGATTGATGAAATCGACTCATTTTATTTCAGCACGTACCGGCTTTTCACTTGATAAGCTAGTTGAATTGTATGTTGCTGAAATTGTTAGATTGCACAGAGTGCCTATTTCTATTATTTTGGATAGAGATTCGAGATTTACGTCTCGATTTTGGAAAATGTTGCAAGAAGCTTTGGGTACAAAATTGAATTTTAGCACCGCATTTCATCCACAAACCGATGGTCAATCTAAGAGAATGATTCAGGTACTCGAGGATGTGCTTCGCTATTTTGTATTAGAGTTCGAAGGTAGTTGGGAAAAATATCTACCTTTAGTCGAATTTGCTTATAACGATAGTTTTTTGTCAAGTATAAAGATGGCACCATATAAGGCATTTATAGCCGCAAGTGTCGAACTCCGTTTCAACTAGACCGAGCTCAGTGAGAGACAGCTTCACGGGGTCGATTTAGTTAAAGAAATCAAAGAAAAAGTAAAAGTAATTTGTGATTATTTGAAAGTAGCTTCGGATAGACAGAAGTCGTACGTGGATTTGAAACGAAAGGAAATTGAATTTCAAGTCGGTGATAAGGTATTCCTGAAAGTATCTCCGTGGAAGAAAATCCTTAGATTCGGTCGTAAGGGTAAACTGAGTCTGCATTTCATTGGTCTGTATGAGGTTATTGAAAGGATAGGGCCAATAGCATATCAGTTAGCTTTACCGACATAATTGGAAAATATCCATAATGTGTTTCATTTATCGATGTTACGAAATTATCGATCAAACCCTTCACATGTGATTTCTCCGACAGAGGTTGAGATTCGACCAGATATGACTTATGGTGAAGAACTGATCAAGATTTTGACCCGAGAAGTCAAATAGTTGAGAAATAAAATTATAGCTCTAGTGAAAATTTTATGGCAATGACATGGGGTCGAAGAGGCAATGTGGGAACCTAAGGATGCTATGAGAAAATAGTACCCAAACCTCTTTTCTTGTAAGATTTTCGGGGACGAAAATCCCTAAAAGGGGGGAGAGTTATAACAACCCAATTTTGGGTCTAGTAGGAACAGTGGTTTCGAGACCACAAATCCAATGCAAAAATATTTTTTATTATATTTTTATGGTCTACAGTTTTACGGAATGATTTTGTGAAATTTCGTTTGAAAATTTTGACGTTTGGGCACTCAATTTAGTTAAAGGGATTAAATTACAAAAAGTGTAAAACTTGAATTACATATATTAAAGGTGTCCAATTGCTATGAAATTTTAAATTGGAGGTCCTTAGATGGTAATTAGACCATTCTGTTTTAGTATGCACAAAAATGGGCATGGCTAGTGAAAAAAATTCAAAGTTAGGTGAAGGGCATTTTGGTAATCTAGTAATAAAGCCAAAATAACTAAATAAAAGGAAAAATTACAAAAAAACCCTCAACGTTTGGGGTTTTTGGTTTTGTGCTCTTGATCTTTTTATTTTTTGATTAACACCTTCAACATTACGATTTTTTAAGAAATCAACCCAGTTTTAATGGTCAACGTGAGTTGATCGTTAATCAAACTGTAGGTCAACATAATAACCCATGTAGCATGCCACATAAGCTCATGACATCATAGATGATGTCATCTATTTAACAAATTTTTTTTCTCTCATTTTCTCTTGCCAAACATATGGTTGCTGCCATTTTTTTCTCTCATTTTCTTTCTTGTCAAACATCATTTTTTCCTTCAAAACATATAGTTGGCTCATTTCATCTACAAGAATCTCTATAACCATGATTATAATCATGCTTTTGTGTAATTTTTGTAAACCCACACTACACTTTCAACTTAAAATCATTGTTTTTTCCCCCACTATTGGCTACCATCTTTTTCTCTCAATTTCTCTCTTTCCAAACACTATTTTTCTTAACAAAAAGACCTTTATGAGATTTACCACAGATAAAAAAATTGTTTAAGTCCTTAATCATAGCAAATTAGGGTTTACAACATTTAATAGTTGTGTTGCATTGTTTTTGCATGATTAATTGTCTTCCATGTTGTTCATTCTTAAGTAAATTGATAGTTTCTACTTTCTAAGCTTGGAAATGGTCGTTAGTCCAACAAAGTTTTGAAAATGAAGCTTGATTTTATTTAACTATTCTATTTTTTTTTGTTCTTGCCATTTAATAGTTCTGTTAACTTTTTTAATGATTAATTGTGTTCCAGGTTGCTCATTCTTATGCAAATTAATATTTTGTAAGATTGCAAATGGCCATTAGACCAACAAAGCTCTGCAAATCTCTCTTCAATCTGCATCCATGTCTTTCTCAGTTTGTCTTAGTTCACACAACCTCTTCTCTAAAAGCTATGGAATAAATTGTGAAAGCAGCTCTCAAAGCCAAAACCTATGAACTACTCCCCAACATTCTTGTTGCCTTAGAAAAATCGAGAAGGATTTAGAATCCTTTTTCATTTCTTTCTACCTTATCTTTGACGCTTAGAACCCAGATCATTGATGAAATCTTATAATCTTTTAAATCTATTTGGCCTCATTCTTGCCCCCAGAATGTGTATGATACACCCTTCAAATTTCTGACCCAATCCCTCTTTCACTTTCCGTGCTACAATGCACTCTTCGTTCTGGCTGTCTCCCTACTCCCCAGATAAAACTCCTTGTATTTGAAGCGTGGCTTAACTTCCGTGGCCATTCACAGCAGATGTCAGACAACCTTTTGTAGATGCAAGAAAATTGGTGTTTGGTAAGAGAGAAAATGAGAGGAAAAAAATGGCAGCAACCACGTGTTTGACAAGAGAGAAAATGAGAGAAAAAATTTTGTTTAATAGATGACATCATTTATGGCATCGTGCACTTATGTGGCATACTACATGGGCTATTATGTTGACCTACAATTTGATTAACGGTCAACTCATGTTGACCATTAAAACTGGGCTGATTTCTTAAAAAATCATAATGTTGAGGGTGTCAATCAAAAAATAAAAAGGTCAAGGGCACAAAACCATAAGCCCCCAAACGTTGAGGGTTTTTTTTTTTTGCAATTATGCCTAAATAAAAGATGTCATCTTCCTCAAATTAGTCCCCATGGCCCAAATTCACAAGGAGAAGACATAACTAGGGTTTGTTCATCTTTCAAGCTCGATTGTAAGTCTGTTCTAGCCACGTTTTTAATGATTTTTATGTTTTTGAGAACCTTGTAACCTAATCTAGCTATTTCAAGGACTAATTTGAAAATATGTCAAAGTCTAAAATTTTTCCCATGTTAGATATTTGTATATTTTGATGTCTAATGGTAGATTATGTATGTTTGATGGTAGATAAACAACTTTTACTAAGTGATTTTTGATGAAAATACCTAAAATGATCTATTTGTGAAAGTTGCAAAATTTGTAGTAGAAGTGTGATTTAATGAAGAATGTGGGCTTTTATGAGTATGAAAATGGTTTGACTAGGCTAGGTTTTGAAGAAATTGACTATATTTCATTTGACGAGCCTAAGGACTAAAATGTAAAAAGTTGAAAAATTAAGGGCAAAAATGTAATTTTTTCATAATGTATTTTTGGACTAAATTGAATAATGTGATAATTGAATAAGTTAAATTTGATGTTATAGATCAAGAAAGACGAGGTTTTGACCTAGACTAGGGAAAGAACAAAGTTGTTGACTAAATTGAACTATTAGCCATTTTGTACCGAGGTAAGTTCGTATATTAAAAATAAGCTTTAGAATAATTGTATTTAAATGTTTTAATATTGCATGAATTGTATGTTTGATTTTGTAAATGATTACAATTCTACGAATGAGTCTGAACACGAATCGACAAGCAATAAATCCCGTTTGAACCTTAGGAATAAGGTAGGGTACAAGTGACATGTCACTAGGGTTAGTATGTGTTATGTGACTATGTGATCAGGGTGCTGGTCTTGTACGTCCTACTGGTGGTTGGGTATACCGGAATATGTTGCGGATACTTGACAGCTTGTGTAAGCAGCACCGCGTAGCTACATTTTGACTAATAGCTTGTGTGAGCAGGCCCGTTGATAGCTCGAGTGCGAGCAACTATGTGATATGAGATTGAGGTAGCATTGGCTACATTTGTGGCACTTAGTGTGCAAGAATCTCGAGTATCCGACAGTATTATTCTGAGTGGTTCACGAGTATGTCAAAGATGAAGTTATGTGTAAATTCATTTTGAGATGGTACATGTATGTACTTGAAGCTCATATCTATTAAATGATTGAAATGATGAATATGAGGTAAGTTTTGTGATGGAATAAGTTATGATTATGAGACCATGGAAATTTTACATTTAATTATATTATATTATTTGAATGTTATGTGCATGGTAAGGTTGCTTATTTCTTGCATACGAGCTTACTAAGCTATATAACTTACTCCCTTTCCTTTCCCTTGTCTTATAGTGTCACCAAGCTAGCTCAAGTTGCGGAGATTGTCGAAGATCCATCCACACTATCAATAATTTTTTTGGTATCAATGAATTCAACATTTTGAGTTATGGCATGTATGGGGAATTGGTCATTTTGTTATGTGTCATAATTGATTTGGCCAAATATGTTGGCCTATGTTGATTAGAAGTTCATTTTGCATAAGGCCATTTGAAATTGGCTAACATTGGTATAAATATATTCATATGATGATGCCTTTCATGAATGTGGAAACTTGCATGATTTGAGTTGGTAAGTCATGTGATGCTTATGTATGACAGATGTTTGCATATGAATGATGTGTTGATGTCTTGGTTGTGGATGATTTGGTTGTATGTATAAGCTTGAATTGGTGCTATGTTATGTTATGTAGGTTTGTGCATTAAAAGGGTGGCAGATGGCTTGGTAAATATTCTTCTTTTTGTCCACACGGGTAGGCACACGCCTGTGTGTCTAGGCCGTGTGTGACACACGGTCTGCCCCATGGGCATGTAGTTCAACCGTGTGTCCCTTACACCTTAATTGTTGCAAAACAGAAAGCCAAGAATTGAGCACACGGGTAGAGACACGGGCGTGTGTCTCGGCCGTGTGTGCTACACGGCCTCGAATAGGGGCATGTGCCCCTGCCGTGTGAAGTCTACACCTATTTTATGAAAAATTAAGAAAATTATATTGACCACACAGCCTAGCACACAAGCATGTGGCACGGCCGTGTGGCAGAAGTTAGAGAGCTCCCTAAATTGAACACGGCCTGTAGCACGGGCATGTCCTAGGGCCACACGAGCAGGTCCCTCGAACTACACGGACGTGTGACCCTTGTGTAATAGCCCGATTTAGGGGCTAGTCGAAATAATGGTTTAGGAACCACTAATCCGGGGTCAGAGAAAATTGTTTAATGTTATTTTATGGGTTATTGCATGATTATATAAGTGCATGAAAATTTTGGTGCTTAAATTTTAACGATTGCATGCTTAATTACAGAAAAGGACTAAATCGTATAAAGTGCAAAAGTTTTATTTTATAAGCTAAAGGTTTTTAATAGCTATGGAATATTAATTGGAGGCCTTTAATGTGCAATTAAACCCTTAAAAAATAGGATGGCCGGCCATAGGAGACAAAGAAATTAAAATTTGTCAAAGTTGGTGGATTAGGTGGATTAAATAAATCAAAATTGAATAAAATAAAGAAAAGATGATATCCTTCTATTCACTCATCTTCTCCATCGAAAATTAGCAGCAAAATAGGGGTTTGAGAGCTCAAAAATTTCAGCAAGCTTTTCTCCTTACAAGTAAGTGCTTTGATGATCATTTCTTGATAATATTTGTACTTTTGGAACCCCTAAAGCTTAAGCTGGCTAAAGAGGGGATATTTTGCAAAATGGTCAAAAGTTTAGAGTCTTTCCATGTGAGCATCTATGTTGTTTGCTACATTTTTATCGAAGAAAATGAGTCTTTGTTGTTAAATAAACAACTTTTGTGAAAGGTGTTACCATGAAATCACCTAAAAGGACCTTTTCGTAATGGTTAGAAAATAGGTGTTAAATGTGTGAAATATTGAGTATTGAGGATTTCCATAAGAGTAATAAATGTTCATCTAGAATTGTAGAAGGAGGAAATTCGATTAGAATCGATTTACGAGCCTAGGGGTAAAATAGTCATTTTGTAAAAGTCTAAGGGCAAAATGGTAGTTTTGCCAAAGTGTGATTATTGAAATGTGTTGATTAATGCGCTAATTAAATGAGTTAATTTGTTATTATAGATCAACAAGAATGAAGAATTAACCTTGACCGAGGAAAAGGTAAGGTTTCAGACTAGATCAACAAATTGACCTATTATGGCATCGAGGTAAGTTTGTGTGTAATAAATTCAACATCATGTTATTGAATTCTAAAATGTTGTTATTTGTTAATATGTATATCATTTCCATGAAAATGAGAAATTATGTTGAAAGAGAAAATGATGAAAATTTACGATGTTGAAGTCCGGTTGGACTTTAAGATGTGAAAGGATATCACCATTGAGACGCGAGATTGTTAAGGTCCCGTATAAGACCATGTCTGGGACACAGCCTCATCATTGAATTGAGATCCCATATAAGACCATATCTGGGATATGGCATCGGCATTGAATATGAAAATCATATAAGACCATATCTGGGATATGGCATCGACATTGTTACATTATCCCGTATAAGACCATATCTGAGATATGGCATTGGCATCAAGATGTGACCCATATAAGTCCATATCGGGGATATGACATTGGCGATGTGTTTATGTGTGTAATGATGATTGTGTATTCTCAGATATTCTAAGTGATTCATCGAGATAAGTAGTTAAGCTTATGTTAGACATGAAATTAATGTTAAAGCTATGTGATGAAATGGTACAGGTACATGTGCGTAATGCATGAGAAATGTTTACGATATGTAACATGACATGTATTTGGTAAGAGTAAGAATGAGTAAGTCATGGCAATGTGTTTGAGACTTTGTGCTTTTACGCAATGCAATGGATGGATGACATTATGAGCCTTATCATTGTTATTTATTTCATGCAAACTTACTAAGCTTTATGCTTGAAACACCCCAAACCCGGCCCACAAGCCCTGACCGGATCTGGCATGCCTCTAAAGAAAATTCATTCAAATCTTGTTTGAAACTTTGTTAAAAACTTGTGTGTTTTTGAAATCAGTAGTTGATTTGGGTTGGGCTCGAATTTTAAAACCCATGTCGATTAGGTGTTAAAACATTTAATATCATCACTTAAGAAAAATTTATTTTTAACTTTAATTTGATAATAATCGGATCATACTAAGTAATTTACAAACATTCGTAACAATTTAATACCGAAGGCCTTATTACATCAAATAAACCCAAAATAATTCAAACTTAAATATAGAAAGAAAACTAATAAAACAAAGTAGTCTCTGGGCTTTGCATGGCCTCCACTGAGCTCCTGCCGACCCGGTCCATCACTGATCATCACCTGAAAAATAGTCCCACAAGGGGTGAGTCAAACAGACTCAATGTGTACAATCAACACTAAGTCTCAATCAGATTTAGGCATGTCAAATCATACATATTCATATAGCATTTAAATAAAATGATGCAATCCCGAACCCAAACCTAAATGCCATCCGCTACACGTCTCTCGTACCAACCATCACACTGTGGGGACTACTAAGTCAACCCTCCATCCGCTACACACCATCGAAGGCAGTCCCTGCAGTCGACGTGCTCATCGCCCTTATAATTTCGTGGCATAGCCACCATATATAAATTTATGACACAAGTCACCATATTCTTATATTGTGACAAAAGTCACCACATTCTTATATTGTGACATAAGTCACCACATTCTTATATTGTGACATAAGTCACCACATTCTTATATTGGGGTATAAAACCACCAATTCACTTCCCCTTTACATATCACCATATACCCCATGTCATACAATTATGCATTAACCATATCATATTCCTTATTCACATTCTTATAATTTCATATATATGCCATAGCAAAACTTATCATACTCATAGTAGGAGTAGGAAAACGTACCTGAGTACTTTGTACCATTACATGGTACCTTAGCCATAATCTTACACTTTTATATTAGCACATATAATAAATTAAAGCCATAAATCTATCAAGATTTAGTGTGGGGTACACACCTGATATACTTAGCAAATTTACTCCAAATCCCGAAAATCCAATCTACTGCTTTAGATCTTTATTGCCTTGCTGCTGATTGGATTAAAAATCAAATCTTGAAACTTTGTGATGTTCACCCTAGCAATCGGCTTGTAAATCTTAGATCCCGAAAACTGTCACTTCTTTGTGGTACTGTCGAAATCCCTATGGCACATGTTAGATCAATTTCTAACATTTAATCACAACAAATGGCCCTTGGCCGATTAGTATGTTCACTTACCTTAAATTCTTGAAATCCCGAAATCCTTGTATACCACTGTCGACTTTCTTCCCAAAAGCAAAATTCACCTCAATTTTTACCTACATTCGGTCATCCTTCATATATTCAATAAACCGAAAATCACCACTAACTTAGCCCATATGGCATTCGGCCAAAAAGAAAAGAATAGAAAAGGGCCATTTGGCCACCTACCATCAACCATTCACCTTCGACTTTTCCAAAATCGGCTCCTCTGGCTATTGTAAAGTAGGATTTGGCTTCTAGTGCTAAAGAAGAGATGTTGATTGACTTAGACAATTGATTCATATTAGATCTTGATGAAAAGAAAGGAAGAAATCGCAAAGAAAAGAAATCCCAAAACTTACCGAATCACTAAGGAACATGCGGCCTATGGTGCACCTTTGGGAAACTAAACCACCCTTGTAGATTCGGTTTTGAGGCTTAGAGAAATTCAGCTATGGTGGTTTTTGGTTAACAATCGGCTATTGCTAGAAAAAGGCTTATCTTCGGCTTTTGGTGAGTTGTGAAAAGAAGAAGAGAGTTGATGATGAAGATTCGGCTAGAGGAAGAGTTGAAAGAAGAATTTGAGAGAAGGTAAGAAAGATGATAGGAAAGTCGGCAATGGCTTAGGATAAACTTATTTTCACTTTTGACAAAAGAAGAGAGGAAGAGAAGAGAATTCGACAGAGAGAAAAGGAGAAGAAAGAATGTTGAATGGCCTTAGTTTTCCTCCTTTTTCCGAAATTACTAAGCCTAGAGTCCCCTTCTTGGCCATCACTCTCATATCCTTATTTTCCTACCTTAGTCGAAATTCCAAAAGAATTTGACCTCAACTTAAACTCCTTCCTTAGTCTCCCTATGTCGTCCATCTCCTTACCTTAGGAGTGCCAAATTTTAACCCATTATTTTGGGCTTCATGTGGCCATACTAGGCCCAAGTCATCCCCCTAAGTAACGCCACCCTCATGCCCAATTTAGCATTACTAAATTTTTGGGTCGCAAGCCCAACTTACTACTAATTGAATAATCCAACATCAATTACTACTAACACTTATTTATCAGCCACTTAACTCAGGTTTTAAAGTCCAAACCTGAGCCCAATTATATGTCATATTTCCCTTATTTATTTTCTTAAGGCCACTTTGCTTCAGTTTCCTCTTTTAGACTTAAAACTCGATATTTTTCTAAGGCATTTTCCTTATGTTTCAAGATTCTAAAATTCACATAACACATTCATAATACATAAGACATGCTATTTCATATAATTTAGCAATAGTGCATAAGCCCTAATCCGGGATATTACAGCTCCACCCCCTTAAAATAATTTCGTCCTCGAAATTGCTTACTAACGAAAAATCGTACACCCTAACTCACCACACTACACTACTACTGCGCACTCTGATCTTAAAACTAAAATATTTCCTACAAAAATTCACATCCAAGGTTTCATAACTTCACTAGCATTACAAGAACGAACTAACTCTATAACAAACAAGGCAATGAAGGGTATTCCAAAAATAAGAACTTACCCGTTGTCACATCCGGCACATCACTCTCCTCAAGAACTACCGATCGATAAACCAACCTTGGTTGCCTCAGATCTGAACCTTCAAGACGTCCGCTTGGTGCTCACGACCACGGCCGTAATCATTTCCTCCATGGTTCGAGATCACGACTCACCGAGGCTCATCCCCTTTACCACTGATTAACATTCGAGCTACCGGCCGATTCCCATCCGTCTCATCGGACCGTCCTTAATCATATGGTCCTTTGACCCACACTTGAAACATCCTCTCATCTTCTTCCAAAGATTCGCCAAGTGCTTTTTCCCACATTGATCACAAGTGGTATCGCTTTTCAAGAGTGACTTGTCGATCTCGCATTCTTCAACTCTAGGCCTCTTTTGCTCATTTCGATGGCCTTGACGATTCAAATCCTCTCCTCCGCTAATTTCGATTGATTGCCTTACGTAATCCTTGATACCCTCGCCACTTTGGCCTTTTCCACTAAACATGAAACTCCCGCCTGCTATGGGCTATCAATAACCTCGTGTCATCCCTTAGTCCGTTTTCAACCTGACACACCGCTCATGCTCGTGAGATACCATGCCCGAGCATAGCGGCTTAGCCTTAGAATTCATCTTCATATTTCGATTCATGCACTTGTTCCCTTGAACCACCCTAGAAAAGCCTTTCTCTGGGCATCAATATAATGAGTGCCAACATACTTCTTCCCGTATCGCTTAGCATACTCCCACGTGAGTTCCTCACCGTAGCACCATCTCGCACCGTGAGCCACCATTGATATGACTCATCGCGAGAAGCGACACCAATCCTTTCAACTTTTCCTCGCCCGCTTAAGTCGAGCTCATCCATAATCCGCTTGCCGCTTCCAACCAATACTCAGCAGTATTGGGTGCTACACTTGATACACCACTTAACACTTCGATCCGCTGGCTTGGAGCCGCCAGTATCGACTTTCGAGCTTCCATGCCTCCACCGCCTCGCTATCCTTTCCAAGACCCGCAAAGATCGCCAGACATCTGCACATCCCGTCTGTCCTCGATATTCCACATCGCTGGTCGGGGTGGTGGTGGTGGCATTTCATTTTCAGATCCTTGACTCGATCTAACGGGTTCGCATTAATACTATTCTATTTCTACCACGGCCTCGCACGCCACTACCACGCCTTAAATTCATACTTGTGTTTATCCGATTAAAGAATTTTATGTATTAGTTTTGTTCCACGATTTAACACTAACAGCTTTTATGTTTAATAGTTTTAAGGAGTAGTTCTTTCGATTCATACACATACAGCCTCACATCATTCATTTAGTCACACACATGAACTTGCGTCCATTACAGAGAAATGTTGTAATTGTCGTTGTTTGTTGTTTTCACTACCTGTGGGTATTTCGTAATTTTATCCTATAGGGTATTTTGGTAATTTTCAAATTAGAGTATTTGAAAATGTTGTAAAATAGAGGTTGTTGATATTTTACAAAATTAAAATACTTGTTGGAAAAATTTCAAGGGTAAAATGGTAATTTATATACTAGGGGTATTTTTGTAATTTTACTAGTCAGGGTAATTTCGATAATTTTTCACAAAGATATGGTTCCTGGTGACCTTTAAAACAAGGGCATTTTTGAAGATTTCTAATTTGAGGGCACTTCGTTGATTTTTCCTTACTGAGGGTATTTTGGTCATTTTGTAAGTCAGGGGTAATTTCGTAAATTTTTTTTCAAATCAGGGTGTCTTTGATATTTTGTGAAGTTTTTGGATATTTTTGCAAAACCAAAAATTATTATTGAAATCGGGGGTAGTATGGTAATTTTGGAAAATCAAGGGCATTTTAGTAATTTTACCACTAATGGTATTCGGGTAATTTGTAAATTAAAAATTCTTAGAAAGTTTTTCCAAAATAATAATTTTCATAATTTCAAAAGGGTAGTTTGTTGACTTTTTAAAACTAGGGTTTCCATAAAATGTGGCTAGTCCCTTTCGTGTCTTAATTATTTGGTTTAGCTCGTGGCTAAGTCCTCTTGGTTAGGGTGAACCTGCTACGCACTGTAGGATTCGAGTGGAGAGGAGGTGAGTCACACGGATCGCTTAAATACCAAGCTTCCACCAAACCAATCCTAGACATGCGACAATGGTTGCCACACCCTAACTCGGCGACTTAGACACGTGTTTATTTAATTGTGCCTTAGAGTTTTATGTAATTGTTGGGGTAAACTAGTCCTAGGATTTAATTCCTAATCCACTAGTCACGCCCCTATATATCCCTACATACAAATCGCAAAGAGGTTAGGAGTACTTACCGGTGGACTTGTGCCTGAGTCTCGGTGCCATGCCGTAAAGCCCGCTTATTTCTTAGAAAAGTCTATTTTCAAAAAGAAAACATTTTGGGCCCTAAAAGCCCTCAAGGCCGAAGTTTTGAATCTGCTCGATACTAAACTGAAACACCCCAAACCCTACCACAAGCCCCGACCGGATCTCGCATGCCTCTAAAGAAAATTCATTCAAATCTTGTTTGAAACTTTGTTTAAAACTTGTGTGTTTTAAAATCAAGAGTTGATTGGGTTGGGCTCAATTTTAAAACCCATGTCGCTTAGGTGTTAAAACATTTAATATCATCACTTAAGAAAAATTATTTTAACTTTAATTTGATAATAATCGGATCATACTAAGTAATTTAAAACATGCGTAACAATTTAATACCAAGGCCTTATTACATCAAATAAACCCAAATAATTCTAACTTAAATATAGAAAGAAAACTAATAAAACAAAGCGTCTTCTGGCTTTGCATGGCCTCCATCGAGCTCCCCGCCATCCCGGTCCATCACCGATCATCACCGAAAAATAGTCCCACAAGGGTGAGTCAACAGACTCAATGTGTACAATCAACACTAAGTCTCAATTAGATTTAGGCATGTCAAATCATACATATTCATATAGCATTTAAATAAAATGATGCAATCCCGAACCCAAACCTAAATGCCATCTGCTACACGTCTCCCGTACCAACCATCACACCGTGGGGACTACTAAGTCAACCCTCCATCTGCTACACACCATCGAAGGCAATCGCTGCAGTCGACGTGCTCATCGCCCTTCTAATTTCATGGCATAGCCACCATATATAAATTCGTGACACAAGTCACCACATTCTTATATTGTGACAAAAGTCAACACATTCTTATATTGTGACATAAGTCACCACATTCTTATATTGTGACATAAGTCACCACATTCTTATATTGGGGTATAAAACCACCAATTCACTTCCCCTTTACAATCACCCATATGCCCCATGTCATACAATTATGCATTAACCATATCATATTCCTTATTCACATTCTTATAATTTCATGTATATGCCATAGCAAAACTTATCATACTCATAGTAGGAGTAGGAAAACGTACTGAGTACTTTGTACCATTACATGGTACCTTAGCCATAATAGATGAAATTAATGTTAAAGCTATGTGATGAAGTGGTATATGTACATGTGCGTAATGCATGAGAAATGTTTACGATATGTAACATGACATGTATTTGGTAAGAGTAAGCATGAGTAAGTCATGGCAATGTGTTTGAGACTTTGTGCTTTTTATGCAATTCAATGGCTGGATGACATTGTGAGCCTTATCGTTGTTATTTATTTCATGCAAACTTACTAAGATTTATGCTTACCCTTCCCATTTCCGTTTTTCTTGTAGTATTGCCAAGCTAGCTCAAAAATTCGTGAAACATCGGAGTTCAGAAATCACACTATCAACTTCTCTTTGGTATAGCAAAATTAGATTTATTTTGAGTATGGCATGTATAGGACTTGATCATTTTGCTATGTCATATTTGTTAGCCAAAGTGTTGGCTATTAATGTTGTGAAAATCATTTTATAAGTGGTCATTGGAAATGGGCCAATACTTGACAAGTTTATATATTCAATGATAATGAAACACATGAAGTGTATGCTTTTGTAGATGTCCTGATTATGAGTTCTTAGAAGTGTCTTATGGTCATGTTATATGTTGAATTGAATTTGTATAAGCATGGTTGCTTTGTAGGGTGGCATTTGACTTGGTAGATAGCCTTACAAATGTCCACACTGTGGACATCATAACACCCCAAACCGGCCCATGCGTTTCATTTGGATCTCACGTGTCACGGCTTGTACATTGAAAACTTTTGCCTTGTTGGTTTTGGAAGTCGTAAGTTAATTAGACATTATTAGAGTAAATAAGTGACATTTTAAAAATAAAATCTTATATTAGTATTATTAAGTATAAATAAACCTTGACATAAAATTTATAAGTTGCATAACATTGAAAACTTCTTAGTTGAATAGAAACTAGGGGCCTTAAAAATCCCAAATAAAAATAAAATAAACTTAAAGAAATCACAAATAATTTATAGAAATAAAACTTGATGCCCCTCTAGTGCCTTCGGCTCCCATGTTCACAATCGCTCACAGAAATGTTGGGAAAAATAAAAGGTTGAGTCACCAAGACTCGATGTGCAAATCCCAAGAACACATAAAAGGCTTTGAGGCCCACAAACACATTATGAGCCTTGGCCCGTATACAAGGGTAACAAAATATGCAACATGGCCCATCCCAAACCAATGAGTCCATCCTCTACACACCCTCTGTACCAACCATCACACCAGTGATTTCTACAATCAACCCTCCATCCTAGCTACACACCATATCGACAAATTGTCTGCTTGTCATAAAGACCGATCACTATGTGACCTATGTGGCGAAAGCCCTCGAGTCATTGTCGCGACCATAATAATATATCAACAGCTTGCTATGTCGTTGTCATAAAGACCGATCCTATGTGACCTATGTGGCAAAAGCCACCGATCGCTTCAGCTGACCTGCTCCCCCTTCCGTAAATCAATCAATCCCATCCCATGCATACATGCATGAATCGAACATTAAACTATCTAAGCAGATCACATATTTTTACATACTACTTGATACACATAGAAGTTTCTATGATTACGTATCAACATCCCTTGCCTACCCTATTTGGGTAATCGGACTTTTCATCTGACCTCCTTTTTGGCTTTTAGCCCATAACATACATATAATTCAGATTAACTAGTGTGATAGAGATCTACACACCTTTTAGGACTTTTAGCCCATAACATACATATAATATAACAAAGCTTATGTGTCAAGAATCTACACACGATTCTGGAAATAAATGAAGCTTTCTATATCGGCTATATCCTTAGTCGACACAAGCTGCTATCTGCCTAAGGTGTTGGAAGGCAGTTCCACAACCAATTGGCCAATCTCGAGCAGCAGAATCTTGCTCGTTTCTTAAACTTAGGGATTCTTTCTTTTGCACGATCCATATTTAATTCCATCATAAATCCTTATCGGAGTTACTATAATAATATTTAATCGTTAATCCTCCTTATAAAGTTAAAATCTTGTATATAATGATGAAATCTCATAGAAATCTAGGAAAATCTTCTTACCTTAAAATCCCAAAATTGGAGACTTATGAATTTCGACTTTTAGATCTAGTCGACTAGGCTTCCTTCAAATCCGACTTGCCGCATCATCATAAACCATTAAACTATTAGCTTTAGACTTTTTATGCGTTTCAAAAATCGGGAATAGATTATGAGAACTAATAAAAATCTACTCTTACCTCAACTTAGGAGATTAGGCTAGTACTAGAGAGAGATTAAACAATGTCAATGGAGGATTTAAATCTGGGAAGTATAGAACAATTTCTCTAATAGGATGAATAAAATAAAACTATAGAGATTTGACTTTTTAGAGAAGGAAGAGAATAATGGAGTTTTAGACTTTTAGAAGAAAAAGAGAATAATGGAGTTTTCACTTTTAGGAGAAGAAAGAGAATAATGGAGTTTTTGGATTTTAGAAGAAAGAAGAGAATAATCGAGTTTTGGCTTTTAGAGAAGTTGGAGAAAGAAATTTGGAGAAAAGAAGCTAAGGAATTTAGACACAAAGGGAAGGATTTAATGTCGAAACAAGGAGCTAGCCCCTGTTTATAGGAAATTAGACAACCACTTTGCCATGTAGTAGTTGGTTTATTTACTCCTCTCGTTGATGGATTCTTGGCCATCACTCTCTTTTATGAATAAATTAAGAACTTTTCTCCTTTATCTTAATCTACTAGCTCATCTAAAGAGACTTAATTATCTCTAACTTCTCCTCATTTATCAAAGATATTATCCACTATTTTAATCATTAAAATCCTAAATCTTAGCCTTTATCTCCTTATTATCCACATATTTTAAACATTAAAACCCTAAATTTTAGCCTTGTTGCCATCCACTCCACCTAATCCTATTGCCCAAAATTTAGCTAACTTAAATTAAAAAATTGGGCTCCATGAAACTTAAATTTGGGCCCTTACTCCATTGTGTGGCATCACCTCATAAGATTGGGCCACAAGCCCACTTTGGTATTTTAAACATAGATACTACCTTTTAAACCCTATAATGCCCAATGAGATAATTTTAATCAAGGCCTCTGCCTAAGCTTTGAGCAAATTTGGACCCTAACACTTAAATTAACTCATTCCACATATTCACCCATTAAGCATAGGCCCCAAAATTTGGGATGTTATAGTTCTACCCTCCTTAAAGAAATTTCATCCTCAAAATTTCTAACAAACTAGTAATCATTCTACGAGTCTCACCACTTATGCTTTCCATTGCACTCTAATTCTAAAGCCAAAATAAACACTTAGTATACTATGGTAGGAGTACCTTTTATTAGCATCTGAAGCGTCTTAGTCGTCTTGTACTCATTCTCTTTGGATTAATGTTTATCGATTAGAAATTTTTGAATTATTAGTTTTCTTCCACTTTTTTTAACCACGAGCAGTTAAATGAATGATAGCTTTAAAAGTAATTATTTGAATTAGCATTCACCATCTGGTCTAGAGTTCATATCCTCTAAAAACCCATACATTCAATGGCGTGTCATGGCTTGTACATTGAAAACTTTTGCCTTGTTGGTTTTGGAAGTCGTAAGTTAATTAGACATTATTAGAGTAAATAAGTGACATTTAAAATAAAATCTTATATTATTATTATTAAGTATAAATAAACCTTGACATAAAATTAATAAGTTGCATAACATTGAAAACTTCTTAGTTGAATAAAAACTAGGGCCTTAAAAATCCCAAATAAAAATAAAATAAACTTAAAGAAATCCCAAATAATTTATAGAAATAAAACTTGATGGCCCTCGAGTTCGCCTCGGCTCCCATGTTCACGATCTACTACTCACCGAAATGTTGGGAAAAATAAAAGGTTGAGTCACCAAGACTCAGTGTGCAAATCCCAAGAACACATAAAAGGCTTGAGGCCCACAAACACATTATGAGCCTTGGCCCGTATACAAGGGTAACAAAATATGCAACATGGCCCATCCCAAACCAATGAGTCTATCCTCTACACACCCCGCACCAACCATCACACCGTGAGGATTTCTACAATCAACCCTCCATCCATTACACACCATATCAACAATGTTGTCGTCATTATAAAGACCGATCACTATGTGACCTATGTGGCGGCCACCGATCATTGTCGACCTTAATAATATATCGACAATTTATGTTTTTTGTCATAAAGACCGATCACTATGTGACCTATGTGGCAAAGCCACCGATCGCCTCGCGACCGCTCCCCTTCCAGAATCAATCAATCTCATCCCATGCATACATGCAAGAATCAGAACATTAAACTATCTAAACAGATCACATATTTTTACATACTTTGATACACATAGAGAAGTTTCTATGATTACGTACCTAGCATCCCTTGCCTACCCTATTTGGGTAATACGACTGTTCATACAGCCTCTTTTTTCGGCTTTTAGCCCATAACATACATATAATTCAGATTAACTAGTGTGATAGAGATCTACACACCTTTTCCGGCTTTTAGCCCATAACATACATATAATATAACAAAGCTTATGTGTCAAGAATCTACACACCTGATTACCGATAAAATGAAGCTTTCTATATCGACGCTATCCATAGTCGACACAACTGCTATCTGCCTAAGGTGTTGTTCAGAAGCCGGTCCACAACCAATTGGCCAATCTCGAACAGCAAATACTGCTCATTTCTTAAACTTAGGGATTCTTTCTTTTGCCTGATCCATATTTAATTCCATCATAAATCCTTATCAGAGTTACTATAATAATATTTAATCGTTAATCCTCCTTATAAAGTTAAAATCTTGTATATAATGATGAAATCTCATAGAAATCTAGGAAAATCTTCTTACCTTAAAAATCCCAAAATTGGAGACTTATGAATTTGGCTTTTAGATCTAGTCGACTAGGCTTCCTTCAAATCTCGACTTGCACCATCATAAACCATTAAACTATTAGCTTTTGACTTTTGTCTTTTCAAAAATCGGGAATAGATTATGAGAACTAATAAAAATCTACTCTTACCTCAACTTAGGAGATTCGCTAGTACTAGAGAGAGAATTCAACAATGTCAATGGAGGATTTAAATGCCGGAAGTATAGAACAATTTCTCTAATAGGATGAATAAAATAAAAACTATAGAGATTTCGGCTTTTTAGAGAAGGAAGAGAATAATGGAGTTTTCAGCTTTTAGAAGAAAAAAGAGAATAATGGAGTTTTCAGCTTTTAGGAGAAAGAAGAGAATAATGGAGTTTTTGGATTTTAGAAGAAAGAAGAGAATAATGGAGTTTTCGACTTTTAGAGAAGTTGGAGAAAGAAATTTGGAGAAAAGAAGCTAAGGAATTTCGACACAAAAGGGAGAGGATTTAATGTCAGAAACAAGGAGCTAGCCCCCCTAATTATAGGAAATTCGACAACCCTTTGCCATGTAGTAGCTGGTTTATTTACTCCTCTCAGTGATGGATTCTTGGCCATCACTCTCTTTGTAGATAAATTCTAACTTTTCTCCTTTATCTTAATCTATTAGCTCATCTAAAAGAGACTTAATTATCTCTAACTTCTCCCTCATTTATCAGCATATTATCCACTATTTTAATCATTAAAATCCCTAAATCTTAGCCTTTATCTGCTTATTATCCACATATTTTAAACATTAAAACCCCTAAATTTTAGCCTTGTTGCCATCCACTCCACCTAATCCTAATGCCCAAAATTTAGCTAACTTAAATTAAAAGAATTGGGCTCCATGAAACTTAAATTTGGGCCCCTTACTCCCTTGTGTGGCATCACCTCATAAGATTGGGCCACAAGCCCACTTTGGTATTTTAAACATAGATACTACCTTTTAAACCCTATAATGCCCAAACAGATAATTTTAATCAAGGCCTCGCCTAAGCTCGAGCCCAATTTGGACCCCTAACACTTAAATTAACTCATTCCACATATTCACCCATTAAACGATAGGCCCAAAAATTTAGGATGTTATAGTTCTACCTCCTTAAAGAAATTTCATCCTCGAAATTTCTAACAAACTAGTAATCATTCTACATAAGTCTCACCACTATGCTTTCGCTTATGCACTCTAATTCTAAAGCCAAAATAAACACTTAGTATACTATGGTAGGTACGCACTATTATTCGTGATCTCAAGCGTCTTCGTCCCCTTGTACTCATTCTACCGATTCATGTTTATCCGATTAGAAATTTTATGAATTATTAGTTTTCTTCCACTTTTTTTTTTAACCACAGATACCTTATGAATGATAGCTTTAAAAGTAATTATTTCAATTCGCATTCACCATACGATCTCAAGTTCATATCCTCTAAGAAACCCATACATTCAATCATGAACTCTTGTTCATTACAGAAAAGTGTTGTTGTTATTGTTGTGGTTGTTGTTTTCACTACCCAAGTGTATTTTCGTAATTTTATCCTAAAGGGGCATTTTTGTAAAATTTTTTTGAAATGAGGTTCCTTGATGATTTTATAAAATAAGGGTATTTTGGTAATTTTGCATTCTCGGGGGTATTTTGGTAATTTTAGAAATTGAGGGTATTTTGGTAATTTTAGAATTTGAGATATTTTAGAAATTTTAAAATCTGAGGGTATTTCGATAATTTTGAAATTTGAGGGCATTTCGATAATTTTGAAATTCGGGAGTCTTTCGGTAATTTTGAAATTTTGGGGTATTTTGGTAATTTTAAAATTTGGGGGTATTTCAGTAATTTTGTGATCTGAGGGTATTTTGGTAATTTTGTGATTCAGGGGTATTTCGATAATTTTACAAAATAAGGGCAATTTGGTAATTCTACAAATCAGGGCTATTTTGGTTATTTTGCAAAACAAGGGTAATTTGGTAATTTTCTTCATAGTTGCGAACATTTTCAAATCAAATGTATTTTTTTTCTAGAAGTGTACAAAACTTAAGGGTTTTGTTGGCAAAATAGAATGGTTGGTCCCTTTCGGGTTTTAATTATGGGTTCAGCCCATGAACAAGTCCTTATAGCTAGAGTGAAGCAATACCACGCACTGTAAGATTCCTTTGAAGAGGAGGTGAGTCACTTGACTACTTAAATACCAAGCTCTTTCGGATCTACTCCTAGACATGCATATGCTCTGCCACACCTTAGTCTTGTGACTCGCTTACGTGTTTTGTTTTAGTGAAGCTAAGTCTTATGAAATTGAAGAGTTGTTTGCCTAAGCCTAGAGTCCATCAAGTTCTAACCTAGATAGTCTACGTCCCATAAAGCTCATTAAGCCCACATAAATAACACAACAAGAGTTTAGAATACTTACAGGTGGATCGGTGCAGTAGACTCAAGGCCATGTCCTCGAACCAAAAAAAATATTTAAAACATTTCTAGACCCATTTCACATTTCGAGTTTTGAACTAGGCTCTGATACCAAAATTGTAACACCCCAAACCCGCCCATGCATTTCGATTGGATCTCGTGTCACGGCTTGTACATTGAAAACTTTTGCCTTGTTGGTTTTGGAAGTCGTATGTTAATTAGACATTATTAGAGTAAATAAGTGACATTTTAAAATAAAATATTATATTAGTATTATTAAGTATAAATAAACCTTGACATAAAATTTATAAGTTGCATAACATTGAAAACTTCTTAGTTGAATAAAAACTAGGGGCCTTAAAAAATCCCAAATAAAATAAAATAAACTTAAAGAAATCCCAAATAATTTGTAGAAATAAAACTTGATGGCCCTCGAGTGCGCTTCGGCCCCATGTTCACGATCTACGCTCACCAAAATGTTGGGAAAAATAAAAGGTTGAGTCACCAAGACTCATTGTGCAAATCCAGAACACATAAAAGGCTTGAGGCCCACAAACACATTATGAGCCTTGGCCCGTATACAAGGGTAACAAAATATGCGACATGACCCATCCCAAACCTATGAGTCCATCCTCTACACACCCCCGTACCAACCATCACACCGTGAGGATTTCTACAATCAACCCTCTATCCGCTACACACCATATCGACAAATTGTATACTCATCATAAAGGCCGATCACTATGTGACCTATGTGGTGAAGCCACCGATCATTGTGCGACCTTAATAATATATCGACAATTGTCTTTTGTCATAAAGACCGATCACTATGTGACCTATGTGGCAAAGCCACCGATCGCCTCACACCGCTCCCCTTTCAGTAAATCAATCAATCTCATCCCATGCATACATGCAAGAATCAGAACATTAAACTATCTAAACAGATCACATATTTTTACATACTTCGATACACATAGAGAAGTTTCTATGATTACATACCTGGCATCCCTTGCCTACCCTTTCTGTGTAATACGACTGTTCATATAGCCTCATTTTTCGGCTTTTAGCCCATAACATACATATAATTTAGATTAACTAGTGCGATAGAGATCTACACACCTTTTTGGCTTTTAGCCCATAACATACATATAATATAACAAAGCTTATGTGTCAAGAATCTACACACCTGATTACCGATAAAATGAGGCTTTCTATATCGACGCTATCCTTAGTCGACACAACTGCTATCTGCCTAAGGTGTTGTTCAGAAGCCGGTCCACAACCAATTGGCCAATCTTGAATAGCAGATACTGCTCGTTTCTTAAACTTAGGGATTCTTTCTTTTGTCTGATCCATATTTAATTCCATCATAAATCCTTATCAGAGTTACTATAATAATATTTAATCATTAATCCTCCTTATAAAATTATAATCTTGTATATATAATGAAATCTAATAGAAATCTAGGAAAATCTTCTTACCTTAAAAATCCCTAAATTGGAGACTTATGAATTTCGGCTTTTAGATCTAGTCGACTAGGCTTCCTTCAAATCCCGACTTGCCACCCATCATAAACCATTAAACTATTAGCTTTTGGCTTTTGCCTTTTCAAAAATCGGGAATAGATTATGAGAACTAATAAAAAATCTACTCTTACCTTAATTTAGGAAATTTGGCTAGTACTAGAGAGAGAATTCGACAATGTCAATGGAGGATTTAAAGGCCGAAAGTATAGAACAATTTCTCAAATAGGATGAATAAAATAAAAACTATAGAGATTTCGGCTTTTTAGAGAAGGAAGAGAATAATGGAGTTTTCAGCTTTTAGAAGAAAGAAGAGAATAATGGAGTTTTTGGCTTTTAGAAGAAAGAAGAGAATAATGGAGTTTTCGGCTTTTAGAGAAATTGGAGAAAGAAATTTGGAGAAAAGAATCTAAGGAATTTCGACACAAAAGGGAGAGGATTTAATGTCGAAACAAGGAGCTAGCCCCTATTTATAGGAAATTGACAACCTTTTGCCATGTAGTAGTGGTTTCTTTACTCATCTCAGTGATGGATTCTTGGCCATCACTCTCTTTGTACATAAATTCCTAACTTTTCTCCTTTATCTTAATCTACTAGCTCATCTAAAAGAGACTTAATTATCTCTAACTCCTCCCTCCTTTATCAGCATACTATCCACATATTTTAATCATTAAAATCCCTAAATCTTAGCCTTTATCTGCTTATTATCCACATAAAATAAATTCCTAAATAATAGCCTTTATCTGCTTATTATCCACATATTTTAAACATTAAAACCCCTAAATGTGAGCCTTGTTGCCATCCACTCCACCTAATCCTAATGCCCAAAATTTAGCTAACTTAAATTAAAAAAATTGGGCTCCATGAAACTTAAATTTGGGCCCCTTACTCCCTTGTGTGGCGTCACCTCCTAAGATTGGGCCATAAGCCCACTTTGGTATTTTAAACATAGATACTAACTTTTAAACCCTATAATGCCCAAACAGATAATTTTAATCAAGGCCTCTGCCTAAGCCTGAGCCCAATTTGGACCCCTAACACTTAAATTAACTCATTCCACATATTCACCCATTAAACGCATAGGCCCAAAAATTTAGGATGTTACAGACACACGGGCGTGTTTCTAGGCCATGTGTGACACACGGTCAGCCCTATGGGCGTGTTGATAGGCCATGTGTCCCCATGCATGCTAGGTTGGCAAGTCAGTATGCTCAGTAGTAAACACACAGGCTGAGACACGGCCGTGTGTCTCAACTGTGTGGGGGAAACGACCTAAGACACGGGCATGTGCCCATGCCATGTGAAGTCTGCACCTAAAATTAGGAATTTAATTTGACACATGGTCTAAGGACACGAGCGTTGCCTTGACCGTGTGACCATATTGAGATGATGATGTCATAAACAAAAGGTCAAGGTTTTCACACATAGGCAAAGACACGGGCATGTCATGGCCGTGTGAGGGACACGGGCTATGGAACGGGCATGTGTCAGGCTGTGTGAAATCCCCTATAGGTTCGAATTGAAAAATAAATCCACATGGGTGTGGAACACGGGCATGTGATATGCCACACGTGTATGTTCCATCCTCCACACGGGCATGTTCAAATTTGTTTAAATGTTCAAAAGTTTCTGGTTTAGTCCCTAATCATTCCGGGTACAAGTTTAGGGTCTTATAGACCTATAATAAGGACATTAAGGTCTTGAACGAAAAGTTTTAATTTGAAATGAAATTTTATGAACCGATGTTGCATGATTAAGCAAGTTAAGTACAGTAATCCCTCAAACCCGGTTCAGGTGTCGAATACGGGTAAGGGGTGTTACACCCTGTAACATGCAGTTTTTTCTAAGTTTTGTAAAATTTTCTAAAGTCCTCGGTTTAGTCCCGAACCACTTCTAAAGAATGATTTGGTCCTCTTAGGCTCGTATAAAGGACTTTATGATTGAATATGAATGGTTTTAATTTGGACGAAAATTTATGACTCGGAATTGTATGAATGCTTGTGTTATAAGTCTTGTAATGCCTTGAGCCCTGTTCCGGCATTGAATACAGGTAAGGAGTGTTGCAGGCTGGGTTGAGAATGTTATATTTAGTGGTATCAAAGGCAAGTTTTCTAAAACTCGAATCATAGAAATATGGATAAATTGCATGTATTGAAACCATTTTTAATTTTTTTTTTAAAAACGGGGGTCGACTTTAAAAACGAAAATGGAGTCGCCACCAATATTTTTTCGAGGTGTGATGGGGTCACCTTGAGATTAATCATTTTAATAAAACATTTTGATTTATTAAAATAATGATTTTGGTCTACAAAATTCGTGAAAACGGGCTCGGGAGTCGGTTACGCACGAGGAAGGATTAGCACCCTCGTAACGCACAAAAATTGATACCTAATTGATTAATTAATGTCCAAATTTCAAAAATTTGAAAAGATTTTAAAACAAGATCCTTTTGATTTTTAAAACTTATGTCCTTTATTTTTAAATGGACATTCAATTATTTGGATTTTAAAAGAAAAATCGAAACTCAGTAAGTTAGAGCACGATCTTTTGAATTTTCCAAACACCGAATATCCTTTGCTTTTTAGAAATCCTTGCCTCGAGATGACAAAACGTCGCATCCAGTGAGTTAGGACACAACATCTTAAATTCCCGAGAATAGGTTTTTTATTTAAAAATTCATATGTTTCAATTTCAAAAAGGGTACTCAATCATTTAGACTTAATGAGAAAAATCTAAACCCAGTAAGTTAGGGCATGATTTTCTCAAAACTCCCAAATATCGAATATTGCCTTATTTTTAAATTTAAAAAATCATGGATTTTGAAATATGAAAGTATATTTGGCCACATTAATAAATAAAGATTAATGATTTTTTTTAAAATATCAAATCTAAAAACAAATAAAAAACAAAATGTACCAAGCTTTCAAATTAATAATGGACAATGTTAAAACAAATAATGTAAAAGAAAAGGATTTTGAAATCGATAATAAAAAGTAATTTAAAATAAATTCATGTATAAAAATTTTAAAATAGGTAATATATGTAAAAGTTTGAAATAAATCCAAAAAATGATAAAATAAATAATATATGCAATAGTAATATATAAATGAATTTTAAAATAAATATTATATAAGAAGTAAGTTTAAATAAGTAATATATAAAACAATATATATATCAATATAAATAAATAATATATAAAATGACTTAAAGAAAATGATATGTGTCAAATCCTAAAGAGATATGTATAAGTTTAAAATAAATAATATACGAAAACTTAAAATAGATAATATAAAACAGTTTAAAATGATATAAAATAAAACCACTTTAAAATAATCTTTATATAAAACAATGAGAAAAATGAATGATATATAAGATAATTTAAAGTAATAATATAAAAAACATAATCAAAATAAAACTATTTAAAATAAGTAATATAAAAATAATAAAATAAAACGACTTGAAATAAATACCACATAAAAATTTGGAATAAATAAATAAAATACAAATTTGCCAAAGTGTGAAAATAAAATAAATCTCTATACGTAAATAATAAATAAAGCGAATAAAATAAAAATAATAATTAATAATTAAACAATTAAATGGATAAATAAAAAGGTTGAAAAAACGAAGATGAATGAAGAATAAAATAAGAACAAACCATAGAAAATAAGAACACAAGAGGGAGAGAATTTAAGTGAATGCTCTCAAGAATTCTTATTGCTTCTCCAAAACTCAAGTCTTTTTGCAATGAAGGGAGAGGCCTCTATTTATAGTTGAGCCTCGCCAAATCCAACGGTACAGATCAATTACATCAACGACTAAGATTAAATGGTATCTACAAATTAAATCTCTAAGATTACAAAATCATATCTTCTAAGATTGCATACCATATCTTCTAAGATTGCATATCATATCTAAGATTTGCATATCATATCTAAGATTGCATATCATATTTTCTAAGATTGCATACCATATCTTTTAGGATTGCATATCATATCTAATATTGCATATCCTTGAAGATTGTGTTGCCATATACGTCAAGCTTGTAGATGGAGCTTCAATCTTTTCAAGTAATGGGCTATTCCGATCGGGACAAATGATATATTTTGGACTGGACTTGGACTTTGTTTTCTTATTTTGGGTTTTTTTTTTTGTATTGGGCCTGGGCTATATTGGCCTATTACAGCTGCCCCTCTTTGCTAATTGTCGTGTAACGGGAATGGAGCAAAGACTATAAAAGGACCAATTTTGCCCGGTCTTGCCAAGCCTTAACTTCTTGATCCTCATATTCTTCATGTAGTCTCTAACCTAACTGCAACTTCAAGGAGATTGAATATGTAGCTTTAATCTTATTCTACTGCAACTTCAGGGATATAAGACCTGCTCTTGTAGATTTAATCCATCCTACTATAACTTCAGGAAAGTGAGACTAGTATCTTTGATCTTACTTCACTGCAATATTCAGGAAGACAAGATCTGCAATTTTCAGTCTACTCCGCTGTAAACTCAGGGAGATAAGCTAAAATCTTTGATCTGCTTCCTGCAACTTCAAAAAGATAAGATCTGCTGTCTTCAGTCTGCTCCGTTGTAACTTCAGGAAAACAATATCTGCTATCTTTTGTAACATCTTGAAATAGGGGCTACTAGGTTTGAATTATTTTGCATGTGTATGTCTTGATTGTGCATTAATTAAGGTGTTTTAAGATCTAGGTTTAAGCCAAGGGTAGGCCCGAGCTGTAGAAAAAATTTTAGTTTTAAGTGTTAGTTAAAAGGAGCTAAGGGGAGCTAGGCCTTAAGGGAATTAATGTGGAGGTTAAGACACAATAATTCACTTGGAAAAGTGGCAAGGGAGGTGCCACTTAGGGTCTTGGAAAGTGACGCCACAAGCAGTGTGAGGGGGACTTAGGTTCGAATCCCATGGATAGTCTTAAGGTGATTTTTTTTTTATTTTGGACTTGTATGACATGTGATGGTCAAACTTTAATTAAGGTAAGGTTGGACTATTTTCTTTTATGGATAGTAGACTAAGGAAAAAGGTAAGTGTTAATTTAAGGAATGAAATCCTAAGTTTTGGTATGATAAGGGGACATAAGGCTTGAAGTATGGAGTGATGTTTTGGAAATTTTTCTATGGCCATTTGACCATGAATGTAGACGGCATAGGGGACTAAGGGGGTTGGCTTAATTTTGAAAGTTATTAGGAAGAAATGAGGAGGAAAATGTGGGATTTGTGATGAGATGTGAGTTGGCCGGTCAAGGAATTCTTTGATGACCATTTCGGTCATGTGGGTAGAGGGGAGTAGCCGAAATTCTCTTAAGGGGTTTAAGTGTTTATTTTTTGGGGTTTTCTTTTTCTAGTGTGGTGCTAAAATCCTAATGCCATCAAAGTGCCATTTTGGCCATTTTATTTTGCCAAAAACTTGTTCCATTCTTTCATAAACCTCACCCTTTTCTTTCATAAGTTGAACAACACCAAAAATTTACCATTATTTTTCGTTTGTACACTTTGGCCGAATCATCCATTGACCATAAGGGTCATTTGTTACTTTTCTTTTCTTCTCTCTTTCCCTCATCTTCTTCTTTTCTCTTCTTTTCTTTTCTTTTTACTTTGCTTAGGCCGAATCTCCCTTTGGATACCAAAGCTAAATTTCATCAAGTCTCAACCTTCTCTTTTCTTTTCACAATCCATCAAAAACCGAAAGCACAAGTAAGCCTTAGTCGATTTCTCCATCTCTTTCTTCTTTCTCCATCTCTTTCTTCTTCCAAAGTCAATCACTCCTCTATAGTAGCCGAATATCTCTGTGGTTCCAAGGTCAGTGAAGTGTGATATTCGGCCAAAGGCCATTTTTTCTGTAAGCCTTATGGGTTGAAGCCGATTCTAACATAGTTATGTAGGAGGGAGTTCATCAAATCGCAAGGTGCAAATCATTTAGGCTTTAGGTTTCGGGATTTAGTCGACTGTGCCAAAAAGGTGTGTAGTTATCGCATTGATCTCTTGTTGCTTGGATTTATTGTTATGTATATATATATACGTATAAGATGTGTATGATAGCCGAAAATAATGGCTGAGATGGTGGCTACCCATAGTGGGTATTTGGTTAACCGGGTTAATTTTATGATATTATTTTACCATGGTATATGTGTGGAATTGTGGTAAGCATGTAATGTATGCTCATTGGAATTTTACTATTATTTGGCCATGATACTGACATATGCATGAGGATTGGGATATGATTATTGAAGGACAAGGTGTACATTTATGTACGTGATTTAGTGATGGCTACGAGCCTCACGTGGATTGATGATCGGCTCTGTGCCTCATCGTGGTTGGTATCGGCTTTGTGCCATATCGTGGCTGGTGATGGCTATGTGCCTCATCGTGATTTGATGTTAGCTATGAGCTACATCGTGGATTGACGTTGACTGAGGTCGCGTTGTGGATTATACTGTGATTTATTTCACATGGACCAGTGGCTTGACCACTTGGTGGATGGCATTGCTTGCCAAATTGGTGTGTAGAGGTTGGAGGGTCGATTTAGTAATCCCCTGGTGTGTGGTGGCTGGATACGGGGGTGTGTAGAGGATGGACCCTAGGCTAGGTTGGGTGCATTTTGAATTATTATTTGCTATGTGGATTGGTGTGGTTTGGGCTAAGCCCATGTGTGGAAATCTGTGGACTAATTACACACTGAGTCGGTTTGACTCACCCAATTTTTTTTACCAAACAATGCAGATGATACATGATTATTGGACCGGGCTGGAGCGGATACGAGGTGGCCATGCAGAATTGTGTTATGCACTTTATATTTTCAGTATTTTGAGGAAATATTTATTGTAATAAGGGCCACTTAAAGTATTTGGGGACTTTTATTGTGTTCGAGTTGGATTGACCATCGAGATGATATTTGGAATATTTTATTTTAGAAAGCGATTTACATCATCAAAACTTATATTAAAGTTTTAATTCGAAAAGTTGTAACAACATAATTTTACTTAGAATTTTAAATATACAATGTTTTTATAAATGACAGAAAATTTTTATGTTTTCACCCTTATGACAAATTCTTTTCAAACTTTTTCCTCAGTAGCATTCTAGATTCGGCCGTAGCGTTTGGGTCGGGTTTGGGGTGTTACAATTTAGTATCAGAGCCCAGTTCAAAACTCAGCTTTGAGGGTTTTGGGTCCAAAAACATTTTTCAAAGATGGGCTTTTCAAAAACATAGACTTTCATGAACTATTTCAGGTTTATTCTAGCATGGCACCTGTATCTCCGGCTCGAAGTCCACGAGGTAAGTACCCCTAACTATTGAAGTGATTGGTATGTGAAACTTTATGGGCATTACAGGATCGTAGATTAGTAGATTAGGAGCTATTGAACCCTAGGACTAGTTTACTCCAACACAAAATACATAAGACTTAATTACAACCAAACAAACCTGTGAGTAAGTCGCCGAGTTAGGGTGTGGCAACAGTTGTGCGCATGTCTAGGATTGGATTGGTAAGAGCTTGGTATTTAAGCAATCCTAATGACTCACCTCCTCTTCACTCGAATCCTACCTGGTGCGTAGCAGAGGTTCACCCTAACCAAGAGGACTTATTCACGGCTAAAACCGATAATTAAAACCCGAAAGGGACCAGCTACACTATTTTGTAAAAAATTACCTCAGATTGAATACAAACCTTAGTTTTGTAAAAACTACACTATTTTGACTAAAATATCCTAGTTTGGAAAATTTACTAAATTACCCCTGATTTACAAAATTACCAAAATAACCCCAATTTTTGGAATTTCCAAAAATACCTTTGATTTGGAAAATTTTTCAAAATAACCCTAAAATTTGTAAATTTTGGAATGCCTTTTATTTGTAAAGATTTTCGAATTAATCTCGATTTATTACTAAAATACCCCTATAGGATGAGTACGAAAATACCCCTAGGTTGGGAGCGAATAAAATGCCCATAGTAGTGTAGTGGTTGTTGTGGATGAATGAATATGACTCTCTAAATTAGGGTAGTAAACTTGAGATGAAAACTTTGGTTGTTCGAAAGAACTACTACTAAAAACTTCTTTACATAAAATTGTTCGCGGGTAATCAGTGGAACTAATAACTAATGCATAAAATTTCTTAAATCAGATTAAATCGCAATAGTAAACATGAGTTCTAGGGGACGTGGTCGTCGTGGAAGCGACAGAGGCAGAATGGCTGTGTCGAAACCAGTTGGGTCTGGTTAGGGTTCCAAAAATGAGGCACCGCCACCGATTGTAGGGGAAAAATTTCAAGAGCAAACCGGAGGAGATGACGCAGTATCGCAGGCTATGCTGCGAGTTTTAGAGCGAGTAGTAGGAGCTAGTATGGGAAATGGGGCTCGAAAGTTAGTAGCTGAGAAACTTAGATCAAATGGAGCTGAGGTTTTTAGGGGAGTATCTGGGGTAGCTCCGAATGTAGGAGTATTGGTTAGAGGCAGTCGAGAGGATCATGGACGATTTGGACTGCACTACTGAGGAAAAGCTAAAAGGTGCTATTTTGCTACTTGAGACGAGGCTTATCAGTGGTGGCTCACTATCAAGGAGAGTATCCCTGCGGATCGAGTGGATTGGGGGTATTTTAAGGTTAAGTTTGAAGGGAAATATGTTGGAGCTAGCTACATCGACTCTCAGAGAAAGGTGTTTCTGAATTTAGTACAAGGAAATAAGTCGGTAGCTGAGTATGAAGCGGAGTTTCTGTGATTAAGTCGATATGCTAGAGGGATTATAGCTACTGATTACAAGCGGTGTGTTAGATTTGAGGATGGGTTGCGAGATGAGCTACGAGTGTTGATAGCACTGCATCGGGAGAAGGACTTTACAGTCTTAGTGGATAGAGCTCGGATAGCCGAGGAGGTCAAGAGGGCCGAGAGGCAGAATAGAGATAGAGATAGGAACTGGGATAAGAGGAGTTATGGATCGTCAGAATCATCTGGGAATTTTCAGAAAAGACCAAGGATTGAGAATTCTATACATGCATCTGTACCAGTTTCTGGGAATTGAGTCATCCATGTGCTCAGTGTGGAAGAGATCATGCAGGAGAGTGCTGGGGAAATAGCAAGGAATGTTTCCAGTGTGGGTCTAAGGCTCATTTGGTTAGGAATTGTCCTCAGGAGATGGATAGGGCTCGGACAGTAGGCCAAGGTTATGTGCAGTCAGGTAGAGGTGGTCAACAAGCGACAAGGGGTCGTGGTTTGAACCATGGAGGGAATGGTTCTGGCCGAGGTCGTGGAGCATCAGGCAGAGGTGTTGAGGGTGTAGATGCGAGACAGCCAGGGTTAGTTTATGTAGTCAGGCGTCGCGAGGAGGAAGATGTGCCAGATGTGATAACGGGTACGTTCCTTATTTTTGGAATACCCTTTATTGCCTTGATAGATATCGTGTCAACTCATTCCTGTATTGCTAGTGAAGTATCTAGAACTTTGAGTATGAACTTTTAGGCTATACCTAGAAAGTATGTTAGTTTTATTAAGATCAGAGTGCGTAGTAAGAGCGTAGCGTGGTGAGTTAGGATGCACAACTGTTAGTTAGTTGGAAATTTCAAGGACAAAATTTCTTTAAGGAGGGTAGAACTGTAACATCCTGAAATAGGGGCTATTAGGTTTGAATTATTTTGCATGTGTATGGCTTGATTGTGCATTAATTAAGGTGTTTTAAGATCTAGGTTTAAGCCAAGGATAGGCCCGAGCTGTAGGAAAAATTTTTGTTTTAAGTGTTAGTTAAAAGGAGCTAAGGGGAGCTAGGCCTTAAGGGAATTAATGTGGAGGTTAAGACACAATAATTCACTTGGCAAAGTAGCAAGGGAGGTGCCACTTAGGGTCTTGGAAAGTGACGCCACAAGTAGTGTGAGCGGGACTTAGGTTCGAATCCCATGGATAGTTTTAAGGTGATTTTTTTTTTTATTTTGGACTTGTATGGCATGTGATGGTCAAACTTTAATTAAGGTAAGGTTGGACTATTTTCTTTGATGGATAGTAGACTAAGGAAAAAGGTAAGTGTTAATTTAAGGAATGAAATCCTAAGTTTTGGTATGATAAGGGGACATAAGACTTGAAGTATGGAGTGATGTTTTGGAAATTTTTCTATGGCCATTTGACCATGAATGTAGACGGCATAGGGGGCTAAGGGGGTTGGCTTAACTTTGAAAGTGATTAGGAAGAAGATTAGTAGGAAATGAGGAGGAAAATGTGGGATTTGTGATGAGATGTGAGTTGGCTGGCCAAGGAATTCTTTGATGACCATTTCGGTCATGTGGGTAGAAGGGAGTAGCCGAAATTCTCTTAAGGGGTTTAGGTGTTTATTTTTTTGGGTTTTCTTTTTCTAGTGTGGTGACGAAATCCTAATGCCATCAAAGTGCCATTTTGGCCATTTTCTTTTGCCAAAACTTGTTCCATTCTCTCATAAACCTTACCCTTTTCTTTCATAAGTTGAACCACACCAAAAATTTACCATTATTTTTCATTTGTACACTTTGGCCGAATCATCCATTGACCATAAGGGTCATTTGTTACTTTTCTTTTCTTCTCTCTTTCCCTCATCTTCTTCTTTTCTCTTCTTTTCTTTTCTTTTTACTTTGCTTAGGCCGAATCTCCCTTTAGATACCAAAGCTAAATTTCATCAAGTCTCAACCTTCTCTTTTCTTTTCGCAATCTATCAAAAACCGAAAGCACAAGTAAGCCTTAGCCGATTTCTCCATCTCTTTCTTCTTCCAAAGTCAATCACTCCTCAATAGTAGCCAAATATCTCTGTGGTTCCAAGGTAAGTGAAGTGTGATATTCGGCCAAAGGCCAATTTTTTTGTAAGCCTTATGGGTTGAAGCCGATTCTAACATAGTTACGTAGGAGGGAGTTCATCAAATCGCAAGGTGCAAATCGTTTAGGCTTTGGGTTTCGAGATTTAGTCGACTATGCCAAAAAGGTGTATAGTTATCGCACTGATCTCCTGTTGTTTGGATTTATTGTTATGTATATATATATACGTATAAGATGTGTATGATAGCCGAAAATAATGGCTGAGATGGTGGCTACCCATAGTGGGTATTCAGTTAACCAGGTCAGTTTTATGATATTATTTTACCATGGTAAATGTGTGGAATTGTGGTAAGCATGTGATGTATGCTCATTGGAATTTTACTATTATTTGGCCATGATACTGACATATGCATAATGATTGGGATATGATTATTGAAGGATAGGGTGTACATTTATGTATGTGATTTAGTGATGGCTACGAGCCTCACGTGGATTGATGATCAACTCTATGCCTCATCGTGGTTGGTATCGGCTTTGTGCCATATCGTGGCTGGTGATGGTTATGTGCCTCATCGTGATTTGATGTTAGCTACGAGCTACATCGTGGATTGACGTTGACTGAGGTCGCATTGTGGATTATACTGTGATTTATTTCACGTGGACCAGTGGCTTGACCACTTGGTGGATGGCATTGCTTGCCAAATTGGTGTGTAGAGGTTGGAGGGCTGATTTAGTAATCCCCTGGTGTGTGGTGGCTGGATACGGGGGTGTGTAGAGGATGGACCCTAGGCTGGGTTGGGTGTATTGTGCATTATTATTTGATATGTGGATTGGTGTGGTTTGGGCTAAGCCCATGTGTGGAAATCTGTGGACTAATTACACACTGAGTCGGTTTGACTCACCTAATTTTTTTTTACCAAACAATGCAGGTGATACATGATTATTCGACCAGGCTGGAGCAGATACGAGGTGGCCATGCAGAAGATGTTTTTCATTGTGTTATGCACTTTATATTTTCAGTATTTTGAGTAAATATTTATTGTAATAAGGGCCACTTAAAGTATTTAGGGACTTTTATTGTGTTCGAGTTGGATTGACGATCGAGATGATATTTGGAATGTTTTATTTTAGAAAGCGATTTACATCATCAAAACTTATATTAAAGTTTTAATTTAGAAATTTGTAACAACATAATTTTACTTAGAATTTTAAATATACAATGTTTTTATAAATGACAGAAAATTTTTATGTTTTCACCCTTATGACAAATTCTTTTCAAACTTTTTCCTCAGTAGCATTCTAGATTCGGCCGTAGCGTTTGGGCCGGGTTTAGGGTGTTCCATATTTAGTCTGTTATACTGCAAACTCAGGGATGCCAGACTAGTATCTTCGATCCGCATCACTACAATATTAGGAAGACAAGATCCGCTATCTTCTATCAGCTCCACTACAAACTCAGCGATGCCAGGCTAATGTTTTCGATCCGCTTCATTGCAAACTCAGGAAGACAAGATCTGCTATCTTTAGTCTGCTCCTCTGTAAACTTAGGGATGCCAGACTGGTATCTTCAATCCACTTCGCTGCAAACTCAGGAAGACAGGATCTTTGAAACACCCCAAACCCGGCCCACAAGCTCTGACCGGATATGGTATGTTCCCCGGTGTCAACCATTTCAAATTCTTTTGTTACTTAGGAAAAACTTGTGTGTTTTGAAAGAAAGATTGTTTTTGGGTTGGGCTTGAGTTGAAAACAAGCTTATTTCATTTTGTAAAATCCTTTACTTTAGGTGACAAAACGTTTAGGCTTTGTTTTAAAATAAATTTACTTAAACTTCACTTGATAAAAATTCGTACATGGTAAATAAAAGTAAAATAAAGTAATCCACTATGGCCTTATTACATCAATTAAATCCCAAAATTAAAACCAAAGTACATAAAATAAAATAGTCCAAATAAAATGAATTTCTTGCTGAGCATGGCCATCCCTAAGCTCCTGCCGACCCGGTCCCTTACTGATCATCACCTGAACAATGTTCCCACAACGGGGTGAGTCAAACAGACTCAATGTGTAACCAACACTAAAATTCAATAATTTAGGCATACATTATCATACATGTTCACATACATAATCATATAGCAAATATAAAATAATGATGCAATCCGAACCCAAACCTATATGCCATCCACTACACATCACCCGTACCATCATGCACACCGTGGGGACTACTAAGTCAACCCTCCATCCGCTACACATCATCGAAGGCAGTCGCTGCAGTCGACGTGCTCATCGCCCTTATAAAATTCGTGGTCTTAGGTCACCACATTTAGATATCGTGGTCTTAGGTCACCACATTCAGATCTCATGGTCTTAGGTCACCACATTCAGTTATCGTGGTCTTAGGTCACCACATTCACTTCCCCTTTTTCATATAACCCATATGTCCCATATCATACATATCATGCATTAACATGCCAAATTCTTATTTCACATTCTTATAATGTCATATGTGTGTCGTAACATATATTTAACATAATCCTAGTAGGAGTAGGAAATGTACCTGAGTACTTTGTACCATAGCATGGTACTTTAGCCATATTAACATTCTTATAAACATGCTCATATTAAATTTAGCCATAATTCTTATTAAAAGATAGTGTGGGGTACACACCTAATTCGCTTTAGCAAGTTCACTCAAATCCCGAAAAGCTTGATCTAATGCCTTAGATCTTAAATCTTTACATTTGATCAATCACTTAATACTTAGTAAAGAGCCATTCGGCCATAAAACCAAATCCTAGTAGGATTAGTACACTTAAATCCTTACCTTGCTGCCGATTGATGTCTAATCAAATGCCGAAAACTTTGTATCCTTCTTCCTTGAAATCGACAATCACTAGATTACTTGAATAGATTAGTTTCGGCTTTTAAATATTAATAAAACACATCTATTTACTCAACATGGCCTTGGCCGAATGCTATAGATACTTACCTTGTGGATTTTAAATCCCGAAACTCACCGAATAACTAGGGAACACACGGCCTATGGTGTACCTTCGGGAAAAGAATTTCTCCTTCCTTGTAGTCGACACTTAGTAAATCCCGAAAGATATTTTAGAGAAATCGACAGCTCTTATATCTTGTCAACACAAAGATTCGGCCTTGAGACTTGGAGAAGAGTCGGCTATGGTTACTTAGGTATTCGGCTAACAAAATAAAAGAAGAGTATTGGGGAAAGGGATATAGATTTGGCCAAGATCAAATAGAGAATAGGAATGAAACACAAATGGCTTTTGCACAAGGGAAAAATGGCACCAATGGGAAAAGAGGTACTAAATTTCGGCAATAACCAAGATGTAAAAGAAAGGTTTTGAAAGGGGGAAATTTAGCACACACTAGCACTATAATTATACCGAAAATTCAAGCTCCTAGAGTCCAACAATTGGCCACCACTTCCCCACTTATCAAATCCCAACTTAAACTCCTATTTATCTCTTAACAAATAAAATAATTAATCCAACACCTTATCTCTTATCTATCTATTAAACTATAATAAATAAAATAAAATCTCATTTAATCTAAATAAAACCATAATTATCCTATAATAAAATAAATAAATAAAACTACAATTATCCTACTCTTAGTCGAATATTAATAGGATAAAATAAGCTTAATCTTCATCCAAATAGAAGTCCCATTTGCAGTATAACCTTCCCCTTCCCTGCCTTGATGCAAAAGCAAAATAAAATCCCACCTACTGCTGTCCATAAGGCTCGAACCTGAGCCCTCACTACTGCAAGCTACAATAACGCCCCAAGCCACTCTGCCAAGGCATTTTTTTGTGACATAAACTCGCCACAATTTTCTTTAAAGCCTCCTTCCCCTAGCTCCCCCCTTAACTCCAAAAGCAAAAATAAAACACGCCTCCCTGCTGCCAACAAGACTCGAACTCCAGACCTGCACCAGGCTTATGGCGTCATTTCCAGGCCCTTAAGTGGCGCTTTGTAGCCACTTTACCAAGGCCTATTTTATGCCAAACACGCCTAAGATTTTTCCCTTAAGCCCTCCCTGGCCTTGCTCCCCTTTTAACGCCAAAAATAAAACTCCCAAGTGCAATCTCTGCAGCTCGAACCTCCTCCCCTTGGCACTCCATGTGACGCACCTTCCAAGCCCCAAGGTAGCGTCCCTTGCCACCTTGCCAATTGGTTTCTTTGTGTCATGAATCCAACACAAATTTTCTTAAGGCTTCCTTAGCCTAGCTTCCCCTTTTTAACTTAAAAACCAATAATTTTCCAAAGCTTTCTCTTCCATCCTAGAATTCTAAAAACTCTTAAAACACCTCCAAACACCTTTAAAGCCTACTAACACCTGAGTTATGCTCCAAACGCATAACCTCTAATCTAGGATGTTACAGTTCTACCCTCCTTAAAAATAATTTCGTCCTCGAAATTACTTACTATTGAATAATCGAACATCTTAACTCACCGCGCTACGCCTTTGCTGTGCACTCTGATCTTAACAAAACTAACACATTTCTTAGATACTACTTCGATCACGTCCACTAGAACTCATTACTAACGTCACGATTTAATCTGATTAAAAAGTTTTATGCATTAGTTCTTTATTCCACTGATTAACCGCAGAGAAGTTTTATGAAAAGAATTTTAGGAGTGGTTCTTTCGTATTCATACATGCACACAGTCTTTACATTCATACATCCATCAATCAATTATGAACTCTCGTTCATTCAGACAAATGTTGTAGTTTTCATTGTTGTTGTTTCTCCACTACCAGGGGTATTTTTGTAATTTTCCCAAAAGGGGTATTTTTGTAATTTGTCAAAATAAGGTTCCTTGGTGATTTTGTCAATAAGGGTATTTTGGTAATTTTTGAAATTTCGGGGGTAGTTTGGAAATTTTGAAATTACAGGGGTATTTCAATAATAAACCAGGGTAAATTTATAAATCTTAATAAATCAAGGATATTTTGGAATTTACAAAACTTGAGAGTTGTTTTTGAGAATTTGTTTTCCAAATCAGTGTTGTTGCAAAAAGTTTTTGAAGATCGGGGGTCATTTTGGTAATTTTGTAACTCGGGGGTATGTCGATAATTTACAGGGTAGGGGTAATTTCGTAAATAAAATTTTTCTTTCCATAAACAAGGTATTTTGATATTTTGTAAATTTAGGGTTCCTTTAAGCAAAGTAGTGAAATTTTGATAAGAACTGTGGGTATTTTGAAAATTTCCATAAACCAAGGGCATTTTTGTAATTTTACCACTAGGGGTATTTTAGTAAATTTGTAAATCAGAAATATTTCAGGAAAATTTATAAAAATAATCTTTTCAAATCAAGAGGGTAATTTAGAAATTTTAAAACTAGGGTTTCCATAAAATTACAGCTAGTCCCTTTCGGGTTTTAGTTAGGGGTTTAGCCGGTGATTAAGTCCTCTTGGTTAGGGTGAACCGTAGCTACGCACCAGGTAGGATTCGAGTGGAGAGGAGGTTAGTCACGCGGACTACTTAAATACCAAGCTCCCACCGAAACCAATCCTAGACATGCGCACCATGGTTACCACACCCTAACTCAGCGACTTAACAACAGGTTTGTTTAATGGTCCTTAAGTCTTATGTACTTGTGTTTTTAAGTAGACTAGTTCTAGGGTTCAATAGATCCTAGTTCACTAATTTACGTTGCCATAAAAGCCCATACATTTCACATATTCAAATCACTTGTAAGTCGAAATACTTACCGGTGGATCATGGGTTGGAGACTTAGGTGCCATGCCGAAAACCTAAAAATTTTGAGAAAATTCCTTTTGGGCTTACTTTGAAAACGTTTTGGGCCTTAAACCCAAGGCCGAGAGTTTAAAAGCGGGCTCGATACCAAATGAAACACTCCAAACCCGCCCACAAGCCCCGACCGGATATGGTATGTTCCCTGTAAACCGTTTCAAATTCTTTTGTTACTTAGGAAAAACTTGTGTGTTTTGAAAGAAAGATTGTTTTGGGTTGGGCTTGAGTTGAAAACAAGCTTATTTCATTTGTAAAATCCTTTACTTTAGGTGACAAAATGTTTAGGCTTTGTTTTAAAATAAATTTACTTAAACTTCACTTGATAAAAATTCGTACATGGTAAATAAAGGTAAAATAAAGTAATCCACTATGGCCTTATTACATCAATTAAATCCCAAAATTAAAACCAAAGTACATAAAATAAAATAGTCCAAATAAAATGAATTTCTTGTTGAGCATGGCCATCCCTAAGCTCCCGCCAACTTGGTCCCCTTGCGATCATCACACGAAAAATGTTCCCTACAACGGGTGAGTCAAAGCAGACTCAATGTGTAACCAACACTAAAATTTAATAATTTAGGCATACATTATCATACATGTTCACATACATAATCATATAGCAGATATAAAATAATGATGCAACCCAAACCCAAACCTATATGCCATCCGCTACACATCACCCGTACCATCCTGCACACCGTGGGGACTACTAAGTCAACCCTCCATCCGCTACACACCATCGAAGGCAGTCGCTGCAGTCAACGTGCTCATCGCCCTTATAAAATTCGTGGTCTTAGGTCACCACATTCAGATATTGTGGTCTTAGGTCACCACATTTAGATATCGTGGTCTTAGGTCACCACATTCAGTTATCGTGGTCTTAGGTCACCACATTCACTTCCCCTTTTCATATAACCCATATGCCCCATATCATACATATCATGCATTAACATGCCAAATTCTTATTTCACATTCTTATAATGTCATATGTGTGTCGTAACAGATATTTAACATAATCCTAGTAGGAGTAGGAAATGTACTTGAGTACTTTATACCATAGCATGGTACTTTAGCCATATTCACATTCTTATAAACATGCTCATATTAAATTTAGCCATAATTCTTATTAAAAGATAGTGTGGGGTACACGCCTGATTCGCTTTAGCAATTTCACTCAAATCCTGAAAAGCTTGATCTAATGCCTTAGATCTTAAATCTCTACATTTGATCAATCACTTAATACTTAGTAAAGAGCCATTCGTCCATAAAACCAAATCCTAGTAGGATTAGTACACTTAAATCCTTACCTTGCTGCCGATTGATGTCTAATCAAATGCCGGAAACTTTGTATCCTTCTTCCTTGAAATCGACAATCACTAGATTACTTGAATAGATTAGTTTCGGCTTTTAAATATTAATGAAACACATCTATTTACTCAACATGGCCTTGGCCGAATGCTATAGATACTTACCTTGTGGATTTTAAATCCGAAACTCACCGAATAACTAGGGAACACGCTACTATGGTGTACCTTCGGGAAAAGAATTTCTCCTTCCTTGTAGTCGACACTTAGTAAATCCCGAAAGATCTTTTAGAGAAATCGATAGCTCTTATATCTTGTCAACACAAAGATTCGACCTTGAGACTTGGAGAAGAGTCGGCTATGGTTACTTAGGTATTCGGCTAACAAAATAAAAGAAGAGTATTGGGGAAAGGGATATAGATTTGGCCAAGATCAAATAGAGAATAGGGATGAAACACAAATGGCTTTTGCACAAGGGAAAAATGGCACCACCAATGGGAAAAGAGGTACTAAATTTAAACAATAACCAAGATGAAAAGAAAGGTTTTGAAAGGGAAATTTAGCTCACACTAGCAATCAGTATTTATACCAAAATTCAAGCTCCTAGAGTCCAACAATTGGCCACCACTTCCCACTTATCAAATCCCAACTTAAACTCCTATTTATCTCTTAACAAATAAAATAATTAATCCAACACCTTATCTCTTATCTATCTATTAAACTATAATAAATAAAATAAAATCTCATTTAATCTAAATAAAACCATAATTATCCTATAATCAAATAAATAAATAAAACTACAATTATCCTACTCTTAGCGAATATTAATAGGATAAAATAAGCTTAATCTACATCCAAATAGAAGTCCCATTTGCAGTATAACCTTCCCCTTCCCTACCTTGATGCAAAAGCAAAATAAAATCCCGCCTACTGCTATCCACGAGGCTCGAACACGAGCCTCTTCGCCGCAAGTGTAATAACGCCCCAAGCCACTCTGCCAAGGCATTTTTTTGTGACATAAACTTGCCACAATTTCCTTTAAAGCCTCCTTCCCCTAGCTCCCCCCTTAATGCCAGAAGCAAAAATAAAACACGCCTCCCTGCTGGCAACAAGACTCGAACTCCAGACCTGCACTAGGCTTATGACGTCATTTCCAGGCCCTTAAGTGGCGCCTTGTAGCCACTTTACCAAGGCCTGTTTTATGCCAAACACGCCTAAGATTTTTCCCTTAAGACCTCCCTGGCCTTGCTCCCTTTTAACGCCAAAAATAAAACTCCCAAGTGCAATCTTTGCAGCTCAAACCTCCTCTCCTTGGCACTCCATGTGACGCACCTTCCAAGCCCCAAGGTAGCGTCCCTTGCCACCTTGCCAATTGGTTTCTTTGTGTCATGAATCCAACACAAATTTACTTAAGACTTTCTTAGCCTAGCTTCCCCTTTTTAACTTAAAAACCAATAATTTTCCAAAGCTTTCTCTTCCATCCTAGAATTCTAAAAACTCTTAAAACACCTCCAAACACCCTTAAAGCCTACTAACACCTGAGTTATGCTCCAAACGCATAACCCCTAATCTAGGATGTTACAATCTTCTATCTTCGGTTTGCTCCATTACAAAGTCAGGGATGCCAGACTAGTATCTTCGATCCGCTTCACTAGAATCTAAGAAAGAAAAGATCTACTATCTTTAATCTACTCCACTACAAACTCAGGGATGCCAGGCTGATGTTTTCGATCCGCTTCACTACAAACTCAGGAAGACGAGATCTGCTATATTAAGTCTGCTCCACTGCAAACTCAAGGATGCCAGACTGGCTTCTTCGATCCACTTCGCTGCAAACTCAGCAAGACAAGATCTATTATCTTCGGTTTGCTCCACTAAAAATTCAGGGACTAGTATCTTCGATCCGCTTCACTGTAACCTCGGGAATAAAAGATCTACTATCTTCAATCTACTCCACTACAAACTCAGGAATGCTAGACTGGTATCTTCGATTTGCTTCGCTGTAAACTCAGTAAGATAAGATCTGCTATCTTTGGTCTGCTCCACTACAAACTCAGGGATGCCAGACTAGTATCTTCGATCAGCTTCACTGCAATCTCAGGAAGACAAGATATGCTATCTTCAATCTACTACACTGTAAACTCAAGGATGCTAGGCTGATGTTTTCGATCCGCTTCACTGCAAACTCCGGAAGACAAGATCTGTGAATTCACCGATGTTGAGAAACTTCCTCTGGGACCTATCCTGTAAAATCGATTTTATCTATTTATGCTTATGCAAAATGGTTAGGATGTTATGATCTAAACGACTCAACTGCTCCTAGCCAAATGTCATATGTACGAATGCAAAATTTCTTGAGGACGATCTTTTTTAATAATTAGAATGTCACCACTTTTTGCTCATCAGGGCTCATCACCACTTTTTGCTCATCAGGGCTCTATCTTCCTACTCGGCTGGCATTTGACAGAAAACCTGAAAACATTTTTGCTCAACTGATTTGCCCCACTAACTTCAGGGTCCTTTCCACTGTACCTCAGGGACATAAGGCTTGTACCATTTTCAAACCATCTCATTGCGGTATAGGATTTGAAACTTTTTTGATTTGTTCCCATTATAATTCAAGGGTATAGGACTTGTATCTTTTTCAATTCATCCCACTACAACTTTGGGGTATAGGATCTGTAACTTGTTCCATCCACTGACCACTCCCCAATGACCCGACCAGAAGTGTATGCATGATACTCGCATGGATGCAGAATATCATTTTTCTTTTTGAGAATGATTCTTTCTATGCTTGAGTTGTCATTGCTTATTTTTTGTCGGATTTGTATCACCGACGCAATATCCAGTCTTTTGATCGACCAATGTCCTTGACAGAAAATATGAAGAGATAAAGTCACTTTGGGCTCAAATATTTCCAACCCTTAAGCTTGGTGAGTTCTAAACAATAGTCCTGTTTGAGGTTCTTATTCTATTTAAAAATTTCAAGAGTAATATGCGAAACTCCTTTTATGAAAGTATTATTAGTCCATTAATCGTTATTTCAATATAAAATGCTTAAAAAAGATCACAACAATGGACGAGAAAGAAATTAATCAGGAGCATAGCTGGAAACAAATAAGTTAATCAAAGATAACCAAGGCAATAAAAAAAATTGATTGGGGTGTATCTTGAAAAGAATAACGTAATCAACGATAGCCAAGGCCATAAAAGAAAAAAGAATAAAGTAATCAAAGATAACAAATTCAAAATGGGTAAGATAGAAGCTAAGTGCCCCAGATATCGCAGCTTGAGCTTCTCTGTACAAACTTCTTGAGGACCTTTTTGAGCTCAATACGTGTGTAGAGGATCCAGAGTACTTTGTCAATGCCCCAAGAAGTAACATACTTCCTCATTGTTAATTCAGGTATAGCAAGACTACCACATGCCCTATCTTTGATCAAAATTTGAGCCGCCTTTTTAGGGTTTTCAAAACCCTTTGGTCTCAAAGCACCCTTTGCAGTCTCAAAGCACCCTATATTTTTCTTGAAATTGATTTCACCTTGGCCTTTCACCTTGGCCTTTCCCCTTTCAGGTAAAATACATCTTGACTGAACCTGAATTCACCAAATTGGGCAAGTCTTTGCCATCCGTCTCGGTCAATATTAATGCTCCTGTAGAATAGGCCCTTTTTTACTACATAAGGTCCTTCCCAGTTTGGCATCTTCTTTCCTCTGAAATCCTTTTGTATAAGAAAGATCTTTTTCAACATCAGGTTCCCCTCGTGGAATTCTCTAGGATGAACCTCTTTGTTGCAAGCTTGCATCATCTGACTGTGATGGATAACTTTTAACCTTTTCTTTGATTAAGTTCAATTGGCAAAAATGCTTCCATTCCATAAACCAAGATGTTGCCCCGACAAAAGTCCTAGCCAACGTTCGTTAATCAAAGAGGATAAATAGTAACGTCTTTATGCCAGTCTTTACAAGTCTCGATTATCATTCCTACAATCCCCCCTTTTTTTTGCTGCCTTTACTGCACTGTGATATGGCGTCTGATCTTTGAACAAACTTCCAAACTTTTGACATTTTCCTCTTTAGCACTCTTTGTCGGCATCTGATCTATTCTTTTTTCTTTATCTTTTTTTGAGAATATGATGACTATGGACTTTGTAACATTGGCATATGAAGCTACTTCCACCCTCTTAGTGAACTAAACAACGACCACGATGATGAATCTATGTCGACTAGAAGTTTTTAACGAGATCGACCCTATAATATCCATTCCCACATATAGAAAATTTCTGAAGAAATAGATGAGGCACATAAGTCTTGTCTTCCTCGATTTGGCATTTACAACATAACTAAAGCAATCTCCACTTTATGGTGGACCAATAGTGCTCAATCCTCATGTTTAGCCCGCGTCTTAGTATCCCGGGCATGTTTTGATGTGATTGTGCAAAAATATCTTTGAATTCTTGAAAATAACTCAATGATGTCTTACCTTATTTCTGTGGTGAGCTAGGCTATATTCTTCACCTCTTTTCTAGGCTTATAATATCCACTGACCCTTTGTAGAGTAGGGTCTATTTTTCATCTTATTCTACCCCAGAGGGATCATCGAATTTGACAATACCCATTTTGACAAGTCTTTCGATCATCTTTCTGAAAGCGGTGCAGTTCTCGACCGAGTGTCTTGTGATTCCTGCATGGTATTCACATTGGGCATTCGTGTCATACCATTTAGGGTATGGAGGTCGTATAGGTTTTAGGTAGAAAGGGGATACTACATGTGCATCAATACAAATTTGGTACAGCTCCCTATACGTGATTGGATGGGCGTAAATTGGGATTTTTTTGAGTTCGATCTTGGATTGGGATCTTGCCTTGAGGAGACCTGATGGCTAGTAGTTGATTGGCCTATGGTACTCGATTTTGAATAACCCTTGCTATACATACCCGTGTTATCCACCTCATTTTCTTTTTTCTTCAGGGCCCTTAAAGTATTAACTTAGGAGCTCCAGTCTCACTTTTTCCTTTTGTAACGATTTTCACATTGTTTCGGGATCTTCACACTAGCCTTCCTTTTTTCTTCTATACCTGCCAGATCAATGACAATAGGATTGGTTGGATTGCCCCCAGATTGGGACCTGAGCCTATCGAGTAGTTTATTGGTGCCGACATACCGACCTGATGCTGTTGGGGTCTGATAGTAACATGTACCCCTTTCGGATGTGCGTCTGGTTGAGCCTGGACTCTTATTGGAGTAAAACCTGGGGGATAGATGAGGTCTTCATTATAATCCCTACTATTGACTACTGGGCCTTTCTTCTTTTCAAGCCCTTTGGCTAGTAACTGACTTAACTGGCCAATCACATTCTTTTGGAATTCTAACGTTTGATCCTGTATATCTTGTTAAATTTTGGTCAATTGCTCTTGCATCTGTATTTTCCTTTGCTCTAATCTCTCCAACATTTGTTCCATGTTTTCCAGGTTAACATGAAATAATTTTACCTAATTAGGGTCCTTTTGTAAAAGTCTAATGCAAATGATGCAATGCAATGCAAATGCATGCAAAAGAAAGAGAGGCATTGATTTTGAATTCAATTCCATTAGATCAACCTTTCTAGAAAGTAATTTTTTTTTACATAAAACGGATTGCATATGCGGCCTTACCCTCATATTCCAAGCAAAAACATCAATCCCCTTCCTCGCAAAGGTCAAATCTTGCAAACTTCTAATAGATGCATCCACTAGCTCCTTTTTGCTTGGGCCGTGACTCATTACTTACTTATCCTCGTAATGTTTGTTAGCCTCTTCAAGAAAGACGAGACGTGGTGATTCTCGAATAGTCTTTCTCAGCTTGAATCCTTGGGAAATAAAGTCTTGTATTCCTTTATGGACTATCAGTCTTCTCTCATTGTGTTTACTTGGATCATATTCAGAAGATCATATTATAATCCACTTTATCAAGAAATTCATTTTCTTATGACAAACTCTTCTATTTAGCAATCAAATTTGAATCAACACCTCTTTTTTATGATGTGAATGCAATGCAATCAAAACAAAAGAGAACACGTTAGCACAAGAGAAATAAATAACAAGATCTGCTATCTTTAGTCTGCTCCACTGCTAATTCAGGGATGCCAGACTGGTATCTTCAATCTGCTTCACTGCAAACTCAGTAAGATAAAATCTGTTATCTTTGGTCTGCTCCACTGCAAACTCAGGGATGCCAGACTAGTATCTTCGATCCGCTTCACTACAATCTCAGGAAGACAAGATCTGCTATCTTCAGTCTACTCCACTGCTAACTCAGGGATGCCAGACTGATATCTTCAATCCGCTTCACTGCAAACTCAATAAGATAAAATATGTTATCTTTGGTCTGCTCCACTGCAAACTCAGGGATGCCAGACTAGTATCTTCCATTCGCTTCACTGCAATCTCAGGAAGACAAAATCTGCTATCTTCAATTTGCTCCACTGCAGACTCAAGGATGCTAGACTGGTATCTTCGATCCGCTTCGCTGCAAAATCAGGAAGACAAGATCAACTATCTTCGGTCAGCTCCACTGCAAACTCAAGGATGCCAGACTAGTATCTTCGATCCACTTCACTGCAATATCAAGAAGACAAGATTTGCTATCTTTAATCTGCTCTACTACAAACTCAGGAATGCCAGGTTGATGGTTTCAATCTGCTTCACTACAAACTTAGGAAGACAAGATCTGTGGATTCACTGATGTTGCGACACTGTCCTCTCGGGACCTATCCTGTAAAATCGATTTTATGTGTTTATGCTTATGCAAAATGGTTAGGATGTTATGATCTGAACGAATCAACTACTCCTAACTGAATGTCATATGTATGAATGCAAAATGTCATGAGGAAGATCCTTTTTAATAATTGGGATGTCACCACTTGTTGCTCATGAGGGCTCTATCATTAACGTAGTACACTACCTTCCTACTCAACTATAGAAAAGCCGAAAACATTTTTGCTCAACTGATTTGCCCCACTAGCTCCTGGGTCTTTTCCACTGTACCTCAAGGACATAAGGCTTATACCATTTTCAAACCATCTCACTGTGGTATAGGATTTTAAACTTTTTCAATTCGTCCCCACTATAATTCAAGGGTATAAAACTTGTATCTTTTTCAATTCATCCCACTGCAACTTTGGGGTATAGGATCTGTAACTTGTTCCATCCACTGATCACTCTCCAGTGACCCAACCAGATGTGTATGCATGATACTCGCATGGGTGCAGAATGTCTTTTTTCTTTTCGAGAATGATTGCTTCTACGCTTGAGTTGTCATTACTTATTTTCTGTTGGACTTGTATCACCGATACAATATCTAGTCTTTCAATCAACCAATGTCCTTGACAGAAAATCTGAAGAGATAAACTCACTTTGTGCTCAAATATTTCCATCCCTTAAGCTCGGTGAGTTCTAAAATTAGTCCTATTTCAGGTTCTTATACTATTTAAAAGCTTCTAGAGTTATATGCGAAACTCCTTTTATGAAAGTATTATTAGTCCATTAGTTGTTATTTCAATATAAAATGCTTGAAAAAGATCACAACAATAGACGAGGAAGAAATTAATCAGGAGCATAGCTCGAAACAAATAAGTTAATCAAAGATAACCAAGGCAATAAAAGAAAATTGATTGGGGTGTATCTTGAAAAGAATAAAGTAATCAGAGAAAGCTAAGGCCATAAAATAAAAAAGAATAGAGTAATCAAAGATAGAAAATTCAAAATGGGAAAGATAGAAGGTAGGTGCCCCAGATATCGCAGCCTGAGCTTCTCTGTACAAACTTCTTGAGGACCATTTTGAGCTCAATACGTGTCTAGAGGATCTAGAGTACTTTGTCAATGCCCCAAGACGTAACATACTTCCTCATTGTTAATTGAGGTATAGCAAGGCTACCACATACCTTATCTTTGATCAAAATTTGAGCCGCCCTTTTCGAGTTTTTGGCTCAAAACCCCTTTGGTCTCAAAGTTCCCTTTGCGAGTTTTCGCCTTGGCCTTTCCTCTTTTTTTTTTAATTTGATCTCAATGCGCCCTTTGCGGGTTTTTACGTTGGCCTTTAACCTTTCAGGTAAAATACTTCTTGACTGAACCTGAATTCACTGAATTGGGCAAGTGTTCGCCATCCGTCTCTGTAATATCAATGTTCCTCTAGAACAAGCCCTTTTTTACTACATAAGGTCCTTCCCAGCTTGGCATATGCTTTCCTATGAAATCCTTTTGTATAAGAAAGATCTTTTTCAACATCAGGTTCCCCTCATGGAATTCTCTAGGATGAACCTCTTTATCATAAACTTGCATCATCGACCATGATGGATAACTTTTAACCTTTTCTTTGATTAGGTTCAATTGGCAAAAACACTTCCATTCCATAAACCAAGATGTTGCCCCGACAAAGGTCCTGGCCAAAGTTCGATAATCATAGAGGATAAATAGTAACTTCTTTATGCCAATTTTTACAAGTCTCGGTTATCTTTCCTACAATCCCTTTTTCTTGTTGTCTTTACTGCACTGTGGTATGGCATCTGATCTTTGAAAAACCTCCAAAATTTTGACATTGTCATTTTTAGCACTCTTTGTCGGCACCTGATCTTTTTTTTTTCTTTTTTTTCTTTGAGAATATGATGACTATGGACTTTATAACATTGGCATATAAAGCTACTTCCACCCTCTTAGTGAAGTAAACGATGACCACGACGATGAATCAATGTTGACTAGAAGGTTTTGACGAGATCGACCCCATAATATCCATTCCCCACATATAGAAAATCTGTGAAGAAATAGATGAGGCACATAAGTCTTGTCTTCCTTGATTTGGCATTTACAGCATAATTGAAGCAATCTCCCTTTTATGGTGGACCAACAGTGCCCGATCCTCATGTTTAGCCCACATCTTAGTAGCCCGGACATGTCCTGATATGATTGTGCAAAAATATCCTTGTATTCTTGAAAATAACTCAATAATGTCTCTCCTTATTTCTGTGGTAGGCTAGGCTACAATCTTCACCGCTTTTCTAGGCTTATAATATCCACTGACCCTTTGTAGAGTAGTGTATGCTTTTCATCTTGTTCTACCATTCTTATAATCTCTATCATCTTCAAAGTCTTGAGATCCCTCTAGACACATATCTTACTCGAAAAGAGACTCTGAGTCAGTAGCAGTGTTGCTCACATCGTTGATATCTGGAGACCTATTGTAGGTTCGAAAGAAGATACCAAAGAATAAATGATTCAAATAATGATTATTTGTATGATATGGTCATGAATGAATATTAAAGAATATTTAAAAAGAAAGTCCAAAAATAAAAGAATCTATACATGGAAAGGATAAAACAATATTTGTTCAAAAAGATGCATTTTATTGAAATAAAGATTTTAGACACGAGCCTATTTCACAAAAGGATTCTTATTGCCTTTAGGCTTAAGGCAACAAGCGTATTTTGAATATTACTCTAAATTAGCTCTAAAAAATATAAGGATCTATTCCATAGTCCCATTGTTCAAAATACTCCAAAGTATGTAAGGGCAGATGCTTGGAAAAATCTAGTTCTTTCTTCAGATACGTCGTTAATATTCAGATTTCCCAATATCAGGTCTTACACTAAAGCCCTGAACTCGATGCATTCTTGGATATCATAGATATCATAATATTTACCCCTTTATCTAGATGGTTGGTTGATAGATTTTCTGCCCCTGAGGGATCATCAAATTTGATAATACCCATTTTGACAAGTCTTTCGATCATCTTTTTGAAAGAGGTGCAGTTCTCGATCGAGTGTCTTGTGATTCCCGCATGGTATTCGCATTGGGCGTTCGTGTCGTACCATTTAGGGTATGGAGGTCATATAGGTTTTCGGTAGAAAGGGGATACTACATGTGCATCAAACAAAATTTGGTACAGCTCCCTATACGTGATTGGGATGGGCGCGAATTGGGATTTTTCTAAGTTGGGTCTTAGATTGGGTTCTTGCTTTGAAGAGACCTGATGGCTAGTAGTTGACTGGCCTATGGTATTTGATTTTGAATAACCCTTTCTATACATACTCGTGTTATTCACCTCATTTTCTTTTTTTTTTTTGGGTTCGTTAAAGTATTAACTTGGGAGCTCCAGTCTCGCTTTTTCCTTTTGTAACGGTTTTCACATTTTTTCGGGATCTCCACACTAGCCTTCCTTGTTTCTTCTATACTAGCCAAATCAATGACAATGGGATTGGTTGGATTGCCCCTGTAACACCCCAAACCCGGCTTAAACACCACGACCGGATCTGGTATGTCACTAAGGAAATTTTTGTAAAACAAATCGTGTTGTCAAAAAGCCCAAATGTAATTTATATAAAATATGCCTTTATGAATAAAACCCAAACTTAATTACATGCCTTAGTTTAATTAAAATAAATGTTTGAATAATTAAAAATAATTTATCCCATAATAAAACAAGATATAAACTAGTGGCCCATGGCCTTATTACAACGAGGTTTAAAATCCATTAAATAAAACATAATATAAAAATAATTAACTTGAGTATTTTTGCCGGATCCACATATTCTTTTGCATGGCCACCTTGCACTCCTCTTCAACCCGGTCCAATGCACTAAGTGTTACCTGAAATGTTAATTAATTGGTTGAGTCGCGAGACTCAATGTGCAACCCTCATGCACCATTAGATTTGGGCCTTAACCCATAAAAATAGAATAATAAATTCATGTACATATATAACAAATAATATACAAAGCCCAACCCATTTGCCTAGGCTTCCATCCGCTACACGCCCTCGAACCAACCGTTCACACCATTGGGGATTTCTATAATCAACCCACACTGCTACACGCCAAGATGGCTGTCAAGCTGCTCATCAACATATCATGGCCGAAGCCCTTATAACAGATCACGGCAAAAGCCGCTACAACATAAAACAGATCACGGTAAAAATCACTACACATATAACGTATAACTTCCTCCTTTCATCAAACCCACCACATGCAATCAAAAAAATCAATACACTTATAACATATAATCAGAATATTCACCGACCTGGTGATTCGCTTTTACCTTCTTTGGGCTTCCATCTTTATGCCGGGATTTTGGCATTTATCACAACATATAATACTTTTAAACATGTATTTAACAGATAGATCTAAATGGTGGGGAAGTATTACACACCTGATATCACAAAATCTAATATTCTTAGTCGATGTCCTTACTATCCGAATCTATTATCCTCAATCTATAACTTTGCTTAAAAGCCGAAAAACTGTGAAAATATGCCCTCTCCTTGAAATCCCGAAAGTAACACGATTCTATAACTTAGAGATCTATGCGATTGGCCTCCTATTGTTTCCTTTAGATTCCGGCACAAGCAGACTCCATTAAAGAGGATTCGGTAACCACAGGAGATGAGATCTAGCGATTCCGCTTTTATGAAAATCCCGAAAAAGATGAACTGATGCATTTTTGGCTTTTAGAAAAACTGAGTGAAGTGTTTCGGCTTAGAAGAAAAGTGAAAAGAAAGTGGAGAGAAAGAATACTTAGGGCTTTCGGCTTTCAGAAGAAATAAAAAGAAAACATATTACCAAGAAGAACTGAGAATTTCGGTACAGAAGATGAGAGAAGATAATGGGGTTCAAAATGCCGGAATTGAAGAGGTACCCCCTATTTATAGGGAATTTTGGCACCCCCTCCAAGAGATGGAATTTCGGCCAACTCTGTACTCAGAAGATAACTCCTATCTTTTCTCGTCTATCCTTCGATCCCTTATCCCTATCAAAACACTCATCCATAAGAGGCCACATTTGCACCAACTCTCCCTTTATTTTATCAGCTTGTTATCCTCATTAGTTAAACAAAAATAATCCCTAAATTATAGCCTTGTGCCGTCCCCCCCTTAGCTCACCTTGGCTGCCAAAATTTTGACCCAATTCTTTGGGCCCAAATGAACCTCAAATTAACATATTAAACATAACATTACACACAATGCACAAGCCCATTAATACCTTACCATAACATTCTAAGTGCTACATGCATCTCAAAAATTTTAAACGTTCCCATTCTCAAGGCCTATTGGGCCCAATTCTACTAGGCCCAATTTCAGGATGTTACATCCCCCAAATTGGGACCTGATCCTATCGAGTAGTTTATTGGTGTCGACATACCGGCCTAATGCTGTTGGGGTCTGATAGTAACAGGTACCCCTTTTGGATGTGCGTCTGGTTGAGTCTGGACGCTTATTGAAGTAAAACTTGGGGGATAGACGAGGTCTTCATTATCATCCCTACTATTGACTACAGGTCCTTTCCTCTCTTCAAGACCTTCGGCTAGTAATTGACTTAACTGGCTAATCACATTCTTTTGGAATTCTAACATTTGATCCCGCATATCTTGTTAAATTTTGGTCAATTGATCTTGCATCTATATTTGCCTTTTCTCTAATCTCTCCAACCTTTGTTCCATGTTTTCTAGATTAAGATGAAATAATTTTACCTAATTAGGGTCCTTTTGTCAAAGTCTAATGCAAATGATGCAATGCAATGCAGATGCATGCAAAAGAAAGAGAGGCGTTGATTCTGAATTCAATTCCATTAAAACAAATTTTCTAGAAAGCAATTTTTTTACATAAAAAGGATTATATATGCAGCCTTACCCTCATATTCCAAGCAAAAACATCAATCCCCTTCTTCGCAAAGGTCAAATCTTGCAAACTTCTAATAGATGCCTCCACTAGCTCCTTTTTGCTTGGGTCGCGACTCATTACTTACTTATCCTCGTAATGCTTGTTAGCCTCTTCACGAAAGCTGAGACGTGGTGATTCTTAAGTAGTCTTTGTCAGCTTGAATGCTTGGGCAATAAAGTCTTGTATTCCTTCATGGACTATCAGTCTTGTCTCATTTTGTTTAGTAGGACCATATTCGGGCGACCATATTATAAACCACTTTATCAAGAAATTCATTTTCTTATGACAAACTCTTCTATTTAGCAATCAAATTTGAATCAACACGTCTTTTGTATGATGTGAATGCAATGCAATCAAAATAAAAGAGAACACGTTAGCACAAGAGAAATAAATAACAAAATAGGGCACCTATCTAGGTGACCACTAGGGTTTGGCATAGTTCTACCTAGGGTAAGCCCTTAGGTTTTCTACATGTGGTTTTAGCTCTAAAGTTGAGGTACCCAAACTACTAGATTCCTCGATCCTCACCCATTATAGGCTCATACAGACCGAGTTCAGTTCAGGGGAATACATTTCCCTATGGCTGCACGGAGATAAAAATCTCACGAAGACATAGGTACGGATGTGTCCCGAAAGCAATTCATTATCCTGCACGGAGGTGAAAACCTTACGAAGGAGTAGCTTCTTACTCCCACTTAAAAGGGTGTGACCACAACGGTCATGCAATGCAATGCAGAAATACTTTACAAGACTAGAACAACATGCAATAAAAAGGATCATAATTTTTCAAATCAAATTTTCAAATTTAGACAAAAGGACAGGAAATAATCAATTTTACAGCCTTACTCTCTTATTATGTCCCCAGCAGAGTCGCCAAGCTGTCAAAACTATTTTAATTTTTTTTAAAAATAGGGGTCGACTTTAGAAAAGAAAATAGTGTCGCCACAAATCTTTTTTCGAGGTGTGATCGGGTGATAAACCGTAAAAGTAACATATTTTAATCCCACATTTAGCATACTTATGGATGATTTATCCCTTGATTTATGTAAAAAGGTGCTCTTAATCCTTTCTTTTCAAGTTTTACACTCAGAAAAGCACCGGAGGATGAAAAAAATGAGAAACGAGCCTAAAATGGACCAAATGGGCCATATCACAAAATCAACACAGCCTGGACTTAAGCCCACACGGGCGTGCCTCTTAAGAGAAGTCTAAACACGGCCTGACCACAATTCACATGGCCTTACCTCATCAAGAGGCTCGCACATGGCCTGGCCACGAAACACACGGGCGTGTGCCCATGGGCCTGTCCCTGCCGCAGCCAAGAGGAGTTCTACTCAGAATAGGGTACTCAGAGGCAAAGAAACACATTTCAAAGTCTATTCAAACTTCCTAGTAGGAATTCTACTTGAATTAGGATATGTAGGGGCCAAGTAAAGCATCTCAAAGTCTATATAAACACCCTAGGGGGCAACTTAAGAGGGGGCGGAAGCCTTCAGCTAGGGCTTTTGGCGGTTAGTTAGGCCAAGGAGCCGAGCCAGAAAGGTTAGATTTGTGGGAATCACTCAAAGATAGCCAGTTGATCCATCTCAAGAAGCAAAAATTCTACTCAACACAGTGGATTTCTCCTTCAATTCCTTCAGGGAGTTTTAGGGATTTCTTATGTTTTATTTTATCTTTTCTTCTGAGATGTTTTGTTTTATTGTTATGAACTAAACCCTTAAGATACCTGAAGAGGATGAAACCTAAGACGAATCTTGTTATTATTTTATGAACTATATGATAAATATTTTATTTGTTCTTAATTATGTGTGCTTAATTATTGTGTTAATATTTCTGGGATATTGATTCAAGTTGAATGTGCTTAGGTGGTGGAGCAAAAGTCCCTGTCTAAGAGTAGATCTAGCATAATTACGCGGACTTGATCGCGCGCCTAAAGAAAGGGTGACGAGATTGTGCCAGATTAGGGTGAAACCTAATATGAGAGTCCATAGATCGAGTTAATGTGATTCTAGGGGTTTTTAATTAGAAAGAGATTTCAATTAATCAACCTAGGGTTAGACGTTATTCGCGTTGAGAGAGGGTTTAATATAAATAAGGGAATCCTACGGATCAAGTCAAGTTAATAAATGATCTGGTTCAGTGTTAGATAACAAGTGAAGTCTAGGTGGATTCTTCCTAAGGATATCGTCTTAATCAACTGAGTTTTTGAAACACCCCAAACCCGGCCCACGAGCCTTGACCGGATCTGGTATGTTCCTTGAGTAAATCAGTTCAATTCTTGTTTGCTACTTTGGAAAAATTTTGTGTGTTTTTGAAGAACATTTGATTTGGTGTTGGGTTCAAATTGAAAACGGTGTTGCTCATGTGTCAAAACATTTAAATATTTGTTTACATTTTAAAGAAAAATTATTTAGTCTCAATTTAATAATAACATTATCATAATAAACCAATTTGAAACGCTTACTTAAAACAGTTAATAGTAATGACCATAATTACATCAAAGCAAAACCCCAAAATAAATCTGAAATACTTAAATAAAATAAAAAAACAATGAAAATAGAATAATTCTGAGCTGAGCATGGCCACTAATGAGCTCCCACCGACCCAGTCCATTACTGAGTGTCACCTGAAAAGATATCCCACAATGGGGTGAGTCAACAGACTCAATGTGTAACCATCACACATACTCTCAATCAATTTAGGCATGCCAAATCATACATATAAAACATATATAGTCAATGATGCAAACCCGAACCCAAACCTAGATAACCATCCGCTACACATCACCTGTACCAACCATCACACTGTGGGGACTACTAAGTCACCCTCCATCCGCTACACATCATCGAAGGTAGTCGCTGCAGACGACTGGCACATCGCCCTTATAAATTGTGGCATAGCCACTAGATAATATTTTGTGACATAAGTCACCACATTGAGACACGTGACATGAGTCACAGATTACGTGGTGAAAATCACGGATCACTTCCCCTTAAAATAACACCCATATGCCCCATGCCATACAAATCATACCAATATCATGCTTTATGCCTTATTTCACATTCTTATCAATATTCACTTATGTGCCATATTTCACATGTTCATAACATTTATTGACGTAATATTAAAGATTACGTACCTGAATGTTCTGTACCATTGTATGGTACCTTTAGCCACATTCACATACTTTCATTAACACATATATTAAAACGTTACCATAAATCTATTAAGATTTAGTGTGGGGCTACACACCTAATACTAATGCTTTCACTGAATCCCGAAAAGTCAACCAAAATAGAGTGTACACTTCCCTAAAAATCAAAGTCAGAATTCGGCCAACATTTAATCACTTAAATATGGCCTTGGCCGAATGTTCGTAGTCTCTTATCTTGTGGATCTAAATCCTGAAACGGTCACTTGCTCCTGAAGTTATCGAAATCCCTATTTATCAATGGTTAGAATCGGCTTTAATACATGGAAACTATGAAGATGGCCCTTGGCCAAATACCACATATTACTTACCTTGATCACACAAATCCCGAAGGATCACTTCTGCAAACGTTGGCTATAAGAATCCCGAAAGATCTCCTGCGTTAGGCTGTACCTTCCCCTATAATCAGCTTTAACACACTTTAAAGAGTCATAGGGCCATCTGGCCATGACATAAATCCCAAACGAAGAGGAGTTATCGCAACCTTACCTTAAAGATAGATCCCCTCGGCTTTGCAAAGAATCGGCCCACACTAAGATTGAGATTCAACTATCAAAGAGAATAGGCGTGGAGTTGAAATTATATGAAGAAAAAAGAATGGAAGAGGCTTAGGAGAATTCAGCAATCACCTGACTATTTCGGTTTTTGAAAGAATTGTGAAAGAAAAGAAGAGAAGAAGGGGTTGAGCAATTTGGCAACGGTGGCAAAGGAGGATTCGGCTAACACAAAATAAAAGAAGAGGTTTGGGGAAAGAGGTATAGGCTCGGCCAAGAAACAAATAGAGGAGAAGTAGAAAAAAAATGCTAGTGACCTTAATGGTCTATAAAGTTTTGGTTACAAATCAAAGAGGAAGGGAGCTGAAACTAGATGACTTTTGCACAATAGAAAGAACGACACTTAGAGAGAAAAGAAAGGTCTAAATTTGGCACACCCTCCTTATCAAGCATCAAAACAGAAAATGCCACCCCTTAGAGTCCTATATTCGGCCACCACTTTCTTCCCCTATCAAATCCCATATTTTTCTCCTATATTCTCTCTATGCTACTCATTCAAAAGAATTTGAATAAGTCAACCTTTATCTCTTCTTCCTAGCTGAATTTTAAAAGAAAAACCAAGCCTTATCCTCATCTTTTTAAAGTCCCAATGTCGTCCAACACTCCTCCCCTCCTTGACGCAAAAACAAACTCTCATTTGCTTCCTCTGCAACTCGAACTTGAGCCCTTCTCCCCTGCTTATGGCATCACCTACCAAGGCCCTAAGTGGTGCCTCCATGCCACTTTACCAAGCCCAATCTTATGTCTAAAAACTCTTACAAATTCCCTTAAGGCCTATCAAGCTTAGCTCCCCTTTAATACTTAAAATCTAATATTTTCTAAGGTATTTGCCTACACTTTGAAGTTCTCAAAAAATTCATACAACACATTCAAACACACATAGGGATGCTACTTCATACAATTAATCAATAATGCACAAGCCCTAATTCCCAGATATTACAGTTCTGCCCCCTTAAAATAATTTTGACCTCGAAATTACCTGGCTAGAATAGGTGAGGGTATTGCCATCGTATTGCTTCTTCCGGCTCCCAAGAAGCTTCTTCCGATCCATGATTAAGCCATAACACTTTGACCAGAGAAACTAAATTCCTCCGAAGCACCATCACATCTCGTTCCAGAATCTGGATCGGCTCTTCCTCATAGGATAGATCTGGCCTTAGCTCCACCTCTTCAACCAGTACTACATGAGATGGATCTGATCGGTAGCGACGTAGCATAGAAACATGGAACACATCGTGCATCTGCTTCAACTGCGGTGCCTACTCCATCTGGTCTGCCACTGGTCCAACTCGCTTTAATACCCGATAAGGTCCTATAAACCTTGGGCTTAACTTCCCTTTGCGACCAAAATCTCATTACCTTTTTCCAAGGTGAAACTTTGAGAAACACTTGATCTCCCACAGCAAATTCTATGTCCTTCCGTTTGAGATCTACATACGACTTCTGCCTGTCAGATGCCTCCTTTAACCATGCCCGAATTACCTTAACCTTTTCCTCGGATTCTGCCACAATCTCTGGACCCAACACTTAACGTTCCCCTAATTTCGTCCAGCATGTAGGAGTGTGACACTTTCGTCCATATAGCACTTCATACGGTGCCATCCGAATACTGGCCTGATAGATATTGATATAAGCAAATTCCGCTAAAGGAAAATATTCTTCCCAACTTCCTTTGAAGTCTATCACACAGCCCCTCAACATATCCTCTAACACTTGGATCACTTGTTCAGATTGACCGTCCGACTGGGGATGAAATGCCATATTGAAGTCTAATCTAGTGCCCAAAGCTTGATGTAGCACTTTCCAGAACCGAGACATAAACCTCAGATCCCTATCTGAAATAATCGACACTGGCACTCCGTGTAGCCTCACAATCTCGGCTACATACAACTTTACCAATTTTTGTAGAGAATAGTCAACCCGCACCGGTATGAAATGTGCGGACTTGGTCAATCGGTCCACGATCACCCATACCAAGTCCTTCTTAGTAAGCTTAAGGGGAAGCCCACTAACGAAGTCCATGGTGATTCTCTCCCACTTCCACTACGGAATCGGTATAGGCTGAAGCAACCCTGACAGAACATGGTGTTCAGCCTTGACTTGATGACACGTCAAGCACTTGCCAACAAATTTTGTAACTTCCTATTTAAGACCAGGCCACCAAAACTGTTCTCTTAGGTCTCTGTACAACTTACTACCTCCAAGATGCATAGCATAAGGGCTACTATGTGATTCCCGAAGAATTCTCCGCCTTAACTCCTCGTTCTTTGGCATACAGACCTTACCCTTGAAACACAATACTCCATCGCTATTAATACCATAATCCTTCAACTCCCCAATCTACACTTGCTGTAGCCTAGCCCTTAAATCATCATCAGCCAACTGTCCCTCTTTCACCTCATTCAGCCATGACGGCTTGACCTGCAACTCTGCCAGCAAACTTCCATCATCGTAGAGGCTTAAATGTGCGAACATTGCCCTTAACCTCGTCACTACTTTTCGACTTAGGGCATCTGCCACTACATTCGCCTTGCCCGGGTGATACTCTATGGAACAATCGTAGTCTTTCAATAATTCCACCCACCTTCGCTGTCTCAGGTTTAACTCTTTCTGAGTCATCAAATACTTAAGGCTTTTGTGGTCTGTGTAAATCACTGACTTTTCTCCATGTAAATAGTTCCTCCATACCTTAAGAGCAAAGACCACTGCCGCCAATTCCAAATCATGCGTCGGGTAGTTAACCTCATGTGGCCTTAATTGTCGAGACGCATAAGCACCTACCTTCCCGTCTTGCATAAAGACACCTCCCAATCCTGTGTGGGAAGCATCACAATATACCACAAAATCCTTCCCTGCCTCAGGCTGAGTTAAAGCTGGAGCTTCAGTCAAGACTCTCTTAAGCCTTTCAAAGCTCTCCTGTTGCTTATCAGTCCATACGAAAGGTACCTCCTTCCTTAGTAACTTTGTCAAAGGTGCTACGATCGACGAAAACCCTTCTACGAACCTTCTGTAATAGCCTGTCAATCCCAAGAAACTATGAACTTCTGCCATAGACATAGGGGGTTTTCGATCCAACACTACCTTAATCTTCCGAGGATCCACCCTTATCCCTTCTGTAGATACCACATGTCCTAAGAATGTAACTTCCTTCAGCCAAAATTTGCACTTGCTAAAATTGGTATATAGCTTTTCCTCCCTTAACACTTGCAACACAACTCGGAGGTGCTCATCATGTTCTTCCTCAGACTTCGAATACACCAAAATATCGTCTATGAACACAATAATGAACCGGTCCAAATAGGGTTGGAAAACCTGATTCATCATGTCCATGAACACGACTGGGGCGTTTGTCAATTTGAACGACATTACCAAGAACTCATAATGCCCGTACCTTGTCCGGAAAGCTGTCTTATGGATATCAGCCTCCTTCACCTTAAGCTGATGATATCCTAACCTTAGATCTATCTTTGAGAATACCGCGGCCCCCTTAAGCTGATCGAACAAGTCGTCTATTCTTGGCAAAGGGTACTTGTTCTTGATGGTCAGCTTATTCAACTGACGATAATCTATGCACATGCGCATAGTTCCATCCTTCTTCTTCACAAACAAGACTGGTGCTTCTCATGGAGACACACTGGGTCGAATAAACCCACGGTCTAGCAGCTCTTGAATCTGAGCCTTGAGCTCAACCAACTCCTTTGGTTCCATTCTGTATGGGGCAATTGACACGAGAGGTGCATGCCGTGACAAGTCAATTTGAACTCCACTTCCCTATCTGGGGGTATCTAGGTAACTCCTCCGAAAAAACTTCCACAAATTCTCTTACTGTTCTAACCCCACTAACTCCCCCTTCCTTTACATCCAACGCAATAACAAAGATCAAAAATGCCTCGCACCCTTTTGAACCATCTTATTAGCCTTTAAAGCAAAACTACGTTAGACAAGTAGTTTCTTCTTTCCCCTATCATAACTACCACCTTATCCTCCGGTGTCCTTAACTCCATTCGCTTAGCTGCGCAATCTAATACAGCCCGATGTTCCACTAGCCAGTCCATGCCAAGGATGAGATCAAATTCTCCGAAGGGTAGTTCCATCAAGTCGGCAGGAAATACCATTACTTGAAGCTCTAGAGGTACACTCTGGAATATCTTATTCACCACTACAATTTGACCTAATCGGCTTACTACAGTCATCTCCCTATTAGATAGTTCAGAGGTTATGCCTAGTGTTTCAACTACTCTACATGAACATAAGAGTGGGTAGAGCCAACATCAATTAGAGCAAAGTAAGGTTTGTCAGCTATAAGGAACATACCGGTTATAACGTCCGATGCGTCTCCATTTTCCCTCCGACGAACCGCATATACCAGACCCGACTGTCTCGCCTCTGTATTACCAACACCTCTGCCCGGTGTTCCCGGTCCTCTACCAGAACCATTACCTCTGCCAACCAAACCACGACCTCGCGATGGCTACTGTCCTCATTTTCCGCCTGATTAGGACCCTGACTTACCGGTTGGCCCCCTTCTGTTCTCATAGGATAGTCATTAATCATGTGGTCCTTGGACCCACACTTAAAGCATCCCTCTATCTTTTTCCAACACTCTCCTAGATGTATCTTTCCACATTGAGCACATGTACGGTACTGTCCTCCCATAGCAGCCTACTGACCTCGTGGCCCATCACTTCTAGGCCTTTTTGCACATTCCCTGATGACCCCGATGATCCAAAACCTCTCTTTTACCTATTCTGGTCTGTATTCTGTCTCACCGAGTCCTTAATCCCTTCAGCTACCTTAGCCTTCTCCACCAACACGGCAAAATCTCACTCTTGCTGTGGAGCAATCAGCAATCTTAGGTCATCCTTTAGTCCGTCCTCAAATCGGACACATCGTTCATGCTCCGTAGCCACTATTCCCCGGGCATACCGGCTCAACCTTAAAAATTTCATCTCGTATTCTGCTACGGACTTATTTTCTTTAACCAGCCTAAAAAATGCCTTCCTCTACGCATTCATATAACTAGTTCCAATGTACTTCTTCTGATATGCCGCCTTAAAATATTCACAAGTACGATCATTGGCACCATCTCGATCTGTGAGCCACCGTTGGTATGACTCATCACGGGGTAGCAGCACTACCCCTTTCAGTTTCTCCTCGCCAGTCAGGTCCAAATCGTCCATAATCTGCTCTGTCGCCTCCAACCAATACTCAGCCGTATTGGGTACCACACCATATATTCCACAAAAAAATTCAGCTCCATTAGCTCGAAGTCGCTCAGGTACCAACTTTCGAGGTCCCATGCCTCCACCTGCTCCAGCCACCCTTTCCAAAACTCGCAGCATCGCCGGTGATACTGCATCTTTCCCCGTCTGATCCTGCTATTCCACATCAGCGGCTGGTGGTGGTGGCATTTCATTTTTGGATGCTTGTCCTGACCTAACGGGCTCCGACACGATCATTCGGCCTCTACCACGACCACACACATTACGACCACGTCCCTTAGAGTTCATACTTCTGAATCGCGTTTATCTGATTAAAGAATTTTATGGATTAGCTTTTGTTTCACTGATTTATCGTGAACAGTCTTATGTTCAATAATTCTAAGGAGTAGTTCTTTCGATTTCATACACATACAATCTCAATTCATTCATTCAATCACATCCATGAACTTGCGTTCATTACAGAAAAATGTTGTAGTTGTCATTGTTTGTTGTTTTCCACTACCCAGGGGTATTTTTGTAATTTTAAACTATAGGGGTATTTTGGTAATTTTACAAATTAAGGTATTTGAAAATTTCACAAGGTAGAGATTTTTGGTATATATATTTTTTTCAAAATTGAAATACTTGGTAAGAAAATTTCAAGGGTAAAATGGTAATTTATACACTGAGGGTATTTTTGTAATTTTTCAAACCAAGGGCATTTCGGTAATTTTTGCAAAATATGGTTCCAGGTGATTTTAATGAATTAAAGGTATTTTGAAAATTTTTAATTTGAGGGTATTTCAGTAACTTTCCATTCTGAGGGTATTTTGGTCATTTGTACAGGTTAGGGGTAATTTGGTCAATTTGCAAATCAAGGGTATTTTGGTCATTCATTTTTTTAAATCAAGGGTACTTTGAAATTTTTATAATCATGGTTCGACTGTAGAATTTCACAAAATAGGGTGACGGTCCCTTTCGGGTTTTAATTATTGGGTTTAGCTTGTGGTTGAGTCCTCTTGGTTAGGGTGACCCGTCACTACGCACCAGGTAGGATTCGAGTGGTGAGGAGGTGAGTCACTAGGACTGCTTAAATACCAAGCTCCCCCTGAATCCAATCCTAGACAAGCGCACAACGGTTGCCACACCTTAAACTCAGCGACTCAGTCATATGTTTGTTTAATTAGGCTTTAGCGTTTTATGTAATTCTGTGTTGGAGTAAGCTAATCCTAAGGTTCAATAGCTTAATATACTAATCTACGTTCCCGTTATACCCACATACAAATCATATAATAAATCATACAATAGTTAGGGGTACTTACCTGATGGACTTCGGGCCGGAGACTCAGGTGCCATGCTAGAAAACCTACTCAATTTCTTATAAAATCCAATTTCAAAAGAAAGAAAATGTTTTGGGCCCAAAAAGCCCTCAAGGCCGAGTTTTGAATCGGGCTTTGATACCAAACTGAAACACCCCAAACCCGGCCCACGAGCCTTGACCAGATCTGGTATGTTCCTTGAGTAAATCAGTTTAATTCTTGTTTGCTACTTTGGAAAATTTTGTGTGTTTTTGAAGAACATTTGATTTGGTGTTGGGTTCAAATTGAAAACGGTGTTGCTCAAGTGTCAAAACATTTAAATATTTGTTTACATTTTTTAAGAAAAATTATTTATTCCCAATTTAATAACAATCTTATCATAATAAACCAATTTTAAACGCTTACTTAAAACAGTTAATAGTAATGGCCATAATTACATCAAAGCAAAACCCCAAAATAAATCTGAAATACTTAAATAAAATAAAAAAAAACAATGAAAATAGAATAATTTTGAGCTGAGCATGGCCACCACTGATCTCCTGCCGACCCGATCCATTACTGAGTGTCACCTGAAAAGATATCCCACAATGGGGTGAGTCAACAGACTCAATGTGTAACCATCACACATACTCTCAATCAATTTAGGCATGTCAAATCATACATATAAAACATATATAGTCAATGATGCAAACCCGAACCCAAACCTAGATAACCATCCGCTACACATCACCTGTACCAACCATCACACTGTGGGGACTACAAGTCGACCCTCTATCTGCTACACATCATCGAAGGCAGTCGCTGCAGACGACTGGAACATCGCCCTTATAAATTGTGGCATAGCCACCAGATAATATTTTGTGACATAAGTCACCACATTCAGATTACGTGACATGAGTCACCAGACTTCGTGGTAAAAACCACCAGATCACTTACCCTTAAAATAACACCCATATGCCCCATACCATACAAATCATACCAATATCATGCTTATTTCACATTCTTATCAATATTTACTTATGTGCCATATTTCACATGTTCATAACATTTATTGACGTAATATTAAAGATTACGTACCTGAATGTTTTGTACCATTGTATGGTACCTTTAGCTACGTTCACATACTTTCATTAACACATATATTAAAACGTTACCATTAATCTATTAAGATTTAGTGTGGGGCTACACACCTGATACTAATGCTTTCACTGAATCCCGAAAAGTCAACTGAAATAGAGTGTACACTTCCCTAAAAATTAAAGTCAGAATTCGGCCAACATTTAATCACTTAAATATGGCCTTGGCCGAATGTTCATAGTCCCTTACCTTGTGGATCTAAATCCCGAAACGGTCACTTGCTCCTGAAGTTGTCGAAATCCCTATTTATCAATGGTTAGAATCTGCTTTAATACATAGAAACTATGAAGATGGCCCTTGGCTGAATACCACATATTACTTACCTTGATCACACAAGTCCCGAAGGATCACTTCTGCAAACGTTGGCTATAAGAATCTCGAAAGATCTCCTGCGTTAGGCTGTACCTTCCCCTACAATTGGCTTTAACACACTTTAAAGAGTCATAGGGCCATTCGGCCATGACATAAATCCTAAACGAAGAGGAGTTGTCGTAACCTTACCTTAAAGATGGATCCCCTTGGCCTTGCAAAGAATCGGTCCACACTAAGATTGAGATTTGGCTATCAAAGAGAATAGGTGTGGAGTTGAAATTATATGAAGAGAAGAAGAATGGAAGAGGCTTAGGAGAATTCAGTAATCACCTAACTATTTCAGTTTTTGAAAGAATTGTGAAAGAAAAGAAGAGAAGAAGGGGTTGAACAATTCGACAACGGTGGCAAAGGAGGATTCGGATAAAAGAAGAGGTTTGGGGAAAGAGGTATAGGTTCGGCCAAGAAACAAATAGAGGAGAAGTAGAAAATAAATGCTAGTGACCTTAATGGTCTATAAAGTTTCGGTCACAAATCAAAGAGGAAGGGAGCCGAAACTAGATGACTTTTGCACAAGAGAAAGAACGACACTTAGAGTGAAAAGAAAGGTCTAAATTTCGGCACACCCTCCTTATCAAGCTTCAAAACTGAAAATGCCACCCCTTAGAGTCCTATATTCGGCCACCACTTTCTTCCTCTATCAAATCCCACATTTTTCTCCTATATTCTCTCCATGCTACCCATTCAAAAGAATTTGAATAAGTCAACCTTTATCTCTTCTTCCTAGTCAAATTTTAAAAGAAAAACCAAGTCTTATCCTCATCTTTTTAAAGTCCCAATGCCGTCCAACACTCCTCCCCTCCTTGACGCAAAAACAAACTCCCATTTGCTTCCTCTACAACTCGAACCTGAGCCCTTCTCTCCTGCTTATGTCGTCACCTACCAAGGCCCTAAGTGGCGCCTCCATGCCACTTTGCCAAGCCCAATCTTATGTCCAAAAACTCCTACAAATTCCCTTAAGGCCTATCAAGCTTAGCTCCCCTTTAATACTTAAAATCTAATATTTTCTAAGGCATTTACCTACACTTTGAAGTTCTCAAAAAATTCATACAACACATTCAAACACACAAAGGCATGCTACTTCATACAATTAAGCAATAATGCACAAGCTCTAATTCCCGGATATTACAGTTTTCCCAAAAGTTATTTCCACAATTCATTCTTTTTGACTTTGCATATTTAGCTTAGTAGTTAGTTAATATAGATTAAACAATCAATCACTTAATATTTAGGCTAAATAATAGAAGGAAGATTATTATTAGTACTTTTAGTTCCTTTGGGTTTGACAATCCGGTCTTGCCTAAGCTATACTACTATTCGATAGATGCACTTGCCTTAAGTTGTTGTCAGAGTTAGTTTCCAGGTTTGATCATTCTCTTTATAAATTTTAAAACTCGACAAAAAAAAAAAAACGATCATTGGGTCAACTTGAGATTAATCATTTTAATAAAACATTTTGATTTATTTTGGTCTACAAAATTTGAGAAAATAGGCTCGGGAGTCGGTTACGCACGAGGAACGATTAGCACCCTCGTAATGCCCAAAAATTGGTACCTAATTGATTAATTAATGTCCTAATGTCAAAAATTTGAAAAGATTTTAAAACACGATCCTTTTGATTTTTAAAACATATGTCCTTTAATTTTAAATGGACATTCAATTATTTGTATTTTAAAAGAAAAATCAAAACTCAGTAAGTTAGAGCACAATCTTTCGAATTTTTAAACACCGAATATCATTTGCTTTTTAGAAATCCTTGCCTCGAGATGACAAAACGTCGCATCCAGTGAGTTAAGACACAACATCTTAAATTCCCGAGAATAGATTTTTTATTTAAAATTTCATATGTTTTAATTTCAAAAAGGGTACTCAATCATTTGGACTTAATGAGAAAAATCGAAACCAGTAAGTTAGGGCATGATTTTCTCAATGCTCGCAAATATCGAATATTGCCTTATTTTTAAATTTAAAAATCATGGATTTTGAAATATGAAGGTATATTTGGCCACATTAATAAATATTAATGATTTTTTTTAAAAATAACAAATCTAAAATACAAAATGTACCAAACTTTCAAATAATAATGAACAATGTTAAAACAAATAATGTGAAAGAAAAGGATTTTGAAATCAAAATAAAAAGCAATTTAAAATAAATTCATGTATAAAAATTCTAAAGTAGGTAATATATGTAAAAGTTTGAAATAAATCCAAAAAAAAAGATAAAATAAATAATATATGAAATAGTAATATATAAATGAATTTTAAAATAAATATTATATAGGAAGTAAGTTTAAATAAGTAATATATAAAACAATATATATATATATATATATATATATATATATATATCAATCTAAATAAATAATATACAAAATGACTTAAAGAAAATGATATGTGACAACTCCTAAAAGATAGGTATAAGTTTAAAACAAACAATATACTGAAAACTTAAAATAGATAATATAAAAGCAGTTTAAAATGATATAAAATAAAACCATTTTAAAATAATTGTTATATAAAACAATAAGAAAAATGAATGATATATAAGATAATTTAAAGTAATAATATAAAAAATATAATCAAAATAAAACTATTTAAAATAAGTAATATAAAAAATAGTAAAATAAAACGACTTGAAATAAATACCACAAAAAATTTGGAATGAATAAATAAAATACAAATTTGCAAAAGTGTAAAAATAAAATAAATCTTTATACATAAATAATAAATAAACGAATAAAATAAAAAGAATAATTAAACAATTAAACAATTAAATGGATAAATAAAAAGGCTGAAAAAAACGAAGATGAATGAAGAATAAAATAAGAACAAACCATAGAAAATAAGAACGCAAGAGGGAGAGAAATTTGAGTGAATGCTCTCAATAATTCTTCTTGCTTCCCTAAAACTCAAGTCTTTTTACAATGAAGGGAGAGGCCTCTATTTATAGTTGAGCCTCCCTAAATCCAGCGGTACAGATAAATTACATCAACGACTAAGATTAAAAGGTATCTACAAATTAAATCTCTAAGATTACAAAATCATATATTCTAATATTGCATACCATATCTTCTAAGATTGCATATCATATCTAAGATTGCATATCATATCTTCTAAGATTGCATACCATATCTTCTAGGATTGCATATCATATCTAAGATTTGCATATCATATCTTCTAGGATTACATATCATATCTAAGATTGCATATCCTTGAAGATTTTGTTCCCATATATGTCAAGCTTGTAGATGGACCTTCAATCTTTTCAAGTAATGGGCCATTCCGATCGGGCCAAATGATATATTTTGAATGGACTTGGACTTTGTTTTATTATTTTGGGTTTATTATTATTTTTTGTATTGGGCCTGGGCTAAATTGGCTTATTACAGCATGCATGCATTAAAATGGTATTTTAGGAAAAGCCATGCCACAAAATTCTTGTGAAAATTATTTTTTTCTATAGAAAAATAAGTCTGAGACTCTAGTGTCAGTCCTACTAAAGTGTTGTTAATTATGAGATTTTGGATGAATTGAAGTTTTTAAATTATATTTATTCTAGCTAATGTTTGAACTTTTGCATGAAAATTGTAGATATACTTAAACTACTTAGACTATCGCAACGATGGCAGAGGTTACGAGAACGGCAATGACGCCATGACACAAGCGATGCTGAGGGTTCTGAATAAGGTTGTTGAAGCCCAAACTAGATCAGTGAGACACATATCCATTACGAGGAGACTTTGGTCAAATGGGACAGAAACATCTAAGGGAATTTCTAGTACGACTCCCACTGTAGCGGAGTATTGGTTGGAGTCGACAGAAAGGATACCATCTGTCGTAATTCGATGTAGTAAATTAAACTAGTTTTCACACTTTAGGAGCTTGAAAATAAGCATTTGATTGAATTTTTAATTATGTTTTAGTAAGTTTAATTAAATTAAATAAAGTTTGCAAAATGAGTCTTTGACAAATTTAAGGCCTCATTCGGCCTCTAAGGAGCTTGAAAACAAGCTTGAAAATTGCTGGATTTGTTTATATGCAGTGAATTTGTAATTATACAAACCTATCAGCCTTAAATAATATCTATTAAATTAAAATTTCAATTTTGAAATCATGAATAATAGGTTTTCTTTGATTTGCTAGAAAATCAAAAACATGAGTCTATCTTTCCAGTATTTGTAGATAGTTAGGAAACAAACAGCTTCGATATTCTTGACCGCCTCTGGACATACCAGCATCCATAATGTGAATACTGCAACTAAAGATATAGATTCAAGGCAGTGTCTGCAAGTATACGGGTCAGGTTGCAATATAGTTTGTTTACAATGAAACACTCGGTAAGTATTCCGAGGATCGTACCCAAGGGATTACGATTTGGGGAAAATAATTATCAAGCCAATTACAGGAAATACTTGATTCATGAATTAGTAGTTTTAATCCCACTCCCAAAGCAGTTGTGGTGAAGGATTCAACCCAACTAGGAACCCTTATTATGAAATTAGGAGCGGAAAATGCCAAGGCAACGTTGAATATATATAATGAAATGATTAAGAAACCAAGTTCACCCCAGCTCTTAAAAGCTCTTAACTATTCTAGAAGCTTACAAATATGCATCCCTATCATTTGAAATGGTATCTTCAGAATTGGTTGATGTCCCCCAAACTTCAAACTATGATGCAACAGTTATAAATCTTCAATTCCTTCAGGGAGTTTTAGGGATTTCTTATGTTTTGTTTTATCTTTTCTTCTGAGATGTTTTCTTTTATTGTTATGAACTAAACCCTTAAGATACCTGAAGGGGATGAAACCTAAGATGGATCTTGTTGTTGTTTTCTGAACTATATGATAAATATTTGATTTGTTCTTAATTATGTGTGCTTAATTCTTTTTTTTTTTAACAAATGTGTGCTTAATTCTTGTGTTAATATTTCTGAGATATTGATTCAAGTTGAATGTGCTTAGGTGGTGGACCAAAAGTCCCTGTCTAAGAGTAGATCTAGCATAATTAAACGGAGTTGATCGCGCGCCTAGAGATAGGGTGACGAGATTTTGCCGGATTAGGGTGAAACCTAATATGGGAGTCCATAGATCGAGTTAATGCGATTCTAGGGGTTTTAATTAGAAAGAGATTTTAATTAATCAACCTTGGGTTAGACGTTATTCGCCTCAAGAGAGGGTTTAATATAAATTAGGGAATCCTACGGATCAAGTCAAGTGAATAAATCGTTTGGTTCAGTGTTAGATAACAAGTGAAGTTTAGGTGGATTCTTCCTAAGGGTATCGTCTTAATCAACTGAGTTTTCCAATAAGTTATTTCCCCAATTCATTCTTTTTGTCTTTGCATCTTTAGCTTAGTAGTTAGTTAATTTGGATTAAACAATCAATCACTTAATATTTAGGCCAAATAATAGAAGGAAGGTTATTATTAGTACTTTTAGTTCCTTTGGGTTCGACAATCCGGTCTTGCCTAAGCTATACTACTGTTCGATAGGTGCACTTGCCTTAAGTAGTTGTCAGAGTTAGTTTCCAGGTTTGATCAGTCTCTTTATAAATTTTAAAACTCGACAAAACAACGATCAAGTTTTTGGCACCGTTGTCGGGGAACTAAAATATTAAGAAAGCCCCATTTTTATTACTTTAGCCATTATTTTTATTTTTCTGCATTTTTTTTACTTTTAAACTTGCTAATATTCTTTCTTTCTTTTCCAACACTGGTAACTCTAGTTTATGACTAGTAGGAACCCAAAAGGACCACTAGTATACGACAGTGATATTGAAGCTATCGCTCGCAAGAATCGCAGATAAATTAGGCGAACCCTAAATTACACAGAATAAGAGCGAGAAGGCAGATCCAATCCTCTTGAAAGGATGGACGAGAATAATCCACCACCACAAGATGTGGTAGAAAATAATGCTTCACGTACTATGTAAGATTATGCTAAACCTCATTTAACAAGAGCAGAATCGAGTATTGTTAGGCTTGTTATAGCTACTAATAATTTTGAATTAAAGCCTAACACTATACAAATGATTCAAAATTTTGTTCAATTTGATGGTTTGCAGGACGAAGACCCAAATACTCATATAGCTAATTTTTTAGAATTCTTTGATACATTCAAAATAAATGACGTTTCTGATGATGCCATACGTCTTCGGTTATCTCCCTTTTCATTAAGAAATAAAGCCAAGCAATGGTTAAACTCGTTACCACGAGGGTCAATCACCACATGGGATCAAATGACCAAAAATTTTTTATTAAAATATTTCCCACCGGCCAAAATAGCCAAATTACGGAATGATATCTCTTCTTTTGTGTAGATGGATTTAGAGACATTATATGACGCATGGAAGAGATATAAAGATCTCTTGAGAAGGTGTTCGCACCATGGTTTACCCTTATGGCTCCAAGTTCAAACTTTCTATAACGGTGTAAACCCCTCAACGAGGCCACTAATTGATTCAGCCACTGGTGGAACCCTGAACAATAGAACTCCTGAAGCAGCCTACGAGTTTCTTGAAGAGATGTCACTGAATAACTATCAGTGGCAGGTTACAAGGATGAAACCAACAAAATCAGCCGGAGTTTCAACCTCGACGTAGTAACCATGCTATCAACACAGGTAGAGATGATGAATAAAAAACTTTATAGTTTGTGTTCTTCGCATGAACATCCAGTAATGCAGTGCGACGCAAGTGGAACTATGGCGAATCCTGAGTACCCACCCTAGCAACCGGGCACCGATAGCAAACAGATGAACTATATAGGTAATTATTTCAAATCTAATAATAACCCTTATAGTAATACTTATAATCCAGGTTGGAGGAACCACCCAAATTTTTCATGGGGATGAAACACCCCAAACCCGGCCCACAAGTCCTGACCGGATCTGGCATGTTCCTAGGAAAAACTGTTCGAATCTTGTTTGAAGTTTTGCTAAAATTTTACGAGTTTTTGAAAACAGTTGATTTGGGTTGGGCTCGAATTTTTAAAACCCGTGTTGATTATGTGTTAAAACGTTTAATATTTATACTTAAGAAAAATAGACTTTAACCTTGTATTATTAAAATCGAGTCATACTTAGATAATTAAACATGCATGCATAACAGTTCAAACCAAGGCCTTATTACATCAAATCAAAACCCAAATTAAATCCAAAATACTTAAAATATAACAAGTCCAAAATGAAATAAAATCCCGAACTGTGCATGGCCATCACTGAGCTTCTGCCGACCCGGTCCATCACTGAGTGTCACCTGAAAAATAGTCCCACAAAGGGGTGAGTCAAACGGACTCAATGTGTACAATCATCACAAGTCTCAATTAATTTTAGGCATATCAAGTCATAGTAACACATATAAATCATGATGCAAACCCAAACCCAAGCCTAGATAACCATCCGCTACACATCACCCGTACCAACCATCACACCGTGGGGACTACTAAGTCAACCCTCTATCCGCTACACACCATCGAAGGCAGTCGCTGCAGTCGACGTGCTCATCGCCCTTATAAAATTCGTGGCATAGCCACCAGATAATTATTATGTGACATAAGTCACCACATTCATATATTGTGACATAAGTCACCACATTCAGATATTGGGGTATTAAACCACCAATTCACTTCCCCTTCACATATCACCCATATGCCCTATGTCAAACATATCATGCAAAAACATGCTTTATTTCACATTCTTATCACTATTTTCATTTTTATCATACTCATAGTAGGAGTAGGAAAACGTACCTGAGTACTTCGTACCATTACATGGTACTTTGGCCACATCATAACATATTCTTGTACATATTAATTAAAACATAACCGTCAATTAATTAAAGCTTAGTGTGGGTACACACACGGTATACTTATCAATTTACTTATCAAAACCTTTAGGTAATTTATTAAAGAGTTAACAATAATAAAATATTTATAAAAGAATTTCATATACTTGAAAACCCAAATTTATTTTAATAAAACATCATATAATCATAGTCCATATTTAAAAGTCCAAAGTATAGTTTAAAACCAAACACACATAAAATCCATAAATTATTTATAGAGGCCCTTATTACAATAATCCAAAATAATGAAAATACTTATTAAAAAGTTCAGAGTTTAAATAACCCATGTTTTGCAGTATGGCCTCCACGAAGTCATCCTCGGCCCAAGTCCACGTCAATTTCCATTACCTGAGATGGAAAAAAATTTAAAGGGGGTGAGTTACTTAGAACTTAGTGTGCAACTCACTTACCACCATTATTGGGCCAGATCGTCAAGATATTATCTTTGGGCTTTAGCCCAATTACTGTAATTCAACAATATATCATAAAATGAAATAAAATAATTTAAAATGCATGTAAAATGAATTTCCCAACCAAACCTAATATCCATCCGCTAACACCCCTGTACCAACCATCACACTGTGGGATCAAGTCAACCCACCCCGCCAACACACCAATCGTAGGCATTAAGCCTTTTTATAATTGTGGCAAAGCCACCGAACTGAGGCAATAAGTTATATTTGTGGCGAGAGCCACCGAACTAGAGGCAATAAGCCATATTTGTTTTTGTGGCAAGGCCACGAACTAGAGGCAATAAGCCATATTTGTTTTTGTGGCAAGGCCACCGAACTAGATTTTTGGCAACTGCCATTCTTCTCTTCATATACCCCACCCCATGCAATTATGCGTATATAACAAAATATAGTCATATAACAATTTTTATTTAATCCATAACATCGGTGGGTTTATCATTAAACATTTCATTTGGTCCATAAATATAATTTAGCAATTTTCCCATTTAGTAGTTTAGTGGGCTTTGGCCCATTTATCAAACTAGAGTATTTTGGCCCAATTTATCGAACTAGAGTATTTTGGCCCAATTTATCGAACTAGAGTATTTTGGCCCAATTTATCGAACTAGAGTATTTTGCGGCCCATTTTCACGAAACATACAATTTACATAATAACAAGAAATTTCTCGAGGGCGTTTTCGTAATTTTCACGATTTAGTCATTTTTACGTATTTTCGTCAAAATATCAGTTTTTTACGTTTTTTTTACCGATCTAGTCGTTTTTACGATTTTACTTCAATACCAAAATTTACATCCAACCGAGAAATAGTGTGAAGTTACACACCTCGATACCGAGAGTACTAATCTTTCTCGCCTCAAGACCTAAAACATATTTTGATCCGTTAGAATACTATTTCAGATAAATATTCTTAATCGATAATAGATCCAAAATCTTACCTCTTGATTTTGAATCACTTCGATTTTCGGCTTCTCCTCGCTTATTGATTCGTTAGTCGCCGAGAATCCACCAACGATAATGGCTCTAAGTTCGTACCACTTTGAATAATTGACTCCCTTCGAAGATGGTCCGCAACCCGATGGAAAATCCTGATCTTTGAAACCGCTCTTCGCTTAAATGGGGATTTACGATCCGCCTCTTAACGTGACTAACCACCGCCTTTTCTTCCCTATTTTGAAAGTCTTCACGATCAAAGGAATATTAGTTAAATCTAAAATAATATCGAATAGTACTAGAGGCTTTAAAAGATGTGATTTCCTTACCACAATAATTTGATTCCAACATTTCTACGATTCTCCGATCACTTGAGTTCCGATCTTCCGTTATTGCACTATATAATAACGAAAGAAGCGTTATTAGAACGAACGTTTATTTCGATCCAAAAAGGCCTTCATAACGCCATTAATATTCGGTCATAACACTATTAATAAATCAAAACGAAAAAGAAGAACCCTTACCTATAATCCACGATCGAAAAGAAAGGATTGAGAAAGGTGTTTGTGATGGATGAAGATTTCTGCTATGTATGATCAAAGAAAAGAAATAAAGATTCGCTAAGGGCACTCTAGCATTCGCCATGAGAGAGTTTGATGGAGAAACTTTGATTGAAAAGAATTAAAATATGAAAAAGAGATGGTGATGATGTTGTTTGATTTCAAAGAGAAGAAAAGAAAAGATGGATTTTAGGAGCTAGTACATTCGGCCATGGTAAAAGAAAAGAGAAAGGATGGTTCTTTTGGTATAGTTGATTTCGGCACAAAAAGAAAAGACACAAAGAAATGGCTAAAGAATTAAAAAAATGACCAAATGGTCACAAAACTTGAGCTTTACCAATTGCACAATTCGCCAAGATGAAAGTTGAAAAGAGAAAACAAAAATTTGCACAAGGTGCAAGGAATGACCAAAGAGAAAAATGAAATTCTTAGCCAAAACTAACACAAAATTGGCTCCTCCCTATACCAAGTTGTCGTCCACAACATGGTCAATTGGCCATGATTTTGTTTCCAAAATTTTCCTTGATATGTGCCTTATGTTCCCCTATCTTTCCTTAAGTATTTGATTCCATGCCATAAGTTATCTATTTCCTTAATCCTTTGATACACTAACCAAAAATAACATGGTCAACACTTACCATATATGTTCTTGGCCGACACTTGCTATACATGTGCGTAAAATTAAAAATAAAATTCATCTAGATGCTAAACAAGGGATTTGAACCTCTTCCTCATGCTATAACTCATGCGCCAACACCACCATGCCATGTACTCAACTTATGTCACTTATTAACACTTAATTTAACTTAAGTCTTAATGACATTTGCTTCTCTTCAATAAATTCTCAACTATTAAATTTTATTCCTTATCCAAATTATGCTCCTCTTTAGGACTTCAATAAGCACTAAAATAAAAGTAAGAAATTTTCCTTTAAAAAAATCTAAACACCAATTCATGCAATATATATACTCGAATTTTTAGGGTGTTACAACTCTACCCTCCTTAAAGAAAATTTCGTCCTTGAAATTTACCTGGTTGAAAGAGGTGAGGGTATTGTTCTTTGAATTGCATCCTCGGGCTCCCACGTAGCTTCCTCCACTCCGTGGTTACGCCATAGAATTTTGACCAACTAAGACGGTTTTCTTTCTTAGCACCTTGACATCTCGGCCTAAGATTTCCACCGATTCTTCTTCAAAAGACAAATCAATTCAGCTCCAATTCTTCTACCTGGGTATAATGTGCGAAGGATCCGATCTATAATGCCTCAACATGGAAACATGAAAGACATTATGAATTTGATCCAATTTTGAGGTAACTCAATCGATAAGCCATTGGACCAACACGCTTCAAAGACACGATAAGGTCCAATGTATCTAGGACTTAGCTTGCCCTTCCTTCCGAATCAAGATCTTTTTCCAAGGAGATACCTTTAAGAAAACCCGATCCCCACATCATACTCGATATCCTTTCGCTTCAGTCTACATACGACTTCATCATCTCGAGGCTTCTTTCAACCGTGTTTCGAATAACTTTTACCTTATCCTCTATCTCGATATCATCTCGGGACCTAACATTTATCGTTCGCCAACTCACCCAACAAATAGGAGAGTGACACTTACGACCATACAATGCCTCGTAAGGTGCCATCGAATGCTAGGCGATAAGCGTTGTTATCGTGAATTACGCCGGTGGTAGATAATCTTCCCAACTACCCTCAAGTCGATTACACATCCCTTAACATATCTTCCAATATCGAATTACCCTCTCCGATGACCATCGACCGAGGATGAAAAGACGTCTTGAAATTCAACTTTGTCCCCAAGGCTTCATGCGAGCTTTCGAATCGTGATGTAAACCTAGGGTCCCTATCCGATATAATAGATACTGGTACCCATGCAACCTCACAATTTTGGATACGCATAGCCGCTTAACTTCAGTAATGAATAATCTATCTAATTGGCAGAAATGAGCGGTCTTCGTCAATCGATCAACAATTACCCACACAAAATTTTTCTTAGTAGGTGTTAAAGGTAACCCACTAACAAAATCCATGGTTATCCGCTCCTATTTCCAAAGAGGAATTTTATCGGTTGCAACAATCCGCATTTGATAATTGATGTTACGCCTTCACTTGGCGACAAGTCAAACATTTTCCCACAAATTCTAAAATCTCACGTTTCAACCACGCCACCAATACTGTTCACGGAGATCTCGATACATCTTATTTCCTCCGGGATGCATAGCATAAGGGCTACTATGCGCCTCCCGTAGAATCAGTTGCCTCAGATCTGAATCCTTAGGCATACATACTCTTCCTCGAAAGCACAACACACCCTCCGTGTTTATTCCAAAATCCTCAATTTTACCATTTTCAACTTGCCGAAGTAAAGGTCCCAACTTCTCATCTGATGTCTGTTTTTCCTTGATTTGTTCCAGCCACAGAGGCTTCATCTGAAGTTTTGCTAACAAACTTCCATCCTCGTCTGCACTCAAATGGGCAAACAAAGCTCTTAATTCGGATCTTGTCTTACGACTTAACGAAGTGGCTACCACGTTAGCCTTTCCAGATGATATTCAATTGAGAAATCATAATCTTTTAATAATTCTACCCATCTTCTTTGTCTCAAATTTAACTCCTTTTGGGTAAGGAGGTATTTAAGACTCTTGTGATCCGTGTAGATTATAGATTTCTCACCATATAGATAGTGCCTCCAAATCTTTAGAGCAAAGACAAGCAGCCTAAGTCCAAATCATGCGAAGCGTAGTCTACTTCGTGTGGTCTCAATTGATGAGAAGCATAAGCCACCACATTTCCATTTTGCATCAACACACAACCCAAACCCGTGTGAGACGATCACAATAAGCGATAAATTCTTTTCGACCTCCGGTGAATCAAAATGGAGCTTCATCGGGATCTTCTTCAATTTCTCGAAACTCTCTTGTTGCTTTTCGGTCCAAATATATGGAGCTCCCTTTCGCAGCAGCTTTAGTTAGGTGCGACAATCAATGAAAACCCTCTACAAAACGCCTATAGTATCCGGTAAACCCAAGAAACTCAATTTCAGCTACCGATGTTGGTGGTTTCCAATCCGTAATAGCCTCAATTTTCCGAGGATCCACCCTTATTCCTTGACCGATACTACATGACCAAGGAAAGTCACTTCCTTTAGCCAAAATTCGCATTTACTAAATTTGGCATACAATTGTTTATCACGAAGTAGGCAGTAATACTATCCGCAAATCTTTGGTCATGTTCCTCCTCATTTCTCGAATAAACCAATATGTCATCTATGAACACTACCACAACCGGTCTAAATATGGTTGAAAGACTCGGTTCATCATGTCCATAAATGCATTTGGTGTATTGGTTAGTCCAAACGGCATCACTACAAACTCATAGTGTCCGTAACGTGTCCGAAATGCCGTCTTATAAATGTCCGCTTCTTTAACCTTGAGTTGGTGATAACTTGAACTCAAATCAATTTTGAGAAAATCAAGCTCCTTTAAATTGATCAAACAGTCGTCAATTTCGGCAGAGGATAACGATTCTTGATCGTCAATTTATTCAATTGTCGTAGTCAATGCACATACGCATCAATCCATCTTTCTTCTTAACGAATGTAACTAGTGCTCCCACGGAGACACACTTGGTCGAATAAATCCTCGATCCAATAATTATTGAATTTGAGCTTTGAGCTCACCAACTCCTTCTGAGTGCCATTCTATAAGGAGCAATGGACACCTGAGTCGCCCGTGCAAAAGCTCAATGCCAAATTCTACTTCCGATCTGGAGGTATACCAGAAGTTCTTCAGAAATACATCGGAAATTCCTTCACCGTCCTCACATCATCCACAGATAACTCTTTAGCATCCAAAGCACGAGATAAAGGCTAGGAATGCTCCATATCCTTTCCGCACCAACTTTCTACCTTTAATGCGATACCACATTTGCCAAATAGTTCCTTCGCCGCCAATCATTATGACTTCTTTATCATCCAAGGTTCTTATCGACATTCATTTTTAGCACAATCCAATTGCGCCGATGTTTAACCACCAATCCATGCCCAAATGAGATCGAACTCACCAAAGGTAGTTCCATCAAGTTTGCTAAGAATATCTCTTCTTGAATTTTTAAGGCACGTCTTTAAATATTTTATTAACAATTACCATTGTCCTAAAGGACTAATTACATCATCTCACTATCGGTAATTTTAGATTCTAATTTTAGGTTTCAGATATGGCACTAGATACATATGAATGGGTAGAGCCAATATCTATTAAGGCAATAACAGTACATCAAAATGAAGAACGTACTAGTTATCACATCGGTGCATTGCCGTCCTCGTGGCGCCTAACTGCATAGACCACCCAGTCGCATCTTGCATCTCGCATTTCCTCTAGGACCATTGCCTCGACCGGTGCACCTTGACCACGACCAGCCCCATTACCACCACGACCGGTCCACGACCTCTCGGTGGTGCTGATTACCTCGGCATTGTGCATTATTATTACTTAACTTCTTGAGTCGTATCCATACGTCGAGGATAATTTTGTCTTGATGATCCATTGAACCGCATTTGTAGCATGCACCCGCTTTCCTCAACATTCTCCAAAATGTCTTTTCCCACACTCGGTGCAATCTCGACTTCGATTATTTGCTACGGGTTCTACCTTGAACCGATTCATCATTTCGAGGTTTCTTCCGAATCTCTTTGAAGAACCAGATCGTGTGGTCTCTCTTGTTTCAAAATTTTTCTCTGTTCGCTGCTCAATTCTTAGCCTCTTCGGCAATTTTGGCCTTCTCCACAAGAGTGGAATAATTTCTAACTTGCTGTGGAGCAATAAGAACCCTCAGATCATCATTAAGTCCATCCTCGAAACGCACACAACGTTCATGATCTGTTGCTACAATTGTTCGGGGATAACGGCTTAGACGTAAAAACTCAGCTTCATATGCTGCCACGGTCTTACTTCCTTGGACAAGATTTAGAAATTCTTTCCTTCGAGTGTCTACATAACTCGCTCCAACGTATTTTCCTTGGAAGGCGCCTTTAAAGAATTCCCAATTAATCGAAGCGACCGGTGCCTTCTAACGATGAACCACCACCGATACACCTCATCTCTTAACAAGGATACTGACTCCTCTCGGCTTTTTGCTCGACAAGACATTCCATATCATCCATAATCCGCTCCACGACTTCGAGCCAAGATTCACTACATTCGAGCTACACCGTAGACTCCTCTAAAACTTCGCATTATTTGACTTAAGTCACTCAAATTGACCCACGAGTTGTTGGCCCAATTCTAGTTCCAACGACCCTTTCCAAGACTCATGACATTGCTTGAGTCAATGCATTATCTTCTTCCATGTGATCGCGTGATCCCGTCTCACTTTCAATTGACGCAGTGCGTCTACTTAAACATATGATTTGGTGCTTCATCAGTAGCACCTCGGCCTCTACCACGCCACGTCTCATGAGTCCACGACCACGTCCTCTAGTGCTCATGATAGCTTGTTCGCTTTTATCGATTACAAGTTTTATGAATCAGAAAATTTGTTTCGTGTTTATTAACGATATTTTATGAGATTTGAGATAATAAGTTGTTTTTTTTTTCCGCAACATATCCTATAGTCTCAATCTCTACGGTTTTTTACATCTAAAACTAGAAGTTCTAGAGTGTTCCTATGATTATATCATAGTAATTATTAAGCAATAAATACTTACATGACTTGTTGCTTGATGCTTGTGGTGCCATCTCGATCTTTTAAAATTTGAACGATTTCATCTGTAAATTATTTATAACCCAAACCACAAATGAAGTTTTTGAAGCGGCTCGATACCATTAAATGTAACACCCCAAACCCGGTCTATACATTAAGACTAGATTTGGTTTGTTACATGAATCGAGCTATTTTTTAAATCTTCAATAAGTTGAAAGCTACAATATTATTTACTGAGATTTAATAAAATTAGAAGAGTATTTGAATTTGATAAATATTAGAAAACATTAGTTGAAAATCATTGTATTATCAAAAACCTTTAGGTAATTTATTAAAGAGTTAACAATAATAAAATATTTATAAAAGAATTTCATATACTTGAAAACCCAAATTTATTTTAATAAAACATCATATAATCATAGTCCATATTTAAAAGTCCAAAGTATAGTTTAAAACCAAACACACATAAAATCCATAAATTATTTATAGAGGCCCTTATTACAATAATCCAAAATAGTGAAAATACTTATTAAAAGTTCGAGTTTAAATAACCAATGTTTTGCAAGATGGCCTCCACGAAGTCATCCTCGCCCAAGTCCACGTCAATTTCCATTACCTGAGATGGAAAAAAATTTAAAGGGGGTGATTTACTTAGAACTTAGTGTGCAACTCACTTACCACCATTATTGGGCCAGATCGTCAAGATATTATGCTGGGCTTGAGCCCAATTACTGTAATTCAACAATATATCATAAAATGAAATAAAATAATTTAAAATGCATGTAAAATGAATTTCCCAACCAAACCTAATATCCATCCGCTAACACCCCTGCACCAACCATCACACCTGGGGATCAAGTCAACCCACCCCGCCAACACACCAATCGTAGGCATTAAGCCTTTTTATAATTGTGGCAAAGCCACCGAACTGGAGGCAATAAGCCATATTTGTGGCAGAGCCACCGAACTAGAGGCAATAAGCCATATTTGTTTTTGTGGCAAGGCCACCGAACTAGAGGCAATAAGCCATATTTGTTTTTGTGGCAAGGCCACCGAACTAGATTTTTGGCAACTGGCCATTCTTCTCTTCATATACCCCACCCCATGCAATTATGCGTATATAACAAAATATAGTCATATAACAATTTTTATTTAATCCATAACATCGGTGGGTTTATCATTAAACATTTCATTTGGTCCATAAATATAATTTAGCAATTTGCCCATTCAGTAGTTTAGTGGGCTTTGGCCCATTTATCAAACTAGAGTATTTTGGCCCAATTTATCGAACTAGAGTATTTTGGCCCAATTTATCTAACTAGAGTATTTTGGCCCAATTTATCGAACTAGAGTATTTTGGCCCAATTTATCGAACTAGAGTATTTTATGCCCATTTTCACTTAAACATACAATTTACATAATAACAAGAAATTTCTCAAGGGCATTTTCATAATTTTCACGATTTAGTCGTTTTACATATTTTCGTCAAAATATCGCTTTTTACGTTTTTTACCGATCTAGTCGTTTTTACGATTTTACTTCAATACCAAATTTACATCCAACCGAGAAATAGTGTGAAGTTACACACCTCGATACCGAGAGTACTAATCCTTCTCGCCTCGGCACCTAAAACATATTTCGATCCGTTAGAATACTATTTCAGTATAAATATTCTTAATCGATAATAGATCCAAAATCTTACCCTCTTGATTTTGAATCACTTGATTTTCGCTTCTCCTCGCTTATTGATTCGTTAGTCGCCGAGAATCCACCAACGATAATGGCTCTAAGTTCGTACCACTTGAATAATTGACTCCTTCGGAAGATGGTCCGCAACCGGTGGAAAATCCTTGACCGCCAAACCGCTTCTTCGTTTAAATGGGGATTTACAGATCCGCCTCTTAACGTGACTAACCACCGCCCTTTTCTTCCCTATTTTGAAAGTCTTCACGATCAAAGGAATATTAGTTAAATCTAAAATAATATCGAATAGTACTAGAGGCTTTAAAAGATGTGATTTCCTTACCACAATAATTCGATTCCAACGTTTCTACGATTCTCCGATCACTTGAGTTACGATCTTCCGTTATTGCACTATATAATAACGAAGAAGCGTTATTAGAATGAACGCTTATTTCGATCCAAAAGGCCTTCATAACGCCATTAATATTCGGTCATAACACTATTAATAAATCGAAAACGAAAAAGAAGAACCCTTACCTATAATCCACGATCGAAAAGAAAGGATTGAGAAAGGTGTTTGTGATGGATGAAGATTTGGCTATGTATGATCAAAGAAAAGAAATAAAGATTCGCTAAGGGCACTCTAGCATTCGCCATGAGAGAGTTTGATGGAGAAACTTTGATTGAAAAGAATTAAAATATGAAAAAGAGATGGTGATGATGTTGTTTGATTTCAAAGAGAAGAAAAGAAAAAGATGGATTTTAGGAGCTAGTACATTCGGCCATGGTAAAAGAAAAGAGAAAGGATGGTTCTTTTGGTATAGTTGATTTCGGCACTCAAAGAAAAGACACAAAGAAATGGCTAAAGAAATAAAAAAAATGACCAAATGGTCACAAAACTTGAGCTTTACAAATTGCACAATTCGGCCAAGATGAAAGTTGAAAAGAGAGAAAACTAAAATTCTGCACAAGGTGCAAGGAATGACCAAAGAGAAAAAATGAAATTCTTAGCCAAAACTAACACAAAATTGGCTCCTCTCCTATACCAAGTTGCCGTCCACAACATGGTCAATTGGCCATGATTTTGTTTCCAAAATTTTCCTTGATATGTGCCTTATGTTCCCCTATCTTTCCTTAAGTATTTGATTCCATGCCATAAGTTATCTATTTCCTTAATCCTTTGATAAACTAACCAAAAATAACATGGTCAACACTTACCATATATGTTCTTGGCCGACACTTGCTATACATGTGCAGAAAATTAAAATAAAAATTCATCTAGATGCTAAACAAGTGATTCGAACCTCTTCCCTCATGCTATAACTCATGCGCCAACACCACCATGCCATGTACTCAACTTATGTCACTTATTAACACTTAATTTAACTTAAGTCTTAATGACATTTGCTTCTCTTCAATAAATTCTCAACTATTAAATTTTATTCCTTATCCAAATTATGCTATACTCCTCTTTAGGACTTCAATAAGCACTAAAATAAAAGTAAGAAATTTTCCTTTAAAAAAATCTAAACACCAATTCATGCAATATATATACTCGAATTTTTAGGGTGTTACAACATTTATACATACAACGTCATGCTTTCACATTCAATTAAGCAATTATGCATAAGCCATAGTCTGGGATATTACAGTTCTACCCCCTTAAAATAATTTCGTCCTCGAAATTACCTGGCTGAAACAAGTGAGGGTATTGCTATCGTATTACTTCTTCTGACTCCCAAGAAGCTTCCTTCGATCCATGATTTCGCCATAACACTTTGACTAAAGGTACTGACTTCCTCCATAACACTTTCACATCTCGCTCCAAGATCTAAATCGGCTCCTCTTCATGGGGATGTGTCGGCCTTATCTCCACCTCTTCAACCCGGACTACATGAGATGGATCGATCGATAACGATGTAGCATGGAAACATGGAATACGTCGTGCATCTGTTTCAACTCCGGTGGCAACTCCAACTGATATGCCACTGGTCCAATTCACTTCAAAACCTTATAAGGTCCTATAAACCTTGGACTTAACTTCTCTTTCCGACCAAATCTCATTACCTTTTCCTTAAGAAACACTTGATCTCCCAAATCAAATTCTATTTCCTTCCATTTGAGATCTGCATACGACTTCTGCCTATCAGACGCCTCCTTAATAGTGCCCGAATTATCTTAACCTTCTCCTTCGATTCAGCCACAATCTCTGGACCCAAAACTCGACGTTCCTCTAATTCCATCCAACATGTAGGAGTCCGACACTTCCGACCATACAATGCCTCGTATGGTGCCATCCGTATACTGGTCTGATAGCTGTTGTTGTAAACAAATTTCGCTAGAGGCAAATATTCTTCCCAACTTCTTCTGAAGTGTAACACCCTAAACTCGGCCCATTCGTTACGACCGAATTTGAAATGCCACTGCGAAAAACGTTTGAAAATATCCTGACTTGCGGTGGAACTTGAAAATTTTTTCTTATTCAAAAACCATGTCCATTTAAAATTTTTAAATAATATAAGCTTCTTTAATGGTCCCTACGTCGACACAAACGAAACGCATTAATAAGGCCTTAAGCCTATTCGGCCATGCCTACAACCAAGGCATGGACACTTGCATTCGGCACACTTAAGAAAAATATCCAAAACCGATTACTAAAGGAATACTTACCACTATCGTTGCTTACCCTTAATGGTCAATCTTCCCAAATCACCTCCCTAGGTTTGGCCACATCCAAGAAATAGAGTTAGATCTCCAACTTTCAGCTTTGAAGAGAACAAAAGAAGAAAAGAAGTGATAAGGGGTTTCAAATAAAGATTCGGCTATGGCTCATCAATTGGAGATACAATATTCGGCTTTTGAGAATTAAGGTAGTGATGGTGTTTCTTTAGAGTTTCAAACAAAGAGAAACTACTAGGTTCGACTATGGCACTAATGGAAAATGGGGTATTTGGCCATATAAGAAAAGATGGAGAATTAAAGTTGAAGAAAAGAGAAAGAATAGGGAGAAGAAGTGAGAAGCAATTCAGCTCAAAGAGAGAATTAGAGGAACAACTTTCGGTCAAGGAAAATAAAATTAAGAAAAGAATAGCTAAAGGATGGTCACCCCTATTTATACTACTCAAATTCGGCACTCCTACCTCCTCTCAAACTCCACTTCCTTCTCCTATAATAACTCTTGAACACATATTAAAAATAAATAAAATAAAAATAAAAACTCTATCTCCTCTTTATCTCTTATCTCCATATTTAAACTAAATAAAATAACACCTCTATTATCTAAAATAAATAATACAACCATTATCTCTACCTATTCAAAATAAACAAATAACAAAAATAAATCCAACAATTATCCTACTCAAATTAATTTTAAAAGGATAAGCAAGCTTAATCCTCTTTCAATTAAAAGTTCAATTGCCGTCCAATGCTTCCTTCTTTCTCGCGCCTAAAAGTCAAAATTAAAACACCCAACTGCTGCTCCCACGACTTGAACCCGGACTGTTGGAACCCTTAATCGCAGTAACGTCCCCCGCCACTTTGCCAAGGCATTTTCTTGTGACATAATTCACCTCAATTTCTTTTAACACCTCTTTCCTAGCTCCCCTTGTCCTAGTGCCAAAGCAAAATAAAACAGGCCCCATGCCGCCAACGGATTTGAACCAAGGCCCTTGTTGCATAAGTCGTATATAACGCCCAAGCCACTCTGCCATGGCCTTTTTTTATGGCATAAACTCGCCACAACTAATTTTAAAGCCTCTTTATCTTGCTCCCTCTTAACGCCAAAAAATAAAACACCCATTTGCTTTCCACGCTACTCGAACCCAAGATCTGCCAAGCGCCACCTCAGGGCCCTTAAGTGGCACCTTGCACCACTTTACCAAGGCTCGCTTATGTCCAAAGACCACGACATATTTCCTTAAAGCCGTCTTCGCCTAACCTCCTTCTTGACGCAAAATACAAAAATAAAACACTCTCATGCTGCCTTCAAGACTCGAACTCTAGACCCTTGTTGGTGTCATTCCCAGGCCTTAAGTGGTGTCCTTAAGCCACTTTACCAAGCCCCTTTTTATGACCCAAAATGCTCACAAATTATTCTTAAGGCCTCCTCAGCCTAATTTCCTCTTTTTACACTTAAATCCAAAATTTTCCCAAAGCTTTCACCTTCATTCTAAAGTTCTAAAACTCTTAAAACATCTCCAAATACCCTTAAAACCCATTAGCACTTGGGTTATGCTCCAAACGATAACCCCTAATCTAGGATGTTACGCTTCTACCCTCCTTAAAAATAATTTCATCCTCGAAATTACTTACTAACTAATAATCGCACATTTTAACTCACCAAGACTATGCTTATGTCACAAGACTGATCTTAACAAAACTAGCACATTCCTTAGATACTATCTCAAGATTCAGATTCAAAGTTCCATACTTCACTAGCAAACAAACACGAACTATCTTACCTTCTAGGCACAGTTTCTAAGTTCACGTCCAGAGTTCAAGCACTTCACTAGCACATAAGAATGAACTATCTCAAAGCAATAAATAATGTTTCAAAATCAAGGAACTTACCCGCTATCACTTCCTTGGTTGCCTCGCATCCAAACCTTCAGCACATCTACTTGGCGTTCCACGACCTTGGTCAAACCATTTCCTCCATGGTTTGGGCCACGAACCTTCGTTTCCTGAGGATAATTCTTAACCAAATAAGCCTTAGATCCACATCGAAATCATACCTTACTATTACCCCAACATTCTTCTGTGTGAGCTCTCCTACACTGAGCACATAGACGACTCCGATTCTCAAAACTGCACAGTGAACGCATGTAATTCTCGATCCTTGGTCTTTTTCAGACATCTCCAAATGATGCCGATGATCCGTAACTTCTCTTATTCCCATTCCTTTCCTTATCTAGGTTCTCTCTTACAACCCTCTTAACTTCTTGACTATCCGAGATTTCTCCACTAGAATGGCAAAGTCTCTTTCTCATGCGGAGCAATCAACTCTCGCAACTCATCTCAGTAGCCCATCTTCAAACCAGAACACTTTTCGAATCGGTAGCCACGATCCCTTTGGCGCATCGACTTAACCGCACAAATTCGCTTCATACTCGCTATCGACTTGCTTCCTTGTACCAAGTTTAGAAACGCCTTCCTTTGCGAGTCCAAGTAACGGCTCCTACGCACTTTCCTTCAAACTTAAGCTTAAAACATTCCCAATCCAATCGATCTGCCAAAACACCTTGCCTGACAGTGAGCCACCATCGATAAGCTTCATCTCGAGCAATGAGACAAAGACCTTTCACTTTTCCTCATCAAGACAAATTCAAATCATCCATGATTCTTTCGACTGCTTCCAACCAATACTCCGCTACATTCGGAGCTACTCCCGATACTCTTCTAAAAACTTCAGCTCCATTTGACCTAAGCCTTTCCGATACAAACTTTCGAGTTCCATTTCCCATACTAGCTCCTGTTACTCGTTCTAGCACTCGTAGCATAGCTCGCAATACTGCGTCATCTTCTCCTGTCTGATCTTGATCCTCTGCGCCCATTGTTGGTGGCGACACTTCGTTTCCTGACCCATGGCCAGACCCGACTAGTTCTGATACTGCCATTCTACTTCTACCGCGTCCACGACGACCACGTCCCCTAGAACTCATTTCTAACATCGCGATTTAATCTGATTAAAAATTTTATGCATTAGTACTTTGGTTCTGCTGATTAACCGCGAACAATTTTATGAAAAGAAGTTCTAGAAGTGGTTCTTTCGATCACACAAAGTTTCAATTCAAGTTCGCTATTCTAATTCAGAGAGTCACATTCACATTCACCTATCTTAATAGCGACACTTTCCTTCATCAACACATTCATTCAGTGGTATCTACCACACACATTCACTATTCGCACATTTACTGCGTTTCTACCCTGTGGGTATTTTGGTAGTAAATCAGGACCAAATTAAAAATTTTTATAAACCAAAAGTATTTCAGAAACTCGGGGTAATCTTGAAAATTTATTTTCCAAATCAGAGGTATTGCCAAAATTTCAGGAATCGGGGTTATTTCGGTAATTTTAGAAGTTAGGGGCATTTTTGTAAATTCCCCAAATCAGGATATCTTGATATTTGTAAAATAGAATTTTCTGGTATTTTTGAAAAGTAGAAACATTTTAGCAAAAGTCGAGGGTTTTTTTGAAAATATTAAAAACTAAGGGTATTTTTGTAATTTACAACACAGGGGCATTTTTGTAATTTTGTAAATCAGAGATTTTGAAAGAAAAAAATTTCACAATAATCTTTTACTACAATTAAAAGGATAATTTAGGAATTTTAAAACTAGGAATTTTATAAAACAGTATGGCTAGTCCCTTTCGGGTTTTAATTATCGGTTTAGCTTTGTGAATAAGTCCTCTTGGTTAGGGTGAACCGTAGCTACGCACTGTAGGATTCGAGTAAAGAGGAGGTGAGTCACTAGGACCTGCTTAAGTACCAAGCTCTCACCAATCCACTCCTAGACATGCGCACAATGGTTGCCACACCTTAACTCGGCGACTTACTTCAAAGGTTTGTTTGATTGTCCTTAAGTCTTATGCATGTGTTTGAGTGTACTAGCCCTAGGGTTCAATAGCCCTAATTTTCTAATCTACGAGCCCAACTAAGCCCAAAACATTCACATATAAATCACTTCAATAATCAGAGGTACTTACCTAGTGGACTTCGGGCCGGAGATACAGGTGCCATGCCAGAACAACCTGAAAAATTTCTTTAAAAGTCCATATTTTTGTAAAGCCCATTTTTGAAAACTGTTGTCGGGCCCAAAACCTCAAAGTCGAGTTTTGAACCAGGCTCTGATACCAAACTGTAACACCCTAAACCCGGCCCATTCGTTATGACCGAATTTGAAATGCCACTGCAAAAAACGTTTGAAAATATCCTGACTTGCGGTGGAACTTGAAAATTTTGTTCTTATTCAAAAACCATGTCCATTCAAAATTTTTAAATAATATAAACTTCTTTAATGGTCCCTATGTCGACACAAACGAAACGCACTAATAAGGCCTTAAGTCCATTCGGCCATGCCTACAACCAAGGCTTGGACACTTGCATTCGGCACACTTAAGAAAAATATCCAAAACTGATTACTAAAGGAATACTTACCACTATCGTTGCTTACCCTTAATGGCCAATCTTCCCAAATCACCTCCCTAGGTTTGGCCACATCCAAGAAATAGAGTTAGATCTCCAACTTTCGGCTTTGAAGAGAACAAAAGAAGAAAAGAAGTGATAAGGGGTTTCAAATAAAGATTCGGCTATGGCTCATCAATTGGAGATGCAATATTCAGCTTTTGAGAATCAAGGTAGTGATGGTGTTTCTTTAGAGTTTCAAACAAAGAGAAGCTACTAGGTTCGGCTATGGCACTAATGGCAAATGGGGTATTTGGCCATATAAGAAAAGATGGAGAATTAAAGTTGAAGAAAAGAGAAAGAATAGGGAGAAGAAGTGAGAAGCAATTCGGCTCAAAGAGAGAATTAGAGGAACAACTTTCGGTCAAGGAAAATAAAATTAAGAAAAGAATAGCTAAAGGATGGTCACCCTATTTATACTACTCAAATTCTAAGACTCCTACCTCCTCTCAAATTCCACTTCCTTCTCCTATAATAACTCTTGGACACATATTAAAAATAAATAAAATAAAAATAAAACTCTATCTCCTCTTTATCTCTTATCTCCACATTTAAACTAAATAAAATAACACTCTCTTATCTAAAATAAATAATACAACCATTATCTCTACCTATTCAAAATAAACAAATAACAAAAATAAATCAAACAATTATCCTACTCCAGCCGAATTTTAAAAGGATAAGCAAGCTTAATCCTCTTTCAATTAAAAGTCCAATTTCCGTCCAATGCTTCCTTCTTTCCTGGCGCGAAAAGTCAAAATTAAAACACCTAACTGCTGCTCCCATGCCTTGAACCCGGGACCTGTTGGAACCCTTAACTGTAGGTAACGTCCCTACCACTTTGCCAAGTCATTTTCTTGTGACATAATTCACCCTGAATTTCTTTTAACACCTCTTTCCCTAGCTCCCCCTTGTCCTAGCGCCAAAGCAAAATAAAACACGCCTATGCCACCAACGGATTCAACCAAGGCCCTTGTTGTCGCAAGTCATATATAACACTCCAAGCCACTCGCCATGGCCTTTTTTATGACATAAACTCGCCACAACTAATTTTAAAGCCTCTTTATTTGCTCCCTCTTAACACCAAAAAATAAAACACCCATTTGCTTTCCACGCTACTCGAACCCAAGATCTCAGCCAGCGCCACCTCAGGCCCTTAAGTGGCGCCTTGCACCACTTTACCAAGGCTCGCTTATGTCCAAAGACCATCGTGATATTTCCTTAAAGCCGCCTTCGCCTAACCTCCTTCTTGACATAAAATACAAAAATAAAACACTCCCATGCCGCCTTCAAGACTCGAGCTCTGCACCCTTGTTACGCGTCATTCCTGTGCCTTAAGTGGCGTCCTTAAGCCACTTTACCAAGCCCTTTTTATGACCCAAAATGCCCACAAATTATTCTTAAGGCCTCCTCAGCCTAATTTCCTCTTTTTACACTTAAATCCAAAATTTTCCCAAAGCTTTCACCTTTATTCTAAAGTTCTAAAAACTCTTAAAACATCTCCAAATACCCTTAAAATCCACTAGCACTTGGGTTATGCTCCAAACGCATAACCCCTAATCTAGGATGTTACATGAAGTCTACCACACAGCCTCTCAGCATATCCTCTAACACTTGGATCACCCGTTCAGACTAGCCGTCTGACTGTGGATGGAAAGCCGTACTGAAATCCAATCTAGTGCCTAAAGCCTGATGTAGAGCTTTCCAAAACTGAGACGTGAACCTCGGATCCCTATCTGAGATAATTGACATCGGCACTCCATGCAACCTCACAATCTCCGCTACATACAACCTCGCTAATTTCTGTAGGGAGTAGTCAACCCGCACTGGAATAAAATGCACGGACTTTGTCAGCTGATCCACTATCACCCATACCGAGTCCTTCTTAGTAGGCGTAAGGGGAAGCCCACTAGCGAAGTCCATGGTAATTCTCTCCCACTTCTACTACGAAATTTGTATTGGCTAAAGCAACCTCGATTTTAACTTGGTGTTCACTTAACTTCCTCGACACGCTAAGCATTTGCCGACAAATTCAGAACTTCCTCTTCGCACTGTGCCACCAAACTGCTCCTTAGGTCTCAGACATTTTACTACCTCCGTGATGCATAGCATAAGGGCTACTATGTGATTCTCGAAGAATTATTTGCCTAAGCTCCTCGTCCTTCGGCATACAGACCTTACCCTTGAAACATAATACTCCTTCATCATTAATACCATAATTTTCCAACTCTCCATTCTGCACTTGTCGCAACTTAACACTTAGATCCTCATCCACCAACTGTCCCTCTTTCAATTCATTCAACCACATTGGCTTAATTTGTAGCTCTGCCAATAGACTTCCATCATCATACAACCTTAGATGTGCGAACATCGCCCTCAGATCCGTCACTACCTTTTGACTTAAGGCGCCCGCCACTACATTTGCCTTGCCTGGGTGATATTCTATGGAACAATCGTAGTCCTTCAATATTTCCACCCACCTTCGCTGTCTCAGATTCAACTCCTTCTAAGTCAGCAGATACTTAAGGCTTTTTTGGTCTGTGTAGATCACTGACTTTCTCCATAAAGATAATGCCTCCACACCTTAAGGGCAAAGACCACTGCCGCCAATTCCAAGTCGTGCGTTGGGTTGTTAACCTCGTGTGGCCTTAGTTGTCGAGACGTATAAGCAACTACTTTTCCATCTTGCATAAGGACACCTTCCAATCCTGTATGGGAAGCATCACAATATACCACAAAATCCTTCCCTGCCTCCGGCTGAATCAAAACTGGAGCTTCGGTCAAGACTTTCTTAAGCTTCTCAAAGCTCTCCTGTTGCCTATCGGTCCATACAAAATGCACTTCCTTCCTTAACAACTTGTCAGTGGCGCGGCTATCGACGAGAACCCTTCCACAAAGCGTCTATAATAGCCTGCCAATCCTAAGAAACTCTGAACTTCTACCACAGACTTAGGGGTTTCCAATCCAAAACTGCCTCAATCTTCCGTGTATCCACCCTTATTCCTTCAGTAGATACTATATGTCCTAAAAACGTAACCTCCTTAAGCCAAAATTCACACTTGCTGAATTTGGCGTAGAGCTTCTTCTCCCTCAACACTTGCAACACAACTCGGAGGTGCTCATCATGTTCTTCCTCTGACTTTGAGTACACCAAGATATCGTCTATGAACACAACGACAAATCGGTCTAGATAGGGTTGGAAGTTCATCATGTCCATAAATGCGACTGGGGTATTAGTCAAGCCGAACGGCATTACCAAAAACTCATAATGCCCGTACCTTGTTTGAAAGGCCGTCTTATGGATATCAGCCTCCTTCACCTTAAGCTGATGATATCCAGACCTCAGATCTATCTTTGAGAAAACTGCGGCTCCTTTAAGCTAATCAAACAAGTCATCTATCCTTGGCATAGGATACTTGTTCTTGATGGTCAGCTTGTTCAACTGATGATAATATATGCACATGCGCATAGTTCTGTCCTTCTTTTTCACAAACAAGACCGATGCTCCCCATGGAGACACACTAGGTCAGATAAACCCACGGTCTAGTAATTCTTGGATTTGAGCTTTGAGCTTTGAGCTCAACCAACTCCTTTGGTGCTATTTCAGACGGGTAATGGACACGGAGTGCACTGTAGCAAGTCGATTCCAAACTCCACCTCCCTGTCCGGGGGTATTCTGGGTAATTCTTCTGAAAAGACATCCACAAACTCCCTTACAGTTCTGACTCCATTAACTCCCCCTTCGTTTGTATCCAAAGCACAAATGAAGGCCAAAAATGCCTTACACCCCTTCCGAACCATCTTATCCGCCTTTAATGCCAAAACTACGATAGACAAATAGTTCCTCCTTTCGCCTATCATAACCATCACCTCATCCTCTGGGGTCTTTAACTCCATTCATTTGGCTGCACAATCCAATACAGCCCAATGCTCCACTACCCAATCCATGCCAAGTATCAGATCGAATTCCCCGAAGGGTAATTCCATTAAGTCAGTAGGGAATACTACTCCTTGAAGTTCCAAAGGTACTCTCCGAAACATCTTATTCACCACTACAGTTTGACCTAGTGGGCTTACTACAGTCATCTCCCTACTAGAAAGTTCAGAGGCTATGTCTAGTGTTTCAACTACACTACATGCAACATAAGAATGGGTCGAGCCCACATCAATTAAAGCAACATAGGGTTTGCCAGATATATGGAACGCACCGGTTATGACGTTCGGTACGTCTCTATCTTCCCTTGACGAACCGCGTAAACCAAACCTGGTTGCCTGGCATCCTTGTTACCAACACCTTGGCCCGGTGTTCTTCGTCCTCTACCAGAACCATTACCTCTGCCAACCGAACCACGACCTCGCGGTGGCTGCTGTCCTCCTCTTCCCGCCTGATTAGGTCCTTGACCTACTGGTCGCCCCCCTTCGATACTCTTGGGACAATCCTTAATCATGTGGTCCTTGGACCCACACTTGAAGCATCCTCACGTCTTTTTCCAACACTCACCCAGGTACTTTTTCCCACACTGATCACAAGTACGACATCGCCTCTAAAGAAGACTTGTCGACCTCATGCCCATCAACTCTAGGCCTCTTTTACTCATTTCTAGATGGCCTTGATGATTCAAACCCTCTTTTCTGCCTATTTCGATTAGTGTTCTGTCTTACAGAATTCTTGATACCCTCGACTACCTTAGCCTTCTCCACTAACACGGCAAACTCTCGCTCCTGTTGCGGGGCTATCAATAACCTCAGGTCATCCCTTAGTCCGTCTTCAAACCAGACACACCGCTCATGCTCAGTCGACACTATGCCTCGAGCATAATGGCTTAGCCTTAGGAATTTCATTTCAGACTCGACCACGGACTTGTTCCTTGAACCATTTTAAAAGCCTTTCTCTGAGCATCAATATAATGCGTGCTAACATACTTCTTCTGATATGCCGCCTTAACATATTCCCAAGTAAGATCCTCAGCTGAAGCACCATCTCGCACCGTGAGCCACCATTGATATGACTCATCGCGGAGGAGCGACACCAACCCTTTCAGCTTTTCCTCGTCAGTTAAGTCGAGCTCATCCATAATCCGCTCAGTCGCCTCCCACCAATACTCAGCGGTACTGGGTGCCACACCAGATATACCACGGAACACTTCGGCTCCGTTGGCTCGGAGTCATTCAGGTACTGACTTTCGAGCTCCCATGCCTTCACCTGCCTAGCCACCCTTTCTAAAACTCGCAGCATCGCTTGTGACACTGCGTCATCCCCGGTCTGATCCTGATATTCCACATCAGTGGCTGGTGGTGGCGGTGGTGGCATTTCATTCTCAGATCCTTGACCTAATCTAACGAGTTCAGACACGGTCATTCGGCCTCTTCCACTGCCACACACGTTACGACCACCCCTTGAATTCATACTTTCGCTTAGCGTTTATCTGATTAAAGAACTTTATGTATTAGTTTTGTTCCACTGATTTAACACGAACAATTTTATGTTTAATAGTTCTAAGAAGTAGTTCTTTCGATTCATACATATACAGTCTCACATCATTCATTTAGTCACACACATGAACTTGCGTTCATTACAGAGAAATGTTGTAGTTGTCGTTGTTTGTTGTTTTTCCACTACCTAGGGGTATTTTCATAATTTTGTCCTACAGGGGTATTTTGATAATTTTCAAATTAGGTTATTTGAAAATGTTGCAAAACAGAGATTGTTAATGTTTTGCAAAATTAAAATATTTGTCGGAAAAAAAAAATTCAGAGGTGAAATGATAATTTTATACACTAGGGGTATTTTTTACAATTTTTCAAGCCAGGGTCTTTTCGAAAATTTTTTGCAAAATATGGTTCCTGGTGACTTTTCAAAATGAGGGTATTTTTAAAAATTTCTAGATTGAGGGTACTTTGGTAGTTTTCCTTTTTGAGGGTATTTTGGTCATTTGTACAAGTTAGGGGTAATTTGGTCATTTTGCAAATTAGGGGTAATTTCGTAAATTTTTCAAACCAGGGTATCTTGAATTTTCACAAGTTAGGGTTTCATGGATACTTTTGCAAAGTAGAGAAATTTTATTGAAATCAAGGGTAATATGGAAATTTTAGAACCAATGGCATTTTAGTAATTTTTTACCTCTAGGGGTATTTAGGTAATTTGTAAATTAAAAATTCTTAGAAATTTCTTTCCAAAATAATAATTTTCACAATTCAAAAGGGTAGTTTGTTGACTTTTAAAACTAGGGTTTTCATAAAAATGTGGCTAGTCCCTTTCGGGTTTTAATTATTGGGTTTAGCCCGTGACTAAGTCCTCCTGGTTAGGGTGAACCGAAGCTACGCACCAGGTAGGATTCGAGTGGAGAGGAGGTGAGTCATGTAGACTGCTTAAGTACCAAGCTCCCACCGAAACCAATCATAGACATGCGCACAATGGTTACCACACCCTAACTCGGTGACTTAACCATAGGTTTGTTTAATTAGGCACTTAAAATTTTATGTAATTGTTGGGGTAACCTAGTCCTAAGGTTCAAGTACTTATCATGCTAATCTACGTTCCATGTCTACCCTTCTACAATTCATAACATAAATCACACAAGAGATAGGGGTACTTACCTGGTGGACTTCGGGCCGGAGACTCAGGTGCCATGCAAGAAAACCTACTTATTTCTCAAAATTTTTCACAAAATTCTTTTGGGCTTAATTTTGAAAACTTTTTGGGCCTTAAACCCAAGGCTGAGGTTTAAAACTGGGCTCTGATACCAAAATGAAACACCCCAAACTCGGCCCACAAGTCCTGACCGGATCTGGCATGTTTCTAGGAAAAATTGTTTGAATCTTGTTTGAAGTTTTGCTAAAATTTTGCGAGTTTTTGAAAATAGTTGATTTGGGTTGGGCTCAAATTTTAAAACCCGTGTTGATTATGTGTCAAAACGTTTAATATTTATACTTAAGAAAAATAGACTTTAACCTTGTATTATTAAAATCGAGTCATACTTAGATAATTAAACATGCATGCATAACAGTTCAAACTAAGCCTTATTACATCAAATCAAAACCCAAATTAAATCCAAAATACTTAAAATATAACAAGTCCAAAATGAAATAAAATCCCGAACTGTGCATGGCCATCACTGAGCTTCTGCCGACCCGGTCCATCACTGAGTGTCACCTGAAAAATAGTCCCACAAAGGGGTGAGTCAAACGGACTCAATGTGTACAACCATCACAAGTCTCAATTAATTTCAGGCATATCAAGTCATAATAACACATATAAATCATGATGCAAACCCGAACCCAAGCCTAGATAACCATCCGCTACACATCACCCGTACCAACCATCACACCGTGGGGACTACTAAGTCAACCCTCCATCCGCTACACACCATCGAAGGCAGTCGCTGCAGTCGACGTGATCATCGCCCTTATAAAATTCGTGGCATAGCCACCAGATAATTATTATGTGACATAAGTCACCACATTCATATATTGTGACATAAGTCACCACATTTAGATATTGTGACATAAGTCACCACATTCAGATATTGGGGTATTAAACCACCAATTCACTTCCCCTTCACATATCACCCATATGCCCCATGTCAAACATATCATGCAAAAACATGCTTTATTTCACATTCTTATCACTATTGTCATTTTTATCATACTCATAGTAGGAGTAGGAAAACATACCTGAGTACTTCGTACCATTACATGGTACTTTGGCCACATCATAACATATTCTTGTACATATTAATTAAAACATAATCGTCAATTAATTAAAGCTTAGTGTGGGGTACACACTTGGTATACTTATCAAATTTACTGAAATCCCGAAAACTCGATCTATGGCTTTATATCTTTAATTCCTATATTCGGCCAACCCTAACATGTTAGTAAAAAGCCATTCAGCTATAAAACTAAATCCCGAAGGCTTAATGTAACCAACTTCTTACCTTGCTTGCCGATTTGAGTACTTCTCAAATCTCGAAATTTCGTGATCTTGCCCCCTAGCAATCGACCAACACTAGATTACCTAAATAATTAGTTTCCGGCTTTTGAATAAAGAAGAAATAGATTTGAACTACCAAATTTAGCTTTGGCCGATTAAAATATTCACTTACCTTGTGAATCTAAAATCCCGAAAACTTGTCACTTGGCTTATAAAGATGCCGAAATACCTTAGATCTAAAATCTCGGATGATCTCCCTAGAAATCGACTAATATGGAAAATCCCGAAATTCACCTTCCAAGTTTTGACCAACAAGATAGGAGAGATTGGATTTTGATTTCAACAGTCAGGAGAAGAAATAAAGAAAGTAGATTGACATAGGTGATATTCCTTACCAATTTAATCAAATGTCCTTCCTTGAAGTAGAGAAATTCGGCTCCTAGCGGATAGGGGAGTATTCGGCTATGGCCACTAATATGTGAGATTCGGCTTTAACAAGGAAAAGAAAAGAGAAGAAAGGTGTATGGGACTTAGAGAGAATCGGCAATGGCTTAGGAGGAACTTGCTTTCGGCTTTTGAAAAGTTTACAAAAAGAAGAAGAGAAAGGTGAAGAAATCGGCAATGGTTACTTGTGTTTTCCGACTTTTGACAAAATAAAGAGAGAAGGAGAAGAGTGGATAGAGAATTCGGCAGAGGTTTCAAAAGAAAAAAGAATAATAGCCTTACTTTTCCTCCTCTTGCCGAAATTACTAAACCTAGAGTCCCTTGGCCGGCCAACACTTATTCTCCTACCCTTGCCGAAATTTCTAAAAGAGTTGTACCTCATCTTAAACTCCTTCCTCAGTCTCCCTATGCCGTCCATCTCTACATCTTTTGCCACAAATATTAAAGCCTTATTTGCTTCCCTAGTGACTCAAACCTTGGCCCATCTATCCTTCTTGTGGTGTCATTCCCAGAGGCCTTAAGTGGTGCCTCCGAGCCACTTTTCCAAGCCCGTTTGTGTGTTTTATTTCCCCCATTTATTTTCTTAAGGCCTATCAGGCTTGACTCCCTCTTTTAGACTTAAAATTAAATAATTTATAAAGCGTTCACCTACTCACTAAGGTTCATAGAACACATTTATACATACAACGACATGCTTTGACATTCAACTAAGCAATTATGCATAAGCCATAGTCTGGGATATTACAGGGGAGGTCAAGGAAATCAAGGAAATCAAAGACAATAACCTCCTCAAAATTTCCAAAATCGACCTTATCCACAGGAAAAGAGGTCGAACCTCGAAGAGATGTTGACAAAATTCATGGCATCCACAGAAAATCGTCTCCAAGACTCTGAGGCAACACTGAAAAACTAACAAACATCGATGGGAGGGATCAAGAACCAAGTCGGGAAACTTACTAAATCAGTCGGGGAAGTTACAAAGTCAGTTGGACAACTTGCAATGTAACACCCCAAACCCGGCCCAAACGCTACCACCGGATTTGGTATGTCACTGAGAAAATTTTGTAAAACATGTCGTATTTTCAAAAAATATTTTTCTTATGTTTAACCCTTTATTCGGGAAAAATTAATAGTTAATAGTTTAAATAAAATATGCCTTATGAATTAAAACTCAAATTTAAATACATGCCTTAGCTCAATTAAAATAAAATTCAAATAACTAAAGATACTAAAAGCCCATAATAAAACACAATATAAACTAGTGGCCCATGGCCTTATTACAACGAGATTTAAAACCCATTATATATATATATATATATATATATATAATAAACTAGAGTCTTTTTGTTGAATCCAAATGTTCTTTTGCATGGCCACCTTGCGCTCCTCTCCAGCCCGGTCCGATGCACTAAATGCTACCTGAAGTGTTAATTAATTGGTTGAGTTGCAAGACTCAGTGTGAAACCCTCATGCACCATTAGATTTGGGCCTTAGCCCCATAAAACTAAAATAATCAGAATTAATATACATAATAAACATAATATGCAAGCCCAACCCAAATCCTAGGTTTCAATCCGCTACACGCCCCCGTACCAGCCATCCACACCATTGGAGATTTCTACAATCAACCCACACCACTACACGCCTTGATGGCAGTCGTGCTGCTCATCATCAGATCATAGTTGTAGCCACTACAACAGATCACGGTAAAAATTGCTACAACAGATCACGGTAAAAACTGCTACAACAGATCACGGTGAAAACCGCTACAACATATAACTTCCTCCTTTCATCAAACCCAACCCATGCTATCACATAAAATCAATATACTTATATCGTTTAATCAGAACATTCACTAACCTGATGATTTATTTTTACCCTCTTTGGGTTTCCCCTATTATGCCCGGATTTCGACATTTATCAAAACATATAAGACTTATAATCATATATTAATCAAACAGATCTAGATGGTTGGAAAGTGTTACACACCTAATATCACGAAATCCAATATTCTTAGTCGATATCCTTGTTATCCCGATCTACAACTTTGCTCAAAAACCCGGAAAGATGTGAGAATAGGGCCTCTCCTTGAGATCCTGAAAATAACACGACTTGAGCGTTACTGATCTTTGACTTAGAGATCTAAGCATTGGACTCCTCTATTGTTTTCTTCAGGTTCGACACAAGCAGACTTTACAGAAGAAAATTCAACAACTTCAGGAGGTGAGATCTAAGAATTTCGGTTTTTAGAAGATTTAAGAATTGAAGAGATGGCTAAGAGAGATTTGGCCAATGAATATTAAGGATAAGAATAGAATAATTGAGATGTGATTTCGATTTTAGGGATTATAAGAAAAATAACAATAGAGGTTAAAAGATTCGGCCAACCAGGAAATTTTAGAGAGGAAGAAAAGGTGAAGAAAATGGTGGTTTTCAGCTTTTGAGAGGAAGAAGATGAGAAAAGAAAATAAAAGAAAGGCTTCCAAAATTTTGGCACTGCCACACATGATAGCTCCTATCCCATTTCCCTTATCTTAATCTATTATCTCCTCAAAAATAGTCTTTATCTACTTATTATCCTTAAAGACTAAATCCCTAAATAATAGCCTTTATCTGCTTATTATCCACATAGAATAAATATAATAAAATTCCCAAAAAAATAGCCTTGTGCCGTCCACTTCCCTAATCCCTAATGCCAAATTTAACTAACTTAAATTAGAAGATTTAGGCTCCTTAAAACTTAAAATTTGGGCCCCTAACACTTAAATTAACTCATTCCACATATTCACCCATTAAACACATAAACCCAAAAATTTAGGATGTTATAGTTCTACCCTCCTTAAAGAAATTTCGTCCTCGAAATTTTCAGCTACCTAGAAATCATACTACCTACGTCCCACTACCATGCTTTCGCTATGCACTCTAATTCTAAACCCAAAATAAACACTTAGTATTCTATGGTAGAGTACACACCGGTATTCACATCTAGAGCGTCCTCGTCCCCTTGTACTCATGCTATCTGTTCGCGTTTATCTGATTAAAAATTTTATGAATTATTGGTTTTCTTCCACTGATTATCCGCGGACAGTCTTATGATTAGTAGTTTTAAGAGTAGATTTTTTCGAATTCGAACCTATCTACAGTTTTTAGTCTTCCTAATTCTAGGAATCATGCACATCCAACATTCATACACACCCACATACAAGTAGCATCCATCACCTAAGGGTTTTTTTCGTCATTTCACTACCCAAGGGTATTTTCATAATTTTAACCTACAGGGGTATTTTTGGTAATTTTACAAATTTGGGGTATTTTTTTAAGCCATTAGTCTTAAGATTTTCGATATATTGTTAGGACTAATGGTCCTTTGTCTATGAAGGCAAACAAGATAGGGACGAAAAGGGTTGTTAATAGTGTTCGGAAGAGGGGTGGTTCCGTTATTCCCCCTAAATTCAAGTGAAGGACTATTCTGGGAATCTGAGACTTTCCACCGGGTTGTGAATCCTCATCTGAGGAGAATAAATTTTTCGAAGTCGTACGTACCCCCGAGCCATTGTTTGCTCGTGGTTCTGAACCATTGATCAGAGAGAAATTGTAAATAGTTGTCATTCGAGATTCCGAGGGTAAGGATCTAGATCATTAATCATTAGAATAGTTTATATTAAATATTAGAGTTTTAATCCATCCTGATGCATGTTTAGATATCAACGAGCGGGAAAGTGTAGTTCTCACCGTAATCAGGTGTGTAACTTCACACTTATCTCATGGGTTATACTATATCGTAAGTGTTAAAATAAAAATTGTAAATCCGTGAAATTAAAAAATATGTTATATTAATACTTTTATGTGAATGCATGAAACCGAAATTGAGATTGTGGAAAATTATAGATTTGCCCTTAATGGGTTATTTTGTGAAAGAAAGTGATATTTTTGGGCCATGTGAATATTTTGATTAATTGGCCAAGTGTGGAAATTGTGAAAAGGCCTCATGTGTTAAATGGGCCAAATTATGAAAATGTCCCTATAGACCAAATTACGAAAATACCCTTTTATGGGCCAAATTGAAATATGTTGTTTTATGGGCCAAATTGAAATATGTTGTTTTAAGGGCCAAATTGAAATATGTTATTTTATGGGCCAAAATGAAATATGTTGTTTTATGGGCCAAATTGAAATATGTTGTTTAATGGGCCAAATTGAAATACGTTGCATTATGGGCCAAAAGTGATATTAATGTGATATGAGATGAAATGGGCCAAGTTGCTAGATCGTTAAATGGGCCAAATTGCTATTTTGACTAATGGGCCAAATTGATAAATTGCAATATGGGTTTTCGTTAAAATTACCTTACGAATATTTTGTTATGCATTATATATACATGACTTGTAACACCCCCAAACCCGGCCCACGAGCCTTGACCGGATTTGGTATGTCACTGCGGAAAACATTTGCGAAGAATTTGTCTTAAAGGTGAAAACGTGAAAATTTGTGAACTTTAATAAAACATTGCATATTTAAAAGCCCATTAAAATTTAGTTGTTATAAATTCCCATTAAAACTTTTACATAAGTTATTATAATATAAATCGATTCAAAAAATATTTTTCCTTTATTAGTTCAATTAATAAAATAAACTTCAAACCGTAAATAAAGTTTCCCAAATACCATAAGTGGCCCTTATTTCATCAAATAAATTCCCAAAATCGATAATATAAAATGTATAAAATAAGAAAATCAACTTCGCATGGGCCACCTTGTATCCACTCCCACCCGGTCCAAGCTTTATGCATCACCAGTAAAGTTTGAGAAATATTGGGTGAGTCAAAGCAGACTCGGTGCATAGTTATTTCACATGTCTCCATACATATGGGCTTGGCCCATATCCACACGATCCACATAATCAGTCATGCAAAATGCATCCCAACCCAACCTAAGTCCATCCGTTACACCTACCTTAGCAGACCTGCTGCTCAAGGCCATGGCTAATCCACCGATCAGCTAAGTGATCACATATATCAATCAGTCCACGGTGATGCACACAGCTATCAACCGCCGAGATGGGCACCTAGCCAACACCTCCCTTGATGAAGCACATAGGTAACATCAAGCGCTAATGTAGCACAAGGCTAACATTAGACCACGTACACAAATATGTACACCCTTTTCCTTCGATTTCCACATCCCAAGTTCCATGCATATATGTGTATCATGTCAGATGAACATTTAGAGTAAGTATTCATCACATGCTCACCACAAATATCACACATATATCATAGGCAAAATAGAGCACTGACCTGATTAATTGATTACCCACTACGGGTATCCACCGTCTTAGCCATTATTTCTGGCTAACATACACATTATACACATATCCATAATAATACATTTAAACATTCATTTAAGCATTCAAGAGACAGTGCGATAACTACGCACCTTTCTTTGGCACAATCGATCAAATCCCGAAACTTGCCCTTATGCCTGTCGATTTTCCCCCTTGCTTACTAAATCCCGAAAAATTGTTACTTGATCCTTGAGTAGTCGAACCCCTTGATCCCCACAAACCCAAAGCTTCCCTTTAATGTTCCTTAATGTTGGCACCACCTTGCTTTCCACTCCTAAAGCACCCTTAAAGAATCGGCTTCAAGACTCCAAGGAGAAAGATTTGACACTTGAATGGTGAAGAGATATCAACAAAGGAGAGAGCTTAATGTTTATAGAAATCGCCATGGATAAAAAAAAGAAAAATAAATAAATCAAAGTTTGGCTATGGTGTTTCTTTATGGTTTCAACAAAGGAAATAAGGGAAAGAAAAATACCAGGTTGGGCTATGGCTTCAAAATGGAGGTAAGGAAGAAAATAAGGCTTATAGGGTTCGGCTTTGGGCAAAGGAAATAGGAAGAAAGAAAAATGCACAAAATGCACCTATGGCTATATCAACAATCGGTTTTGGCTTTAAAGAAAAGAGAGGAAAAGAGAGAGCTTCCCTTACTAAAATTTTCGACAAGAACACTAAAGAAGAAACAAAATAATTTCGGCATTAATCCCCCCTTCATGGTCGAAAGTATGCCAACCAAAGAGACCAATATTTGGCCACTAAATCAGCTCATATTTTATTTCTTATCCTATCATTTCCCCCAATTTTCCCCCATTTATCATCTTAATAAATAAAATAATCCATCTCATCCCTTTTCAATCTCCTATTTTACCCCTTATTTTACCCATTAAAATAAATAAAATAACATCACTTATCCCTTACCTACTCCACTTTCTTCTCCTAATTTATCACTTCATTTAAAAAATTAATAAAACAACCATTATCCCTTATCTACCTATTTAAACTAAATAAATAAATCCACACTTATTCAAAATAAATTAAATAACCCCATTCATCCACTATCTCAATATTTAAAACAAATAAAACAAAATCCCCAATTATCTACCCACTTAAAATAAATAAAATAAATCCACACCTATCCCACTCTTCTTAAAATAAAAAAAAATGAAAACACATTTATCTTCTATCTACTAACTTAAAATAATAAACCTTTATTACATCTTCCTAGCCAAAATTAAAAAGAAAACCAGCCTTATCTCATCCTTGTATAACCCATGTGCCGTCCACTGCTCTTCTCACCCTTTTGACGCTAAAAACAAAAATAAAAGCTCCCCCCTCATGCTGCCAACGTGATTCGAACCTCACCCCTTGAAGCTCCCTTTGACGCCACCTTCCAAGCCCTTAAGGTAGCGCCCCTTGCCACTCTTCTACTTGACTTATTGTGTCCTAACTTCCCCATAATTTCTCTTAGGACCTCCTTCCCTAACATCAGAAAAATGCAAAATAATAGCCACCCATTTTGCTGCCCACACGACTCGAACATGAGCCCTTCCTTCTTGCTTGAGGCGTCAATCACCAAGGCCCTAAGTGGTGCCTTGTAGCCACTTTACCAAGGCATTTCTCATGTCATAAATCCCCAACAACTTCTCTTAAGGCATCCTTAGCCTAGCTCTCCATAATTAACTCTTAAAAACAAAATTTTTCCTATAGCTCGGGCCTTCCCTAAACTTATAAGCGCCTCTAAAATTCCTTAATCAACACCACAATGACCACACTTATGCAAAATAATTTAATAAAAATTAACCCCTATTTCAGTATATTATAGTTCTACCCCCTTAAAAATAATTTCATCCTCGAAATTACTTACTAACGAATAATCGTACAATCTAACTCACCACACTACGTTGCTGCTGCGCACTCTGATCTTAAAACTAACATATTTCCTATGCGCCAATTTTAAAATTCACATCCAAGGTTTCATACACTTCACTAGCATTACAAGAACGAAATAGCTTTATAACAATCAAGGCAATAAAAAGGGTATCCCAAAATTAAGAACTTACCCGTTGTCATATCTGGCACATCGCTATCCTCGCGATGGCCGACTGCATAGACCAACCTTGGCTGCCTTGCATCTGAACCTTCAGCACCTCCGCTCGATGCTCCACGACCTCGGCCAGGACCATTTCCTCCATGGTTCAGACCACGACCTCTCGTCGCTTGCTGACCATTCCTACCCGGTGCTCATAACCCTGGCCTACTGTCCGAGCCCTGCTAGGATCCTGAGGATAATCTTTAATTAAATGGGACTTAGACTTACATCTAAAACATTCTCGATTCGGTTCCAGCACTCGCCATCATGATACCTTCCACACTGAGCACACGGACGGTCCAGATTTCTAGTAGCTGGCTTAGCGCCACGAACCAAATTCTCGACCCTCGATCTTTTCTGAAAGTTCTCAGACGATTTTGATGGTCCAAAACTCCTCTTATCTCTGTTTTGTCTCATAAAGTCCTTAATCCCCTCAGCTACTTTAGTCTTCTCCACCAACACGGTGAACTCTCGCTTCTGCTGTGGAGCTATCAATAACCTCAGGTCGTCCCTTAATTTGTCCTCGAATCGGACACATCGCTCATGCTCCGTAGCCACTACTCCTCGAGCATATCTGCTTAACCTCAGGAATTCAGCTTCGTACTTTGCTACGAACTTGTTCCCTTGAACCAGCCCCAAAAAGGCCTTCCTCTGCTCATCAACATATCTAGTTCCCACATATTTGTTCTGATACGCCGCCTTCACATACTCCCAGGTTAGATCCTCAACTGTGGCACCATCCCGAACTATAAGCCACCATTGATACGCTTCATCGCGTAGCAGCGCCACCATTCCTTTCACTTTCTCCTCAGGGGTCAGATCCAACTCATCCATAATTTGTTCCATCGCTTCCAACCAATACTCAGCAGTACTGGGTGCCACACCAGATACTCCACGAAACACTTCAGCTCCATTGGCTCGGAGTCGCTTAGGTACAGACTTTCTAGCCCTCATATTTCCACCTGCTCCAGCCACCATCTCAAGAACTCACAGCACCGCCTGTGATACAACATCATCCCCCATCTGATCTTGCTGCTCAATACCAAAAGCTGGTGGTAGTGGCGGTGGTACCCCATTCTCAGATCCTTGACCCAACCTAACGGGTTTCGACACAGCCATTCTTCCTCTACCACGTCCACGATGACCTCGTCCTCTAGAACTCATATCTAACGTCGTGATTCAATCTAATTAAAAAGTTTTATGAATTAGAAATTTTGTTTCACTGTTTATCCACGAGCAAATTTTATGAAAAGAAGTTTCCAGAAGTAGTTCTTTCGATCAATCAAAGTTTTAATTCAAGTTCACTATTCTAATTCAGAGAATAACATTCACATTCACATTCATCCACAACATTCACTTCACTACTTTGGGCATTTCTGATCATTCCCTACCCCAGGGGTAATTTCGTCATTTTTCCTATAAGGGTATTTCGGTAATAAATTGGGGTCAATTTGAAAATCACAAAAGTCATTTTGAAATTTTCCAAACTCATGGGTATTTTTGAAAGAAAGATTTTCCAAACCCGGGTATTGTAGAAATTTACAGAAATCGGGGTTATTTTGGTAATTTCGTAAACTAGGGGTAATTTGGTAAATTTCCAAATTAGGGTATTTTGAATTTTCACAAAATAGGGTTTTCGGATACTTTTGCAAAGTAAGAAAATTTTATTAAAATCGAGGGTAGTATGGTAATAAAATTTTTTCCAAGCCAGGGGCATTTTAGTAATTTTACAACCAATGGCATTTTTGTAATTTTGTAAATTAGAGATATTTTGGAAAAATTTTCACAACAATCTTTTGCTACAATTAAAAGGGTAATTTAGGGATTTTAAAACTAGGGTTTCCATGAAAGTACGGCTAGTCCCTTTCGGGTTTTAATTATTGGGTTTAGCAGTGAATAAGTCCTCTTGGTTAGGGTGAACTGATATCTGCGCACTGTAGGATTCGAGTAAATAAAGGTGAGTCACTCTGACCGCTTAAATACCAAGCTCTTACCGAATCCACTCCTAGACATGCGTACAATGGTTGCCACACCCTAACTCGGTGACTTACTTTACAGGTTTGTTCGGTCGTTTTTAAGTCTTATGCATGTGTTTGCATGCACTAGCCCTAGGGTTCAATAGATCCTAGTTCACTAATCTACATTCCCACAAAAGCCCATACAGATCACATATTCAAATCACTTTAATAGTCAGAGGTCCTTACCTGGTGGACTTGGGCGGAGGTGCAGTGCCATGCCGAATAAACACTGAAATAAAAGTCCATATTTTGAAAAGCCCATTTTGAAAATTGTTTTCGGGCCCAAAACCTCAAAGCTGAGTTTTGAACCGGGCTCTGATACCAAACTGTAACACCCCCAAACCCGACCCACGAGCCTTGACCGGATCTGGTATGTCACTGCGGAAAACATTTGCGAAGAATTTGTCTTAAAGGTGAAAACATGAAAATTTGTGAAATTTAATAAAACATTGCGTATTTAACAGCCCATTAAAATTTAGTTGTTATAAATTCCCAGATTAAAACTTTTACATAAGTTATTATAATATAAATCGATTCAAAAAAATATTTTTCCTTTATTAGTTCAATTAATAAAATAAACTTCAAACCGTAAATAAAGTTTCCCAAATACCATAAGTGGCCCTTATTACATCAAATAAATTCCCAAAATGCTGATAATATAAAATGTATAAAAATAAGAAAATCAACTTCTGCATGGGCCACCTTGTATCCACTCCCACCCGGTCCAAGCTTTATACATCACCTGTAAAGTTTGAGAAATATTGGGTGAGTCAAGCAGACTCAGTGCATAGTTATTTCACATGTCTCCATACATATGGGCTTGGCCCATATCCACACAGTCCACATAATCAGTCATGCAAAAATGCATCCCAACCCAACCTAAGTCCATCCGTTACACCTACCTTAGCAGACCTGCTGCTCAAGGCCGTGGCTAATCCACCGATCAGCTAAGTGATCCCACATATCAATCAGTCCACGGTGATGCACACAGCTATCAACCACCGAGATGGGCACCTAGCCAACACCTCTCTTGATGAAGCACATAGCTAACATTAAGCGCTAATGTAGCACAAGGCTAACATTAGACCACGTACACAAATATGTACGCCCTTTTCCTTCGATTTCCACATCCCAAGTCCCATGCATATATGTGTATCATGTCAGATTAACATTTAGAGTAAGTATTCATCACATGCTCACCACAAATATCACACATATATCATAGGCAAAATAGAGCACTGACCTGATTAATTGATTACCCACTACGGGTATCCACCGTCTTAGCCATTATTTTCGGCTAACATACACATTATACACATATCCATAATAATACATTTAAACATTCATTTAAGCATTCAAGAGACAGTGCGATAACTACGCACCTTTCTTTGGCACAATCGATCAAATCCCGAAACTTGCCCTTATGCCTGTCAATTTGCCCCCTTGCTTACTAAATCCTGAAAAACTGTTACTTGATCCTTGAGTAGTCAAACCCTTGATCCCCACAAATCCCAAAAGCTTCCCCCTTTAATGTTCCTTAATGTTGGCACCACCTTGCTTTCCACTCCTAAAGCACCCTTAAAGAATCGGCTTCAAGACTCCAAGGAGAAAGATTTCGGCACTTGAATGGTGAAGAGAGATCACAACAGTGGAGAGAGCTTAATGTTAATAGAAATTGGCCATGGATAAAAAAAAAGAAAAAATAAATAAATCAAAGTTTCGGCTATGGTGTTTCTTTATGGTTTCAACAAAGGAAATAAGGGAAAGAAAAATACTAGGTTGGGCTATGGCTTCAAAATGGAGGTAAGGAAGAAAATAAGGCTTATAGGGTTCGGCTTTGGGCAAAGGAAATAGGAAGAAAGAAAAATACACAAAATGCACCTATGGCTATATCAACAATCGGTTTTGGCTTCAAAGAAAAGAGAGGAAAAGAGAGAGCTTCCCTTACTAAAATTTTCGACAAGAACACTAATGAAGAAACAAAATAATTTCGTCATTAATCCCCCCTTCATGGCCTAAATTATGCCAACCAAAGAGACCAATATTTGGCCACTAAATCAGCTCCTATTTTATTTCTTATCCTATCATTTCCCTTAATTTTCCCCCATTTATCATCTTAATAAATCAAATAATCCATCACATCCCTTTTCAATATCCTATTTTACCCCTTATTTTACCCATTAAAATAAATAAAATAACATCACTTATCCCTTACCTACTCCACTTTCTTCTCCTAATTTATCACTTCATTTAAAAAAATTAATAAAACAACCATTATCCCTTATCTACCTATTTAAACTAAATAAAATAAATCCACACTTATTCAAAATAAATTAAATAACCCCATTCATCCACTATCTCAATATTTAAAACAAATGAAACAAAATCCCCAATTATCTACCCACTTAAAATAAATAAAATAAATCCACACCTATCCCACTCTTCTTAAAATAAAAAAAAATGAAAACACATTTATCTTCTATCTACTAACTTAAAATAATAAACCTTTACCACATCTTCCTAGCCAAAATTAAAAAGAAAACCAGCCTTATCTCATCCTTGTATAACCCATGTCCCGTCCACTGCTCTTCTCACCCTTTTGACGCCAAAAACAAAAATAAAAGCTCCCCCCTCATGCTGCCAACATGATTCGAACCTCACCCCTTGATGCTCCCTTTGACGCCACCTTCCAAGCCCTTAAGGTAACGTCCCTTGCCACTCTTCTGCTTGACTTATTGTGTCCTAACTTCCCCATAATTTCTCTTAAGACCTCCTTCCCTTAACGTTAGAAAAATACAAAATAATAGCCACCCATTTTGCTGCCCACACGACTCGAACATAAGCCCTTCCTCCTTGCTTGAGGCGTCAATCACCAAGGCCCTAAGTGGCGCCTTGTAGCCACTTTACCAAGGCATTTCTCATGTCATAAATCCCCAACAACTTCTCTTAAGGCATCCTTAGCCTAGCTCTCCATAATTAACTCTTAAAAACAAAATTTTTCCTATAGCTCAGGCCTTCCCTCGGCTTATAACTAGCCTCTAAAATTCCTTAATCAACATCACAATGACCACACTTATGCAAAGTAATTTAATAAAAATTAACCCTTATTTCAGGATATTACATGACTGCATGGGTTGGGATATTTGATGAAGAGAAGAAAGGCCTGTTGCCAAAAATCTAGATCGGTGACTCTGTCACGATGGCCTGTTGCCCAAAATCTAGATCAGTGGTTGTAACACCCAGAATATGGGGGCTATGCATTTTTAACTTAATTGTATGTTGTTGCATGTCTTTGTGTAGTGAGTGTGATTTGGAAGTTTTAGGAACTTCAGTATGTAAGAGAATGCCTTAGAGAAAGATTAAAGACTTAAGATGGAGCTAAGCAAGATAGGCTTTAAGAAATATTGGCAAGAGGTTTTAACATAATAAGTCAACTAGAAAGGTGGTAATGGCGCATGGGTGAATTCATGAGGGGAGAGGTTCGAATCCCCTAGCTAGCAAGTTGAAGAATTTTAATCTTTGCTTTCTTTCCTATAGTGTCGGCCAAGCCTTATCTAGAATAGATGGACATTCTTTTAATTTTGGATAGTAGACCATAGGAAAAAGGCAAGTTAGAAGTTATGGTATGGAATCATGAGGTTATGGAAGGATAAGGGGACAAAGGGCTTGAAGAGGGGATGATGTTTTGGAAGCATTTTCATGGTCTTTTGACCATGAACCTAGACGGCATAAGGGCTAAGGGGGATTGCTTTAATTGTGATAGGAATCAAGGGGTTGATAAGGAAGAAATGAGGAGGAAAAAGGGGATTATGTTGGCATACATGTTGGCCGAATTTGACAATGGATTAGGGGGTGATAGTTGGCCAAAAATTCTAGCATTTTGTGCATCATTTCTCATTTCTCCAAAAGCTCTCTTCCTAGCCAAATTTTGTTAATGACATTAGGTAAAAGTTTTGCTTTGTTTTGGCTTGCATTTTGACCATTTTGGTTTAAGTGCCTATTCTCTCAAGTTCTTGTCCTCTATAGCCAAAAGCATCAAAAAGTTTTGGAAAACATTTCTCTTCTTCCCTTATGGCTGAATGCTCATAACTTCTAAGCTCACCTCCTTTTCTTTTGAAAACCAAATCATCTCTTTCTCTCAAACTTTTTTTTTCTTCTTTCTCTTCTCATTTACCTTGTTAAGGCCGAAACTTCTCTCTCCCAAATTCATCATTTTTGCAACATCATAAACCTTTTTTCTTTCTTTTCTTTTTCTTGTTGTCATAACCAAAACCACCATTCTCTTTCTTCTCTTTTGTCAATCCGAACCATCCTCCATTTTCATCTTATTCTTTCTTTTCTTTTGTTAAAAACCCAAAACCACCATAGCCAAAAACACCATATTTTCTCTTCTCTTTGTCAAAGCCGAAATCATCATTTCTCTTCTCCTAAATTGATAAGGCCGAATCTCTAAATAGTCAAGTAAGTGTGAATCAATCTCCGTATTAATAGTAAGTATATTCTATCAATCGTTCTCTTAATTTTATTTTAGAATAGCCGATTTTGGAAATCTAATTCTCTCATTTTCTCCTTGGCCAAATCTTTGAAGCGGATTTTAAGGATTCCTTTTTGGTAGCCAACGTTTAAGGAGAGATCATTCGGGATCATCCAAGGTAAGGATTATCATATTTGGTTATATCGTTTTTAGATAGATTATTAATCGACTTTATTTTAGGGGACTCAATCGATTGGATATTTTTTATAAACGTAAGATTTCGGGACTAACAAGATATGTTCGAAAAGAGTGGTAAGGAGTGTTTGGAAGAGGGGGGTTCTGTTATACCCTCAAACTTCAAACTAAGCTCTGTATCGGGGATCCAAGATTTTCCACCAGGTTGTGGACCCTCTGCTAATGAAGATCGTTTATTTGAAGTCGTGCGTACACCCGAGCCACTTTTCATTCGTGGGTTGTCATCGGGTTTTGATCCATCTATCGGAGAGAAACCACATTTAACTGTTGCCTGAGATTCCGAGGGTAAGGAATTAGATCTTTCATTAATAGTGTAAATTATAAGTATTAGTGTGTTCTAATCAAGTGTGATAATTAATTAGGTGTCGACGAGCGGGAAGGTATCGTTCTCACTATTATAAGGTGTGTAACATTATACTAAATTCTCATAGATCTATAATAAATGTGATTTGTATGAAAATATGTTTGATAATGGTTACGGGTACCATTCAGTGGTATACAATATTCAGGTATGTTTATCCCAATATTTCGTTAATATTGCTATATGCATAAATATGAAATAAGTATGTCTCTGTTATGATTTTGGGGTATATTGCATAAAATCCAAATAATATGTATGTGCATGGGCATATGGGTAATATTGACGAAGGGGAAGTGTTCTGGTGGTTTTTACCACATTATCCGGTGACTTCGGTCATATATACGAATCCGGTGACTTCGGTCACATATTTTGAATCTGGTGACTTCGGTCACATATTTTGAATTCGGTGACTTCGGTCACAATTATCTGGTGGCCATGCCACAAAATTATAAGGGCGATTTGCATGTTGACTGCAGCAACTGCCTTCGATGGTGTGTAGCGGATGGAGGGTCGATTTAGTAATCCCCACGGTGTGATTGGTAGGTACGGGTGGTGTGTAGTGAATGGATATTTAGGTGGGTTCAGGTTTGCATTTCATATATATATATACATGTGATTAAATCGATTTTTATCTAATATGTGCTATTAAATGGGCTTATGGCTAAATATGACTTAAGTGGGCTTAATAGCTATGATCAAATGGGCTTTTAGTGTTTTGTTACACATTGAGTCTATGACTCACCCTTTTATGGGATATGTTTCAGGTGACTCTTAGCGTGATGGATTGGGTCAGCGAGGACTACGTGGTGGCCAATGCTCAACAAAGTATTTCGGAGTTTCTCTTAATTAAACATATTAAGTTTATTTTTATTACTTATAATTTATTTTGGGTTATGTTATTTTTGTAATAAGGCCGCTATGAACTGTTTTAAACTTTACGTTTTAGATTTTTAATCACTACGAACAATATTTACTAAATAACTAAATGATTTTCAAAAATAACTTAAACTGTTTTTGACACCTAAACATCTTTGGTTTTACAATAATAATAAGTTTTTCATTAAATTTGGTTTTCTTTTAATTTATAATTTTCTCTTAAAAATAACGTTTTAAGAAGATACAAATTTATTTAACAATAAAATTTCAATGCGATCATTAAGTTAATTTATTTTATACGAAACCATCATATTTCTTAATAAACAAAATGATATTTAATTAAAGTTTTACTCGAGAAACATATCAAATTCGATTAGGCTTTTGGGCCGGGTTTGGGGTGTTTCAACTTGGTATCAGAGCCCAATTTTAAACTCTCGGCCTTGGGTTTTGAAGCCCACAACATTTTCAAAATCAGGCTCAAATGACTTTTTGAAAGTTCTCTTAAGTTAAAATGGTTTTATAGAAGCATGGCACCCGAAGTTCTCGGCCCAGGTCCATCAGGTAAGTACTTTATTGATAAAGTGATGTGAATGTATGATATTTTAAAGTGATAAGCTTAAACTATACTTTAGAGACATGAACCCTAGGTGTATGTGTACTACTACGGAAAAACCACTGAATAAATATCTGTTGCATAAAACTTTCTTTTAATAAGAAGTGAAAAGACTCTAATGCATAAGACTTTTTCATAAAAACAGATAAGACGTGTAGTAGACATGAGTTCTAGGGGACATGGTCGTCATGTACGCGGTAGAGGAAGAATGGCTGTGTCGAACCAGTTAGATCTGGTCAAGGTTAGAAAATGAAGCTCGCCACCTATTTGTTGGGGTGGAATTTCAAGAGCAAAATGGAGGAGGTGACGATATCACAAGTTGTGCTCTGAGTTTTGGAGCGAGTAGCGTGGTTAGCTAATCTGAAATGGGTCTCGACAATCGATGGTGAGAGACTTAGATCAAATGGAGTGAGATTTTAGGGAGTATCTAGAGTAGCTCGAATGTAGCGAATCTTGGTTGGAGGCGGTCGAGAGGATCATGGATGATTTGGACTGCTTCTTTGAAGAAAAGTTGAAAGGTGCTATTTCACTACTCCGTGATGAGGCCTACCAGTGGTGGCTCACTATCAAGGAGAGTACCCCTATGGATCGAGTGGATTGGGGGTATTTTAAAGTTAAATTTGAAGGGAAATACATTGGAGCTAGCTACATCGACTCTCAGAGAAAGGCATTTCTGAATTTAGTGCAAGGAAATAAGTCGATAGCTGAGTATGAAGCAGAGTTCTTGTGACTTAGTCGATATGCCAGAGGGATAGTAGCTACTGATTATGAGCGGTGTGTCAGATTCGAGGATGGACTGAGAGATGAACTGCGAGTGTTGATTGCTCCGCACCGAGAAAGTGACTTTGCAGTCTTAGTGGATAGGGCAAGGATAGCTGAAGAAGTTAAGAGGACTGAGAGACAAAACCGGGACAGAGGTCAAAATAAGAATAAGAGGAGTTTTGGGTCTTCAGGGTCATCCGAGAATTTTCAAAAGAAACCAAGAGTTGATGGGCCACGAGGTCAACAGATTGCTATGGGAGGACATCGTACTTGTGCTCAATGTGGGAAGATGCACCCGGGAGAATGTTGGAAAAAGACCGGGGGATGTTTCAAGTGCGGGTCTAAAGATCATATGATTAAAGATTGTCCGATGAATACGGATAAGAACCGCTCAGCAGGTCAGGGTATTAATCAGGCTGGCAGAGGTGGACAATAGCCGATAAGGGGTCGAGGTCCAAATGGAAGAAGTAATGGTTCTGGTAGAGGGCGCGGGACTCCAGGCAGAGGTAGTGGTAGTTTTGAGGTGAGACAGCTAGGTCTGGTATATGCAGTTCGTCGCAGAGAAGATAGTGACGCACCTGATGTTATCACGGGTACGTTTCTAATTTCTGGGTTGCCCTTTATTGCTTTGATAGATATAGGGTCAACTCACTCATATATCGCTAGTGAAGTATCTGGAACTTTGCATGTGACTTCTGAGACTGTACCTAGGAAGATGACTGTACTTAGTCCTTTAGGACAGACAGTAGTAATAGATAAACTCTTTAAGGAAGTACCTTTAGAAGTTCAAGGGACGCAGTTTTTGGCTGATTTAATGGAGTTGCCATTCGGGGAATTCGACCTGATCTTAGGCATGGACTGGCTAGTGAAATATCGTGCAAATATGGATTGTGCTGCTAAGCAGATGTCCTTAAAATCTATTGATGACAGAGAAGTTATGGTGATGGGCGAGAGACGAAATTACTTATCAAATGTAGTATCTGCCCTTAAGGTAGAAAAGATGGTTAGAAAGGGATGTGTGGCTTTTCTGATGTTGGTGAGTGCCTTGGAGGCTAAGAAGGCAACTGTTGAAGAGGTCAGGACTGTGAGTGAATTTGTAGATGTTTTTCTGGAAGAACTTCCAGGTTTGCCTTCGGATCGTGAGGTAGAATTTGGGATTGACTAATTGCCTGGAACGGCGCCAGTTTCTATTGCTCCGTATAGAATGGCACCGAAGGAGTTGGTTGAGCTTAAGGCTCAGATCCAGGAGTTACTTGATCGTGGATTTATCCGACCTAGTGTGTCCCCATAGGGAGCACCAGTCTTATTCGTGAAGAAGAAGGATGGAACGATGAGGATGTGTATAGATTACCGACAGTTAAATAAGCTGACCATCAAGAACAAGTATCCTTTGCCAAGGATCGACGACTTGTTCGATCGACAAGGAGCTGCGGTATTCTCAAAGATAGATCTAAGGTCGGGTATCATCGACTTAAGGTGAAAAAGCGGATATCCATAAGACGACTTTAGAACAAGATATGGGCATTATGAGTTTTTGGTAATGCCGTTCGGATTGATGAACGACCCAGCTGCATTCATGGATATGATGAATCGGTTTTCCAACCCCACTTGGATCAGTTCGTCGTAGTATTCATAGACGACATCCTAGTGTATTCTAAGTCTGAGATGGAACATGATAAGCATCTCCGAATAGTGTTGCAAGTTTTAAGGGAGAAGAAACTTTATGCCAAATTCAGCAAGTGTGAATTTTGGCTGAAGGAAGTTGCGTTCTTAGGCCATGTGGTGTCGGCAGAAGGAATAAGGGTGGATCCTCGGAAGATTGAGGCAGTACTAGATTGGAAACCACCCAAGTCCGTATCTGAGGTTCGCAGTTTCTTGGGATTAGCAGGCTACTACAGAAGATTCGTCGAAGGATTTTCATCGATAGTTGCACCTTTAACGAAATTGTTATGAAAGGAGGTACCTTTCGTATGGGCAGATAAACAGCAAGAGAGCTTTGAGAAGCTTAAGAAGGTTTTGACTGAAGCTCCGATTTTGATTCAGCCTGAGGTAGGGAAAGATTTCGTGGTGTACTGCGACGCTTCTCTCACAGGATTAGGATGTCTTCTGATGCAAGACGGGAATGTAGTTGCGTGTGCGTCTCGACAGTTGAGACCACACGAGGTTAATTACCCGATGCATGATTTGGAGTTGGCAGCAGTAGTCTTTGCTCTTAAAGTTTGGAGACATTATTTATACAGGGAAAATTCAGTGATATACACGGACCACAAGAGTCTGAAATATCTACTGACTCAGAAGGAACTAAATTTGAGACAGCGAAGGTGGATAGAGTTGTTGAAAGACTATGACTGTTCTATTGAGTACCACCCGAGCAAGGCGAATGTGGTGGCAGACGCTCTAAGTCAAAAAGTGGTGTTAGATTTAAGGGCGATGTTTGCACATCTTAGTCTTTATGACGATGGAAGCTTGCTGGCAGAATTACAAGTAAAGCCGACGTGGTTGAGTCAAGTGAAAGAGAGACAGATGGTAGACATGACTTGAGTGCAAAACTACGGCAGGTACAGAATGGGGAATTAGAAGATTTTGGTATTAACAACGATGGGGTATTGTGTTTCAAAGGTAAAATCTGTATGCCGATGGATCAGGAGTTGAGGCAAAAGATTCTTCAGGAGTCGCATGGTAGCCCCTATGCTATGCATCCTGGAGGAATTAAGTTATACTGAGATTTGTGAGATCAATTTTGGTGGCCTGGTCTTAAGCGGAAAGTTCCAGAGTTTGTAGGAAAGTGCTTAACATGTCAGCAAGTCAAGGCTAAACATCAAGTACCTTCGGGATTGCTACAGCCGATAAAGATTCCGCAGTGGAAGTGGGAGAGAATCACCATGGACTTTGTTAGTGGGCTTCCTCTTACGCCTACTAAGAAAGACTCGGTATGGGTGATAGTGGACCGATTGATGAAATCTGCACATTTTATTCCAGTTCGGGTTGATTACTCTTTGCAGAAATTGGCGAAGTTATATGTGGCTAAGATTGTGAGATTGCATGGAGTGCCGGTGTCGATTATTTCGGATAGGGATCCGAGGTTTACGTCTAGGTTTTGGAAAGCATTGTATCAGGTTTTGGGCACCAGATTGGACTTTAGTACGGCATTTCATCCACAGTCGGACGGTCAGTCTGAGCGAGTAATCCAAGTCTTAGAGGATATGTTAAAGGGATGTGTGATAGATTTCAGAGGAAGCTAGGAGGAATTCTTACCGTTAGCAGAATTTACGTACAACAACAGTTGTCAAGGCAGTATTCGGATGGCACCGTATGAAGCACTATATGGATGGAAGTGTCGCACTCCTACGTGTTAGACAAAACTAGGGGAACATCATGTTTTGGGTCTAGAAATAGTGGCTGAATCCGAAGATAAAGTTAAGGTAATTTAGGCTCGGTTAAAAGAAGCATCTGACAGGAAAAAGTCATACGCAGATCCTAAGCGGAAAGAAATAGAGTTTGCTGTGGGGGATCAAGTATTCCTAAAGGTTTCATCTTGGAAAAAGGTGATGAGATTTGGACGCAAAGGAAAGTTAAGTCCCAGGTTCATTGGACCTTATCGGGTTTTGAAGCGGGTCAAACTGTGGCATATCAGTTAGAATTGCCTTCGGAGTTGAAATAATTGCACGATGTGTTCCATGTTTCAATGTTACGTCGTTACCGGTCGGATCCATCTCATGTAGTGCCAGTTGAGGAGGTGGAATTAAGACCAGATTTTTCATATGATGAGGAGCCAATTCAAATCCTGGAGCGGGATGTAAAGGTGTTACGAAGAAAATAAGTTCCTCTCGTCAAAGTGTTATGGCGTAATCATGGATCAGAAGAAGCTTCGTGGGAGCCGGAGGAAGCGATCGACAGTAATACCCTCACTTGTTCTAGCCTGTAATTTTGGTCGAAATTATTTTAAGGGGGTAGAACTGTAACACCCAGAATATGGGGGCTATGCATTTTTAACTTAATTGTATGTTGTTGCATGTCTTTGTGCAGTGAGTGTGCTTTGGAAGTTTTATGTTGTTGCATGTCTTTGTGCAGTGAGTGTGCTTTGGAAGTTTTAGGAACTTCAGTATGTAAGAGAATGCCTTAGAGAAATATTAAAGACTTAAGATGGAGCTAAGCAAGATAGGCTTTAAGAAATATTGGCAAGAGGTTTTAAGCATAATAAGTCAATTGACAAGGTGGTAATGGCGCATGGGTGAATGCATGAGGGGAGAGGTTCGAATCCCATAGCTAGCAAGTGGAAGAATTTTAATTTTTGCTTTCTTTCCTATAGTGTCGGCCAAACCTTATCTAGAATGGATGGACATTCTTTTAATTTTGGATAGTAGACCATAGGAAAAAGGCAATTTAGAAGTTATGGTATGGAATCATGAGGTTATGGAAGGATAAGGGGACAAAGGGCTTGAAGAGGGGATGATGTTTTGGAAGCTTTTTCATGGTCTTTTGACCATGAACCTAGACGGCATAAGGGCTAAGGGGGATTGCTTTAATTGTGATAGGAATCAAGGGGTTGATAAGGAAGAAATGAGGAGGAAAAAGGGGGATTATGTTGGCATACATGTTGGCCGAATTTGACAATGGATTAGGGGGTAATAGTTGGCCAAAAATTCTAGCATTTTGTGCATCTTTTCTCATTTCTCCAAAAGCTCTCTTCCTAGCCGAATTTTGTTAATGACATTAGGTAAAAGTTTTGCTTTGTTTTGGCTTTCATTTTGACCATTTTGGTTTAAGTGCCTATTCTCTCAAGTTCTTGTCCTCTATAGCCAAAAGCATCAAAAAGTTTTGGAAAACATTTCTCTTTTTCCCTTATGGCCGAATGCTCATAACTTCTAAACTCACCTCCTTTTCTTTTGAAAACCAAATCATCTCCTTCTCTCAAACTTTTATTTTCTTCTTTCTCTTCTCATTTACCTTGTTAAGGCCAAAACTTCTATCTCCCAAATTCATCATTTTTGCAACATCATAAACCTTTTTCCTTTCTTTTCTTTTTCTTGTTGTCATAACCGAAACCACCATTCTCTTTCTTCTCTTTTGTCAAACCGAATCATCCTCTATTTTTATCTTATTCTTTCATTTCTTTTGTTAAAAACCCGAAACCACCATGGCCAAAAACACCATATTTTTCTCTTCTCCTTGTCAAAGCCGAAATCATCATTTCTCCTCTTCTAAATTGATAAGGCGAATCTCTAAATAGTCAAGTAAGGGTGAATCAATCTCCGTATTAATAGTAAGTATATTCTATCAATCATTCTCTTAATTTTCTTTTAGAATAGCCGATTTTGGAAATCTAATTCTCTCATTTTCTCCTTGGCCGAATCTTTGAAGGGGATTTTAAGGATTCCTTTTTGGTAGCCAACGTTTAAGGAGAGATCATTAAGGAACATCCAAGGTAAGGATTATCATATTTGGTTATATCATTTTTAGATAGATTATTAATCGACTCTATTTTTTGGGACTAACAAGATAGGTTCGAAAAGAGCGGTAAGGAGTGTTTGGAAGATGGGAGGTTCTGTTATACCCTCAAACTTCAAACGAAGGGGTGTATCGGGGATCCGAGATTTTCCACCGGTTTGTGGACCCTCTGTTAACGAAGATCATTTATTTGAAGTCATGTGTACACCCGAGCCACTTTTCGTTCGTGGGTTGTCATCGGGTTTTGATCCATCTATCGGAGAGAAACCACATTTAACGGTTGTCCGAGATTCTAAGGGTAACGAATTAGATCTTTCATTAATAGTGTAGATTATAAGTATTAGTGTGTTCTAATCAAGTGTGATAATTAATTAGGTGTCGACGAGCGGGAAGGTATCGTTCTCACTGTTATAAGGTGTGTAACATTATACTAAATTCTCATAGATCTATAATAAATGTGATTTGTATGAAAATATGTTTGATAATGGTTGCGGGTACCATTCAGTGGTATACAATATTCAGGTATGTTTACCCCAATATTTCGTTAATATTGCTATATGCATAAATATGAAATAAGTATGTCTCTGTTATGATTTTGGGGTATATTGCATAAAATCTGAATAATATGTATGTGCATGGGCATATGGGTAATATTGACGAAGGGGAAGTGTTCTGGTGGTTTTTACCACATTATCCGGTGACTTCGGTCACATATATGAATCCGGTGACTTCGGTCACATATTTTGAATCTGGTGACTTCGGTCACATATTTTGAATCCGGTGACTTCGGTCACAATTATCTGGTGGCCATGCCACAAAATTATAAGGCGATGTGCATGTTGACTACAAAGAAGCGCCTTCGATGGTGTGTAGCGGATGGAGGGTCGATTTAGTAATCCCCACGGTGTGATTGGTAGGTACGGGTGGTGTGTAGCGGATGGATATTTAGGTGGGCTCGGGTTTGCATTTCATATATATATACTTGTGATTAAATCGATTTTTATCTAATATGTGCTATTAAATGGGCTTATGGCTAAATATGACTTAAATGGGCTTAATAGCTATGATCAAATTGGCTTTTAGTGTTTTGTTACACATTGAGTCTATGACTCACCCTTTTGTGGGATATGTTTCAGGTGACTCTTAGCGTGATGGATCAGGTCAGCGAGGACTACGTGATGGCCAATGCTCAATAAAGTATTTCGGAGTTTCTCTTAATTAAACATATTAAGTTTATTTTTATTACTTATTTATTTTAGTTATGTTATTTTTGTAATAAGGCCGCTATGAACTATTTAAACTTTACGTTTTAGATTTTTAATCTTCTACGAACAATATTTACTAAATAACTAAATGATTTTAGAAAAATAACTTAACTGTTTTTGACACCTAAACATCTTTGGTTTTACAATAATAATAAGTTTTTCATTAAATTTGGTTTTCTTTTAATTTATAATTTTCTCTACAAATAACGTTTTAAGAAGATACAAATTTATTTAACAATAAAATTTCAATGCGATCATTAAGTTAATCTATTTTATACGAAACCATCATATTTTTTAATAAACAAAACGAGATTTAATTAAAGTTTTACTCGAGGAACATATCAAATCCAGTTAGGCTTTTGGGCCGGGTTTGGGGTGTTTCAGTGGTTCTACCACAAATATTATAAATGGCCTGTTGCCACAAATCTTATAAATGGCCTGTTGCCACAAATATTATAAATGGCCTGTTGCCACAAATATTAATATTGGCTTAAAGCCTGCTATTGGTGTGTTGGCGGGGTGGGTTGACTTGATCCCCACAAGTGTGATGGTTGGTACGGGTGGTGTGTAGCGGATGGAAATTAGGCTTGGTTGGGAATTGCATATCACATGCATTATTATTATTTTATATACTTGATTTATATATATTGAACATTTGTAAAATTGGCTCAAGCCTAATTATATGTTTATATTGTCTTTGGCCTAGTGAATACGGTAAGTGGGTTACACATTGAGTTCTAAGTAACTCACCCTATTTTTCTTACCCTTCTCAGGTAATAATAATTGATGGAGACTTGGGTCGGAGATGACTTCGTGTGGAGGCCATACTACAAATGGTGGTTTATATAACTTTAAAACTTCTTTAATTATTTTCATTTAAGTATTATTTTAATTGCGATGTAATAAGGCCTCTTTAATTATTTTTATGGATTTTATTATGCGGATGGATTTTGTTATGTTTTAGTTTTCCTAAATTGGACTGATTTAGATTTCATAAATGTTTTCTAAAACTCTCGCATAAAATAAAGTTTTTTTTTCTTATATATCACTGAAACTTAGGAAATTCTTTAAAAACTTTTCGATGAAATATTTAGACTAAGTAAATTTAAAATTTTAATCAACTACTACTCTGTAAATCAAATGATAAACTCTTGTGTTTTTAATCATGGATTTCAAATAAACTTTGACTTTCGATAAAGTCATTCTCTTAATCGTTTTGAAGATTTGATTTCCTACATCGTTGGTGATTTGAATGCATGTTTAATTTGTGTGGCATGCCAAAATCCGGGCTTAATGTATAGGCTGGGTTTGGGGTGTTATGTTTTATGGTATCAGAGCCCAGTTTCAAAACTCGGCTGTAGTTTGGGTTCAACAATGATTTCTATTTAAAAACTACTTAAATTTTAGACCTTACGTTTTAGAGGTAGTATGGCACCACAAGCATCCGGCACCAAGTCAAGTAAGTATTTATTTATTAAATGTTTATTTTTTGATAAGATCTTAAGAACACTCTAGAACTTCTAGTTTTAGGTGTTGAAAATGATAGAGATCGAGACTATAGGATGTGATTGTGAAAACAACCCTATCTCTTATATCTCATAAAATATTGTTAATAAACACTGAAATAGTATTCTGATTCATAAAACTTATAATCAGATTAAAATTGAATTAGTCATTATGAGCACTAGAGGACGTGATCGTGGACGCGATAGACGTGGCCGTGGTAGAGGACGAGGTGCTGCGTTTGAAGCGCTGGGTCATATGCCTGAAATGGATGCACTGCGTCATTCGGGAGTGAGACTGGATCTCAAGATCATGCGAATAAGGATAATGCTTTGACTCAAGCAATGTTACGAGTCCTAAAGAGGGTTGCTGGGGCTAGAACTGGGCCAGTAGCTCGTGGATCAATATCGGAATGACTCAAGTCTAGTGCTGCAGAAGTTTTTAGAGGTGTCTCCGGTGTAGCTCCGAATGTGGCAGAATATTGGCTTGAGGCTGTAGAACAAATTATGGATGATCCGGAGTGCACCGTCGAGCAGAAACTGAGAGGAGCCATGTCCTTGCTAAGAGACGAGGTGTATCAATGGTGGCTTACTATTCGAAAAGGCACCGAGGCTCCATTGGTTACTTGGGATTTCTTTAAAGCTACTTTCTAAGGGAAATACGTCGGGACAAGTTATGTAGATGCCCGGAGGAAGGAATTCTGAATTTGGTTCAAGGATGTAAGACGGCATTCCGAACTCGCTATGGACATTATGAGTTTTTAGTGATGCTGTTTGGTTTGATCAATGCACCAACTGCATTTATGGACATGATTAATCAAGTCTTTCAACCCTATTTAGACCGGTTCGTAGTAGTGTTCATAGATGACATCTTGGTATATTCGAGGAATGAAGAAGAGCATGACTCACATTTGCGCACTGTGTTGTAAATTTTGCGAGATAAGCAACTTTATGCCAAATTCAGTAAGTGTGAATTTTGGTTGAAGGAAGTGACTTTCTTGGGTCATGTAGTGTCAGCCGAAGGAATAAGAGTTGATCCTCGAAAGGTAGAGGCTGTGTTGGATTGGAAACCGCCAAAGTCAGTGGCTGAGATTCGGAGTTTCTTGGGTTTGGCTGGTTATTATAGACGTTTTGTTGAGGGGTTTTCATTGATTGATGCACCCCTAACTAACATGTTGCGAAAGGAAGTACCGTATGTGTGGACCGATAAACAACAAGAAAGTTTCGAGAAACTGAAGAAGATTCTAACGGAAGTGCCAGTACTGATTCAACCTGAGGCCAAAAAAGAGTTTACCATTTACTGTGATGCGTCACACACGGGTTTAGGATGTGTACTAATGCAAAGTGGAAAAGTGGTAGCTTATACTTCTCGACAGTTGAGGTCGCATGAAGTCAACTATCCTACTCATGATTTGGAGTTGGCTGCGGTGGTGTTTGCATTAAAGATTTGGAGGCACTATCTCTACGGTGAGAAGTCAATCATTTATATGGACCATAAGGGTCTTAAGTACCTCCTTACCCAAAAGGATTTGAATTTAAGACAACGGAGATGGGTGGAGCTGTTAAAGGATTATGATTTCTCAATCGAGTACCATCCTGGAAAGGCTAATGTTGTGGCAGACGCGTTGAGTTGTAAGGTTGTATCGGAGTTAAGAGCAATGTTTGCTCATCTCAGTTTGTATAAGGATGGCAGTCTACTAGCGGAACTTCAGGTGAAGCCTCTGTGGTTGGAGCAAATTAAGGAAAAGTAGTTATCAGATGAAAAGTTGGGTCCTTTAATGCAACAAGTTGAAAGTGGTATAATAGGGGACTTTGGATTGAACAAGGATGGTGTACTGTGTTTTCGTGGAATGGTTTGTATGCTCAAGGATTCGGATTTGAGACAAATGATTCTCCTAGAGGTGCATAATATCCCTTATGCTATGCACCCCGGAGGAAATAAGATGTATCGGGATCTCTGTGAACAGTATTGGTGGCCAAAGTTAAAGCGGAAGGTTACTGATTAGTGGGAAAGTGTTTGACTTGTCAACAAGTGAAGGCGGAACATCAATTACCATTGGGTTTATTATAATCGGTAAAGATTCCTCTATGGAAATAGGAGCGGATAACGATGGATTTTGTAACACCCCAAACCCGGCCCATGAGTCCTGACCGGATCTGGTATGTCACGGGGTAAAATAATTTGAATCATTTTGAGTGTCTGGTGAAAACTTGTTAAAATATGGCTAAGGTATTAAAACGGGGTTTGATAAAACTCAGTTGGGATTATTCTCATAAACATGGTTGGGTTGATAAACCCTTTGAAAACGTTTGATCATGTAAAATTTTAAAATTTGTCGAGGTTATAATTGATTTGGTGTATTTTGTTACCCGATGGTAACATCTTTGAAAACTCGTAGAAGTTCTTAAGTTTGAAAAAAAAGTTATTTTTAACCGGTTCACTTAACATTTATAAATTCCATTTGTAATATAACATAAGTAAAATAAAATAATAAAATAAACATCCAAATAATAATTAGCGGCCTTGTTACAACCCAAAATAAAAACTTAGAAAATAAATGAACTAAAACTGATTTAAATAAGGTTCCAAATCCGAGAAACAAGCATGGCCGCCTCGAGTCCTCCTCGACTCCATCTCTGCGATTACTCATCTGCAAAATAGTATGGGAAGGGGTGAGTCACCAAGACTCAGTGTGTAAATCCCCCACCCAAAAATGTAACTCATACACAGATTATTAATAAACATGCAAATATGAAACCCCACTAACCATCCGTACTCCTTTAACTACCCCGTGTGGTCAAAACCACTGGTGACTAGAGTCACAAATCAAATGATGGGGCCAACCCATCGTGTGGTCAAAACCACTAATGACCATAGGTCACAAATATCATGATGTGGTCAAAACCACTGGTGGTACCAAACCACTGGGACTTAGTCACAATTTATCAAGATGTGGTCAAAACCACTGGTGACCGAAGTCACAATTAATCTGATGGGGCCAACCCATCTTGTGGTCAAAACCACTGGTGACAGTCCATAGAAATCATCCCCCTCCTCTCATTAATCCCACCACCATCATGCTTACATAATAATTTGTCATAATCACATATATCATGCATTTATGTGTAGCATAGCATTTAACAGCATGTGATGGCATACTCAAGCATATATCATAGTTCACGTAATAGGGGACTTACATGGAATCCATGCTTAAGCCCACAAGCAAATCACTACCATAATTATTAACAAGGCAACAATATAGCAAAGTTTACTAATAAAGTGTGTAAAGAGTTTACATACCTGTTACTACCGAAATTCCTAAATCCCAAAGATCCGATCTATGATGCTAGATCCTTTGACCCTAAATTCGGCCAACAACAAGGTTAGGAACTTAGGCCTATTCGGCCAAACCACATAATCCCGAAGGATACGATGTACTCGAAATAACACTCACCTTGGTTGCCGATTTGGTCTCCTACCAAATCCCGAAACGGCACTTATTCCTGAAATCGTTGAGATCCTTATATGGTACATATTAGTTTCGGCATTTAAACATAAACTTTTTAACAAATGGCCCTTGGCCGAATGATGTATAAGCTTTACCTTGAAAAATCAAATCCCGAAAGCTTTCTTCAATCGGCTATGGCCTCCCTACAATCGATTTAATCACATTAATAAGAGTCATAGGCCATTCGGCCATAATCTTGAACCTAAAAGAGGGTATCGCCCCTTACCTTGATAATTATATCGGCCCTTAAACACTACAAGTCAGCACCACTTGGTGTTGTGAGGGGGTTTGTCTACCTTTAAGGAGGAGAAAATAACCGAATGCTAGAGTGAAACAGCACCTTTCTTTAAGGGGGATTCGGCCAAGTGGATCTTAATAGGAGAAGAAAAGATTTCGGTAAAAGAGTGGAAGAGGTTCGGCTAATAGAGAAAAAGAAGAAGAGAATTTTTGAAGAATTTTGGCAAGAGAGGCTAGGAGAATTGACCCAAACAACCAAATGTAAAAGAAGAGAAACTTGCTAAATGAATTTGCCCCCTCTCTAGGTGATAAAACCAAAAGTGAATGGCCCCTAAGGTATCCCAAATCCGGCCATCACCTTTCCTTTTGGTGATAATTTCCACCCTTTAATTATCACCCAAGAAAACAACATTTATCTTTAATCTTTATCTCCTAGCCACTCTTCATACAATTTAAAAGCAAATACACTACTAACAACTACCCCTTCCAACCGAAAATGTGCAAAAATTTAAGCCTATCCTCATCACTTTAAGAGTCCATGATCGGGCCATCACCTCACCCTCTTCACGCCAAAAAATAAAAATAAAACCAACCTGCAGCTGGTTCGAACTTGGGACCTAAAGGAGCAAGCGCATGACCCCTCACAACGCCCCATGCCACTCCACCATTTTAACTTTCATGTCATAAAACCTCGATATTTATTTATAAGACCTTCCTAGGCCGATTCCCTTCCTAAAGCAAAGAAAATAAAACTCCCAAGGCGCAACCCGTGATTCGAACCCAAGACCTGTGCCCATTGCCACCTCCAAGCTCCTACGTAGCGCATGACAGCCACTTTGCCAACTTATTCCTTATGTCATGCCTCTCCTAAAATTTTACTTAACCCATATCTCACCTAGCTCCCTTCTTTTAAACACTTAAAAAGAATTTTTTAGTCCCAAGTCAGGCCTAGCTCGGGGTTATTTCTAGACCCTAGAACATGCTTAGAAATCATAATATTCATTTCTTCAAGCACACACATGGGAAAATAATTAAATTACAAACAACCCCTAATTTAGGATGTTACATTCTACCACCTTAAAAAGAATTTCGACCTCGAAATTACCTGGATCAGAAGTTGGGGGTATTGCTGCCGCATCACATCCTCGGGTTCCTATGTGGCCTCCTCCGTACCATGGTTTTGCCATAACACCTTCACCAAAGGCACGGACCTCCTTCACAAAATTTTGACATCTCGATCCAAAATCTGTACCGGCTCCTCCTCGAAAGACAAGTCCGAGTTCACTTCAATTTCCTCAACAGTAGCGTGTGAGGGATCTGATCGATAGCGCCTCAGCATCGAAACATGGAAGACATCATGGATCTGGCTCAATTCTATCAGCAACTCAAGCTGGTAAGCCACCGGTCCCACACGTTTCAACACTATGTACGGTCCGATGAATCTAGGGCTTAGCTTGCCCTTCCAGCCAAACCTCAGCACCTTTTTCCAAGGTGATACCTTCAAGAAGACTTTATCACCCATTGTATATTCAACCTCTCTGCACTTAAGATCGGCGTAGGATTTCTGCCTGTCTGACGCCTTCTTAAGACGAGCCCGAATTACTCTAACTTTATCCTCCGTCTCTGCCACTAACTCTGGACCCAACATCCGACATTCTCCTAGTTCCGTCCAACATGTAGGAGTATGGCATTTTTGACCATACAGTGCCTCATACGGTGCCATTTGAATACTCGCTTGATAACTATTATTATAAGCAAATTATGCCAAAGGTAGGTACTCTTCCCAACTACCACAGAAGTCCAAAACACAGCCCCTTAACATATCTTCCAACACTTGGATAACCCTCTCAGATTGTCCATCAGGCTGCGGATGAAAAGCCGTGCTAAAATTCAACTTTGTGCCTAACTCCTGAGGTAGAGCCTTCCAGAATCTCGACGTAAATCGAGGATCTCGATCTGAGATAATGGACACAGGTTCTCCATGCAACCGTACTATCTCTGTGATATACAACTTGGCTAACCTTTGAAGCGAGTAGTCAACCCTTACCGGTATAAAATGGGCCGACTTGGTCAACCGGTCTACTACCACCCAAACTGCATCTTTCTTACTGGGCGTAAGGGGAAGCTCACTTACGAAATCCATAGTAAACTCTTCCCATTTTCACTGTGGGATCTTTACCGGCTATAACAGCCCCGATGGCAATTGATGCTTAGCCTTAACTTGCTGGCATGTCAGACACTTGCCAACTAACTCGGTTACTTCTCACTTCAAACCCGGCCACCAAAACTGCTCCCTTAAATCCCGATACATCTTGCTGCTGCCGGGTCTATAGCGTACGCACTGCTATGAGCTTTTTAAGGATTCGCTGCCTCAAATCATCATCCTTAGGCATGCATACTCTCCCCTGAAAGTACAACATTCCATCACTGCTCAAGCTAAAACTTTCAGCCTCACCATTCTATACTTGTAACCTCCGAGTATTCAAAGCTTCACCGGTCATCTGTCTTTCTTTGACCTCATTAATCCAAGATGGCTTCACTTGCAATTCCGCCAAAAGGCTCCCATCCTCATAGAGACTTAGATGAGCAAACATTGCTCGCAAATCCGCTACCACCTTTCGACTTAATGCATCAGCTACCACATTAGCCTTCCCCGGATGGTATTCGATTGAGCAGTCGTAGTCCTTCAACAACTCAATCCACCTCCGCTGCCTCTGATTTAAATCTTTCTGAGTCAAGAGGTACTTCAGACTTTTGTGATCTGTGTACACTACCGACTTCTCCCCACACAGATAGTGCGTCCAGATTTTCAAGGCAAACACCACAGCAGCCAATTCCAAGCCATGTGTCAGATAGTTAGCTTCGTGAGGCCTCAATTGCCGTGACGCATAAGCGACCACCTTCCCTTCTTGCATCAACACACACCCTAAACTAGTATACGATGCATCGCAATACACAGTGAACTCTTTTCCTACCTCAGGCTGAATTAAGACTGGTGCTTCTGTCAAGATCCTCTTGACTTATCGAAACTCTCTTCGCTTCTCGGACCAAACAAATGGAACCCTTTTCTCAACAACTTAGTCAGCGGTCTTTGCGATTAAGGAGAAATTTTCCACGAATCTCCTATAATATCCCGCCAACCCCGAAAACTCCAAATTTACATAAGACTTGGGTGGTTTCCACTCTAATACCGCCTCAATCTTACGGGGATCCACCCTAATTCCCTCGACTAAAACAACATGCCCTAGAGAAGTTACTTCCTTGAGCTAGAACTCACATTTTCTGAATTTGGCAAACAACTGCTTCTCCCTTAGAACTTGCAGAACCACATGAAGATGTGCGTCATGCTCCTCCTCCGACTTCGAGTACACCAAAATGTCGTCTATAAAGACCACGACGAACCGATCCAGATAGGGTTAGAAAACCCAGTTCATCATGTCCATAAACGCGGCCGGTGCATTCATCAACCCAAAAGGCATTACCAGAAACTCGTAGTGTCCATACCGAGTACAGAATGCCGTCTTATGGACATCAGCCTCCTTCACCTTAAGCTGATGGTACCCTGACCTAAGGTCAATCTTAGAGAACACCGATGCTCCTTTGAGTTGATCGAACAGATCGTCAATCCTGGGCAAAGGATACCTGTTCTTTGTTGTCAACTTGTTCAGCTGCCGATAGTCTATACACATCCCCATTGTCCCATCCTTCTTCTTGATAAAAAGCACTGGAGCTCCCCAAGGCGATACACTTGGTTGGATGAACCCTCTATCCAACAATTCCTGAATCTACGCCTTCAACTCTACCAGTTCTTTCGGCGCCATCCGATACAGAGCTATAGATACAGGCGCGATTCTGGGTAATAAATCTATACCAAATTCAACCTCACGGCCCAGAGGTAGACCCGAAAGTTCCTCTGGAAACACATCAACATAGTCCCTTACAGTCCGTACATCTCTCACAGCAACATCCTTAGCTTCCAAAGAACAGACATGCACCACATAAGCTTCACAACCCTTCCTAACCATCTTTTTTGCCTTCAACGCAGAAACCACATTAGACAAGAAATCTCTCCTTCTACCTATCATCACCAACTCATCACCTTCCACGGTCTTTATTACCATGCGCTTAGCTGCGCAATCCAGGCTAGCGTGATACTTTACTAGCCAATCCATCCCGAGGATTAGGTCAAACTCTCGGAATGGTAGTTCCATCAAGTCAACCAAGAACATGACCCCTTAGAGTTCTAGGGGTACGTTCCTATAGAGTTTACTTACTTCTACAGAGTGACCTAAAGGGCTTAATACAGTCATCTTCCTAGAAGTAAGCTCAGAGTCTAAGTGCAAAGTTTCCACTACACTACTAGCAATGTATGAGTAGGTTGAGCCAATGTCAATCAAAGTATTATAGGGTACACCAAAGATCAAGAACATACGGTTATAACGTGCAGTGCGTCGCCTCCTCTTGACGCCTCATGGCATAGACTAGACCAGGTTGCCTAGCCTCAGTACCACCGATCCTCCCCTCAGTGCCCCACGACCTCTGCCAGCTCCATTACCTCCTCTTCCTGCACCACGACCCCTCCGAGGCTGTTGGTTATCCTTCTATTCGGTGCACGATCGACCTCCGATCTCGGTCTAGCTACCTTTTTGGGCAGTCCCTAACTCGATGCTCCATGGGCCCACATTCGAAGCATCCCCGGTTACCATTCCAACATTCCCCCGTGTGAGACTTTCCACACCGGGCACACCATGGTGACCATTGAGGATTAGCAGCAGCAGCAGGCCTAGCAGCTTGATCCAACCCACCAAACCTTATTCTCTTCTGTTGATTACCAGAGAACCTTGAAGATCCAGAGCTCCTCTTATTCCAATTCCTATCTTGATTCTGTCTAACCGACTGTCTTACCCCTTCAGCAACCTTCGATTTCTCCACTAGGATAGTGAACTCCTATTCTGTTGTGGAGCTATCATCATCCTCAACTCATCTCTCAGCCCATCCTCGAATCTAACACAGCGTTCATGCTCGGTACCTACAATACCACAAGCATACCTACTCAACCGGAGGAATTCAACCTCATACTCCGCCACTGTCTTATTGCCTTGAACCAGGTTCAAGAAAGCCTTTCGTTGCGCATCCACATAACTGGTTTCGATATATTTCTTTTGATAAGCATCTTTGAAAAATTCCCAGGTGAGATTTTCTTCCATTGTTCCATCTCTCACGGTGAGCCACCACTGATATGACTCATCCCGAAGTAGAGGGATGATACCCTTCAACTTCTCCTCAGCTGTGAAATCCAGGTCACCCATGATCCTCTCAGTAGATTCTAACCAATATTCCGCCAAGACTTTGGGTGCCACTCCGAAACTCCTCTAAATACTTCGCACCATTAGCGAGTCATTCCACCATAGATTTGGGCTCTCGTGACTCGCTACTTTGCCTCAAGAACTCATTCTAACACTCGTAGCACCGCTTGGGATACTACGTTGTTACCACTAGTTTGATCTTGAAACTCAGTTTCTGTCGTCGGCAGATCCGGTATCTCATTTCCAGACCCATGATCGGACCTTTTTGGTTCCAACAAGGTCATCCTACCTCTACCGCGGCCACGGGGTAGACGTCCATGACCTCTTGTACTCATTCTTCTCGTTCGCGTTTATCTGATTAAGAATTTTATGCATTAGCATTTCTCTTGATTATCCGCGAAGAAATTTTATGATAGGAGTTTTAGGAGTAGTTCCTTCGTATCATACATGCACATAGTTTTCCATTCATTCATTCAAAGAGACATTGTAGATTTCATTGTGATTGTTTTTCCACTACCCAGGGGTATTTTCGTAATTTGTCCTACAGGGGTATTTTTTGTAACTCTTCAAAAATAGAAGTTCTCGGATGATTTTGTCAGGAAGTATTTTGGAGCTTTTAAATTCCTGAGGTATTTTGAAAAATTTTGAAATCCGGGGATATTTCGGTAATTTTTGGACCTCAGGGGTATTTCGGTAATTTTTCACAAATCAGGGTGAATTTGTAAACTTTAATAAATCAGGGATATTTCAAAAGTTGTAAAACATTGAGGGTTCTTTTTGAGAATTGCATTTTCCAAAATAGTGATGTTGTAAAATTTTGAAAATCAAGGTTATTTTGGTAATTTTGTTGGTTAGGGGCAATTTTGTAGTTTTTACCACTAGGGGCATTTTAGTAATTTTCCATAAAAAGATTTCCAAAATTTGGTTCTAATGGATTTTACAAAAGAAGGATATTTTGAAAAATTTTCTTTTTGAAAAATTTTTTTATACGGAGGGTATTTTGGAAATTTACAAGTCAGGGGTATTTTGGTCATTTTTCAAACTGAGGGGTATTTTGGTCATTTTTTTAAAACAAGGTTTTAATTACTTCAAAACAAAATGGCTAGTCCCTTTCGGTTTTAGTTATCAAATTTAGCTTTGTGAGTGTGTCGTCTCGCCTAGGATGAACCGTCACTATGCACTGTGTAGGATTCAAGTGAATAGGAGGTGAGTCACTAGATCGCTTAAATACCGTGCTCCCACCGAATCCAATCCTAGACATGCGTATAACGATTGCCACATCCCTTGCTCAGTGACAACTCACAGGGTTGTTTAGGGGATTATTAAATCTTATGCATTGTTTGTTGGGGTATGCTAACCTTAGGGTTCAACAATTTCTATTCTAATGTTCTACGTTCCCAATTTACTCTTTCACCCCTATCAAGTATTCACAAAAATAGATAGAAGTACTTACCTGGGCGGATTGGTGTGGAGACTCGGTGCCATGCTGTTCAAGCCAAAAACAGCTTCAAAACATTCCAATAAGGCCTACTAACATAAACAAAACTTTTTGGGCCTTGGCCCCCACAGTCGAGTTTTGAACCGGGCTCTGATACCAAAAATGTAACTCATACATAGATTATTAATAAATATGCAAATATGCAACCCCACTAACCATCCGTACTCCTTTAACTATCACATGTGGTCAAAACCACTGGTGACTAGAGTCACAAATCAAATGATGGGGCCAACCCATCGTGTGGTCAAAACCACTAATGACCATAGGTCAGAAATATCATGATGTGGTCAAAACCACTGGTGGTACCAAACCACTGGGACTTAGTCACAATTTATCAAGATGTGGTCAAAACCACTGGTGATCGAAGTCACAATTAATCTGATGGGGCCAACCCATCTTGTGGTCAAAACCACCGGTGACATCCATAGAAATTATCCTCCTCTCATTAATCCCACCATCATCATGCTTACATAACAATTTGTCATAATCACATATATCATGCATTTATGTGTAGCATAGCATTTAACGAGATGTGATGGCATACTCAAGCATATATCATAGTTCACGTAATAGGGGACTTACCAGAATCCATGCTTAAGCCCACAAGCAAATCACTACCATAATTATTAACAAGGCAACAATATAGCAAAGTTTACTAATAAAGTGTGTAAAGAGTTTACACACCTGTTACTATCAAAATTCCTAGATCCTGAAGATCCGATCTACGATGCTAGATCCTTTGACCCTAAATTCGGCCAACAACAAGGTTAGGAACTTAGGCCTATTCGGCCAAACCAAATAATCCTGAAGGATACGATGTACTCGAAATAACACTCACCTTGGTTGCCGATTTGGTCTCCTACCAAATCCCGAAACGGCACTTATTCTTGAAATCGTTGAGATCCTTATATGGTACATATTAGTTTCGACATTTAAACATAATCTTTTTAACAAACGGCCCTTGGCCGAATGATGTATAAGCCTTACCTTGAAAAATCAAATCCCAAAAGCTTCCTTCAATCGGCTATGGCCTCCCTACAATCGGTTTAATCACATTAATAAGAGTCATTGGCCATTCGACCATAATCTTGAACCTAAAAGAGGGTATCGCCCCTTACCTTGATAATTATATCGGCCCTTAAACACCACAAGTCGGCACCACTTGGTGTTGTGAGGGGGTTCGGCTACCTTTAAGGAAGAGAAAGGAACCGAATGCTAGAGTGAAAGAGCACCTTTCTTTAAGGGGGATTCGACCAAGTGGATCTTAATAGGAGAAGAAAAGATTTCGGTAAAAGAGTGGAAGAGGTTCGGCTAATAGAGAAAAAGAAGAAGAGAATTTTTGAAGAATTTTGGCAAGAGAGGCTAGGGAGAATTCGGCCAGCAACCAAATGTAAAAAGAAGAGAAACTTGCAAAATGAATTTCGGCCCCTCTCTCTAGGTGATAAAATTGAAAGTGAATGGCCCCTAAGGTGTCCCAAATCCGGCCATCACCTTTCCTTTTGGTGATAATTTCCACCCTTTAATTATCACCCAAGAAAACAACATTTATCTTTAATCTTTATCTCCTAGCCACTCTTCATACAATTTAAAAGCAAATACACTACTAACAACTACCCCTTCCAGCCGAAAATGTTCTAAAATTTAAGCTTATCCTCATCACTTTAAGAGTCCATAATCGAGCCATCACCTCACCCTCTTCATGCCAAAAAATAAAAATAAAAACCAACCTATAGCTGGTTCAAACTTGGGACCTAAAGGAGCAACTGCTGCAGCCCCTTACAACGCCCCATACCACTCCACCATTTTGACTTTCATGTCATAAAACCTCGATATTTATTTATAAAACCTTCCTAGGCCGATTCCCTTCCTAAAGCAAAAGAAAATAAAACCCCCAAGGCGCAACCCCGGCAGTTCGAACCCAAGACCTGCGCCCATTGCCACCTCCAAGCTCCTAAGTAGCGCATGACAGCCACTTTGCCAACTTATTCCTTGTGTCATGCCTCTTTGAAATTTTACTTAACCCATATCTCACCTAGCTCCCTTCTTTTAAACACTTAAAAAGAAATTTTTAGTCCCAAGTCAGGCCTAGCTCGGGGTTATTTCTAGACCCTAGAACATGCTTAGCAATCATAATATTCATTTCTTCAAGCACACACATGGGAAAATAATTAAATTACAAACAACCCCTAATTTAGGATGTTACAGATTTTGTTAGTGGGTTACCCTTAACACCTACTAAGAAAGATTCTGTCTAGGTGGTAGTAGATCGATTAACAAAGACTACTCATTTTCTACCAGTTTTTACAGATTACTCGTTGCAGAAGTTGGCTAAACTGTATGTATCTAAAATTGTGAGGTTGCATGGGGTACCAGTGTCTATCATATCAGACGGGATCCTAGATTTACATCACAGTTTTGGAAAGCTTTACATGAGGCTTTGGGAACAAAGTTAAATTTCAGTACAGCTGTTCATCCTCAGTCAGATGGTCAATCAGAAAGAGTATTTTAGATTTTGGAAGACATGTTACGAGGATGTGTGATCGACTTCAGAGGAAGTTGGGAGGATTTTCTACCGTTGGCAGAGTTCGCGTATAATAACAGTTACCAATCCAAGTATCCAAATGGTTCCCTATGAAGCGTTATACAGTCGTAGATGTCGTACCCCTACTTGTTGGACTAAATTGGGGGAACGACAGTTGTTGGGTCCTAAACTGATATCTGAGACTGAAGAAAAGGTAAAGGTGATTCGAGTGCGGTTAAAGGAAGCTTCGGATAGACAAAATTCGTATGCAGATCTGAAGCGTAAAGATATTGAGTTTGTGGTGGGAGATCGGGTCTTTTTGAAAGTCTTACCGTGAAGAAGATCTTCAGATTTGGAAGGAAGGGCAAGTTGAGCCCTAGGTTCATTGGACTGTACCGTGTGTTGAAGCGTGTAGGATCAGTGGCCTATCAACTTGATTTACTTCCGGAGTTGAGTCAAATTCATAGTGTCTTCCATGTTTCTATGCTGAGGCACTATAGATCGGATCCATCATACATAGTACCGGTAAAAGAAGTAGAGTTGAGGTCAGACTTGTCTTTCGAGGAAGAACCAGTGAAAGTCTTAGATCGCGATGTTAAGGTGCTAAGAAGGAAGACTGCACCGTTGGTTAAGGTTCTTTGGCGAAATCACCAAGCGGAGGAAGCTACGTGGGAGCCTGAGGATGCAATTCGACAATAATATCCTCACCTCTTTTAACCAGGTAAATTTTGAGGACGAAATTTTTTTTAAGGAGGGTAGAGTTGTAACATCCTAAAAATCTGAGTATCGATATGATGCATGTTTTTGGTGCTTAGCTTGTGTATAATTAAAATTTTGCATGTTTAATATAGTCTTGGGAAGACTTGGGATTTATTCGAAAGTAGAATAAATTTTAGTAATGAGAATTTTATTGAAGTGGATCAAGTGACCCTAATGCTTAAGTTAATTTTAAGTGTAAAAGTTAGCATAAGATAAGCTAGTAGCAAGTGGTGTTGGCGCATGAGTGATTGCTTGAGGGGAGAGGTTCGAATCCCATGGATAGCATTTAGGTGACTTTTATTTTTGCATTTGTATGGCATGTGTCGGTCAACCTTTACTTATGGTAAGGTTGGACTATTTCTTTTATGGAAAATAGACTAAGGGAAAAAGGCAAGTGCTAACTTAAGGAATGAAATCCTAAGCTTATGGTAAGTTAGGGGGACATAAGGCACTCCTTATGGGGTGTGTTTTGAAAATTTTGGCATGGCCAACTTGTCCATATATGTGGACGGCATAGAGGGCTAAGGGGGATGGTCGGATTTTGGTGTTGGTTTGGTAGGATTAGGTGATTGATGAGCACATTTTCCATTGACCATTTGGTGTTTTATCAAACTTTTCTCTCTAATTTTCCCTCTCCCTAGTCGAATGTGCCATGAGTATTGAGGAAGCAATTGTTGTTTTTTTTGCCATTTCTTCCTTTTGACCATTTCGGTCTTAACTTGATCACTCTCTCTAAATCTTTTCTCTTTTCTTTGTGACCGAAACCATATAGCCATCAAGGACCATTTCTTTTCTTCTCTTTTTCCACTTTATTGCCGAATGCACATTTGTTCCTAAACTTCTCTCTTTTCTCTTCTCTCTATTCTCTTTTCCTCTCCATTTTACTTATCATTCAAACACATTTTTCTTTCATTTATTTTCCATGGCTTAATGTTTGTGATCATCATCATAGCCGAATCTTCCATTCTTCATAACATCTATTTTTCAATCATTTTCTTCTATTCAAACTTTGGATCATCGGTAAGAATCATTTTCTTTGTCTTTTCTTTTTGCTATTCGGTCACCATGGATGAATTTGTAGAATGTCTTGGAAGAGACTTTTAAACCGAATAACCAATCTCTTATTCAGATGATTTCTTTCGTTACTTTTAGTGAAATAGTGGAGGGTCGAATCATCATCTTTTCGAAGAAGTCTTGAAGTCCATTTAAGATTTGATCATAACGTTCAAGGGATTCTTTTGAGATCATTCAGAATATTAAGGTAAGCCGAATTCACTCTTTTAAGCCATTAGTCTTAAGATTTTCGATATATTGTTAGGACTAATGATCCTTTGTCTATGAAGGCAAACAAGATAGGGACGAAAAGGGTTGTTAATAGTGTTCGAAAGAGGGGTGGTTTCGTTATTCCCCCTAAATTCAAGTGAAGGACTATTTCAGGAATCCGAGACTTCCACCGGGTTGTGGACCCTCATCCGAGGAGAATCAATTTTTCGAAGTCGTACGTACCACCGAGCCATTATTTGCTCGTGGTTCTGAACCATTGATTGGAGAGAAATTGCAAAGAGTTGTCATTTGAGATTCCGAGGGTAAGGATCTAGTTTATATTAAATATTAGAATAGTTTATATTAAATATTAGAGTTCTAATCCATCCTGATGCGTGTTTAGATATCGACGAGCGGGAAAGTGTAGTTCTCACCGTAATCAGGTGTGTAACTTCACACTTATCTCATGGGTTATACTATATCATAAGTGGTAAAATAAAAATCGTAAATTAGGTGAAATTAAAAAAATACATTATATTAATACTTTTATGTGAATGCATGAAACCGAAATTGAGGTTGTGAAAATTACGGATTTGCCCTTAATGGGTTATTTTGTGAAAGAAAGTGATATTTTTGGGCCATGTGAATATTTTGATTAATTGGCCAAGTGTGGAAATTGTGAAAAGGCCTCATGTGTTAAATGGGTGAATTACGAAAATGTCCCTATGGACTGAATTACGAAAATACCCTTTTATGGGCCAAATTGAAATATGTTGTTTTATGGGCCAAATTGAAATATGTTTTTTTAAGGGCCAAATTGAAATATGTTGTTTTATGGGCCAAAATGAAATATGTTGTTTTATGGGCCAAATTGAAATATGTTGTTTAATGGGCCAAATTGAAATACGTTGCTTTATAGGCCAAAATTGATATTAATGTGATATAAGATGAAATGGGCCAAGTTGCTAGATCGTTAAATGGGCCAAATTGCTATTTTGACTAATGGGCCAAATTGATAAATTTTAATATGGGTTTTTGTTAAAATTACCTTACAAATATTTTGTTATGCATTATATATATACATGACTGCATGGGTTAGGATATTTGATGAAGAGAAGAAAGGCCTGTTGCCAAAAATCTAGATCGGTGACTCTGTCACGGTGGCCTGTTGCCCAAAATCTAGATCGGTGGTTCTACCACAAATATTATAAATGGCCTGTTGCCACAAATCTTATAAATGGCTTGTTGCCACAAATATTATAAATGGCCTGTTGCCACAAATATTAATATTGGCTTAAAGCCTGCTATTGGTGTGTTGGCGGGGTGGGTTGACTTGATCCCCACAGGTGTGATGGTTGGTACGGGTGGTGTGTAGCGGATGGAAATTAGGCTTGGTTGGGAATTGTATATCACATGCATTATTATTATTATTATTTTATATACTTGATTTATATATATTGAACATTTGCGAAATTGGCTCAAGCCCAATTATATGTTTATATTGTATTTGGCCCAGTGAATACGGTAAGTGGGTTACACATTGAGTTCTAAGTAACTCACCCCATTTTTCTTACCCTTCTTAGGTAATAATAATTGATGGAGACTTGGGTCGGAGATGACTTCGTGTGGAGGCCATACTACAAATGGTGGTTTATATAACTTTAAAACTTCTTTAATTATTTTCATTTAAGTACTATTTTAATTGTGATGTAATAAGGCCTCTTTAATTATTTTCATGGATTTTATTATGCGGATGGATTTTATTATGTTTTAGTTTTCCTAAATTGGACTGGTTTAGTTTTCATAAATGTTTTCTAAAACTCTCACATAAAATGAAGGTTTTTTTTTTCTTATATATCACTTTGAAACTTAGGAAATTCTTTAAAAACTTTTCGATGAAGTATTTAGACTAAGTAAATTTAAAATTTTAATCAACTACTACTCTGTAAATCAAATGATAAACTCTTGTGTTTTTAATCATGGATTTCAAATAAACTTCAACTTTCGATAAAGTCATTCTCTTAATCGTTTTGAAGATTTGATTTCCTACATCATTGATGATTTGAATGCACATTTAATTTTTGTGGCATGCCAAAATTCGGGCTTAATGCATAGGCCGGGTTTGGGGTGTTACATTTCGTGCCTAACAACATAATCGATTAGCCAAACTTTCAATCCGATTAACACCATAACCAAATAGCGATACCGAATAGACTATGAAAAGACTCCTTACCTTAATCGATGATAATCTCGATTCCCACCAATTGGCTTATGACTACAAATGAATCGACAAGGATTTGGTATTAGGCCACCCACTAGAACTCTATGAAAAAGAGTTGATCAAATATGAGAGTGATGGAGTGAGTGATATTTCGATAAGAAATAAGGTGGAATAGTCGTATAGTGATGAACATACATATTCGGCTAGAAAGAGAAGAAATGAAAGGATTAGAAATGAAGCCCTTATCCGATTCAACCAAGGAGAGATGTCCAACACACAAAAATGGGGAAGATAGAAGATGATAGAAATTTGGCTATCAAAAGAAGATGAACAAAAGATGAATATTTGACTAAACAAAAGAGCAGAAAGATGCACAATTGTGCAAGGAGGTTTCGGCAAAGAGAATAGCAAATTGGAAGAAGATGACACAAAAGTTGCAAATAGGATTTTTGGCCAAAACAATACCAAGACCTTACCAAATGCCAAAGTAAAAAATTCAGCTACCTATCTACCCCAAAAACCGTCCACATGCATTACAATATTGGTCAAACACTTGGCCAACCACACTTTCCATAACATTCTCCCCTTTTTGTTCCAACATGTCCCCCATACTTGCCTTTTTATTTTGATTCCTTTCCCCAACCTCAACCTTTCACTACACCAAAACAGACTTTTAGCAGCATTTTTAGTGGCGTTTTAAAGAAAAACGCTGCAAATATTATACATTAGCGGTGTTTTAAGGAAAACGCCGAAAAAAATGAGCAATAGCGATGTTTTTTCCTCAAACGCCGCTAAGTGTCTAAAAGTTAGCAGCCCTTTTGAAAAAACGCCGCTAAAGGTCTGAGCATTAGCGGCGCTTTTGTAAAAATGCCACTAAAGGTCTGAGCATTAACGGCACTTTTGTAAAAATGCCGCTAAAGGTCTGACCATTATAAGGGTCTTATTCTTGATATTCTAATTGTTTTTAGATTAAAAGAATATTTATAAATTGTTTTATTAATCATATTTAATCGATTACTATAAGAGGGAAATTAATTACTATAAGAGGGAAATAAAAATATTTTTATTTCAAAATAGAAACAAGCCATTTTAATTACAATATTTTTTTATTTCAAAACAAAAACGATGTCGTTTTCATGTAAATATAAAAAGTGTAAAAAATTTGAGGCATTTTTATCAAAAACGCCACTAAGGGTAGCCTTTATTCAACCTATTTGAAAAAAAAAAAAAGCGTTGTTTTAATCAATGTATAATAATTCAATTTTAATTTACGTTTAGTGTTTAATTTTTTTCCCTTAGTGTTAAGGGTTTAGCATTTAGGATGTAAGGTGTGGGTCGTAGGGTTTAGGGGTTAATGTTTATAGTTTAGGGTTTTAATAGTTTAGAGTTTTTGATTTAAGGTTTAGTATTTATGGTTTTAGGGTTTATATGTTTATAAGGGTTTATGATTTATGGTTTTGTGATTTATGGTGTTTTAGGGTTTAGAGTTTATAAAGGTTTATGGTTTAAGGTTTCGAGGTTTATAATATTTTAGGTTTAGAGTTTGTGGTTATGTGTTTAGTGTTTTATAGGTTTTAGGGGATTAAGGGCCTACTTAGGGTTTGGATTTAAACAAACCGGTGTTATATTGCTCCTTAAAATCTGATCCATCATCCAAGTGGCCATCATATATTATTTTCGAAAACTCATGCAGTATTCTTTCATCCTCTTCGATCTATTATTATTTAACTAATTTTTTTATATTAATTAATTAAAATAAAATTTATTTGTAATTTAATTTTAAAATATTCAAAAAATTAATGTCATGTACAAAAAATTTAGAACTAATAACATTAAAAATATATGTTAAAAATGAAAAAATTAAAACACTATTATTTAAAATTTTAAGGAATTTTAAAGATTTCAAAATTTTAAAGAATGTTTAAAAAATTTTAAAGATTTCAAAATTTATCCAATTCTTTTAAATATTACTTAAACTTTAAAATAAAGAAAAAATTGGATTAAATCTTTAAAATATATATTAGTATCAAAAAATTTAGCAGCGTTTTTAATAAAAAAAAGTCGCAAAAGGTACGAAAGAGCGGCGTTTATCAAAAACACCGCAAAAAAATTATTTTATTTTAGTTAAAAACGGTGCCGTATTGTTAGCATTTTTAGTGGCGCTAGGTAAAAAATGCCGCAGCCTTTTCCATCATATATACGCCAAAAGCCTTAATTTTTTCCCCCTAAAATTTCCCTTCAATTCCTTAATTTTTCCCTAAACTCGTCTCTCTGGTTTGTTTTTCAACTGTGTTTTTTTTCTTCTTCTAAATTTTTCCCCAAACTGTGTTTTTTCTTCTCTGATAAAGCACTAAGTTTTCTGGTTTAGAACCACTGTTTCACTCTTTGTTTGAAATCTATAGATGTGGGTCTATCTATTTCTTTTTGGTTGCTTAATCGGAGACTGATTTCAGGTATAAATTTTTACTTCTTGTGTTTGTGTTTTCATTTCTTTGTCTTTGTTTTTGTCTCTTACCTTTTCATTTTTATTTTTAGTTTCATAACTATGTTTTTGTTTGTTCTAATGATCTCGTTCTATTTATTCTTTTTGATTTTCAGCTTCAGAGAAAGTCTTTTTCTTTCATTATTTCTTTCAGCTTCAGAGAAAGCTTTAATAATCTTTTGAAGAAAAAAACACAGACCTCCCACAGACAAGAGCAGAGCCCAAAATTCATGTTTCTTTGTCTACTTAAGAGAGAACTGATTGGAGATTGAGGAACTAAGCTTTGAAGCATGATCGATTAAGAGAGAGAGAAAGGAGAATAGATTCGAAAGGCGGGGAACTTTTGGGGAGAAAAGGGACAAATATCATTTGAAGAGGACTAACAAAAGTTCTTCCTGTACAAAGTTTTTTTGCAAAGTTGTGTCAGAGATTGAAAGTTGCTGGGCCTATTTGGGAGGTGAGAAACTGAAAGAAAATTTCTGTAACCAAGGAGAGAAAAAAAGGTAGATAACTTTATCACTTCATTTACTTTTTAAAATCATTTTTGTATTTTATGTGATGATCGTTAGGTAAAACGGGAGGCTGTCCTTAAGTCCGTTTGATTAAGTGGTTGGATTAATGAAACACCCCAAACCCGGCCCAAAAAGCCTAACCGGATTTGGTATGTTCCTCGAGTAAAACTTTAGTGGAAATAACGTTTGTTCAAGAAAACTTGATGATTTTAAGTAAAATGGATTAACTTAAAGATCGAGATGGGCTTAGTTGAAAAATAGAATTGTATATTCTTAAAACATATATATATATTACTGACAAAAACCTTTTTTAAAATTATTTATCGAAAACCATTTAGTTATTTAATTGATAATTATTCATGGCGTAATTTAAAATAAATCTAAACACAAAATTAAAAATAGTTTATAGTGGCCTTATTACATAAAAATTGGCAAATCCATAATAAAGTCTAAGTAATAAAATTTAAAAATTAATAAGTTTAAGTTGGAAAATCTCCACAATACTTGATACGAGCATCGCCACCTCGAAATCCTCTTGCCCGATCTATCGCACTACGAGTCATCGAAAAGTTATCCCATAAAATGGGTGAGTTATAAACTCAATGTATAACACATACACTAAAAAGCCCATTTTATCAAATGCTTTTAAGCTCAAAATTTCATATATGGCCATAGGCCCATTTAACTCATATTTAGCCCAAAGGCCCATTTAGCTTATATTTAGCCCAAAGGCCCATTTCATAGCGAACAAATAATAATCATTCAATATTACATGGTTATGTTCATGAAATGAAATGCAAGCCCACCCAACCTAAATATCCATCCGCTACACACCCCGCACCAACCAAAGACACAGTGGGATTACTAAATCGACCCTCCATCCGCTACACACCATCGAAGGCGATTCTTGCGGTCAACATGCACATCGCCTTATTGTGGCAAAGCCACCAAAACAGATGTGACCAAGTCACCGATCAAGTCCAAATTTCAAATACGTGACCGAAGTCACCAGATTCACATATGTGACCGAAGTCACCAGAGTTCAAATATGTGACCGAAGTCACCAAATTCACATATGTGACCGAAGTCACCAGAAATGTGGTAAAACCACCAGAATACTTCCTCCTTTATCAAATATACCCATATGCCCATGCACATACATATCAAATTAGATTCTTATGTTATTTACCCCACAAATCATAATATAGTCATGCTTATTTCATATTGATGCATATAGCAAAATAAACAAAATATTGGGGTAAACATACCTGAATATCATATACCACTGAATGGTATCCAAAAGCACAATCATACACATGGTCATATAGTCACAATTAAATATATGGAAATCTTATGAGATTTTTAATGTAAGGTTACACACCTAGTGACAGTGAGAACAATACCCTCTTGCTCGTCAACACCTAATTGATTGACACATTTGGTTAGTATAAACTTTTGTTAACAATATTACACTTATTGACGATGGATCTAAATCCTTACCCTCGGATTCACGAATGACAGTTATTTGTGGTTTTTCTCCACTAGATGGATCAAAACCCGCTGATATTCCACCAACGTAAAGTGGATCGGTTGTACGCACTACTTCAAATAATCGATCCTCGTTAGCAGAGGGTCCACAACCCGGTGGAAAGTCTCTTACTCCTGATACGGCTCTTCGTTTGTAGTTCGATGGTAAAGGAATACCTCCTCTCTTCCAAACACTCCGTACGGCTCTTTTCTTACCTATCTTGATGATCTTAGATCGCCCCTAAAAATAACGTAGATTAGTGATCCATCTAAATAAATCGGTATGATCTAAATTAATGACCTTACCTTGATGATTTCGAATGATCACTTAAAGGTTGTCTTCAACAAAGATCTTTGAAAAATCTTTTCAAATGAATCGGCCTAGGAGAGAAAATAAAAGATCATGATTTTAAGTTTGCTAAAGTAAAAAGGAATGATGAAAATAATTGATAAAATCTTACTTTGAGTTCTTCAAGGTTTAGCTTTGAATAAGAAGAAAAGAATATGATGATTCGGCCTTAACAAAAAGAGAAGAGAAATGGTGGTTTCAATATGATGGTTTCGGTTTTGAGGGAAAGAAGAAAGAGAATCAAAAGAGAAGAAAAAAAAGAAGGAAGAAAAGAGAAAAAGGAGAAGAAGATGATTATGGTGATTTCTCAAAAGAAAAGAAATGTGTTTAGGAGCCTTTGCACATTCGGCCAAGGAGGTAACAATTGAAAGTGGTTCTTGATCCTTTGTGGTTTCAACAATGAGAGGGGAAAGAGAGAATAGAAATAGAATGAAAAAGAAAGAAAAAGAAAATGAAAGAGAAGGCTTTTGGTGATAGCTAAATTCGGCACTAAAGAGAAAGAAAAGAAGTGACTTCAAAAGTGAAAATATTTTGGCATCAAAAGAGAAATAAAATTTTGAGAGGAAAAGATGGAATAAAGGTACCTATTTAGTCAAAAATACCAATGCCAAAACAAAGTAAACTTGTACCAAATGCCAAAGATAGTTTCGGTTTAGGGAAAAGGTTTTGGAGAAGGGGAAAAGATGGACAATTTTGCTAGGATCATAGGCCAACTAGCACCCTAATGGCTACACTAATTTTCGGTCAACCTAGCCAACATCATCCCCCTTTTTCCTCCTTGTTTCTTCCCCATCATATCCAAAATTTGCTTCACAATTAAACCTCTCCCTTTAGCCCTTCATGCAGTCTAGGTTCATGGTCAATTGACCATGAACACACTCCCAAAACCATGCCCCATATCATGCCTTTTGTCCCCCTCATCTTATCATCAACCTATGATTCCATGCCATAAGTTCCTAGCTTCCTTTTTCACATGGTCAAATAGCCAAAAATGAATGAATGCTCATCCACTCTAGAACTTTCTTGGCCGACACTTATAGGGAAGAAAACAAAAAAAAATTAAAATCCTCCCTAATGCTAGCTAGGAGATTCGAACTTCACACCTAAAGCACACATCCATGCATCTTAACCACCTTGCCAATTACTCAATTCATGTTAGAAACCTCTTGTCATTAATTCTTAAAGCCTAATTTGCTTAGCTCTCTCTAATTAATAGGAATTAAAAGTTTTACTAAGCATGCTCTTAATTAATGAAGCTCAAATAACTTCCAAAAAAAATACACTTAATAATAAGTAAGCATGCAACTTCATTCAATTAAGTGAAATGCATAGCCCCTAATTATCAAGATGTTACAGTTCTACCCCCTTAAAATAATTTCGTCCTCGAAATTACCTGGCTGGAATAAGTGAGGGTATTGCTGTCGCATCGCTTCCTCCGGTTCCCACGAAGCTTTTTTTGATCCATGATTACGCCATAATACCTTGACAAGAGGAACCGACTTTCTCCGTAAAACCTTTACATCTCGTTCCAGAATTTGAATTTGCTCCTCTTCATATGACAAGTCTGATCTTAATTCCACCTCCTCAACTGGCACTACATGAGATGGATTTGACCGATAACGGCGTAACATTGAAACTTGGAGTACATCATGCATTTGCTTCAATTCCGAAGGCAAATTTAACTGATATGCCACAGATCCGACCCGCTTCACAATCCAATAAGGTCCAATGAACCTGGGACTTAGTTTCCTTTGCGTCCAAATCTCATCACCTATTTCAAGGTGAAACCTTTAGGAAAACTTGGTCCCCACAAAGAAACTCTATTTCTTTCCGCTTTAGATCTGCACAATTTTTGTCTGCCGATGCTTCCTTTAACCGAGCCCGGATTATCTTAACCTTTTCTTGGATTCACCACTATCTACGGACCCAAAATCGACGTTCCCTAATTACATCCAACACGTAGGAGTGCGACACTTTCGTCCATATAGTGCTTCATACGGTGCCATCAGATATCTTTGGATTGGAAGCTGTTGTTGTACGCAAATTCGCCAACGGTAAGAATTCTTCCCAACTTCCTTGAAATCTATCACACATCCCCTTAACATATCTTCTAAGATTTGGATTACTCTTTCAGACTGACCGTCCGATTGAGGATGAAATGCCGTACTAAAGTCCAATCTGGTGCCCAAAGCTTGATGCAATGCTTTCCAAAATCGCGACGTAAACCTCGGATCTCTATCCTAAATTATCGACAACATCACTCCATGCAATCTCACAATCTCAGCCACATATAACTTCACCAATTTTTGCAAAGAGTAATCAACCCGAACTGGGATAAAATGTGCAGATTTCATCAATCGGTCCACTATCATCCATACAGAGTCTTTCTTAGTAGGCGTAAGAGGAAGCCCACTAACAAAGTCCATGGTGATTCTCTCCCACTTCCACTGCGGAATCTTTATCGGTTGAAGCAATCCCGATGGTACTTGATGTTCAGCCTTGATTTGCTGACACGTCAAGCACTTCCCTACAAATTTCGTAACTTCTCGCTTAAGACCAGGCCACCAAAACTGATCTCGCAAGTCTCGATATAACTTACTTCCTCTAGGATGCATAGCATAGGGGCTACAATGCTATTCCTAAAGTATCTTTTGCCTCAACTCCTGATCCCTAGGCATACAGACTTTATCTTTGAAGCACAATACCCCGTCACTGTTAATACCAAAATCTTCCAATTTCCTACTCGCACTTTTGTCAAGCTTTTCACTCAGATCATCATCTACTAACTGCCTCTCTTTCACTTGACTTAACCATGTCGGCTTAACCTGAAGTTCTGCCAACAAGCTTCTGTCATCGTAAAGACTAAGATGTGCAAACATCGCCCTCAAATCTAACACCACTTTTCGACTTAGAGTGTCTGCCACCACATTCGCCTTGCCCGGGTGGTATTCGATGGAACAGTCGTAGTCTTTCAATAACTCTATCCACCTTCGCTGCCTCAAATTTAGTTCTTTCTGAGTCAGTAGATATTTCAGACTTTTGTGGTCCGTATATATCACTGACTTCTCCTCGTATAAGTAATGTCTCCAAACCTTAAGAGAAAAGACTACAACTGCCAACTCCAAGTCATGCATCGGGTAATTAACCTCGTGCGGTCTCAACTGCCGAGACGCATACGCAACTACCTTTTCGCCTTGCATCAGAACACATCCTAATCTCGTGTGAGAAGCATCACAATACACGACAAAATCCTTTCCTGCCTCAGGCTGGATCAAAATTGGAGCTTCAGTCAAAACTTTCTTGAGCTTCTCAAAACTCTCTTGTCGCTTATCGGCCCACACGAAAGGTACTTTCTTTCTCAACAATTTCGTTAAAGGTGCATTATCGATGAAAATCCTTCAACGAATCTTCAGAGTATCCGACTAAACCCAAGAAACTGCGAACCTCGCCATGACTTAGGTGGTTTCAATCTAGCATAACACCCCAAACCGGACAAGACACCACGCCCAAATCGGTATGTTACAATGAAACATGTTTGTGAGAGGTTAAATTTTTCGTTAAAAGCCGAGTGAAAACACGGTGTATTTTGAAGCCAATTAGCGAGACTTGTTTGAAATCGATGGTGTATTTGAAACCCGGAGATTTTGAAATCTTAACTGTAATGTGTGGTTAAACGAGTTTAAACCATTTAAACCTTAATAGTTTCTTAGTGTTACTTAAAACCTTTTAGACTTAGGAGTAATACAAGTTTGATTTGAAAATCATTTGAGTTTGCTTACTATAAAGACATAGTGTGATACCGATGGTATGGTTTAAAACACATTGTGTTATAATTTTGAAATCATTATCTTTCCAAGTTTTAGAAAAATTCATACCAACTGCTTTGTTAAGGCACATTAAAATCTAATTAAAACATAAACATCACAAAACATAAATTAAAGGCCTTTTACAAATCCAATATAAAACCCAAGTAAAGTAAATAAGCTAAAGTACCCAAATTCAATAGTCCGAGCAACACTTTTATTAAAGCATGGCATGTGCACCCCGAGTCCATCCCGGCTCCGTGTCCGCGTCTACGAGTCACCTGAAATGTCAAAGGAGAGGGTGAGTCGAGTGACTCAGTGTGTAAATCCCGCTCCCGAAAAACAACATGCTAACACACATCATACAAAGCAACATAATTAATGCAACCCGATCCTAACCATCCATATCGCCTTTTCTACCCGTGTGGTACCAAACCTTTGGTGGTGCCAAACCACGGTGACGTATAGTCACAATGTGTTACCAAAACACCGGTGTCCTAAAGACACAATATCCGTCAATGTGGTACCAAACCTTTGGTGTCCCAAAGACACAATTGTGCTACTAAAGCACCGGTGACCGATCACAAATCCAATGATGGGGCCAACCCATCGTGTGATACCAAATCACCGGCGTCAATCCCATATCTCACAAGTGGGGCCAACCCACGGTGGTGTTAACCACGAGGGGACGAGACGCCGAGGTACCAAACCTCTGGAGGTGCCAAACCTACAGTGACCCAAAGTCACAAAGTGTGTTACCAAAACATTGGTGCTCACAAGACAAAATATCACCGCTCCCTCCACTCAGATCACCCATCAACATACCACACTCATGTAATCATGCATATCATATAATCATGCATATCATGCTAATATGTCTAATCTCATACCCTATGTCACATATATCCACAACCATGGTATCATATAGATCATCAAAACTCATAATAATAATCTTGACTTACCGAGTCCGTAATCATACCCATTAGGGTATCACATCAATCATCACTGTTTCATTAATCATCACACAGGTTATCAATTATATTACTAAATAGAAGTGTGTTAGTTTACACACCTGAATTAGCGAAGGTATTAATCCCTAAAATCGATTTACGTCCCTTGACCACTTCTACAACTCGAATCCTTCAATCGGCCAACAAATAGATTAACCATCATACCATTCGGCCACAAGCATTAAACCAAAAAGGGTTTATCAAACAGTCCTTACCTTGCAAACGTTTGGCTTCCTACCAAACTCGAACCACAAAGGTTTCTCCTTTACAAACGGCCTCCACCTAAAAAGAAAATCCATTAATCCATTGAGACTTGCTTTAACGAGGCTAAAAGAACGGACTAACAAAATACTCCTCTTACCACCACTTAACAATCGGCTAAAAGAGTTGGGAGACTCCTCTTGATTATTTCCAAAGTCCAAAGATCCTATACGAAAAGATTAAACAAGAAGTTAACACCTTTTTAACCAATATCGATATCAGCCCTTAACATACCAAGAATTGGTAAAATATCAGAGAAAGAGAAATGGCCATTCGGCCAACACTTACCCACTACCAATCGATTGGAAATCAGCACCTAACCACCACCAATAATCGGCCTACAACTACTAAGAGAGGACAAGGATTCGGCCAACAGGTTTTGGGAAAGAAAAAAAAACGAAAGTAAAGAAAGATGAATGGAGGGGTCACCTTCGGTTTTGAAAGGGAAAGAAATGAATAAGGTGTGCTTAGAAGAAGAACAAGTTTCGGCTACTATCCTTCAAGAAAAAGAGAAAGAAAAATGCTAGGTTCTACTCAAAGATGATGAAAACAAAGGATGGTTTTGGTTTAAAAGAGATGGTATGGAACAAAGGAAATCGGCACAAGGTTTATGAAACAAAAAGAAGAAGTGAGAAGAAAGGGTCTCTAGTTTTGGCTTTGCACAATGAAGAGAAGAAGGAAGAAACAAGGTATACTTTTGGCAATAAGGTGCTAGAGGTTTCGGCTTAACTAAATTGAAAAAAAAAAGGAGGTAGGGGGCATTCGCTAACAAGGTTTTCAAAAGGAGAAAATGATAATGGAGTGCTTGGTTCGGCTAACACAAAGAGAAGAAGCAAAACAAAACAGCAAGCAATTTCGGCAACACCTGGGGTTCCGATTTCAAAAAAAAATGCACAACAAAATGGGTGAGATTCAGCTTAGGCTATTTGCAAGTGAAGAAAAACTTAATTGTTTCCCCCCTAAGACCGAAAATACACCCAAAGGACCAAGGGAGTTTCAGCACTTCCCAAGCTCCCCCAAACACTCCTCAAAATCGGCCAACCTCCCCCCATTTGCTCTCACACCACCAATTCAAATCCCATGACCAAGTCTCCCTCCTACTTTCACTCTCCACCCCACTTTTGAATGTGAAGACTAAGTCCAAGCTAGAGTTCAAGTTGCCTTCTACCTCTTCCTCCATGTCAGTCAAAATGGGAGCCAAAAGGTGGGATTCTCATGACTTGAACACAAGACCTCCCTTGTAGATGACGCCACACACACTCTCCATGTGACGATGCTTGCCACTTTGCTAGCTCCTTATTTGTGCTTTAAATTCACTTAATTTAATTAAAACCCCATCTCCTTCAGCTCCTATCCCCTAAGGCCCAAAAACAAAAATTTTCCACCTACTCGTGCACACTCCTAGCCTTCATCTAAGTCCCTAAACCATACAAACAACATAATAGCTCACCAATAATTATGCAACAATGCCAAAATAAATTAACCCTTAACCCGGATATTACGCTTCTACCCCCTTAAAAATAATTTCGACCTCAAATTACTCGTCGTCAAGAGTTATGGTATTGTGTCTCATCATATCCTCGGGTTCCCACGCCACTTCTTCCACGCCATGATTCCGCCTAAAGAACCTTAACCGAGGCACGCACTTCCAGCAGAACCTTCACATTCGATCTAAAATCAGACAGCTCTTCCTCCATGGACATATCTCGATTCACCTCGATCTCTTCATCGTTACCATATGTGATGGATCGGAACGATATCACCGAAGCATCGAAACGTGGAACACGTCATGAATCTGACTTAGCTCAGCTGGTAACTCGAGCTGATATGCAACTGGTCCCACTCGTCTTAATACCTTATACGGCCCAATAAACCTCGGACTAAGCTTGCCTTTCTTCCCGAACCTTAATACTTTCTTCCACGGTGAGACCTTGGAAAAACCCGATCTCCCACAAAGAAACTCAATATCTCTCCGCTTAAGATCGGATAGGACTTCGCGGTCCAAGCTTCCTTCAATTGAGCTGAATCAACTTAACCTTGTCTTCGGTCTCAAAGAACCAACTCGTCCCAATAATCGACGCTCACTTAGCTCATCCAACAAGTAGGTGAGCGACACTTCCTACCATACAACGCCTCATATGGTGCCATCTTGATGCTCGCTTGGTAGTTGTTGTTGTAGGCAAATTCGCTAACGGTAGATACTCCTCCCGCCTACCCTCAAGTCCAAAACACACCTCAAGCATGTCCTCCAATATCTCGAATAACTCTTTCCGATCGCCCATCATCTGCGAATGAAATGTCAGTGCTAAAATCTAACAGTGTACCCAGAGCCCGATGTAACGCCTTCCGAACCTTGACGTGAATTGAATCCCTATCCGAGATGATCGACATCGCACCCCGTGCGCCTCACTATCTCTCGATACATACAATTTTTCCAACCTCTGCAGTGAGTAATCCACCTCACCGAATAAAGTGAGTGATTTAGTCACCGATCCACAATTACCTGCATCAATCCTTCTTGCTCGGCGAAGCGGTAATCCACCGACGAAATCCATAGTTATTCTTTCCCACTTTCACCGTGGAATCTTCATTGGTCAAGCAACCCAGACGGAATCGATGCTCACCTTGACCTGCCGACAAGTCGACACTTACCCACAAACTGGTCACCTCCTTTTTCGCACCGACCACCGTAAGCTGTTCCTCGAGATCCTTATACATTTTGCCACATCCAGATGCATAGCGTAGGGTCTGCTATGGGCATCTCAAGAATCTTTTGCCTCAATTCGGCATCTCTCGGCATACAAGCCTTCCCTCGAAACACGAACCCCATCACTAGACAAGCTATACCCCTTTAACCCATCATTTCGCACTTGTGTCCTCTCATGCGCCAAAACCTCATCCAACAACCGCTTTTCTCGATCCGCTCAACCCAAGTAGGCTTAACTCAGTAGCTCGCCGAATACTTCCGTCATCATACAAACTCAAGTGGGCAAACAACGCCTCAAACCAAACAACCTTACGGCTCAATGCGCTCGCCACAACATTAGCCTTGCCGGATGATACTCAATTGAGCAATCGCATCTTTTCAAAGATTTCAATCCATCTACATTGCCTCAGATTCAAGTCTTTTCGAGTCAAGGTACTTGACTCTTATGGTCCAGATAGACTATCGATCTTTCTCCGCATAAGTAATGCCTCCATATCTTTAAGGCAAATACTACATTTGCTAACTCCAGATCGTGCGTTGGATAATTTACCTCATGTGGCCTCGGTATCCGGGATGCGCAAGCCACAACCTTCCTTCTTGCATCAAGACACAACCCAAACCAGATGTGATGCATCGCAAGACATCAGAATTCCTTACCAAACCTCAAAGTTGAATCGAACCGAGCTTGGTCAAAATCTTCTTCAACTTGTCGAAGCTCTCCTGTTGCTTCTCGGTCAAATAAACGGAACTCCTTTCTCAATAATTTGGTCGCCGGTCTTTGCGATCAACGAGAAACCCTCTACAAATCTTCGGTAGTATCCTGCCAAGCCCAGAAAACTCCGGATCTCCGCTACTGACTTAGGCGGCTTCTAATCCAAAACCGCTTCTATCTTACGGGGGTCCACTCTAATCCCCTCAATCGACACTATATGACCCAAGAATGTCACCTCCCCGAGCTTAATTCGATTATCGAACTTCGATAGAAAAGCTTTCTCCTTAGAATCTGCAATACCACCCGTAAATGAGCGCCATGCTCTTCCCGATCCTTGAGTATACCAAGATGTCATCGATAAAACCACCACGAACCGATCTAGGTAATGTTGGAACACCCTATTCATCGATCCATGAAAGCTGCCGCATGCGTTAGTCAACCCGAACGCATAACTAGGAACTCAAAATGCCCATACCGAGTATGTAAATGTTGTCTTACTGATATCCGCCTCTTTTACCTTCAATCGGTGATACCTGCATCTTAAGTCAATCTTCGAGAAAATCGACGCTTCCCTTGGTGATCAAACAAGTCATCTATCCGAGGCGGTGGATACTTGTTTTTGATCGTCACTTATTCGGTTAGCATGTAATCTATGCACATCCGCATAATACCGTCTTTCTTCTTTACAAAGAGTACCTGCGCTCCCCATGGCGAAATACTTGGCCTCGATAAAGCCTCGGTCCAACAATTCTCAGATTCGAGCCTTAAGCTCCACTAACTCCTTAGGTGCCATCCTCAGACGGAGCAATGGATCTTGGCGCAGCTTCGATATGATCTATCCCAATTCTACCTCCCGATCCGGTGGCAAACCCTAAGCTCCTCGAAACACATCCACAAATTCCCTAATCGTCGAACTGTCTCCACGGTAGACTCCTTTAGTTTCAAGGCATACACATGAACCACATACGCTTCACGTACTCTTTCTCGACCATTTCTCGATTTTCAGAGCAGATACCAAATTGACAGTAGTTTCTCCTATTACCGATCGTAACTACTTCATCACCCTCACCGTGTTTCAGAACCATGCGCTTAGACGCAGCGATTCAACTTCTACTGGTGCTTACTCACCATCCATCCCAAAATCGATCGAACTCCCAAACGGCAGCTCCATCGATCGACCTCGAAAGATACCCCTTGAGTTCTAGAGGTGCGTCTCTATACGCTTTATCTACCACTACAGAGTGACCTAGAGGGCTTATTACGGTCATCGCCTAGAAGATATCTTAGAGTCTAAATCCATTGTCTCTACTATACTCATCGGCAACATAAGAGTGCGAGAACCCACATCAATTAAAGCAATATAAGGAGAACCAAAGATTAAAACGCTGGTTATGACATCCGTGCATCGCCTCCTCTCGGCGCTCGCAAAGATATACCAATCCAGCCGTCTCGCCTCGAACTACTGCACCTCTCGCCTTGGGTGCTCCACGGCCCCACCGTAACTATTACCTCCTTTGTCATTACCTCGGCCCTCTGCGGTGGTCCATTATTTCAGATCGACACGGCCCGATTCTCGATCAATTCTAGTTAACTTGCGCGACAATCCTCACTCGGTGATCCAATGAGCCACACTCAAAACAACCTCTACCATCAGTCCAACATCCTCCCCAGTGAGCCTTTCCACAACGGTTACACTGCGGCGGTCCCTGCCTAGCAAAGCAACAAACCTACCCAACTGATTCGGCCCACTCGGTCTAGCTCTTTTCTGTTGGTTTCCTGATGACCCAGAAGACCCAAAACTCCTCTTGTGACGGTTTCTCTCCATACCGCCTCCGAGACTCTTTAATGCCCTCGGCAACCTTTGCCTTTTCAACTAGAACCGTAAATTCACGCTCCGTTGGGCGCAATTATCGACCTTAGTTCGTCTCGCAGCCATCCTCAAACGAATGCACCTCTCATGCTCAAGAGCCACCATACCCGCATACCGACTCACTCGTAAACTCGCCTCGTACTCAAATACGATTTGCTCCTGGACTAACCTCGTAAATGCTTTTCTCGCTCATTTATGTAGTTAGCTCGACGTAGTTTTTCCGATAAGCACGAAAATAATCCCATGTCGATCTTCATTTGCGGTATTTATCACGGACCGTGAGCCACCACCGGTATGACTCATCTCGAGAAGTGATACGATCCCTTTAATTTTCTTCTACTAGTTAGGTCCAGATAAATCCATGATACGTTACGTCGCTTCCACCAAGATACAAGAAGATCTTTGGAGCAACACCGAGACACCCCAAAGAATTCAGCCCCATTTGTTCAAGTCGCCAGCACGATTTCCTAGCTCCTACGCCTCCACCGCTCCAGCTACCCTTTCTAAAACCCGCAGATCGCTTTGTGACATGCGTCATCGCCCGATACGCTCTCGAACTCACCACCTCCAACGGTGGCGGGCAGTACCTCATTCTCGAACCACGCCGTAACCTACGGGCTCGTAAATGATCATCCCTCTGCGACCACGCCCACGACCACGCCCACCTCGGTACTCATGACTAAATCTCGTCGATTAAAGAATTTTATGTATCGATTATTATTCCACTATTTTTAAAGCAAAGTTTTATGAATATTAAAGAGACTTTGTTTTCATGAGTCCACGTAATCCTATCGATTTAGGTCTCTAAAGTAATCTTACTATCACTAGCCATTCAATCATATCAATTAATATCACAACCAATAGTACAGGTACTTACTCGCGAACCGGTGCTGGGAGACTCGGTGCCATGCCTTTCAAATCATACTTTTAAAATGTAATACTTGAAAACTATAGTTTTAAAAATTTTGGGCCTCGGGCCCATGACCAAGCTTTTGAACTTAGCTCGATACCACAAATGTAACACCTCAAACCCGGACAAGACACCACGCCCAAATCGGTATGTTACGGAAACATGTTTGTGAGAGGTTAAATTTTTCGTTAAAAAGCCGAGTGAAAACACAAAGGTATTTTGAAGACAATTCAGCGAGACTTGTTTGAAATCGATGGTGTATTTGAAACCCGGAGATTTTGAAATCTTAACTGAATGTGTGGTTAAACGAGTTTAAACCATTTAAACCTTAATAGTTTCTTAGTGTTACTTAAAACCTTTTAGACTTAGGAGTAATACAAGTTTGATTTGAAAATCATTTGAGTTTGCTTACTATAAAGACATAGTGTGATACCCGATGGTATGGTTTAAAACACATTATGTTATAATTTTGAAATCATTATCTTTCCAAGTTTTAGAAAAATTCATACCAACTTGTTTTGTTAAGGCACATTAAAATCTAATTAAAACATAAACATCACAAAACATAAATTAAAGGCCTTTTACAAATCCAATATAAAACCCAAGTAAAGTAAATAAGCTAAAGTACCCAAATTCAATAGTCTCGAGCAACACTTTTATTAAAGCATGGCATGTGCACCCGAATCCATCCAGGCTCGTGTCCGCGCTCACGAGTCACTTGAAATGTCAAAGGAGAGGGTGAGTCGAGTGACTCGATGTGTAAATCCGCTCTAGAAAAACAACATGCTAACACACATCATACAAAGCAACATAATTAATGCAACCCGATCTTAACCATCCATATCGCTTTTCTACCCGTGTGGTACCAAACCACCGGTGGTGCCAAACCACGGTGACGATAGTCACAATGTTTTACTAAAACACCGTGTCCCAAAGACACAATATCCGTCAATGTGGTACCAAACCTTTGGTGTCCCAAAGACACAATTGTGCTACCAAAGCTTTGGTGACCGCAATACAAATCCAATGATGGGGCCAACCCATTGTGTGATACCAAATCATGGCGTCAATCCCATATCTCACAAGTGGGGCCAACCCACGGTGGTGTTAACCATGAGGATTAGACGCCGAGGTACCAAACCTCCTGGAGGTGCCAAACCTCCAGTGACCCAAAGTCACAAAGTGTGTTACCAAAACACCGGTGCTCGTCGACAAAATATCACCGCCCTCCACTCAGATCACCCATCAACATACCACACTCATGTAATCATGCATATCATATAATCATGCATATCATGCTAATATGTCTAATCTCATACCCCATGTCACATATATCCACAACCATGGTATCATATAGATCATTAGTAAACTCATAATAATAATCTTGACTTACCCGAGTCCGTAATCATACCCATTAGGGTATCACATCAATCATCAACGTTTCATTAATCATCACACGTGTTATCAATTATATTACTAAATGAAGTGTATTAGTTTACACACCTGAATTAGCGAAGGTATTAATCCCTAAAATCGATTTACGTCCCTTGACCACTTCTACAACTCGAATCCTTCAATCGGCCAACAAATGGATTAACCATCATACCATTCGGCCACAAGCATTAAACCAAAAGGGTTTATCAAGCAGTCCTTACCTTGCAAACGTTTATTTCCTACCAAACTCGAACCACAAAGGTTTCTCCTTTACAAACGGCCTCCACCTAAAAAGAAAATCCATTAATCCATTGAGACTTGCTTTAACGAGGCTAAAAGAACGGACTAACAAAATACTCCTCTTACCACCACTTAACAATCGGCTAAAAGAGTTGGGAGACTCCTCTTGATTATTTCAAAGTCCAAAGATCCTATCTGAAAAGATTAAACAAGAAGTTAACACCTTTTAACCAATATCGATATCATCCCTTAACATACCAAGAATTGGTAAAATACCAGAGAAAGAGAAATGGCCATTCGGCCAACACTTACCCACTACCAATCGATTGGAAATCAGCACCTAACCACCACCAATAATCGGCCTACCAACTACTAAGAGAGGACAAGGATTCGGCCAACAGGTTTTGGGAAAGAAAAAAACGAAAGTAAAGAAAGATGAATGGAGGGTCACCTTCGGTTTTGAAAGGAAAGAAATGAATAAGGTGTGCTTAGAAGAAGAACAAATTTCGCTACTATCCTTCAAGAAAAGAGAAAGAAAATGCTAGGTTCTACTCAAAGATGATGAAAACAAAGGCTGGTTTCGGTTTAAAAGAGATGGTATGGAACAAAGGAAATCGGCACAAGGTTTATGAAACAAAAGAAGAAGTGAGAAGAAAGGGTCTCTAGTTTTGGCTTTGCACAATGAAGAGAAGAAGGAAGAAACAAGGTATACTTTCGCAATAAGGTGCTAGAGGTTTCGCTTAACTAAATTGAAAAAGAAAAGGAGGTAGGAGGGCATTCGCTAACAAGGTTTTCAAAGGGAGAAAATGATAATGGAGTGCTTGGTTGGCTAACACAAAGAGAAGAAGCAAAACAAAACAAAGAAGCAATTTCAAGAACACTGGGTTCCGGTTTCAAAAAAATGCACAACAAAATGGGTGAGATTCGGCTTAGGCTATTTGCAAGTGAAGAAAACTTAATTGTTTCCCCTAAGGTGAAAATACACCCAAAGGACCAAGGGAGTTTCGGCACTTCCCAAGCTCCCCCAAACACTCCTCAAAACCGGCCAACCTCCCCCCATTTGCTCTCACACCACCAATTCAAATCCCATGACCAAGTCTCCCTCCTACTTTCACTCTCCACCCTCTTTTGAATGTGAAGACTAAGTCCAAGCTAGAGTTCAAGTTGCCTTCTACCTCTTCCTCCATGCCGTCCAAAATGGGAGCCAAAAGGAGTGGGATTCTCGCGACTTGAACACAAGACCTCCCCCTTGTAGATGACGCCACACACACACTCTCCATGTGACGCATGCTTGCCACTTTGCTAGCTCCTTATTTGTGCTTTAAATTCACTTAATTTAATTAAAAACCCCATCTCCTTCACTCCTATCCCCCTAAGGCCCAAAAACAAAATTTTCCACCTACTGTGCACACTCCTAGCCTTCATCTAAGTCCCAAACCATACAAACAACATAATAGCTCACCAATAATTATGCAACAATGCCAAAATAAATTAACCCCTTAACCCGGATATTACAAGCATAGCCTCAATCTTCCGAGGATCCACCCTTATCCCTTCTGTAGACACCACATGGCCTAAAATGCAACTTCTTTCACCAAAATTCACACTTCATGAATTTGGCATACGCTTTTCTCCCTTAAAACTCGTAACACAATCCGGAGATGCTCATCATGTTCCATTTCGGACTTAGAATACACCAGGATGTCGTCTATGAATACCACGATGAATTGATCCAAGTAGGGCTGGAAAATTCGGTTCATCATATCCATGAACGCAGCTGGGGCGTTCATCAATCCGAATGGCATTACCAGAAATTCATAATGCCCATATCTTGTTTGGAAAGCCGTCTTATGGATATCCGCTTCTTTCACTTTAAGCTGATGATACCCCGACCTTAGATCAATCTTTGAGAATACGCAGACTCCTTAAGTCGATCGAACAAGTCGTCGATCCTTGGCAAAGGATACTTGTTCTTGATGGTCAGCTTATTCAACTGTCGATAGTCTATACACATCCTCATCGATCCATCTTTCTTCTTCACGAATAGGACCGGTGCTTCCTATGGAGACACACTAGGTCGAATGAATCCACGATCAAGCAACTCTTGAATTTGAGCCTTCAACTCAACCAACTCCTTCGGTGCCATTCTATATGGAGCAATAAAAACTGGCGTCGTTCCAGGCAATAAGTCTATCCCGAATTCTACCTCACGATCCGGAGGCAAACCTAGAAGTTCTTCCGAAAAAACATCTATAAATTCATTCACAGTCCTGACTTCATTAGCAGTTGCTTCCTTAGCCTCCAAAGCACTCACCAACATCAGGAAGGCTTCACATTCCTTTCTAACCACCTTTTCTGCCTTAAGAGCGGATACTACATTAGATAAATAGTTTCGTCTCTCACCCATCACTACAACTTCCTTGTCATCAAAAGTTCTTAAGGACATCCTATTAGCAAAGACAATCCACATTTGCACGGTACTTCACAAGCCACCCATGCCTAAGATTAGGTCAATTCTCAAATGGCAACTCTATTAAATCACCGAAGCTCAGATCCCTTGGACTTCTAGAGGCACTTCCTTAAAAGTTTGTCTACAACTCACTGCTCATCCTAAAGGACTAAGTACGATCATCTTCCTAGGTACGATTTGAAGTCACATGCAAAGTTCCAGATACTTCACTAGCGATATAGGAATGAGTTGACCCTATATCTATCAAAGCAATAAAGGGCAACCTGAAATCAAAACGCACTGTGATAACATCAAAAGGCCATCGTTTTCTCTCTGCGATGATCGCATACACCAAACCTGGTTGTCTCGCCTCGAGCTACCATCGCCTCGCCTAAAGTTCGCGTCCTCTACTGTAACCATTGCCCTTCCATTTGGGCCACGACCTCTTATCTCGTCATTGTCCACCTCTGTCACCTAATTAGCACCGACGACTTGTCGGACGGTTCTTTTTTGAGTTCATTGGGCAATCCTTGATCATATGATCCTTCGAACCGCACTTGAAACATCCGCCGGTCTTTTTCCAGCATTCTCCCAAGTGCATTTTCCCAGATTGAGCACAAATACGATTTTGTCCTCCCAAAGTAGTCTGTTGACCTCGCGGTCTATCATTTCTTGATTTCTTCTGAAAATTCCCGGACGACCCTGAGGACCCAAAGCTTCTCTTATTCTTACTCTGGCCTCTGTCCCGATTCTGTCTCTCAGTCTATTTAGCCTCTTCGGCAATTCTTGCCCTTTCCACTAAGATTGCAAAATCTCTTTCACGGTGTGGAGCAATCATCACTTTTAGCTCATCTCTAAGTCCATCTTCAAATCTGATACACCGTTCATATTCCGTAGCCACTATCCCTCTGGCATAACGGTTAAGTCGCAAAAATTCTGCTTCATATTCAGCTATCGACTTGTTTCCTTGGACTAGATTCAGAAATGTCTTCCTCTGGGAGTCAATGTAGCTAGCTCCAACATATTTTCCTTCGAATTTAATCTTAAAATACCCCCAATCCAGACGATCCACAGGGGTACTTTCCTTGATAGTGAGCCACCACTGGTAGGCTTCATCACGGAGAAGTGAAATAGCACCTTTCAATTTCTCTTCATCAGTGCAGTCTATATCGTCCATGATTCTCTCGACTACCTCCAACCAATATTCAGCTACATTTGGAGCTACTCCAAATACTCCTCTGAAAACCTTAGCTCCATTTGATCTTAGTCTCTCAGCTACTGACTTTCGAGACCCATTTCCAGAACTAGCTTCTGCTACTCATTCCAAAACTCAAAGACAGACTTGTGATCTGCGTCACCACCTTCATTTTGTTCTTGAAAGTCCGCCCAACAGCTGCGGTGTATGAGCTTCATTCTTGGAACCTTGACCGGATCGAATCGGTTCTGAAACAGTCATCCTTCCTCTTCCATGTCCACAACGACCTCGTCCCCTAGAGCTCATGTCTACTACGTATCTTATCTTTTTTTTTTTTTACGAAAAGTCTTATGTATTAGAATCTTTTCACTTCTTATTAAAAGAAAGTCTTATGAAATAGATATTCAGTGGTTTCCGTAGTAGCACACAAACGCCTAAGGTCCATGTCTCTAAAGTATAGTTTAAGTTTAAACTATCATACATATCACATATCGATAAAGTACATACCTGATGGATCTGGGCCGAGAACTCGAGTGCCATGCTCTTATAAAATCATTTAACTTAAGAAAACTTTCAAAAAAAATCATTTGGGTCAACTTTTGAAAACGTTGTGGGCTTCAAAACCCAAGGCCGAGAGTTTAAAACTGAGCTCTGATACCAAGCTGAAACACCCCAAACCCGGCCCAAAAAGCCTAACCGGATTTGGTATGTTCCTCGAGTAAAACTTTAGCGAAAATAACGTTTGTTCAAGAAAACTTGATGATTTTAAGTAAAACGGATTAACTTAAAGATCGAGATGGGCTTAGTTGAAAAATAGAATTGTATATTCTTAAAACATATATATATATATATTACTGACAAAAACCTTTTTTAAAATTATTTATCGAAAACCATTTAGTTATTTAATTGATAATTATTCATGCGAATTTAAAATAAATCCAAACACAAAATTAAAAATAGTTTATAGTGGCCTTATTACATAAAATTGGCAAATCCATAATAAAGTCTAAGTAATAAAATTTAAAATTAATAAGTTTAAGTTGGAAAATCTCCACAATACTTGACATGAGCACCGCCACCTCGAAATCCCACGCCTAGATCCATCGCACTATGAGTCATCTCAAAAGTTATCCCATAAAATGGGTGAGTTATAAACTCAATGTATAACACATACACTAAAAAGCCCATTTTATCAAATGCTTTTAAGCTCAAAAATTTCACATATGGCCATAAGCCCATTTAACTCATATTTGGCCCAAAGGCCCATTTAGCTTATATTTAGCCCAAAGGCCCATTTCATAGCAGAACAAATAATAATCATTCAATATTACATGGTTATGTTCATGAAAGGAAATGCAAGCCCGGCCCAACCTAAATATCCATCTGCTACACACCCCCATACCAACCAAAGACACCGTGGGATTACTAAATCGACCTCCATCCACTACACACCATCGAAGGCGATTCTTGCAGTCAACATGCACATCGCCCTTATTGTGGCAAAGCCACCAAAGCAGATGTGACCAAGTCACCGATCAAGTCCAAATTTCAAATACGTGACCAAGTCACTAGATTCACATATGTGACCAAGTCACCGAGTTCAAATATGTGACCAAGTCACCAATTCACATATGTGACCAAAGTCACCGAAATGTGGTAAAACCACCGAATACTTCCTCCTTTATCAAATATACCCATATGCCCATGCACATACATATCAAATCGATTCTTATGTTATTTACCCCACAAATCATAATATAGTCATGCTTATTTCATATTGATGCATATAGCAAAATAAACAAAATATTGGGGTAAACATACGAATATCATATACCACCTGAATGGTATCCAAAAGCACAATCATACACATGGTCATATAGTCACAATTAAATATATGTAAATCTTATGAGATTTTTAATGTAAGGTTACACACCTAGTGACAGTGAGAACAATACCCTCTTGCTCGTCAACACCTAATTGATTGACACATTTGGTTAGTATAAACTTTTGTTAACAATATTACACTTATTGACGATGGATCTAAATCCTTACCCTCGGATTCACGAATGATAGTTATTTGTGGTTTTCTCCACTAGATGGATCAAAACCCGCTGATATTCCACCAACGTAAAGTGGTTCGGTTGTACGCACTACTTCAAATAATCGATCCTCATTAGCAGAGGGTCCACAACCCGGTGGAAAGTCTCTTACTCCCGATACGGCTCTTCGTTTGTAGTTCGATGGTAAAGGAATAACTCCTCTCTTCCAAACACTCCGTACGGCTCTTTTCTTACCTATCTTGATGATCTTAGATCGCCCCTAAAAATAACGTAGATTAGTGATCCATCTAAATAAATCAGTATGATCTAAATTAATAACCTTACCTTGATGATTTGAATGATCACTTAAAGGTTGTCTTCAACAAAGATCTTTGAAAAATCTTTTCAAATGAATCGCCTAGAGAGAAAATAAAAGATCATGATTTTAAGTTTGCTAAAGTAAAAGGAATGATGAAAATAATTGATAAAATCTTACTTTGAGTTCTTCAAGGTTGGCTTTGAATAAGAAGAAAAGAATATGATGATTGGCCTTAATAAAAAGAGAAGAGAAATGGTGGTTTCAATATGATGGTTTTGGTTTTGAGGGAAAGAAGAAAGAGAATGAAAAGAGAAGAAAAAAGAAGGAAGAAAAGAGAAAAGGAGAAGAAGATGATGATGGTGATTTCTCAAAAGAAAAGAAATGTGTTTAGGAACCTTTGCACATTCGCCAAGGAGGTAACAATTGAAAGTGGTTCTTGATCCTTTGTGGTTTTGGCAATGAGAGGGAAAGAGAGAAGAGAAATAGAATGAAAAGAAAGAAAAGAAAATGAAAGAGAAGGCTTTTGGTGATAGCTAAATTGCACTAAAGAGAAAGAAAAGAAGTGACTTCAAAAGTGAAAATATTTTGGCATCAAAAGAGAAATAAAATTTTGAGAGGAAAAGATGAAATAAAGGTACCTATTTAGTCAAAAATACCAATGCCAAAACAAAGTAAACTTGTACCAAATGCCAAAGATAGTTTCAGTTTAGGAAAAGGTTTTGGAGAAGGGAAAAGATGGACAATTTTGCTAGGATCATAGGCCAACTAGCACCCTAATGGCTACACTAATTTTCGGTCAACCTAGCCAACATCATCCCCCTTTTTCCTCCTTGTTTCTTCCCCATCATATACAAAATTTGCTTCACAATTAAACCTCTCCCTTTAGCCCTTCATGCCGACTAGGTTCATGGTCAATTGACCATGAACACACTCCCAAAACCATGCCCCATATCATGCCTTTTGTCCCCCTCATCTTATCATCAACTTATGATTCCATGCCATAAGTTCCTAGCTTCCTTTTCACATGGTCAAATAGCCAAAATGAATGAATGCTCATCCACTCTAGAACTTTCTTGGCGACACTTATAGGAAGAAAAAAAAAAAAAAAAATTAAAATCCTCCCTAATGCTAGCTAGGAGATTTGAACTTCACACCTCAAGCACACATCCATGCATCTTAACCACCTTGCCAATTACTCAATTCATGTTAGAAACCTCTTGTCATTAATTCTTAAAGCCTAATTTGCTTAGCTCTCTCTAATTAATAGGAATTAAAAGTTTTACTAAGCATGCTCTTAATTAATGAAGCTCAAATAACTTCCAAAAAAATACACTTAATAATAATTAAGCATGCAACTTCATTCAATTAAGTGAAATGCATAGCCCCTAATTATCAGGATGTTACAATTAAGAAGTAGAAAATTAGATTAATTAAAGCTAAAATGAATCGTCATTGGATTTGGGTAAAATTAAAGGATGAATATTTTGTCTTGTATGTTAGGGACTTAAATATTTTTATTATAATATCGTTTATAACTTATGGTTTCATCAAGCTCTTGGACTTTATATAACTTTATTATATTAATATGTGAGAGAGAAAGATTATAACTTATGGTTTATTATATAACTTTATATATTTTATATTAATATGTCTAATTTAATTTATAAAATATTAAAAGATTATAACATAATATTAATATAATAGTTACACGAGGAATTTGATTCTTTCCCAAGCCATTTTCAATCAAGGTATAGCTTATGTAGCTATCAGATGCTAAATAAAAATATTCCAATGAATATATAGAAATTGATGAACTCGGAATAATTGAGATACCGGAACAAATTTAGTCGCTTGATTGCTATTTTGGGTATTTATGTAGTAGACTGTTATAGCATATAATGAGAACTAAGCTAAAGAACTTAAAAGTATGGAAATGAAACATTTGGACAAACAACATAGGCAAACCACTCATGGTTTTTAATTTTTACTGCACCAAGTTTAGAAGCCTCAAGAGTGCAATCAAAACATAATTAGCTAAGTTACATTAGATGCAGTGCAACTTAGAGAGATAGAGAGGGGAAGGGATGGTTATATAGTGATTTTTAATTTTTTTTTATCGGTTGGGGAAGAGTAACTCTGCTAGGAATTTAATCAAACACCTGGAAGGGAATATTTTTTATGTTCCTTGAGTGAAGGGGGTGTTTGAAACTGGAATAGTAACAATTTTAGTAGGTCCATTAATATCATCATCATCATCATCATCATCATCATCATCAGTGATTGATTTAGCACTACCTATGATAGGCAATTCTTGCAGGCCATTCCATTTCACATCTGTTTTCGAGTTTTCCCCATCTTTGCTTTTACCCCACACCACTATGTAGAGGCCTGTGACTATGATAATAGCTACAAGAATGCTGAAATTATGAAAAAAGAAGAAAAATAATGAGAAAAACAATGGAGAATCCACTAATGAATAAGATATTTAAGTTGTTTAATGGTTAAATAAAAAACGAAACTACTTGAAAAATGCATTAATTCTACCAACAACCATTATTTTTCTTCTCTTCATTATCAACTACCATATGATATGTTACTTCATTGATCTACCAATACATTTCTTTTTACTTGCAACCAAAACATTAAAAATGAAGCCTTATGAGGACCCATGAACAGAAAACTGGAGGAGAATATTGTCCTCTAAGAAAAAAATTCCTTTTCTTTTTCTTTTTATTTATTAATTAAAAACTTGTAGTGGATCTTTAAACCGGTATCCGATCTAAGTAGGATTGCATGTTTTTGCCCCACTTGCACATGCCGGTGTTAAAAATTCCAGATTCATGTTCAAAATAGATTGGTTCTAAAAGCATATATTCAAAGTTTTGATAATAGGGCTTGAGTTATAATTATTATTATTTAAAAGGTATCATAAAAGCCTTGATAAGTGCCATTCTTTTTAGTTTCATCCACCTGTCATCTTAATTGCACATCTTTCAATGTTTTGGATTTCAATAACTCCTCTCTTCTTCACCTTGTCCAACCAATCTACATCAATGGACACCATTTTTAGTAGTTAAAATCAAAGAAATTCTAAAACTCACTCAAATCTCGTATGTTTGTAATTCTATAGATAGAAAAACATAATATTAAAAGAGTTTTGCTTCCCATTGAGATTTGATAATATTATAACTTATGGTTTATTATCAGTTATATATATAAATTATAGGTCTAATTTATAAATATTCTTTTAATTATTCTTGATAATTGTAAGGGTCTTATTCTTGATATTCGAGTTGTTGTTTGTTTGAACCGACCGATTATCAATCAAAAGCAATGCACTATTTGGATGAAACTTTGCTCACCTGTTCAATACATAATAGGAATTTCGTGTGACATGGCTTGTAACATATGGAGATCATGTGTTTGTAGTTATTTGGTTGTATATATGGAAATCATGTGTTCTACTGGTATTGTGCTAGGTAGTTTTGAGGTGTGGTGGTTAAGAAGCATTGTGACATTATTGTAATAGTGATTTTTGCCGGTAAGCACTTTAAGATAACTTCAAAGACTTTATGATGAGATTGTTGAGTCACCGCACTGTCGGTTGGATTCATTGTGGTTCTGAGAAACCCGTTAGGTAATGTTCGCTTTATTGCCCCCATGTTAGTCCCCTGCTTTTCCCATTTTGTTTATTAATGGATAGCTTTGTATTCATGCTGTTAATATTAAACACATTTTAGTTTTACTGCATTCTTCTTGCTTTATTTCATTCTTCAATATTTAGTTTTTCTTTAGGAGTAGGTGGTTTTGGTCTCGTTTAATGAATTTAATCTAGAGAAAATGCATGTTCCCTTGTATTTTTGCTGCATATTTTGTGTAGTTCTTGAAAAATTTGGTTTACCTTATGGAAGCCTGAATATTAACAAGCTTGTGGAATAAAAATAGTACCCTTTTTTCACAAAGTTCTAATCAAATGCACTGCCTATGTTTCCCTTTTTCACATGTTTGGGAAATAACCTTTTATCTGTTGTGTTTTACTCTACAATGGCTTATGCGACTTTGTAACTATCATACGTATAACTTTAGAACTTTGTTTCTTCGTCCTCAGGAAGCGACTTGATTTATCTCTTCAAGATTTGGAAGAGAAACAACACATCAAGGGAGATACAGTTGGTGTTCTTCTTTTTCTTTATGTGCCTTAATTGTTCTCTTTTATGCTATATAAGACATTTCTATATTACGTTAAACAACGATGAGTGCAAAGATGTTTCTTCTTCGCTTTTACAAATAAATACTATTGTTCATTGTTAAACAATTGAATAGTTTAGACAATCATTAGAAAGAATGCCTATTTGTGACACATGGAAGAGCTATGATTGAGATTGTTTGTTAGTATGGTTCAACTCGCTACTAAAGTCGCACATAATTGATAAGCTTCGGTTCCAAGCTTTTAGAACATTTACTTTGTTTGATCATGAATCATGGTTATATTTTTTTAGCCTTAATGGCTATATATATTTTTTTTTAACATCTTTGTTGTTTACCAAGTTTGTTGGTTTATCTTTTGCATCTCCGAGTTATACTTGAGTACTAATGTATGAGATTATACTAAACTTTTCTTTTAATACTATTAGCATTTACCATGCACTTTTTACAATCCATATGATTTTATCTTTTGCACTTCAGTGTGGATAATAGATTGTAACTAGATTTATCTGCCAAAGTGACGATGAATCTAATCATTTGGTTTTGCATCCTTTAGATATTGAAGGTGCAGCAGAGGATTCAATCTCTTCAAGCTATGAAAGCCAAGGCATAGCATTTATTCAAGTGACATGTTATTTAATGTTGCATTCCATGGTCATTCATCTTAGTCAAAACTTGAATTTTGTGTTATTGAAATAGGATTTTGTGTTAGTTAGAACTTAAATTCATTAATTTTTGTATTTAGTTTTAAAGTTATAATTTTAATAGAAATTTAATTTAATTAATATTTTTAATTTATCCTTAAAAGTATATAGTTTAAAGTTCAAATTTCAAGAATAAAACATAATATAATATTTATCATAGAAATAAATATTATTTAATTATTTTTTAAAGGTTATGTTTTTAAGCGGCATTTGTGGGAAAAGCGTCGCTAAAAGTCATGACCTTTAGCGACGTTTGTGGGAAAAGCACCTGTAACATCCTAAATTAGGGGCTATGCATTCAATGTGTTTTTGTGTGTATGCTATGTTTAACATGCTAGTTTACGGTGCTTTGGGGTCCAAGAATGGCTTAGGGATGAGCCGAAGTCCTGGCCAAAATTCTTTTTTTTTTTTGGGCATTTAGAGGAGAGGTGGAAGGGATAGGACTTAAAGGTTGTTGCTTGTATGTTGTTGACACAAGAAAAGGAGTGGTAATGAGGCATGGAGGTGCCACTTAAGGCTCAGGAAGGTGACGCCTCAAGAGAGCTGATAGGGAGTAGGTTCGAGCTGCGTGGTTTCCCTTTTGGGGATTTTTTTTTACGCCAAGGTGAGGGAGCGGAGGATTCGGCTTGGACTCTGGTGGATGAGTGCTGAATGGGTCAACACATTTGAATGAAGGGAGGAGAGGAATTCAAGGAGGAGGAATCAGTCAACAGGTTTGAATGGAGAGTGAAGAGTGATCGGTTGGGAGAGAGGAAGAGTGTTTGGCCGAATGTGGGAAGTGAGGTGTGTGAGTGTGTGTATAGTTTAGTGGTGTTGGGTGGTAGCCGAATTTTAGATGGTACCATTTGAGGGAGTGTTGAGAATTTTGGCTAGCTAGAGAGCACCTAAAACATTCTTTTTCTTCATTTCCTTATTGTCAAAACCAAAACACCCTTATACCGTTTTGTTTTCACTTTTTTTCTCTCAGTTACCAAAATCGAAACACCTCCTAATTCTCTTCTATTATTCTTGTTCTTTTGGTACTTAGCCGAAACTTACATTACCATCCACCCTCTACTTTTGTTTCATTTTTCTTGGCAATTATCTTCAAAAGCCAAAACCCTCTCTTGCCGAAACTCTATCATCTTCTTTTCTCTTTAACACCATAGCCAAACCTTTCTTGGTAGATAGCACCTTTCTTCTCCATTCCTTTCTTTTCGAGAGCAGAATAGCTTCGGCATTCGTTCTTTGGTAAGTTATTTATGCTTAGCCGAATCTCCCTAGTCACCCATTGGGCAGTTCTTATTTGTTGGTTAGCCGAATCTCTTTGACATTCATATTCTCTTCATTTGACTTTTGTTCCAGTGGATTGACGTCACTCATCTTCCTCCACTCCCTAATCAATTTCACTAGTGATTTTGGTAAGTATTTCTTTGTTTTCATTTCCTATTTCTCTCTTTTGAGCGCCATAGACATTAATTGTATTCTATAATTCTTGGTCGATTGAAGGGGGTTTTATCTTCGCGTTCTTTCGCTTTTGGTTTGCGATTGAAGTGCGTTAAGGGATATCCAGTTCTAGCTGACTTGGGTATTCGACCATTACAGGATCCAAACCTTTTTAAATCTTCGGGATTTGTTGATCTAGGTAAGAACCCTTAGCATTTGAGTGTCTATTCTCTTTTGGTTCAATTTCAATACCTTAATCTGGTTTAGTGACCAAGGTCTTTTTCATGGACTCAAATGTCAGCCAAGCGAAGGGAGGGGTTGGACTCGTAGTCCCAGCCCATAAGTTCAAGAAGCGCGGTGTCTACCATTCGTAATTGGCCACCAGGTTGTGGGCCAGCTTCTGAGCATAATAAGAGGCAGTTAGCAGTAGTCTCCAATAGTGATAGTGTCAACATAGATAGCATAGTGCTGTGCGTAACCAGGTGTGTAAAAATTTACACTTTAATATTATTATATGATACTAATCAATTGGGGCTGAAAAGCCAAAGCGACTAATGGATAGTCGTTATGCCTCTGTAGGTATGGCTGAAATACCAGGTAAGTACCTTGTTGTTACGAATGAGTTAATAAATGTATGCCATAACGATACTGTTCATTTACATAGCATGATATTTTCATTTGGTTTGCATACGTTATGCATGGGTTGGATATGTTGATTGAAGGGGAAGTGTTTAAGATTGTCACTAATGGTTTGGTACCACAAGTGGGTTGGTCTCACATTCTTGATTCCGTGACTAAGTCTCAGTGGTTCGGAACCACCAGTGGTTTGGTACCACATACATATGATTTTGTGACTTGTCCTAGTGGTTTGGTACCATAGTGGGCTGGCCTCACATACATGATTATTAGGGATTGTAACTAGTGGTTTGGTAGAACAAGTGGGTTGGCCCCACATATGATATTTTGTGCTCTGTCACCAGGGGCTAGGTGCCACATAAGGCGTGTAGCGGATGGAGTGTTGATTGTAGAAATCCCCACAGTGTGATGGGATGGTACGGGTGGTGTGTAGAGGATGAAAAATCTAGGTTGGGCTGGGTGCATTGCATTCATAAACGTGTATGCTGTTTTAAGATGGGCTAGGGCCCAATCTGTGATTGTGGGCTTGGGGCCATTTTATGTGACTTAAGGGGGATTTACACACTGAGTCTTGGTGACTCACCCCCTTTTGCTTAACCTTGCAGGTGATCAGTAAGACATGGTCTTGGGAGCCGAGGGGACTCATGGAGGCCATAGCATGTTATTTTCAGTAAATCCCAGTTTCTTCTTAAGACTATTTTAATTTGGGGATTTTAGTTGTTGTAATAAGGCCTCTTAAATTACTTTTTGGGTTTACATTTTGTATTTAGTTATGACATGACGTTATTACATGTTTTAAAACATGATTATTAAAATGGAGCTTTCAAAACATAAGTAACATAAAACAACCATTTTTACAAATGCTAACAAAGATAACAAAATAACGATTAATTAAACTCGAAACGTTTTCTTAAGTTACAAACCTCTATTTCCAAAACTTCACCTAAAACAAGAAAATAAAACTTCAAACTTACGAGTTTTCATCAAGATTTCAAAGTCTTCTTACAACCTTTTCCCTGTGGCATACCAGATCTGGTCGTAACATTTAGACCGAGTTTGGGGTGTTACAATTATGGTATCGAGGCCAGGTTGCAAAACTCGGGCTATGGAAATGGGTTCAATAAATGTTTTATTAAGTTGGCCTAAATGATTTTTGGGAAGGAATGTTTTGATTAGAACATGGCATCCGAGTCCATCAGCACCCGGTCCACCTAGGTAAGTGTTCTAAAAATTTCTAATGATGTATGCATAAATTTATTATTACTATAAGTGAACATGGTTGTTAGCTCTAGGAGATCGAGACTATAGGGACTGAAACTTTGATGTGTTTTGTGGAAACTACTCTCTAAGACTATTTTCCATAAAACTGCTCGGTGTTAAACAGTGAAAGAAATAACTAACTCATAAAACTCTTAATCAGATTAAGTCACAAATGTTAGTCATGAGCACTCGGGGACATGGACGTAATGTACGTGGTCGTGGTAGGGGCAGGATTGCTGTATCGGAACCAGTAGGATCTGGTCATGGGTCAGGAAGTGAGATACCAGTGTCGCCAGCAGTGGAAGCAAAATTTTAGGACCAAATAGGTGGGGATGATGCGGTATCTCAGGCGATGTCGTGGGTCTTGGAGAGAGTTGTTGAGGTAGGCATTGGTACGGGGGCTCAAAAATCTGTGTCGAAATAACTCCGGGCCAATGGAGCAAAAATGTTTAGGGGCATTTCTGGCGTAGCTCCCAATGCAATTGAGTATTGGTTAGAAGTAATTGAGCATATAATGGATGATCTTGACTTTACGGCAGAGGAGAAGTTGAAAGGAATCGTGTCTCTTTTTTAAGATGAGGCCTATCAGTGGTGGCTCACGGTGAGGGATGGTATGACGGTTGATAATATCACCTGGGATTTCTTTAAGACATCATTCCAGGGGAAGTACGTCGGATCAAGTTATGTGGATGCGTAGTGTAAGGCATTTCTAAATTTGGTTCAGGAAAGTAAATCGGTGTCCGAGTATGAGGCAGAATTCTTACGACTAAGCCGTTATGCCTGGGGTATTGTGGCCACAGACCATGAGCATTGTGTTCGATTTGAGGATGGGCTGAGAGATGAGTTGCGAATGCTGATAGCTCCACAGTGAGAGCGTGAATTTGCTGTTCTTGTGGAAAAGGCTAAGATAGTCAAGGAGGTGAAGCAGTTCGAAAAGCTGAATCAGGAGAGGAATAGAAATAAAAGGAATTTTGGTACGTCAGGATCAGTTGGATGGTTTCAGAAGAGGCCTAGGGTTAAGGGGTCGAATCGGGTTGTAAGACCTACTGATGATAGTCGGCCTCCTAGGTGTTCTCGATGTGATAAATTTCATTTTGGTGAGTGTTTAGCTGGTAGTAGAGGCTGTTTCAAGTGTGGGTCTACAGAGCATCGAATAAGGGACTGTCCACAAGAGACGAGCAGAGCGCAATCAATGGGTCAAGGTTATGTTTAGACAGGTAGAGGTAGCCAGCAACCACAGAGAGGTCGTGGTCCGGCCAGAGGGGGTAATGGTTTTGGTCGTGGACGTGGAGCACTAGGCAGAGGTGCTGGATGCACCGGACGTTATAACCTGTACATTACTTATTTATAGGTTGCCTTATACTGCATTAATTGATATAAGATCAACACATTCTTATGTTGTTAGTGGGGTATCTAGAACTTTAAGAATAGACTTTGAGATTGCTTCTAGGGAGATGACCGTAATTAGCCCGTTAGGACAATCGGTAGTGGTGAACAGAGTTTATAAGGATGTTCCTTTAGAAGTTTAAGGGGTGGTTTTTCCGGCTGATCTAATGAAACTGCCATTCGAGGAGTTTGATTTGATCCTAGGCATGGACTGGTTAGTAAAATATCAAGTGAATTTGGATTGTGCTGCAAAGCGCATGGTATTAGGAACTCTCGAGGATGAAGAGGTAGTGGTAATAGGTGAGAGGAGGAACTACCTATCTAACGTAATATCTGCTTTAAAGGCTAAGCAAATGGTGAGGAAGGGTTGTGAGGCGTACATAGCTATGGTTTGTGCTTTGGAGGTCAAGGATTTGGCTGTGGGGGATGTTAGGACAGTGAGGGAGTTTCCTGAGGTGCTTCCAGAAGAGCTTCCAGGATTGCCTCCAGATCGAGAGGTGGAATTTGGTGTTGATCTTTATCCGGGGACAGCCCCTGTATCGATTGCTCCATATAGGATGGCGCCCAAGAAATTGGTGGAATTGAAAGCTCAGATTCAGGAACTTTTAGATCGAGGTTTTATCCGACTGAGTGTATCACCTTGGGGAGCTCCGTGCTATTCGTCAAGAAAAAGTATGGATCAATGCATATGTACATTGACTACCATCAGTTGAACAAATTGACCATCAAGAATAAGTACCCGCTACTGAGAATTGATGACTTGTTTGATCAACTAAAGGGGGCTTCAGTCTTTTCGAAGATAGATTTGCGGTCAGGTTATCATCAGCTTAAGGTCAAGTGGCGGACATTCATAAGACGACATTTGGACTCACTATGGCCATTACAAATTCCTGGTGATGCCATTTGGTTTGACCAATGCACCAGCAGCGTTTATGGACATGATGAATCGGGTTTTCCAACCCTATTTAGACCGATTCGTCATAGTATTTATAGACGATATTCTAGTGTATTCAAAGTCAGAGGAGGAACATGATTCACATCTTCGTGTGGTTTTACAGATTCTAAAGGAAAAGCAATTGTTTGCCAAATTCAGCAAGTGTGAGTTCTGGCTAAAATAAGTTACCTTTTTGGGTCATGTTGTGTCTGCTGAGGGGATTAGGGTTGACCCTCGAAAGATCGAAGCTATGCTGGATTAGAAGCCACCTAAGTCTGTGGCATAAATTAGGAGTTTTCTTGGCTTAGTTGGGTATTATAGAAGATTTGTTGAGGGATTCTCCTTGATTGTGGCTCCTTTAACCAAGTTGTTACGGAAAGGGGTACCTTTTGTTTGGGCTGGCAGGCAACAGGAAAGTTTTGAGAAGCTAAAGAGGATTCTGACGGAGGCTCCGGTGTTGATTCAGCCGAAGGCTGGGAAGGAGTTTGTGGTTTATTGTGATGCTTCACACACGGGTTTAGGATGTGTGTTGATGCAAGACGAAAAAGTTGTTGCGTATGCGTCTCGACAGTTAAGACCGCATGAATTGAATTATCCCACGCATGACTTAGAGTTGATGGCGGTAGTTTTCGCTTTGAAAATCTGGAGACATTATTTGTATGGGGAGAAATCCATCATTTATACAGATCACAAAGCTTAAAGTATCTCCTTACACAGAAGGAATTGAATTTAAGGCAGAGGCGATAGATCGAGCTATTAAAGGATTATGATTGTTCGATCGAATACCATCCGGGTAAAGCTAACGTGGTGGCAGATGCATTAAGTCATAGAGTGATCTCAGATCTGGGGGTGATGTTTGCTCATCTTAGCCTGTATGATGATGGGAGTTTGTTAGATGAGCTTCAGGCGAAACTGACGTGGATAAATCAGATCAAAGAGAAGCAGTTGTTGGATGAGGTCTTGAGTTCTAGACTACATCAAGTGCAAAATGGTGAGGAGGAGGATTATAATATGAGTAGTGAGGGGGTTCTGTGTTTCCGAGGAAAGATTTGCATGTCGAAGGATTCGGAGTTGAGGCGTAGGATTTTGTAGGAAGCGCATAGTAGCCCATACGCTATGCATCCTAGAGGAAGTAAGATGTACCAGGATTTGCGAGAACAATTTTGGTGGCTGGGTCTGAAGCGAGAAATAATCAAATTCATGAGTAAGTGTTTGACGTGTCAGCAGGTGAAAGCAGAACATCAGTTGCCTTCGGGATCGATACATTCGGTGAAGATTTTGCAGTGGAAGTGGGAAAGGATCACGATGGATTTCCTTATTGGGCTTTCCTTACACCTTCTAAGAAGGATTTGGTTTGGGTAATTGTAGATCGTTTGATGAAGTTTGCTCATTTCATACCAGTGCGTGTGGACTACTCTCTTCAGAAGTTGGCTAAGTTATATATAGCAGAGGTTGTAAGGTTGCATGGGGTAGCAGTGTCAATCATCTCGGGAAGAGACCCTAGATTTACTAAAGATTTTTGAAGGCGTTACACCAAGCGTTAGGTACAAAGTTAGATTTCAGTACAGCATTTCATCCACAGTCTGACGGACAGTCGGAGAGGGTAACCCAAATCCTAAAAGATATGTTGAGGGGCTGTGTCATAGACTTCAGAGGTAGTTGGGAAGAGTTCTTACCATTGGCAAAATTTGCGTACAACAATAGCTACCAATCGAGTATCCAGATGGCACCGTATGAGGCGTTATATGGTCGGAAGTGTCGTACTCCTACTTGTTGGACAGAGTTAGGTGAACATCAGATGTTGGGTCCAGAATTGGTTTTTGAAATGGAAGATAAGGTTAACCTAATTAGGACTCTATTGAAGGAATCTTCAGACAGATAGAAGTCCTATGCGGATATGAAGCGCAAGGACATACAATTTGTAGTTGCAGATCGAGTTTTCCTAAAGGTGTCACCGTGGAAGAAAGTGCTTAGGTTTGGACGGAAGGGTAAGTTAAGCCCTAGGTTTATCGGGCCTTATCATATAGTGAAGCATGTGGGACCAGTAGCCTATCAACTCGAGTTACCTGTAGAGTCAAGTCAGATTCATGATGTGTTTCATGTTTCGATGCTAAGACGTTACCGTTCGGATCCATCTTACGTGGTGCCAGTGGAGGAGATCGAAATAAGACCTAATCTATCCTTTGAAGAGGAACCAGTTTAGATTTTGGATCGTGATGTCAAGGTATTAAGTAAGAAGTCAGTTCCGTTAGTTAAGGTATTGGGGTAAACACGATTCTGAGGAAGCTACGTGAGAGTCAGAGGAAGCGATGCGGCAACAATATCCTCAACTCTTTTCACTAGGTAATTTCAAGGCCAAAATTATTTTAAGAGGGTAGAACTGTAACATCCTAAATTAGGGGCTATGCATTCGATGTGTTTGAGTGTGTATGCTATGTTTAACATGCTAGTTTAGGGTGCTTTGGGGTCTAGGAATGGCTTAGGGATGAGCCGAAGTCCTGGCCAAAATTTTTTTTTTTTGGGCACTTTAGAGGAGAGGTGGAAGGGATAGGACTTAAGGGTTGTTGCTTGTATGTTGTTGACAGAAGAAAAGGAGTGGAAATGAGGCATGGAGGCGCCACTTAAGGCTCAAGAAGGTGACGCCTCAGGATTAATGTGAGGGAGAGGAGGATTTAGCTTGGACTCTGGTGGATGAGTGTTGAATGGGTCGACACATTTGAGTGAAGGGAGGAGAGGAATTCAAGTAAGAGGAATCGGTTAACAAGTTTGAATGGAGAGTGGAGAGTGACCGGTGGAGAGAATCATGGGATTGGGAGAGAGGAAGAGTGTTTGGCCAAATGTGGGAAGTGAGGTGTGTGAGTGTGTGTACGGTTTAGTGGTGTTGGGAGGTAGCCGAATTTTAGATGGTAGTATTTGAGGGAGTGGTGAGAATTTCAGCTAGCTAGAGAGAACCTAAAACATTCTTTTCTTCATTTCCTTATTGTCAAAACTGAAACACCCTTATACAATTTTGTTTTCACTTTCTTTTCTCTCAGTTACCAAAATCGAAACACCTCCTAATTCTCTTCTATTATTCTTGTTATTTTGGTACTTAGCCGAAACTTACATTACCATCCACCCTCTACCTTTTGTTTCATTTTTCTTGGCAATTATCTTCAAAAGCCGAAACCCTCTGAAGTCACCCCTCCTACCGAATCTCTGTCATCTTCTTTTCTCTTTAACACCATAGCCGAACCTTTATTGGTAGATAGCACCTCTCTTCTCCATCCCTTTCTTTTCGAGAGCAGAACATCTTTGACATTCGTTCTTTGGTAAGTTCTTTATGCTTAGCCGAATCTCCCTAGTCACCTATTCTTCATTTTCTTCTCTCGATTTCGTTAAAATGAAAGCCGAAACTTATCATTTGTTTAGGCAGTTCTTATTTGTTGGTTAGTCGAATCTCTCTGAAATTCATATTCTCTTCATTCGACTTTTGTTCCAGTGGATTGACGTCACTCATCTTCCTCCACTCCCCAATCGGTTTCTCTAGTGATTTTGGTAAGTATTTCTTTGTTTTCGTTTCCTCTTTCTCTCTTTTGAGCCGTAGACATTAATCGTATTCTATAATTCTTGGTCGATTGAAGGGGGTTTTGTCTTCACGTTCTTTCGGCTTCTGGTTTACGATTGAAGTGCGTTAAGGGACATCCGGTTCTAGCCAACTTGGGTATTCGATCGTTACAGGATCCAAACCTTTTTAAATCTTTGGGATTTGTTAATCTAGGTAAGGACCCTTAGCCTTTGAGTGTATATTATCTTTTCGTTCAATTTTAATGCCTTAATCCGGTTTAGTGACGAAGGTCTTTTTCATGGACTCAAATGTCGATAGCGAAGGAGTCATGTTGGCTCAGTAGTCCCATTTCTAAGTTCAAGAAGCACACGGTGTCTGCCATTCATGATTGGCCACCAAGTTGTGGGCCTGCTTCTGAACATAATAAGAGGCAGTTAGCAGTAGTCTCCGATAGTGATAGTGTCGAAATATATAGCATAGTGTTGTGCGTAACCTGATGTGTAAAACTTTACACTTTAATATTATTATATGATACTAATCAATAAGGGCTAAAAAGCAAAAGCAACTAATGGATAGTCGTTATGCCTTTGTGGGTATGGTTGAAATACCGGGTAAGTACCTTGTTGTTATGAATGAGTTAATAAATGAATGCTATAACGATACTGTTCATTTACATAGCATGATATTTTCATTTGGTTTGCATACGTTATGCATGGGTTGGATATGTTGATTGAAGTGGAAGTGCTTAAGACTGTCACTAGTGGTTTGGTACCACAAGTGGGTTGGCCACATATTCTTGATTCAGTGACTAAGTCTCAGTGGTTTGGAACCAGCAGTGGTTTTGTACCACATACATATGAAACACCCCAAACCTGGCCCACAAGCCCTGACCGGATTTGGCATGCTTCTAGAGAAAAAACCATTCGAATCTTATTTGGGCTTCGCCAAAAACTTGTGTGTTTTTGAAAACAGTTGATTTGGGTTGGGTTCAAAATTAAAACCCTTGTTGATTAGGTGTCAAAACAATTAATATTTATATTTAAGAAAAATTAACTTTAACTTCAAATCGATAAATGTCGTATCATACTAAGTAGTTTAAATGCATGCATAGACAATTTAATACTTATGGCCTTATTACATCAAATAAAACCCAAATAATTCAAAACTTAAATAAATAAAAAATAAACTAATAAAATAAATATCTCGAAGTTATGCATGGCCACCATCGAGCTCCCGCCAAGGCCGGTCCATCTACCGAGTGTCACCAAAAATAATCCCACAAGGGTGAGTCAAAGCAGACACAATGTGTACAACCAATACAAGCCTCAATTAAATTCAGGCATATCAAATCATACATAATAAACACATATAAACCATGATGCAAAACCAACCCAAGCCTAGATAACCATCCGCGACACATCACCCGTACCAACCATCACACCGTGGGGACTACTAAGTCGACCCTCCATCCGCTACACACCATCGAAGGCAGTCGCTGCAGTCGACGTGCTCATTGCCCTTATAAAATTCGTGGCATAGCCACCAGATAATTATTTTGTGACATAAGTCACCACATTTAGATTTCGTGACATAAGTCACCACATTCAAATTACGTGACATAAGTCACCACATTCAGATATTGGGGTATAAAATGACCAATTCACTTCCCCTTTACATATCACCCATATGCCCCATGTCAAACAAATCATGCAATATCATGCCTTATTTCACATTCTTATCACTATTGACATATATGCCATCATAGATCATATCATACTCATAGTAGGAGTGGGTAAATGTACCTGAGTACTTTGTACCATTGCAAGATACTCTTAGCCACATCTTAATATATTCTTAATAACATATTTATCAAAACATAGCCGTAAATTAATTAAGCCTTAGTGTGGGGTACACACCTGATTTACTTAGCAAGTTTACTGAAAATCCTGAAAACCCGATCTAGCATCCTAGATCCTTAGTTCCTACATTCGGCCAACCCTACACATGTTAGCAAAGAGCCATTCGGCTATCTAGCCAAATCCCAAAGGAAAATCTTACCTGGATGCCGATTTCACTACTAATCAAATCTCGAAAACCTTGTGATAACTCTTCTTGCAATCGGTTAGATGCTGAACCACTGAACTAGTTAGTTTTGGCTTTTTGAACGAAGCAAGAAATAGATCTAAAACACCAATATGACCTTGGCCGAATATACATAGTCACTCACCTTGCGATTTTAGATCCCGAAAGTAGTCTCTTGGCTAAGAAGATGTCGAAATCCTACAGGATATATGTTAGATCCAATTCTAACATTCAAATAAATGGCCTTCGGCCTAATCTTATACCTTGCTTACCTTAAATCTGAAATCCCGAATGGTTTCCTTAGAAGTCAGCTACTATGGAAATCCCGAAATTTACCTTCCAACTTTCGGCAACCAAACTAAAATATTAATGGGATTAGTCCTTAGCTTTCGGCTAGAAGAAAAAGATTGAAGATCAAATCACGATGGATCTTACCCTTAATACTGTAGTCGATTGCTCCTTGTTGAACCCACAGAGATTCGGCTATGTGGACTTAGATAGGAATCGACAAGTTTCAGTTTTTGATGAACACTAGGATGATTCGGCTATTAAAGAGTATTTCGGCTTTAAGGATCACAAGAAAAGAAAGAAGAAGTGTGAGGCTTAAGAAGAATCGGCAATCATAGGACTTTGAAAGGGATATTCAGTTTTAACAATGGAAGAAAAGTTGAGAGAAGAGTGAAGAGAGGGGCTAAATTTCGGCAAGAGAGACTAAGGAGGAAAGAAAAAGATGGACACTCCTACAAAGGCAATTTCGACACCACTACTAGAGAAAGAAAGATAAACCGAAAAGAACCTCTAAACCTCCCTTTAACAATTATTATGATCGAAATTGGTCACCAAGGAATCCTTGGTGGCCAACACTCATCCTCCTCTCAAATTCCACCTTTTTTCTTATCACCTCATTTAAGATTAATAAAAAAATTAATCCATCATTTATCCCTTATCTTGGCCGAATTTTAAAAGGAAATTTAACTTAATCTACACACCTCCACTCAGAGCCCCATTGCCGTCCAACACCTCTCCTCCTTATAGCAAAATAAAAACTTTTATTTGCTTCCCTTGTGACTCGAACCTAGGCCTTGCACCCATGCTTGTGGCATCACTTACTAAGGCCCTAAGTGGCGCCTCCAAGCCACTTAAACAAGCCCAATTTAGTGTCTTCTTTCCCCTACTAATTTTCTTAAGGCCTTTTAGGTTTAGCTTACTCTTTTAAATTAAAAAAAAAATTGAATAATTTCTAAGGCATTTACTACACTTTAAAGTTTCCAAAATTCATGCCACACAATTCAGAACACATAAACATGCTTTCACACATACTTAAGCAAAAATGCATAGGCCATAAATCCCGGATATTACAGTTCTACCCCCTTAAAATAATTTTGACCTCATAATTACCTTGCTAGAATAGGTGGGGGTACTGCTGTCACATTGCTTCTTCTGGCTCCCAAGAAGCTTCCTCCGATCCATGGTTATGCCACAACACCTTGACCAAAAGGACCGACTTCCTCCGAAGCACCTTTACATCTCGTTCCAGAATCTGAATTGGCTCTTCCTCATAAGACAGATCTGGTCTCAGCTCCACCTCTACAACCAGAACTACATGAGATGGATCCGATCGGTATCGGCGTAGCATGGAAACATGAAATACGTCGTGCATCTACTTCAATTTCGGAGGTAACTCCAACTGGTATGCCATCGGTCCAATTTGCTTCAATACCCGATAAGGTCCTATAAACCTTGGACTTAGCTTCTCTTTGTGACCAAATCTCATCACCTTCTTCCAAGGCGAAACTTTAAGAAACACTTAATCTCCCATAGCAAATTCGATCTCCTTCTGTTTGAGATCTGCATATGACTTTTGCCTATCAGACGCCTCCTTTAACCATGCCCGAATTATCTTAACCTTCTCCTCGGATTCTGCCACAATTTTCGGACCCAAAATCTGACGTTCCCCTAATTTCATCCAACACATAGGAGTGCGACACTTCCATCCATACAGCGCTTCATACGGTGCCATTTTAATACTGGCCTGGTAGCTATTGTTGTAAGCAAATTCTGCTAAAGGCAAATATTCTTCCCAACTTCCTCTAAAGTCTATCACACAGCCTCTTAGCATATCCTCCAACACTTGTATTACTCACTCAGATTGACCGTCTGACTGTGGATGAAAAGCCGTACTGAAGTCCAATCTGGTGCCTAAAGCCTGATGTAGAGCTTTCCAAAATCAAAACGTAAACCTTGGATCCCTATCCGAGATAATCGACACCGGCACTCTGTGTAACCTTACAATCTCCGCTACATACAATCTTGCTAGCTTTTGTAGAGAATAGTCAACCCGCACTGGAATAAAATGCGCAGACTTTGTCAGCCGATCCACTATCACCCATACTGAGTCTTTCTTAGTAGGCGTAAGGGGAAGCCCACTAACGAAGTCCATGGTAATTCTCTCCCACTTCCACTGTGGAACTTGTATTGGATGAAGCAATCCTGATGGAACTTGATGTTCAGCCTTAACTTGCTGACACATCAAACACTTGCCAACATATTTGGTAACTTTTCGCTTAAGACCAGGCCACCAAAACTGTTCCCTTAGATCTCTGTACAATTTACTACCTCCAGGATGCATAGCATAAGGGCTACTATGCGATTCCCAAAGAATTCTTTGCCTAAGCTCCTCGTCCTTCCGCGTACAGACCTTACCATTGAAGCACAATACTCCCTCGTCATTAACACCATAGCCCTCTAACTCTCCATTTTGCACTTGTCGCAACTTAACACTTAGATCTTCATCCATTACTTGACTTTCCTTCACCTTATTCAACCATGTCGGTTTGACTTGCAATTCTGCCAGCAGACTTTCATCATCATATAAGCTCAGATGTGCGAACATCGCCCTCAGATCTGTCACTACCATCCGACTTAGGGCATTTGCCACCACATTCGCCTTGGCCGGGTGATACTCTATAGAACTGTCATAGTCCTTCAATAATTCCACCCACCTTCACTGTCTCAGGTTCAACTCCTTTGAGTCAGTAGATACTTAAGGCTTTTATGGTCTGTGTAGATCACTGACTTCTCTCCATAAAGATAGTGCCTCCATACTTTAAGAGCAAAGACCACTGCCACCAATTCCAAGTCATGCGTCGGGTAGTTAACCTCGTGTGGCCTTAGCTGTCAAGACGCATAAGCGACTACTTTTCCATCTTGCATAAGGACACCTTCCAATCCTGCATGAGAAGCATCACAGTACACTACAAAATCCTTCCCTACCTCAGGCTGAATCAAAACTAGAGCTTCGATCAAGACCCTCTTAAGCTTCTCAAAGCTCTCCTGTTACTTATCGGTCCATACGAAAGGCACTTCCTTTCTCAACAACTTTGTCAGAGGCGTGGCTATTGAGGAGAACCTTTCCACAAACCTTCAGTAATAGCCTGCTAATCCTAAGAAACTTTGAACTTCCGCCACAGACTTAGGGGGTTTCCAATCCAAAACTACCTCAATTTTCTGAGGATCCACCCTTATTCCTTCAGCAGATACCATATGTCCTAAAAACGTAACCTCCTTAAGCCAAAATTCACACTTGCTGAATTTGGCGTAGAGCTTCTTCTCCCTCAACACTTGCAACACAACTCAGAGGTGCTCATTGTGTTCTTCCTCAGACTTCAAATACACCAAGATATCGTCTATGAACACAACAACAAACAGGTCTAGATAGGGTTAGAAAACCCGGTTTATCATGTCCATAAACGCGGTGGGGCATTTGTAAATCCAAACGACATTACCAAGAACTCATAATGCCCGTACCTTGTGCGGAAAGCCGTCTTATGGATATCAGCCTCCTTCACCTTAAGCTGATGATATCCAGACCTTAGATCTATCTTTGAGAATACTGCGGCCCCTTAAGCTGATCGAATAAGTCGTCTATCCTTGGCAACGGATACTTGTTCTTGATGGTCAGCTTATTCAACTGACGATAATCTATGCACATGCGCATAGTTCCATCCTTCTTCTTCACAAATAAGATTGGTGCTCCCTATGGAGACACACTGGGTCGAATAAACCCACGGTCTAGTAATTCTTGGATCTGAGCCTTAAGCTCAACCAACTCCTTTGGTGCCATTCTATACGGGGCAATTGACACGGGGAGTCGCATCCACAAAGAAGTCAATTAGAACTCCACTTCCCTATCCGGGGGTATTCTAGGTAACTCTTCTGAAAAAACATCCACAAACTCCTTTACGGTTCTAACTCCACTAACTCCCCCTTCTTTCATATCCAACGCACTAATGAAGGCCAAAAATGCCTTGCACCCTTTTCTTACCATCTTATCAGCCTTCAAAGCAAAAACTACGTTAGTCAAGTAGTTCCTTCTTTCTCATATCATAACTATCACCTCATCCTCTGGGGTCCTTAACTCCATTCGTTTAGCTGCACAATCCAATACAGCCCGATGCTCCACTAGCCAGTCCATACCAAGTATAAGATCAAATTCCCCAAAGGGTAATTCCATTAAGTCGGCAAGAAATACCGCTCCCTAAAGCTCCAAAGACAAACTCCAAAATATCTTGTTCACTACTACGGTTTGACCTAGTGGGCTTACTACAGTCATCTCCGTACTAGATAGTTCAGAGGCTATTCCTAGAGTTTCAACTACTCTACATGCAACATAAGAATGGGTCGAGCCCACATCAATCAAAGCAACATAAGGCTTGCCAAATATAAGGAATGTACCAGTTATGACGTTCGGTGCGTCTTCGTCCTCCCTTTGACGAACTGCATACACTAAACCTAACTGCCTGGCCTCTATGTTACCAATACCTCGGCCCGGTGTTCCCCATCCTTTACCAGCACCGTTTCCTCTACCATTCGAACCACGGCCCCGCTGAGGCTGCTGTCCACCTCTTCTAGCTTGATTAGGACCTTGACTTACTGGTCGTCCCCCTTCGGTTCTCACAGGGAAATCCTTAATCATGTGGTCCTTGGACCCATACTTGAAGCATCCTCTCGTCTTCTTCCAACACTCTCCTAAATGCTTTTTCTCACATTGGGCACAAGTACGATACTGCCCTCTAGTAGCAGCCTGCTGACCTCGTGGCCCATCAACTCTAGGCCTCTTTTGCTCATTCCTAGAAGACCCTGAAGATCCAAAGCCTCTCTTCTGCCTATTCCGATCGGTGTTCTACCTTACAGAATCCTTGATACCCTCGGCTACCTTAGCCTTCTCCACCAACACAACAAACTCCCGCTCTTGCTGTGGAGCTATCAACAGTCTCAAATCATCCCTCAGTCCGTCCCTCAAACTGGACACATCGTTCATGCTCAGAGCCACTATCCTCGAGCATATCGGCTTAACCTTAGAAATTCACCTCAGACTCGCACACGGACTTGTTCCTTGAACTAGCCCAAAATGCCTTCCTCACGCATCAATGTAATGAGTACCAACATACTTCTTCTGGTATGCCGCCTTAGCATAATCCCAAGTGAGTTCCTCAGCTGTAGCACCATCCCGAACCGTGAGCCACCATTGATATGACTCATGGAAGAGAAGCGACACCAAACCTTTTAGTTTTTCCTCGATAGTTAAATCGAGCTCATCCATAATCCTCTCAGTCGCTTCCAACCAATACTCAGCGGTACTGGGTGCCACACCAGATACACCACGGAACACCTCAGCTCCGTTGGCTCAGAGTCACTCAAGTACCGACTTCCGAGCTCCCATGCCTCCACCTGCTCCAACCACCCTTTCCAAGACCCGCAGCATCGCCTGTGACACTGCGTCATCCCCCGTCTGATCCTGATATTCCATATCAGTGGCTGGTGGTAGTGGTGGCATTTCATTTTTAGATCCTTGACCAGATCTAATGGGTTCCAACACAGTCATTCGGCCTCTACCACGGCCTCGCACGTTACGGCCACGTCCCCTTGAATTCATACTTCCAATTTGTGTTTATCTGATTAAAGAATTTTATAGATTAGTTTTGTTCCACTGATTTATCACGTACAGTCTTATGTTTAATAGTTTTTAAGGGGTAGTTCTTTCGAATTCATTCACATACAGTCTCAGATCATTCATTCAATCACATACATGAACTTGCGTTCATTACAGAGAAATGTTGTAGTTGTCATTGTTTGTTGTTTTCCACTACCCAAGGGTATTTTTGTAATTTTATCCTATAGGGGTATTTTGGTAATTTTTTTCCAAATTAAGGTATTTGAAAATGTTGTAAAATAGAGATTGTTGATATTTTACAAAATTAAAATACTTGCTGGAAAAATTTCAAGGGTGAAATGGTAATTTTATACACTAGGGGTATTTTTGTAATTTTAAAAGCCAGGGTCATTTCGGTAATTTTTTTAGCGAAATATGGTTCCTGGTGACTTTTCAAAACAAGGGTATTTTTAAAGGTTTCTAATTTGAGGGTACTTCGATAATTTTCCTTACCGAGGGTATTTTGGTCATTTATTCAGGTTAGGGTAATTTGGTCATTTTAGTAAATCGAGAATATTTTGGAAATTTTTTTTTCAAAATAGTTTTCCTACACATCAAAGGGGTCATTTGGTGATTTTAAGACTAGGGTTTTTATAAAAATATGGCTAGCCCTTTCGGGTTTTAGTTATTGGGTTTAGCATGTGGCTGAGTTCTCTTGGTTAGGGTGAACCATCACTACGCACCAGGTAGGATTCGAGTGGGTAGGAGTTGAGTCACTAGGACTGCTTAAATACCAAGCTCTCACTGAAACCAATCCTAGACATGCGCACAATGGTTGCCACACCCTAACTCGGTGACTTAGACACAGGTTTGTTTAGGTTGACTTTAAGTTTTATGTAACTTGATGTTGAAATAGAATAATCCAAGGGTTTGATTCCTAGTCTGCTAATCTACGTCCCAATATCTTCCCACATACAAATCACAGAAGAATTTGGAGTACCTACCTGGTGGACTTCGGGCCGGAGACTCAGGTGCCATGCTCAAAAACCCGCTTAATTTCTTATAAAACCCAATTCTAAAAGAAAGAAACATTTGGGCCAAAAAGCCCTCAAGGCCGAGTTTTGAAGTGGGCTCTGATACCAAAATGAAACACCCCAAACCCGGCCCATAAGGCCTGACCGGATCTGGCATGCTTCTAGAGAAAAACCATTCGAATCTTATTTGGGCTTCGCCAAAAACTTGTGTGTTTTTTAAAACAGTTGGTTTGGGTTGGGTTCAAAATTAAAACCAGTGTTGATTAGGTGTCAAAACAATTAATATTTATATTTAAGAAAAATTAACTTAAACTTCAAATCGATAAATGTTGTATCATACTAAGTAGTTTAAATGCATGCATAGACAATTTAATACTTATGGCCTTATTACATCAAATAAAACCCGAAATAATTCAAAACTTAAATAAATAAAAAAAACAAACTAATAAAAATAAACAGTCTCTGAGTTATGCATGGCCACAACTGAGCTCCTGCCGACCCGATCCATCTACTAAGTGTCACCTGAAAAATAATCCCACAAGGGTGAGTCAAACAAACTCAATGTGTACAACCAATACAAGTCTCAATTAAATTCAGGCATATCAAATCATACATAATAAACACATATAAACCATGATGCAAACCCGAACCCAAGCCTAGATAACCATTCGCTACACATCACCCATACCAACCATCACACCAGGGGGACTACTAAGTCAACCCTCCATCCGCTACACACCATCGAAGGCAGTCGCTACAGTCCACGTGCTCATCGCCCTTATAAAATTCGTGGCATAGCCACCAGATAATTATTTTGTGACATAAGTCACCACATTCAGATATTGGGGTATAAAACCACCAATTCACTTCCCCTTTACATATCACCCATATGCCCCATGTCAAACAAATCATGCAATATCATGCCTTATTTCACATTCTTATCACTATTGACATATGTGCCATCATAGATCATATCATACTCATAGTAGGAGTGGGTAAACGTACCTGAGTACTTTATACCATTGCAAGATACTCTTAGCCACATCTTAACATATTCTTAATAACATATTTATCAAAACATAACCGTAAATTAATTAAGGCTTAATGTGGGGTACACACCTGATTTACTTAGCAAGTTTACTGAAAATCCCAAAAACCCAATCTAGCGTCCTAGATTCTTAGTTCCTATATTCGGCCAACCCTACACATGTTAGCAAAGAGCCATTCGTCTATCTAGCCAAATCCCAAAGGAAAATCTTACCTGGATGTCGATTTCACTACTAATCAAATCTTGAAAACCTTGTGATAACTCTTCTTGCAATCGGCTAGATGCTGAACCACTGAACTAGTTAGTTTCAACTTTTTAAACGAAGTAAGAAATAGATCTAAAACACTAATATGACCTTGGCCGAATATACATAGTCACTCACCTTGCGATTTTAGATCTCGAAAGTAGTCTCTTGGCTAAGAAGATGTCGAAATCCTATAGGATATATGTTAGATCCAATTCTAACATTCAAATAAATGGCCTTCGGCCTAATATTATACCTTGCTTACCTTAGATCTCGAATCCCGAATGGTTTCCTTAGAAGTTGGCTACTATGGAAACCTCGAAATTCACCTTCCAACTTTCGGCAAACAAACTAAAATATTAATGGGATTAGTCCTTAGCTTTCGGCTAGAAGAAAAAGATTGAAGATCAAATCACGATGGATCTTACCCTTAATACTGTAGTCGATTGCTCCTTTTTGAACCCACAGAGATTCGGCTATGTGGACTTAGATAGGAATCGGCAAGTTTCAGTTTTTGATGAACACTAGGATGATTCCACTATCAAAGAGTATTTCGGCTTTAAGGATCACAAGAAAAGAAAGAAGAAGTGTGAGGCTTAAGAAGAATCGGCAATCATAGGACTTTGAGAGGGATATTCGGTTTTAACAATGGAAGAAAAGTTGAGAGAAGAGTGAAGAGAGGGGCTAAATTTTGGCAAGAGAGACTAAGGAAGAAAGAAAAAGATGGACACTCCTACAAAGGCAATTTCGGCACCACTACTAGAGAAAGAAAGATAAACCGAAAAGAACCTCTAAACCTCCCTTTAGCAATTCGGCTATGATTGAAATTGGTCACCAAGGAATCCCTTGGCCGGCCAACACTCATCCTCCTCTCAAATTCCACTTTTTCTCTTATCACCTCATTTAAGATTAATAAAAAAAATTAATCCTTCATTTATCCCTTATCTTGGCCGAATTTTAAAAGGAAATTTAACTTAATCTACACACCTCCACTCAGAGCCCCATTGCCATCCAACACCTCTCATCCTTGTAGCAAAATAAAAACTTTTATTTGCTTCCCTTATGACTCGAACCTAGGCCTTGCACCCATGCTTGTGGCGTCACTTACTAAGGCCCTAAGTGGCACCTCCAAGCCACTTAAACAAGCCCAATTTAGTGTCTTATTTCCCCTACTAATTTTCTTAAGGCCTTTCAGGTTTAGCTTCCTCTTTTAAATTAAAAAAATCGAATAATTTCTAAGGCATTTACTACACTTTAAAGTTTCCAAAATTCATGCCACACAATTCAGAACACATAAACATGCTTTCACACATACTTAAGCAAAAATGCATAGGCCATAAATCCTGGATATTACATACATATGATTTCGTGACTTGTCCTAGTGGTTTGGTACCACAGTGGGTTGGCCCCACATACATGATTATTAGGGATTGTCACTAGTGGTTTGGTACCACAAGTGGGTTGGCCCCACATATGATATTTTGTGACTCTGTCACCAGTGGCTCGGTGCCACTCAAGGAGTGTAGTGGATGGAGGGTTGATTGTAGAAATCCCCACGGTGTGATGGGCTAGTACGGGTGGTGTGTAGAGGATGGAAAATCTAGGTTGGGCTGGGTGCATTGCATTTATAAACGTGTATGCTATTTTAAGTTGGGCTAGGGCCCAATATTTGATTGTGGGCTTGGGGCCATTTTATGTGACTTAAAGGGGATTTACACATTGAGTCTTGGTGACTCACCCCTTTTGCTTAACCTTGCAGGTGATCAATAAGACATGGACTTGGGAGCCAAGGGGACTCGTGGAGGCCATAGCATGTTATTTCTGTAAAACTCAGTTTCTTCTTAAGACTGTTTTAATTTGGGGATTTTAGTTGTTGTAATAAATCCTCTTAAATTACTTTTTGGTTTTACATTTTGTATTTAGTTATGACATGACGTTATTACACATTTTAAAACATGAATATTAAAATGGAGCTTTCAAAACATAAGTAACATAAAACAACCATTTTTACAAATGCTAACAAAGATAACAAAATAATGATTAATTAAACTTGAAACTTTTTCTTAAGTTACAAACCTCTATTTCCAAAACTTCACCTAAAACGAGAAAAAAAAAACTTCAAACTTACGAGTTTTCATCAAGATTTCAAAGTCTTCTTACAACCTTTTCCCTGTGACATACCAGATCTGGTTGTAATGTTTAGACCGGGTTTGGGGTGTTACAGCGCTGCTAAAAGTCATGACTTTTAGCGGTGTTTTTTTATAAACGCCGCTAAAGTTTACGGCATTTGTTTTAGCGGCAGTTTTTTGCGGCGCTTTCAGAAGCGCTGCAAATACTATTAGTGGCGCATATAAACGCCGCTAAAAGCCTAAAAAAATGCTGCTAAAAGTCTATTTTGGTGTAGTGTTTCCTTATTTCCTTAGCCACATTACCAAAAATAAAGAATTCCACCTTGCCATATATACCTCTTGGCCGACACTTAAGGAGAGCATGCAAAAATAATAGTCAAAATTTGCACACAATGGGATTTGAACCTCCTCCCTCAAAGTCCATCATGTGGCACCATATCCTTTTTACCAATTGCTCATTTATGCTAACAATTTACTCATTTATTTCTATAAGCCTTGAAGCTACTTACCATCTCTCCTTAAAGTGCTAAAATACCAAATTTTTCCTAAGGCCCAATCAAACCCGAACCTTCCAAATTCACTTAACCAATAAGTCCAATTTGCAACAATGCCATTCTCATATTCTCAAAAATTTTGGGATGTGACAAGGCCACAAAACGTACGGGCGTGTGCCCATGGGCGTGTCCCTACCGCGAGGCCAAGAGGAGTTCTACTCGGAATAGGGTACTTAGAGGCAAAGAAACACATTTCAAAGCCTATTCAAACACTCTAGTAGGAATTCTACTTGAATTAGGATATGTAGGGCCAAGAAAAGCATCTTAAAGTCTATATAAACACCCTATGGGGTAACTTAAGAGGGGAATTCGACAGAAGCCTTCTGCTAGGGCTTTTGGAGGTTAGCTAGGCTAAGGAGCCGAGCCAGAAAGGTCAAATTTGTGGGAATCACTCGAAGATAGCCAGTTGATCCATCTCAAGAAGCCAGAATTCTACTCAAGACGGTGAATTTCTCCTTCAATTCCTTCAGGGAGTTTTAGGGATTTCTTATGTTTTGTTTTATCTTCTCTTCTGAGATGTTTTCTTTTATTATTATGAACTAAACCCTTCAAATACCTGAAGGGCATGAAACCTAAAATGGATCTTGTTATTATTTTCTGAACTATATGATAAATACTTGATTTGTTCTTAATTATGTGTGTGCTTAATTCTTGTGTTAATATTTCCAGGATATTGATTCAAGTTGAATGTGCTTAGGTGGTGGAGCAAAAGTCCCTGTCTAAGAGTAGATCTAGCATAATTAAGCGGAGTTAATCGCGCGCCTAAAGATAGGGTGACGAGATTTTACCAGATTAGGGTGAAACCTAATATGGGAGTCCATAGATCGAGTTAATGCGATTCTAGGGGTTTTAATTAGAAAGAGATTTCAATTAATCAACCTAGGGTTAGATGTTATTCGCATCGAGAGAGGGTTTAATATAAATTATGGAATCATACAGATCAAGTCAAGTGAATAAATTGTTTGGTTCAGAGTTAGATAACAAGTGAAGTCTAGGTAGATTTTTCCTAAGGGTATCGTTTCAATCAACTGAGTTTTCCCAAAAGTTATTTCCCCAATTCATTCTTTTTGTCTTTGCGTCTTTAGCTTAGTAGTTAGTTAATTTAAATTAGACAATCAATCACTTAATATTTAGGCTAAATAATATAAGTAAGGTTATTATTAGTACTTTTAGTTCCTTTGGGTTCGACAATCTGGTCTTGCCTAAGCTATACTACTGTTCGATAGGTGCACTTGCCTTAAGTCGTTATCAGAGTTAGTTTCCATGTAACACCCTAAACCCGGCCCAGAAGTTAGTCCCGAATCTGGCATGTCACAATGAAGAAAACATATAAAGGATTTGAAATTCGTACTAAAATAAGTTTTGTTAAAATCAAGAAAACCAAGTTTGATTTGAGACATTTGATAAAATACTACTCACCTCGATGATTGATTGATAAATCATTAGATTTGAACTAATAATCTTATAAAACGTGACTTTTGAAAATGACATTGAAAATTCAAGAAGATTTGCATTTTAAAAATATTTGGAAAAATTTTATTATGAATTCCATTTGTTAATCAATTTTGGAAAACCTTTATTTTAGCTTTTAGAAAAATTCTCGTTTAAAACAATTTAAGCAGAATAATAAGTAAACCAACCATAAAGCAAATAATAAAATAGTTCAGAGGCCTTATTACAACTTAAACCAAAATAATAAAATAACGGGAATAGAAATTTAAAATTTAATAACACTATTTCTGAAGTATGGGCCTCCACCGAGTCATCCATGGCACAAGTCCACCTCACGGAGCATTACCCACAGGGATAAGAAAGAAGGGGGGTGAGTTACTTAGAACTCACTGTGTAACCCACTCACCGTTGTTCACTGGGCCAAAATCCATTAAGCAAATATTTGGGCCTAAGCCCATTTACAAATGTAACAATATAACAAATATAAAATGCATGTGATATGCAATTCCCAACCAAGCCTAATTTCCATCCGCTACACACCACCCGTACCAACCAACACACCTGTGGGGATCAAGTCAACCCACCTCGCCAACACACCAATAGCAGGCATTAAGCCAATTATAATATTTGTGGTAGAGCCACCAAATTAGACTTTGGCAATAGGCCATTTAAAATATTTGTGGCAGAGCCACCGAACTAGATTGTGACAGAGTCACCGAACTAGAGGCATTAAGCCATTTAAAATATTTGTGGCAACAGGCCTTTCTTCTCTTCGTCAATTACCCCAACCCATACAGTCATGTATATATAGATAATGCATAACAATATATTCATAAGGTAAATTTCAACAAAAAGCCCATATTACAAGTTATCAATTTGGCCCATTAGTCAAAATGGAAATTTTGGCCCATTTAACGATCTAGCAAACTTTGGCCCATTTAACGATCTAGCAAATTTTGGCCCATTTAACGATATAGAAAATTTGGCCCATTAAACATATTTTGGCCCTGATAACAAAATAAATCAGATTGGCCCATAAAGTAATATGTCAATTCAGTTCATTAAGCAGTTTCGTATTTCAGCCCATTAGGGGTAATTCCGTAATTCGACCCTTAAGGGCGTTTTCGTAATTTGGCCCATAAGGGAATTTTGTAATTTTACTCGTCGAGGGTAATTCGGTAATCTCGCAACCCAGGGGTATTTCGATAATTTACCCTCTAAGGGTGTTATGTTAATTTCACAACCTAGGCTTAACTACTAATTTGGAGCATAAAATCGAAACTGTCCATCTGCATCATACTGACTAAATTGACCATAACTCGAGTTAGAAAACTCGAAATCTAAATCCGTAAATTTTTCTTGAAAGTAGACACATATATCTTTCTCCTATAAGTTTTTCCAGAATTTTTAGCTTAACCATTTAGTACAGTTTATTCCTTAAAGTTTTTCTTGTTTCACTGTCCAATGATTCTAACCTCTCTTACTTTAATCACAAATATCTTACTGTACGCTTTTCATCTACTGCTCCCACTTGTTTTCATCGAAAATAGGTTCAGTAAGGAATCCATACATATAAATTATGTCCCATAATTCACTTTTTACAATTTTATACGATTTTTCCAAGACAGAACAGAATACCCCAAATTCATTCAGAACCAGTCTCACTAAAATTAACATATCTCAGAATATAGTATTACCTTTCCTTCTCTGTTTCTTCTATATTAAACTAGACATAGTAAGATTTAATCTGATATCTTACTCAGTTTTTAATTCCTTTTATCCAATTTTTTGTGAGTTTTCAAATACCCATCACTGTTTCTGACCGAAACTATTTTATTCCAAAATACGATTACCACTACGAATATACGCACTCCCGAGTGATCACGGATGCCGATTATCGGTTTTATTTGGTATTTCTATCGAATCATAGAATATTTCATGTAAAATTTCAAAGAGATGTGAGACTTACTCACCATTTCAACCATATATTCGGAATGGTATGGGATTACACACCTTGATTACGAGTTGTGCTTTCTACCGATTTCAACACCACAACGGTGATCTCCCTCGATGCACCAAGAATTGATCTTTATCGATATTGGATCCAATTACCACCGTTTGACTTTGGCTAGAACAATACACATCTCCCACTTAAAGCACTACGAAAAGAGAGAGTGAATAAAACATGAAGAAGTGGAGGATAACACCATTTTCGGTTACGATCACGATTTACAACCGAATAGTGATAATTACTTATTCGACTAAAGAGGAAAGAATATGATCATAGAAAAGAATTCACTTACCGAATGTACATAAATGACCACTTGAATGGAAAAGAGAGTTTAATAGAAGGGTGGAAGATTCGGCTATCCAAAAAGGGAGATAGACAAGAGATGAAAATCTTGATCAAACAAAAGAGCAAGAAAGTGCACAAATGTGCTAGGGGAATTCGGGTAAAAGAAAAAAAAAAGAAGAAACATGTGGTCTTGTAATTTCGGCACAAAGCAAAGGAAAAGAAAAGAATTTGAGAGGAAAACAATGCACTATTGCTCTATTATGTTTCGGCAAGGTGGGTTGCAAAATTGAGAAAATGGCACAAAGTTGCCAAAAGGATTTCTTGCCAAGACAAAGCTAGGATTTTACCAAAAGCCAAAATAAAATTTCAGCCACCTAACTACTCCAAAACCATCCACATGCATCCCCCCTTAGGATTAGAGTTTGGCCTCCTAAGCTTTCCAAAACAACATCCAAGGAATTAGCCTCATGTCCCCCTTTCTTTCCTATTTCTCTTGATTCCTTTCCCCAACTTCAACCTTGCCTTATTCTTTTAGCCACCTTACCAAAATAATGAAGTCCACCATTGCCATATTTATTCCTTGACCGACACATAAGGAAGGGAAGCAAAAGTAAAAGTCAAACTGCATACAAAGTGATTTGAACTCCTTCCTTCAAGGTAATACATGTGGTGCCATAGACTCTTTACTAACTGCTCACTTATGCTAGCTATTTAATCAATTATTTCCATATGCTTTAAGGTTATGAAACACCCCAAACCCGGCCCACGAGCCTCGACCGGATCTGGTATGTTCCTTGAGAAAAACATTTCAAAAACTTGTTTGTTACTTTGGAAAATTTGGGTGGTGTTGAAGAAAGATTTGTTTGTGTTGAGTTCAAATTGAAAACGGTGTTATTCTTGAAGTCTGATATCTATTAAATTGAAAATCATTTGTGTTTAGGTGTCAAACATATAAAATTTATTTTCAAGAAAAGTTGTTAAACCTTGATTTAATAATAATCGTATCATAATAAAATCAAATAAAATGCATGCATAAAACAGTTAATAGTAATGGCCTTATTACAACAAAGCATATCCCGAAATAAATCCAAATCTTAAATATAAAAATTCAAAATTTAATAAATGCTAAGTTGAGCATGGCCACCACTAAGTTCCTGCCGACCCGGTCCATTTACTGAGTGTCACCTGCAAAATGTTAGCCCACGAGGGGTGAGTCAAACAGACTCAGTGTGTAACAACCAACACAAACTCCCAAACGGCTTAGGCATATCAGATCATACATAACAAATATAGGCAATGATGCAATCCCAACCCCACCTAAATATCCATCCTCTACACATCACCGTACACCGCCATCACACCGTGGGATTACTAAATCGACCCTCCATCCGCTACACACCATCGAAGGCGATTCTTGCAGTCAAGCGCACATCGCCTTATAATTGTGGCATAGCCACAGATAATGTGACAAAGTCACTAGATAGTAATACGTGACATTAGTCACCACATTGATTATGTGACATGAGTCACCGGATATTGTGGTAAAACCACCGGATCAACGCCTTTTCAATATCACCCATATGCCCCACGCGTCATACAAACCATGCGTAAATCATGCAATATGCCTTATTTCATATTCATAACAAATTCACATATGTGTCATATTCAATGTTCATAACACTATTAACAAAGCTTTAGAGGATAACGTGCACTGGATGCTTTGTACCATTGAATGGTACCTTAAGCCACATCTTTCATATTTTCATTAACACATGTTTTAAATTAATACCATAAATCTTATTAGGAATCAATGTAGGGCTACACACGGTTTACTAACGTGTTCTTGAATCCGAAAGTCTACCAAGCATTGTACTCCTCCCTAAAAATCAATGTCGAATCGGCTAGACACTAACACTTAATATGGCCTTGGCGAATATTAACACTCCCTTACCTTGTGGATCTAAATCCCAAAATCGTCACTTGGCTATGGAGATGTGAAATCCTATATAGTACATGTTAGATCCAATTCTAACATTTAAACACAATAAATGGCCTTGGCCTAAAACCTCACTTGCTTACCTTAGACCTTGAAATCCCGAATGATCTCCTTCTTGTGGTCGACAATAACCAAATCCTGAAACCTCCTTCATAGTTTTGGCCAAATATCAGTAAAAGAGATTAGAGTCCTAATTTCGGCTAACCCAAAAGAAAAGAAAGAAGAAAAACAACAGTTGATCCTTACCCCTTACTATAGAAATCGACTGCACCATTGCTTGAACCCACGAGATATATTGGCTATGTAGGCTAGATGTTGATCAATTGGTTTCGCTTTTGGAGTTTAATGAACAATCGGCTATGGTCGAGGAAGAACTTACTTTCACTTTTGGAAAATTGTGAAAGAAGAAGAGAAAGGTTGAGCAATTCAAGCAATGTTGATAAATGAAGATTCGCTAGCACAAGGGATATTTCGGCTTTTAGTGCCATGATCAAATCGGCTCTATGGAAGAGTGATCAACTTGAAGAAGAAAAAGATGAAGAAATCGGCTAGGCTTACTTGTGTTTTCGGCTTTGACAAACTAAAAGGAGAAGAGAAGATTTACTTTCGATTTTCAACAGAGAAAAAATTTCGACAGAGGCACAATTGAAAAGAAAAGAAAGAAAATGGCCATACTCCTCCCTTTTGTCGAAAATACCACACCTAGACCCTCCATTCTACCAACTCTCTTTCCCTATCTAATCCTTCTTTTCTCCTAAAACTTCTCTTTATCACTCATTCAAAATAATTGAAATATCAACATTTATCTTCCTACCTTAGCTGAATTTTAAAAAGAAATTGACCACATCTAAAGCTCATCCCCTTAGTGTCCCATTGCCGTCCACCTCTGTTTCTCCTTGCTGCAAAATAAAACTCCCCTTTTGCTTTCCTTGCTGCTCGAACCTAAGCCCTTCTCCACTGCTTGAGGCGCCACTTACCAAGGCCCTAAGTGGCGCCTCCTTGCCAATTTAACAAGCCCACTTTTATGTCCAATTTCCCCTACAAATTCTCTTAAGGCCTTATTTGCCTAGCTCCCCCTTTAAGACTTAAAATCTTATATTTTCTAAGGCACTTACCTACACTCTAAAGTTCTCAAAATCCACAAGACACATTCAAAATACACACAGGCATGCTTCCACATATATTTAAGCAAAAATGCACAACCCCTAAATCTCGGATATTACAGGTCACTTACTCCATCTCCTTAAAGTGCTAAAATACCAAATTTTTCCTAAGGCCCAATTAAACCCGAGACTTCATAGAAACCTCGTAACCTTCCAAATTCACTTAACTAACAAGTCCAATTTGCAATAATTCCATTCTCTTGTTCTCAGAATTTTAAACATTCTTATGTCCAAGGACCATTGGGCCCAATCCTACTAAGCCCAATTTTGGGATGTTACATTCCAGGTTCGATCATTCTCTTTATAAATTTTAAAACTCAACAAAACAACGATCATCGGGTCACCTTGAGATTAATCATTTTAATAAAACATTTTGATTTATTTTGGTCTACAAAATTTGAGAAAATAGGCTCGGGAGTTGGTTACACACGAGGAAGGATTAGCACCCTCGTAACACCCAAAAATTGGTACCTAATTGATTAATTAATGTCCTAATGTCAAAAATTTGAAAAGATTTAAAACACGATCCTTTTGATTTTTAAAACTTATGTCCTTTAACTTTAAATGGACATTTAATTATTTGTATTTTAAAAGAAAAATCGAAACTCAGTAAGTTAGAGCACGATCTTTTGAATTTTCCAAACACCGATTATCCTTTGCATTTTAGAAATCCTTGCCTCGAGATGACAAGACGTCACATCCAGTGAGTTAGGACACAACATCTTAAATTCCCGAGAATAGGTTTTTTATTTAAAAATTCATATGTTTTAATTTCAAAAGGGTACTCAATCATTTAGACTTAATGAGAAAAATCGAAACCTAGTAAATTAGGGCACGGTTTTCTCAATGCTCCCAAATATCCAATATTGCCTTATTTTTAAATTTAAAAAATTATGGATTTTGAAATATGAAGGTATATTTGGCCACATTAATAAATAAATATTAATGAAATTTTTTTAAAAATAACAAATCTAAAAAACAAAATGTACAAAGCTTTCAAATAATAATGAACAATGTTAAAACAAATAATGTGAAAGAAAAGGATTTTGAAATCGAAAATAAAAAGCAATTTAAAATAAATTCATGTATAAAAATTTTAAATTAGGTAATATATGTAAAAGTTTGAAATAAATCCAAAAAAAGATAAAAATAAATAATATATGAAATAGTAATATATAAATGAATTTTAAAATAAATATTATATAGGAAGTAAGTTTAAATTAGTAATATATAAAAAAAATATATATATATATATATATATATATATATATCAATCTAAATAAATAATATACAAAATGACTTAAATAAAATGATATGTGACAAATCCTAAAAATATAAATATAAGTTTAAAACAAACAATATATGAAAACTTAAAATAGATAATATAAAAGCAGTTTAAAATGATATAAAATAAAACCACTTTAAAATAATCGTTATATAAAACAATAAGAAAAATGAATGATATATAAAATAATTTAAAGTAATAATATAAAAATATAATCAAAATAAAACTATTTAAAATAAGTAATATAAAAATAATAAATAAAACAACTTGAAATAAATACCATATAAAAATGTGGAATAAATAAATAAAATACAAATTTGCAAAAGTGTGAAAATAAAATAAATCTCTATACTGAAATAATAAATAAATGAATAAAATAAAAAGAATAATTAATAATTAAACAATTAAATGGATAAATAAGGTTGAAAAAACGAAGATGAATGAAGAATAAAATAAGAACAAACCATATAAAATAAGAACGCAAGAGGGAGAGAAATTTTAGTGAATGCTCTCAAGAATTCTTATTGCTTCCCCAAAACTCAAATCTTTTTACAATGAAGGGAGAGGCCTCTATTTATAGTTGAGACTCCCCAAATCCAACGGTATAGATCAATTACATCAATGGTGTAACATCCTAAAAATATGAGTATCGATATGTTGCATGTTTTTGGTGCTTAACTTGTGAATGATTAAATTTGTGTGCTTATATAGTCTTGAGAAGGCTTGGGATTTATTCGGAATTAGAATAAATATTAGTAATGAGTACTTTATTGAAGTGGGACAAGTGACTCTGATGCTTAAGGGAATTTAATTGGTAAAAGTTTGCATGAGTTGAGCTATTGGGCAAGAGGTTATGCGCTACATGTATGGTCTTGGGGGGAGAGGTTCGAATCCCCTAGTTTGCATATTTGTGAACTTTTATTTTTTTGCTTTTTCCTAGCAAGTGTTAGCCAAGCTCTATTCTTGGTAAAGATGGACCAATTCTTTTATGGTAAGGTGGCTAAAGGTTATGGCAAACATAAATTTAGGGATTGAATTTGATTGATTTTGGGGATAGGATTTCTAAACTTTTGGAAGGTGGAGGAACATAAGGCACCTCTTAAGGGAGGATGTTTTGGAAAGTTAAGATGGCCAAGTTTGACCATGTATTTGGACGGTTTAGTGGACAAAGGGAGGAGGCCGAATTTTTGGTGTTAGGTTTGGTATGGTCAATAGCTTTTGGGTAATTCCTTTTGGTCATTTCTTTGTTTTCTCAAAACACCTTTTCTTTTCATATTTTTTTCTCTTTGACCGAATGTGCTGGATGCTTTGGGTAAACATCCTTGTTTTTCATCTTTTTATCTTCTCCTTTTGACCATTTGGTCCTATTTTGCCAACCTCTCAAGTGCATTATTTTGTGTTACTCTCCTTTGTGCCGAATACCAAAACACAAAGACCATTTCTTTTCTTCTTTCTTCCCCATTGCCGAATGCACCATTGTTCCAAACTCTTTTCTTTGCTCATCTCTTACCTTTGAAAATCGAATCATAAACCTCTCATCTTCATCCTCTTTCTTTCATCATTTATTTTCTTTTGAACCATTTTCTTCTATCCTTTGTTTTTTTTTTCTCATAGCCGAAACTTCCATACTTCATAGATAATCTTCTCAATACTTCTTCTTTTAAATTTTGGACTATAGTGAGATAGTGGTGGTCGAATTATCACATTTTCGAGGACTTCGTGAAGCCATTCGAGTTGGAACATATCTATCAAGGTAAAAGAAACCCTTCATGGATGTTATGATCACCCTTATTGTTTTCAATAATATTCAATCGGGATTGATAACTGGAAGTTTTGTTTATAGGGATTCTTTTGGGAATCATTCAAAATTATAAGGTAAGTTGAAATACGCTCTTTTAGATCAATAGTCTTAAATTTGATATATTGTTAGGACTGATAACCTTTGTCTATGAAGACAAACAAGATAGGGACGAAAAGGGTTGTTAATAGTGTTCGGAAGAGGGGCGGTTCCGCTATTCCCCCTAAATTCAAACGAAAGACTGTTACGGCAATCCAGGATTTTCCACCAGGTTGTGGACCCTCATCCGGCGAAAATCAATTATTTGAAGTCATTCGTACTCCTGAACCTTTGTTCATTCGTGGTTATTCAACGGGTAACGAATCATCAATCGGGGAGAAACCACAAATATAAATTGTTCAAAATTTCGAGAGTAAAAGTTTAGAACGCTTATTTTTTTAAGAATAGTTTTGCAAATAAGTATTAGTGTTCTAATCCATCGTGATGCGTGTTTAGATATCGACGAGCGGGAAAGTATAGTTCTCACCGTAATTAGGTGTGTAACTTCACACTTATCTCATGGGTTTTACTATACCGTAAGCGTTAGAATAAAAATCATAAATCAGGTAAAATTAGAAAATACGGTATATTAGCACTTTTTGTATGAATGCATGAAACTGGAATTTAGGTTGTGGAAAAATTACAGATTTTCCCTTAATGGGCTATTTTGTTAAAAAAAGTGATATTTTGGGCCATGTGATTATTTTGATAAATTGGCCAAGTGTGGAAATTGTGAAAAGGCCTCATGTGTTAAATGGGCGAATTATTTAAATGTCCCTATGGCTTAATTATGAAAATACCCTTTATGGGCCAAATTGAAATATGTTGCTTTATGGGCCAAAGGTGATATTAGTATATGAGCTAAATGTGATATGAGATGAAATGGGCCAAGTTTGCTAGATCGTTAAATGGGCCAAATTGTTATTTTGACTAATGGGCCAAATTGATAACTTGTAATATGGGCTTTTTGTTAAAATTACCTTATGAATATTTTGTTATGCATTATATATATACATGACTGCATGGGTTGGGATAATTGACGAAGAGAAGAAAGGCCTGTTGCCAAAAATCTAGATCGATGGTTCTACCACAAATATTATAAATTGCCTGTTGCCAAAATCAAGTTCGGTGACTCTGTCACAATGGCCTGTTGCCACAAATATTATAATTGGCTTAATGCCTGCTATTGGTGTGTTGGCGGGGTGGGTTGACTTGATCCCCACAAGTGTGTTGGTTGGTATGGGTGGTGTGTAGCGGATGGAAATTAGGCTTGGTTGGGAATTGCATATCATATGCATTATTTTTATATTGTACATTTGTAAATGGGCTCAAGCCCAGCTAATTGCTTAAATGGTTTTGGCCAGTGAACACAGTAAGTGGGTTACACATTGTGTAACACCCCAAACCCGGCCCATGAGTCTTGACCGGATCTAGTATGTCACGGAGTAAAATGATTTGAAACATTTTGAGTGTCTGGTGAAAACTTGTTAAGATATGGCTAAGGTATTTAAAACAGGGTTTGATAAAACTCAGTTGGGATTATGGTTGTGTTGATAAACCCTTTGAAGACGTTTGATCATGCAAATTTTAAAATTTTCAAGGTTATAGTTGACTTGGTGTATTTTGTTACCCGATGGTAACATCTTTGAAAACTCGTAAAAGTTACTTAATTTGGAAAATGTTGCTTTTAACCGATTTATTTAACATTTGTAAGTTCATTAGTAATATAGCATAAGTAAAACAAAAATAACTATGTAAACATCCAAATAAAAGATTAGCGGCCTTATTACAACCCAAATTAAAAACTTAGAAAAATAAATGAACTAAAACTGATTTAAATAAGGTTCCAAATGTAAGAAACAAGCATGGCATACGAGTCCTCTCGGCTCCATCTCATGAACTACTCATCTCGCAAAATAATATGGGAAGGGTGAGTCACCAAGACTCAGTGTGTAAATCCCCACCCGAAAGTGCATCTCATACACAATTTATTAATAGACATGCAACATGCAACCCAAACTAACCATCCATACTCCTTTACTACCCGTGTGGTCAAAACCCTTTGGTGGTCAAAACCCATCGTGACTAGAGTCACAAATCAAATGATGGGGCCAACCCATCGTGTGGTCAAAATCACCGATGACCATAGGTCACAAATATCATAATGTGGTCAAAACCTTTGGTGGTACCAAACCACGGGACTTAGTCACAATTTAACAACGGTGTGGTCAAAACCATTGGTGACCAGAAGTCACAATAAATCTGATGGGGCCAACCCATCTTGTGGTCAAAACCATTGGTGACAGTCCATAAAAATCATCCCCCTCCTCTCATCAATCCCTCCATCATCATGCTTACATATCAATTATCATATATCATGCATTTATGTATAGCATAGCATTTAACAGCATGTGATGGCATACAAAATCATATATCATAGATCACATAATAGGGGACTTACCCGGAAGCCAAGCTTATGCCCACAAGAAAAACTACCACAATGATTAAAAAGCAACGATATAGCCATGTTAACTAATAAAGTGTGTAGTGAGTTTTACACACCTGTTACTAATGAAATTCCTAGATCTCGAAGAACTGATCTATGATGCTAGATCCTTTGACCCTATATTCGGCTAACAACAAGGTTAGTGACATAGGCCTATTCAGCTAAACCAAATTAATACCAAAGGCTCTTTTGCGGCACTTACCTTAAACGAATTTGATTTCCAAACAAATCCCGAAATCGTCACTTGATTAAGACTCTACTGAAATTCCACAATAAAAAATCGGTTACCACATGAAGTACATAACATAGCCTTTGGCCAAATGTCATAACCTACATACCATGCTCACCTTAAATCCCAAAGACCTCTCAATTCTCTTTAACGCGGCTTCTAAAAGGGTTACCAATCCAAGACCACGAATAGGTTCGGTCATACACAAAATACTGAGGTTAAACCTCATGGTTTCGGCTGGCCAAAACAAGAATAAAAGCATTAAACTCAGAGAGAGTCCTTACCACACTATTGAAATCGGCAGCACCTTGGAAGACATCATGGATCTGGCTCAATTCTGCTGGCAACTCAAGCTAGTAAGCTACCGGTCCCACACGTTTTAACATTGTGTACGGTCCGATGAATCTAGGGCTTAGCTTGCCCTTCCGGCCAATCCTCAACACCTTCTTCCAAGGGGATACCTTCAAGAAAACCTTATCACCCACTGCATACTCAACATCTCTACATTTAAGATCAGTGTAGGATTTTTGCCTATCCGATGCCTCCTTAAGACGAGCCCAAATTACTCTAACCTTATCCTCCGTCTCGCTACTAACTCTGGACCCAACATCCGACGTTCTCCTAGTTTCATCCAACATGTAGGAGTACGGTATTTTTGACCATACAGCGCCTTATACGGTGCCATCTGAATGCTCGCTTGATAACTATTGTTATAAGCGAACTCTGCCAAAGGTAGGTACTCCTCCCAATTACCACGAAAATCTAAAACACAGCCCCTCAGCATGTCTTCCAACACTTGGATGACCCTCTCAGATTGTCCATCAGACTGTGGGTGAAAAGCCGTGTTGAAATTCAACTTCATGCCTAACTCCTGATGTAGAGCCTTCTAGAATCTCGATGTAAACCGGGATCCCGATCTGAGATAATAGACACTGGTACCCCATGCAATCGCACTATCTCAGCTATATACAGCCTGGCTAACCTTTGAAGCGCATAGTCAACCCTTACCGGTACGAAATGGGTCGACTTAGTCAATCGGTCCACTACTACCCAAACTGCATCTTTCTTACTAGGCGTAAGGGGAAGCCCACTTACAAAATCCATAGTAATCTCCTCCCACTTCCACCGTGGGATCCATCTCAGTATAAATGACCCGATGGCAATTGATGCTCGGCCTTAACTTATCGGCATGTCGACACTTGCCCACTAACTCGATTACTTCACGCTAAGACCCGCCACCAAAATCGCTCCTTAAATCTCGATACATCTTATCGCTTCACAGGTGCATAGCGTACGGACTGCTATGAGCTTCTTTAAGGATTCGCTGCCTCAAGTCATTATCCTTAGGCATGCATACTCTCCCCTGAAAGTACAACACTCCATCACTACCCCAGCTGAAACCTTCGGCCTCACCATTTTGTACTTGCAACTTCCGAGTACTCAAAGCTTCATCGATCATCTGCCTTTCCTTGACCTTATTAATCCAAGACGGCTTCACTTGCAATTCTGGCAAAAGGCTCCCATCCTCATAGAGACTTAGATGAGCAAACATTGCTCGCAAATCCGCTACCACTTTTCGGCTCAATGCATCAGCTACAACATTAGCCTTCCTCGGATGGTATTCGATTGAGCAGTCGTAGTCCTTCAACAACTCAATCCACCTCCGCTGCCTCAGATTTAAATCTTTCTGAGTCAGGAGGTACTTCAGACTTTTGTGATCTGTGTACACCACCGACTTCTCCCGTCTGAGATAGTGCCTCCAGTTTTCAAGGTAAAAACCATGCTAGACTAACTCCAAATCATGTGTCGGGTAGTTAGCTTCGTTGACGCATAAGTGACCACCTTCCCTTCTTGCATCAAGACACACCTAAACCAATATGCGATGTATCGCAATACACGATGAATTCCTTTCACGCCTCGGCGAATCAAAGCTGGTGCTTCGTCAAAATCCTCTTGACTTATCGAAACTCTCTTCTCGCTTCTCGGACCACACAAATGGAACCCTTTTCTCAATAGCTTAGTTAAGCGGTCTTTGTGATTAAGGAGAAATTTTCTATGAATCTCCTATAATATCCTGCAAACCCCAGAAAACTCTAAATTTCGTAACAGACTTGGGTGGTTTCCACTTTAATATTGCCTTAATCTTACGGGATCCACCCTAATTCCCTCGGCTGAAACAACATGCCCTAGAAAGGTTACCTCCTTAAGCCAGAATTCACACTTGCTGAATTTGGCGTACAACTGTTTCTCCCTTAGAACTTGCAGAACCACATGAAGATGTGCGTCATGCTCTTCCTTAGACTTCGAGTACACTAAAATGTTGTCTATGAAGACTACGATGAATCGATCTAGATAGGGTTGGAAAACCCGATTCATCACGTCCATAAATGCGGCGGTGCATTCGTCAAACTGAAAGGCATTACCAGAAACTCGTAGTGCCCATACCGAGTACGGAATGCCGTCTTATGGACATCAGCCTCCTTCACCTTGACCTGATGGTACCCTGACCTAAGGTCAATCTTAGAGAACACCGATGCTCCTTTGAGTTGATCGAACAGATCGTCAATCCTGGGCAAAGGATACCGGTTCTTTATTGTCAACTTGTTTAGCTGCCGATAGTCTATACACATCCTCATTGTCCCATCTTTCTTCTTGACAAAAAGCACTGGAGCTCCCTAAGGCGATACACTTGGTCGGATGAACCCTCCATCTAACAATTCCTGAGTCTTCACCTTTAACTCTACCAATTCTTTCGGCGCCATCCGATACGGAGCTATAAATACTGGCGCGGTTTTGGGTAACAGATCTATACCAAATTCAACCTCACGGTCCGGAGGTAGACCCAAAAGTTTCTCTGAAAACACATCAACATAGTCCCTTACGGTCTAGACATCTCTCACAGCAACATCCTTGGCTTCCAAAGCACATACATGCACCATATAAGCTTCACAACCCTTCCTAACCATCTTTTCCGCCTTCAACGCAAAAACCAGATTAGATAGGTAATCCCTCCTTTTACCTATCATCACCACCTCATCAACTTCCACGGTCTTTATTACCATGCGCTTAGCTGCGCAATCCAGGCTAGCCTGATACTTTACTAGCCAATCCATCCCGAGGATTAGGTCAAACTCCCGAAACGGTAGTTCCATCAAGTCAGCCAAGAACACGACCCCTTGGAGTTCTAGGGGTACGTTCCTATAGAGTTTACTTACTTCTACAGAGTAACCTAGGGGGCTTAATATAGTCATCTTCCTAGAAGTAAGCTCAGAGTCTAAATGCAGAGTTTCCACTACACTACTAGCAATGTATGAGTGGGTTGAGCCAATGTCAATCAAGGTACTATAGGGTACACCAAAGATCAAGAACATCTGGATTATGACGTCGGTGTGTGTCGCCTCCTCTTGACGCCTCGTGGCATAGACCAAACCAGGTTGCCTAGCCTCGGTACCACCGTACCTCCCTCGGTGCCCCCGACCTCCGCCAACACCATTACCTCCTCTTCCTGCACCACGACCTCTCAGAAGCTGTTGGTTATCCCTTCTATTCGGTGCACGATCCTGACCCTCTGATCTCAGTCTAGTTGTCTTTTTAGGACAATCTCTAACCCGATGTTCTATGGACCCACACTCGAAGCATCCGCTATTACCATTCCAACACTCTCCGTGTGAGACTTTTCACACCGAGCATACCGTAGCGGCCATTGAGAATTGGCAGTAGCAGGCCTAGTAGCTTGATCTGACCCACCAAACCTCGTCCTCTTTTACTGATTACTAGAAAACTTTGAAGGTCCAGAGCTCCTCTTATTCCAACTCCTATCCTGATTCCGTCTAGCCGACTGTCTTACCCCTTCAGCAACCTTAGACTTCTCCACTAGGACAGCGAACTCCGTTCCTGTTATGGAGCTATCATCATCCTCAGCTCATCTCTCAGCCCATCCTCGAATCTGACACAGCGTTCATGCTCGGTACCCATAATACCACGAGTATACCTACTCAACCGGAGAAATTCAGCCTCATACTTCGCTACTGTTTTATTACCCTAATCCAGGTTCAAGAAAGCCTTTCGCTACGCATCAATGTATCTGGTTTCGATGTATTTCTTTTGATAGGTGGCCTTAAAGAATTCCCATGTGAGATCCTTTGCCATCGCTCCATCCCTTACAATGAGCCACCACTGATATGATTCATCTCGAAGCAGAGAGATGATACCCTTCAATTTCTCCTCAGTTGTGAAATCCATGTCACCCATGATCCTCTCAGTAGATTCCAACCAATACTCGCCGCACTGGGTGCCACTCTAGAAACTCCTCTAAACACCTTCGCTCGGTTAGCTCGGAGTCGTTCAACCACGGATTTTTAGGCTCTCGCACTTTGTTCGCCTCAAAGAACTCGTTCCAACACTCGTAGCATCACCGGGATACTACGTCATTACCACGGTCGATCTTGAAACTCGGTTTCGCCATTGGCGATCCAGATCTCATTTCGGACCCATGACAGACCTGCGACTTCGAAAAGGTAGGATACCGCGACCATGGGGCAGACGTCCACGTCCTCTCGTACTCATTATTCTCGTTTGCGTTTATCTGTTTAAGAATTTTATGCATTAGTACCTTTGTTTCACTTGATTATCATGAAGAAATTTTATGATAGGAGTTTTAGGAGTGGTTCTTTCGTATTCATACACGCACACAGTCTTTCTATTCATTCACTCAAAGAGACGTTATAGTTTTCATTGTGATTGTTTTTCCACTACCTAGGGGTATTTTCGTAATTTTATCCTACAGGGGTATTTTTGTAATTTTTTTCAAAAATAAGGGTTCTCGGATGATTTTGTCAAAAAGTATTTTGGAACTCTTAAATTTCTGGGGTATTTTGAAAAATTTTAAAATTCAAGGGTATTTCGATAATTTTGGACCTCAGGGATATTTCGATAATTTTTCACAAATCAGGGTGAATTTGTAAAATTTAACAAATCAGGGATATTCCAAAAGTTGTAAAACTCTGATGGTTCTTTTTGAGAATTGCATTTTCCGAAACAGTGATGTTGCAAAATTTTGAAAATCAGGGTTACTCTGATAATTTTGTTGGTTAGGGACAATTTTGTAATTTTACCACTAAGGGTATTTTAGTAATTTTTTTCATAATCAGGGCATTTTCATAGAAAGGTTTCCAAAATTGGGTTCTAATTGATTCCACAAAAGAAGGATATTTTGAAAATTCTCATTTTGGAAATTTTGGTAATTTACATGCCAGGGGTATTTTGGTCATTCATTTTTTTCTTTTTAAAAACAAGGTTTTAATTATTTCAAAAACAAAATGGCTAGTCCCTTTCGGGTTTTAGTTATTAAGTTTAGCCTATGAGTACATCGTCTCAGCTAGGATGAACCGTCACTACGCACCGGGTAGATTCAAGTGAGTAGGAGGTGAGTCACTGGGGATCGCTAAATACCGAGGCTCCCACCAGAATCCAATCCTAGACATGCGTATAATGATTGCCACATCCCTTGCTCAGTGACAACTCACAGGGTTGTTTTGGGAATTATTAAATATTATGCATGGTTTGTTGGGGTTCGCTAACCCTAGGGTTCAACAATTCCTTATTCTAATAGTCTACGTTCCCAATTTACCCTTCTACCCCTATCATATATTCACAAAAATAGATAGAATTACTTACCTGGGCGGATAGGTGTGGAGACTCGGTGCCATGCTATTCGAACCATAAACAATTTCCCAAAACATTCTAATAAGGCCTACTAACAAAAATAAAACATTTTGGGCCTTGGGCCCCCCACAGCCGAGTTTTGAACCGGGCTCTGATACCAAAAATGTAACACCCCAAACCCGGCCCATGAGTCTTGACCAGATCTGGTATGTCCCAGAGTAAAATGATTTGAAACATTTTGAGTGTCTGGTGAAAACTTGTTAAGATATGGCTAAGGTATTTAAAACAGGGTTTGATAAAACTCTAGCTGGGATTATGGTTGTGTTGATAAACCCTTTGAAGACGTTTGATCATGCAAATTTTAAAATTTTCAAGGTTATAGTTGACTTGGTGTATTTTGTTACCCGATGGTAACATCTTCAAAAACTCGTAAAAGTTACTTAATTTTGAAAATGTTGCTTTTAACCGATTTATTTAACATTTGTAAGTTCATTAGTAATATAGCATAAGTAAAACAAAAATAACTATGTAAACATCCAAATAAAAGATTAGCGGTCTTATTACAACCTAAATTAAAAACTTAGAAAAATAAATGAACTAAAACTAATTTAAATAAGGTTCCAAATGTGAGAAACAAGCATGGCCTCCTCGAGTCCTCTCCGGCTCCATCTCCACGATCTACTCATCTGCAAAATAATATGGGAAGGGGTGAGTCACCAAGACTCAGTGTGTAAATCCCCCACCCGGAAAATGCATCTCATACACAATTTATTAATAGACATGCAACATGCAACCCAGCTAACCGTCCATACTCCTTTACTACCTCGTGTGGTCAAAACCATCGGTGGTCAAAACCACCGTGACTAGAGTCACAAATCAAATGATGGGGCCAACCCATCGTGTGGTCAAAACCATCGATGACCATAGTTCACAAATATCATAATGTGGTCAAAACCATTGGTGGTACCAAACCACCGGGACTTAGTCACAATTTAACAACAAGTGTGGTCAAAACCATTGGTGACCAGAAGTCACAATAAATCTGATGGGGCCAACCCATCTTGTGGTCAAAACCACGGTGACAGATCCATAAAATCATCCCCTCCTCTCATCAATCCCTCCATCATCATGCTTACATATCAATTATCATATATCATGCATTTATGTATAGCATAGCATTTAACAGCATGTGATGGCATACAAAATCATATATCATAGATCACGTAATAGGGGACTTACCTGGAAGCCAAGCTTATGCCTACAAGCAAAACTACCACAATGATTAAAAAGCAACGATATAGCCATGTTGACTAATAAAGTGTGTAGTGAGTTTTACACACCTGTTACTAATGAAATTCCTAGAACTCGAAGATCCGATCTACGATGCTAGATCCTTTAACCCTATATTCAGCCAACAACAAGGTTAGTGACATAGGCCTATTTTGCTAAACCAAATTAATACCAAAGGCTCTTTTGCGGTACTTACCTTAAATGGATTTGATTTCCAAACAAATCCCGAAATCATCACTTGATTAAGACTCTGCCAAAATTCCACAATAAAAAATCGGTTACCACATGAAGTACATAACATGGCCTTTGGCCGAATGTCATAACCTACATACCATGCTCACCTTAAATCCCGAAAGACCTCTAAATTCTCCTTAACGCTGGCTTCTAAAAAGGGTTACCAATCCAAGACCTTGAATAGGTTCGGTCATACACAAAAATACAAGGTTAAACCTCATGGTTTCGGCTGGCCAAAACAAGAATAAAAGAATTAAACTCAGAGAGAGTCCTTACCACACTATTGAAATCGGCAGCACCTTGGTTAGGGAGGATTCGGCTCAAAAGAGAAAGGGTATGGAGTCAACCTTAAAACAAAGAAAGGAGATGAAAGGAGGGACTTAGAGTGTTTCTGCTTTATGATATCAAGAAAGAAAAGAACAAAAATCAAAGAGAAATAGATGAGGGAGATAGGGAATTCGGCTAGGTACTTGAGAGAAAAGAAGATGACATTGAATGAATTTAGGAGGAAGACATTCGGCTATACCTATGCCTCAAAATTGATTGTGAATGGCCTTGATGAGTCCTTTATTCGGCCAACTCTCACCCTTTGTGATAAATTTTATCACTTCATCAAATAAAATAGATAAAAAAAATGTTTATCCCTATCCCTCCAAGGTCCCATTTGCCGTCCAACACCTCCCTCTCTATGGCGCCATTTTGGAAAAAATAAAGAAAACCCCTATGGTATTGCCGTGACTCGAACTTGAGTCCATTCGCCAAGACCCTTAAGTAGTGCCCCAAGCCACTCCGCCAAATGACTTTCATGTCCAAACTCCACCACAAAAATCTTTTAAAGCCTTCCAACTTGGCCCCCTTTCCTTTAACGCCAAAAAGCCCAAAAATAAAACCTATCCCCCTTGTAACTCCCAAGATTCGAACCCAAGACCTGCCCAATCGTCACCTCTAAGTCCTTAAGTGGCGCATGAAAGCCACTTTGCCAAGTTATTCTTTGTGTCATGCTTCTCCCGAAATTTCTCTTAACCCCTATCTCCTAGCTCCCTCCTTTTAAACACTTAAAAAGAAATTTCAGCCCCAATCCAACCTAGTTCGGGGTTATGACTAGACCCTAAAACATGTCTAGCAAACATAGTATTCATTTCTTTTCAAGCAATCACATGAAAATAATTAAATTTTAGACAACCCCCAATTCAGGATGTTACACATTGAGTTCTTAGTGACTCACCCTGTTTTTCTTACCCTTCTCAGGTAATAATAATTGATGGAAGCTTGGGCCGGGGATGACTTCGTGTGGAGACCATACTACGAATGATGAGTTATAAAAACTTTGAACTTCTTTTAAGTATTTTTATTTAAGTACTATTTCAATTGCGATGTAATAAGGCCTCTGGTATTATTTTTATGGATTCCTACCGTGGATGGATTTTAATATGTTTAGTTACTTAAATGAAACATTTAATTCTTATAAATATTTTCTTCAACTTACATTATAAAAGGGTTTTTCTTAAATATTATTCACTCGTAAAATTTTGTGAAAACTCTTTTATAAATTTATTTTAACTAATTATTTAAGTTTTAACTAATTATTTCTCTGAAAATCAAATTGTAAACTCTTATGTTTTAAAATCATGGTGTTTAAATAAATCTCGATTTTTGATTAAACTCTATCTTCAAAATTATTTTGAGGAATTGTTTTCATTAAAAGCATTGATGACTGGACGTAAGTTCGAATTGTGTGGCATGCCAAGTCTGGTCTTAAACGCATAGGCTGGGTTTGGAGTGTTACATTTTATGGTATCAGAGCCCAGTTTCAAAACTCGGCTGTGGTTTGGGTTCAACAACAAATTTTGTTTAAATTTCTAAACCTTACATTTTAAAGGTAGTATGGCACCACGAGCATCTGGCATCAAGTCAAGTAAGTATTTGCTTATTAAATGTTTATTCTTGTGATATGATCATACGAACACTCTAGAACTTCTAGTTTTAAATGTTGAAAATGGTAGAGATTGAGACTATAGGATGTGATTACGAAAATAACTTTATCTCTTATATCTCATAAAATATCGTTAATAAACACTAAAATAGTATTCTGATTCATAAAACTTGTAATCAGATTAAAATGAATTAGTCATTATGAGCACTAGAAGACGTGGTCGTGGATGCGGTAGACATGGCCATGGTAGAGGACGAGGTGCTACGTCTGAAGCACCGGGTCATATGTCAAAATGGATGCACCTGCATCACCTGGGAGTGAAACTGGATCACATGACCATTTGAGAGAGGACAATGCTTTGACTCAAGCAATGTTGCGAGTCTTAGAAAGGGTTGCTGGGACTAGAACTGGTCTAGCAATTCGTGGATCAATATCGAAACGACTCAAGTCAAGTGGTGCCGAGGTTTTAGAGGTGTCTCCGGTGTAGCTCTGAATGTTGCGAAATATTGAATTGAGGCTGTAGAACGAATTATGGATAATCTGGAGTGCACCGTCGAGCAGAAGTTGAGAGGAGCTGTGTCCTTGCTAAGGGACGAGGCATATCAATGGTGGCTTACTGTTCGAGAAGGCACCGAGGCTGCATTGGTTACTTGGGATTTCTTTAAAGCTACTTTCCAAGGGAAGTACATCGGGAGAAGTTATGTAGATGCCCGGAGGAAGGAATTCTTGAATTTCGTTCAAGAAAGTAAGACGGTGGCAGCTTACGAGGCAGAATTTTTTCGTTTGAGCCATTATGCTTGCAAAATAGTGCCGACTGATCATGAGCGATGTGTACGTTTTGAAGATGGGCTGGATGATGAGTTGCGGCTAGTGATAACCCCATAACAAGTACGAACTTTTACCTGGCTTGTAAAGAAAGCCAAGATAGCCGAAGAGGCTAGGAATTCAGAACACCAAAACTGGGAAAGAGTCAGAGGCAAGAGGGATTTTAAGTACTCAGGTTCTTCTAAAAGGCTTCAGAAGAGGCCACAGAATGACGAGCCAGCTCAAGCTAGAGCACTTGTAACTACGATCAGAGTCGAGAATGTGTCGACTGTGAAAGACGACACCCTGAAAAATGTTGGAGAAAAACTGGTGCCTGCTATAAATGTGGTTCCAAGGATCATCAGTATAAGAATTACCCTCGACGAACTGATACAACTCAAGAAGCTCGTAACCCTGATGCTCAGCCAGCTAGGGGTACTCAGCAGCCACCGAGAGGTCATGGACCAAGTCGTGGTGGAAATGGTGTTGGACATAGTCAAGGTGCACCGGGTCGTGGTAATGGCTTTAGAGGCAATACAGAGGCAAGATAGTCGGGATTGGTCTATGCGGTCAGGCGTCGTGAAGATGACGATGCACCTGATGTGATAACTGGTCGTTCTTCATCTCTGATGTACCTCTTACTGCTTTGATAGATATCGGGTTTACCCACTCGTATGTTGCTAGTGCCATATCTGGAAACCTGAATATTAGATCTGAGATTATTGATAGAGAGATGACGGTAATTAGCCCTTTAGGACAGTCGATAATAGTGAATAAATTGTTTAGAGAAGTGCCCTTAGATATTCAAAAGAGATATTTCTAACGGACTTGATGGAATTGCCTTTCGGTGAATTTGATCATATTTTGGGCATGGATTGGTTGGTGAAGCACCGGGCGCAATTGGATTGTGCCGAAAAGCGAGTGTCAATAAGGACTGTGGATGATGAGGAGGTAGTAATGATAGGTGAGCGAAGGAACTTTTTGGCAAATGTGGTATCTGCTTTGATGGCAGAAAAGTTGGTGTGGAAAGGGTATGGAGCATTCCTAATCTTCGTTAGTGTTTTGGATGCCAAGGAATTATCAGTGAAAGGTGTGAGAATGGTAAAAGAATTTCCAGATATCTTTCTCGAAGAACTTCGGGTCTACCTCCAGATCGAGAAGTAGAGTTTGGCATTGAGCTTCTGCCAGGAACGGCTCGGTGTCCATTACTCCTTATAGAATGGCGCCAAAGGAGTTAGTAGAGCTTAAAGCTCAAATTCAAGAACTACTAGATCGGGGATTTATTCGACCAAGTGTGTCTCCGTAGGGAGCACCGATTTTGTTCGTTAAGAAAAAGGATGGGTCGATGCGTATGTGCATTGATTATAGGTAGTTGAATAAGTTGACGATCAAGAATAGGTATCCATTGCCAAGAATTGACGACCTGTTTGATCAATTGAGAGGAGCTTCAGTTTTCTCCAAGATTGATTTGAGATCGAATTTTCATCAACTCAAGGTGAAAGAGACAGATATTCATAAGACGGCATTCCGAACTCGTTATGGACATTATGAGTTTTTGGTGATGCCGTTTGGTTTGACCAATGCACCATTGCATTTATGGACATGATGGTCGAGTCTTTCAACCCTATTTAGACCGGTTCAGTAGTGGTGTTCATAGATGACATCTTGGTATATTCGAGGAATGAAGATGAGCATAACTCACATTTGCGACCGTGTGTTGCAAAGTTTTATGGATAAGCAACTTTATGCCAAATTCAGTAAGTGTGAATTTTGGTTGAAGGAAGTGACTTCCTTGGGTCATGTAGTGTTAGCCAAAGGAATAAGAGTTGATCCTCGAAAGGTAGAGGTAGTGTTGGATTGGAAACCGCCGAAGTCAGTGGCTGAGATTCAGAGTTTTTGGGTTTGGCTGGTTATTATAGATGCTTTGTTGAAGGGTTTTCGTTGATTGCTGCACCCCTAACTATGTTGTTTCGAAAGGGAGTACCATATGTGTGGACCAATAAACAACAAGAAAGTTTTGAGAAACTGAAGAAGATCCTGACGGAAGCACCAGTACTGATTCAACTTGAGGCTGGAAAAGAGTTTACCGTTTACTGTGATGTGTCACATACAGGTTTAGGATGTGTACTGATGCAAAGTGGAAAAGTGGTAGCTTATGCTTCTCGATAGTTGAGGCCGCACGAAGTCAATTATCCTACTCATGATTTGGAGTTGGTTGCAGTGGTGTTTGCCTTAAAGATTTGGAGGCACTATCTCTATGGTGAGAAGTCAATCATTTATACGGACCATAAGAGTCTTAAGTACCTCATTACCCAAAAGGAGTTGAATTTGAGACAAGGAGATGGGTGGCGCTGTTGAAGGATTATGATTTCTCAATCGAGTACCATCTTGGAAAGGCTAACGTGGTGGCAGGCGCGTTGAGTCGTAAGGTAGTATTAAAGTTAAGAGCAATGTTTGCTCATCTCAGTTTGTATGAGGATGGCAGTCTGCTAGCGGAACTTCAGGTAAAGCCTCTGTGGTTGGAGCAAATCAAGGAAAATCAGTTATCAGATGAAAAGTTGGGTCCTTTAATGCAACAAGTTGAAAGTGGTATAATAGGGGACTTTGGATTGAACAAGGATGGCGTGCTATTTTCGTGGAAGAGTTTGTATGCCCATGGATTCGGATTTGAGACAAATGATTCTACGAGAGGTGCATAGTAGCCCTTATACTATGCACCCCGGAGGAAATAAGATGTATTGGGATCTCCGTGAGCAGTATTGGTGGCCAAGGTTAAAACGAGAGGTTACTGATTTTATGGGAAAGTGTTTGACTTGTTAACAAGTGAAGGCGAAACATCAATTACCATCGGGTTTATTGCAACCGGCAAAGATTCCTCTATAGAAATGGGAGCAGATAACGATGGATTTTGTTAGTGGGTTACCCTTAACACCTACTAAGAAAGATTCTATTTGGGTGGTAGTAGATCGATTAATGAAGACTGCTCATTTACTACCAGTTCGTACGGATTACTCATTACAGAAGTTGGCTAAACTGTATGTATCTAAAATCATGAGGTTGCATGGGGTACCAATGTCTATCATATAGAACAGGGATCCTTGGTTTACACCATGGTTTTGGAAAGCTTTACATGAGGCTTTGGGAACAAAGTTAAGCTTCAGTACGGCTTTTCATCCTCTGTCAGATGGTCAATCAGAAAGAGTAATTCAGATTTTGGAAGACATGTTACGAGGTTATGTGATCGACTTCAGAGGTAGTTGGAAGGATTTTCTACTGTTGGCAGAGTTCACGTATAATAACAGTTACCAATCTAGTATCTAAATGGTGCCATATGAAGCATTATACGATAGTAGGTGTCGTACCCCTACTTGTTGGACTGAATTGGGGGAACGACAGTTGTTAGGTCCTGAATTGATATCTAAGACTGAAGAAAAGGTAAAAGGTGATTCGAGCGCGACTAAAGGAAGCTTCGGATAGACAATAGTCATATGCGGATCTGAAACATAAAGATATTGAGTTTGCAGTGGGAGATCAGGTCTTTCTGAAAGTCTCACATTGGAAGAAGATTTTCAGATTTGGAAGGAAGGGCAAGTTGAGCCCTAGGTTCATTGGACCCTACCGTGTGTTGAAGCGTATAGGACCAGTGGCCAATCAGGTTGATTTACCTCCGGAGTTGAGTCAGATTCATAGTGTTTTCGATGCTTCTATGCTAAAGCATTATAGATCGGATCTGTCTCACATAATACCGGTAGAAGAAGTGGAGTTGAGGTCAGACTTGTCTTTCGAGGAAGAACCAGTGAAAATCTTAGATCGCGATGTTAAGGTGCTAAGAAAGAAGACTATACCATTGGTTAAGGTTCTTTGGCAAAATCACGAAGCGGAGGAAGCTACGTGGGAGCCTGAGGACGCAATTCGACAATAATATCATCACCTCTTTTAACCAGGTAAATTTCAAGGACGAAATTTTCTTTAAGGGGATAGAGTTGTAACATCCTAAAAATATGAGTATCGATATGTTACATGTTTTTGGTGCTTAACTTGTGAATGATTAAATTTGTGTGCTTATATAGTCTTGAGAAGGCTTGGGATTTATTCGAAATTAGAATAAATATTAGTAATGAGTACTTTATTGAAGTGGGACAAGTGACTCTGATGCTTAAGGGAATTTAATTGGTAAAAGTTTGCATGAGTTGAGCTATTGGGCAAGAGGTTATGCGCTACATATCTGGTCTTGGGGGAGAGGTTCAAATCCCCTAGTTTGCTTATTTGTAAACTTTTATTTTTTGCTTTTTCCTAGCAAGTGTCGGCAAGCTCTATTCTTGGTAAAGATGGACCAATTCTTTTATGGTAAAGTGGCTAAAGGTTATGGCAAACATAAATTTAGGGATTGAATTTGATTGATTTTGGGGATAGGATTTCTAAACTTTTGGAAGGTGGAGGAACATAAGGCACCTCTTAAGGGAGGATGTTTTGGAAAGTTAAGATGGCCGAGTTTGACCATGTATTTGGACGGTTTAAGGGACAAAGGGAGGAGGCCGAATTTTTGGTGTTAGGATTGGTATGGTTAGTAGCTTTTGGGTAATTCCTTTTGGTCATTTCTTTGTTTTCTCAAAACACCTTTTTTGTTCATACTTTTTCTCTTTAACCGAATGTGCTGGATGCTTTGGGTAAACATCCTTGTTTTTTTATCATTTTGTCTTCTCCTTTTGACCATTTGGTCATATTTTGCCAACCTCTCAAGTACATCATTTTGTGTTACTCTCCTTTGTGCCGAAATACCAAAACACAAAGACCATTTCTTTTCTTCTTTCTTCCCCATTGTCGAATGCACCATTGTTCCAAACTCTTTTCTTTGCTCATCTCTTACCTTTGAAAATCGAATCATAAACCTCTCATCTTCATTATCTTTCTTTCATCATTTATTTTCTTTTCAACCATTCTCTTCTCTCCTTTGTTTTTTTTCATAGCTGAAACTTCCATACTTCATAGATAATCTTCTCAATCTTTCTTCTTTTAAATTTTGGACTATAGTGAGATAGTGGTGGTCGAATTATCACATTTTCGAGGACTTCGTGAAGCCATTCGAGTTGGAACATATCTATCAAGGTAAAAGAAACCCTTCATGGATGTTATAATCACCCTTATTGTTTTCAATGATATTCTATCGGGATTGATAACCGAAAGTTTTGTTTATAGGGATTCTTTTGGGAATTATTCAAAATTATAAGGTAAGTCGAAATACGCTTTTTTAGATCAATAGTCTTAAATTTGATATATTGTTAGGACTAATAACCTTTGTGTATGAAGGCAAACAAGATAGGGACCAAAAGGGTTGTTAATAGTGTTCAGAAGAGGCGGTTTCACTATTCCCCCTAAATTCAAACGAAGGACCGTCACAGTAATCGGGATCTTCCACCGGGTTGTGGACCCTCTTCCGGCGAAAATCAATTATTTGTAGTCATTCGTACTCCTGAACCTTTGTTCGTTCGTGGTTATTCAACGGGTAACGAATCATCAATCGGGGAGAAACCACAAATAGAAGTTGTTCAAATTTTTGAGGGTAAAAGTTTAGAATGCTTATTTTTTTAAGAATAGTTTTGCAAATGAGTATTAGTGTTCTAATATATCGTGATGGGTGTTTAGATATCGACGAGCAGGAAAGTATAGTTCTCACCGTAATCAGGTGTGTAACTTCACACTTATCTCATGGGTTTTACTATACCGTAAGCGTTAGAATAAAAATCATAAATCCGGTAAAATTTAAAAATACGGTATATTAGCACTTTTTGTGTGAATGCATGAAATCGGAATTTAGGTTGTGGAAAAATTACGAAATGTCCCTATGGACCGAATTACGAAAATACCCTTTATGGGCCAAATTGAAATATGTTGCTTTATAGGCCAAAAGTGATATTAGTATATGAGCTAAATGTGATATGAGATGAAATGGGCCAAGTTTGCTAGATCGTTAAATGGGCCAAATTGCTATTTTGACTAATGGGCCAAATTGATAACTTGTAATATGGGCTTTTTGTTAAAATTACCTTATGAATATTCTGTTATGCATTATATATATACATGACTACATGGGTTGGGATAATTGACGAAGAGAAGAAAGGTCTATCCAAAAATCTAGATCGGTGGTTCTACCACAAATATTATAAATGGCCTATTGCCAAAATCAAGTTTGGTGACTCTGTCACAATGGCCTGTTGCCACAAATGTTATAATTGGCTTAATGCCTGCTATTGGTGTGTTGGCGGGGTAGGTTGACTTGATCCCCACAGGTGTGTTGGTTGGTACGAGTGGTGTGTAGCGAATGGAAATTAAGCTTGGTTGGGAATTGCATATCATATGCATTATTTTTATATTATACATTTGTAAATGGGCTCAAGCCTAGCAATTGCTTAAATGGTTTTGGCCTAGGGAACACAGTAAGTGCATTCCACATTGAGTTCTAAGTAACTCACCCCATTTTTCTTACCCTTCTCATGTAATAATAATTGATAGAGGCTTGGGCCGGGGATGACTTCGTGTGGAGACCATACTATGAATGATGAGTTATAAAAACTTTGAGCTTCTTTTAAGTATTTTTATTTAAGTACTATTTCAATTGCAATGTAATAAGGCATCTGGTATTATTTTTATAGATTCCTTGTAACACCCCAAACTCGGCTTAAACACCACGGCTAGATTTAGAATGCTTGTAATATTTGAGATTCGAGGGTTGAGCACATTTTAATTTGTATCTGTGTGTTATTGTGCTCTGCATGTTGATTGGAAGTGTTTGGGGGTTTTGGGAAATCTTGGGCTTTGGTAGAGGTCATAGGAAAATTTTTGTTTTAACCTGAGTTAGGGGGAGCTAGGGGAGCTAAGCCTTAAGGACATTAGTGTGGGATTTATGACACAAGAAGTGAGGTGGTGGAGTGGCATGGGACGCTACCTAAGGTGCAGGGGAGGTTGCGTCAACAAGGGGTTTCAGGGGAGGAGCTTCGAGTCACGCAGACAACAAGGGAGTGTTGTTTATTTTTCTTTTTGCGTCAAGAGAGGGGGAAGGTGTTGGACGACATTTGGACTTTGAAGGGATGAGGGTGGACTTGATCTAAGTGTTTGGATTGAAGGAAGAGAGCTTTTTAAGGAGTGATAGGTGTTGACTCATTCAAATTATTTTGAATGAGTGGTGTAGAGAGGAATTAGGAGGAAAATAAGGGATTTGGGTGAGGTAGAGAAGTTGGCCAAATATGGGGCTTTGGAGGATGACATTTTCGGTTTTGGTGATAGTAGGATAGGTGTGCCGAAATTGGTTTCTTTTTATCTTTCTCATTTGTGTCGAAAACCTCTAGAAATTCAACTTGTGTTCTTTTTCTTCTCTCTTCAATTGACCAAAGATTGGGAATACCTTTTCTTTTCTTCCCTTTCGCTATTCACTTTCAAAAGCCGAACAATATCATCTTCTCCTTTCTTTTCTTCATATCGGCATCCTTTAAACATTCTTTACCTTGGCAAAATCTTCATTTCATTTATTATTTCTCTTTTAGAAAGCCGAATAATCTCTCCTGGTTGGGAAGCCTTGGCCAAATCTATTAGAACTTGTGGAAGAGGGAGGTGTCGACATTCATCTTCCATCAATCTTCTAATCGGTTTTGAGTATTGTGGTAAGAGGATTCTTTCTTATTTGAGTCTCAGTTATTTTTTTTTGCCATTAAGGTATCAAATCGAGAAGTCTAACTCCATCTTCTTGTTATGGCCGAATCTATGAAGGGAGATATCGGGATTTCTGTTGGCTAACGTTAAAGGGGTAGAGATCTCTTGGGGGTTCGATCCATTAGGGTAAGGAAGTAGTAGTATTCGGCCAAGGGCCACATATTTTTTTATGTCTTTAGGTTGAGGCCTTAACTAATATGGTTCCATTCAGGGATTTCGACAGACTATTAGGTTCAAATGTGTGATTCCGAGATTTGATTAGTTGAGGTAAGATGATGGTAGTGGTAGGTCAAGGCCGTTACTTTTGCTCATTTATGTAAGAGCTGAATCTAACGTAGTTGTGTAGGAGGGAGTTCAACAAATCACAAGGTGCAAATTGTGTAGGCTTTGGGTTTCGGGATCTAGTCGACTGTGCCAAAAAGGTGTGTAGTTATCGCATTGTTCTTCTGTTGTGTGTATTTGTTGTTATACATATATATATATATGTGTATATCATGTGTATGGTAGCCGAAAATAATGACTAAGATGGTGGCTACCCATGGTGGGTAATCGATTAACCAGGTCAGTGTTTCATGATATTAATATACGTGTGGTATATGTGTGAATTTGTGGTAAGCTTGTGATGTATACTCATTTAATGTTGTCATAAAATATATATATGCATGGGGATTGGGATATGATTAATGAAGGACATGGTGTACATATTTATGTACGTGGATGATGTTAGCCTTGAGCTACGTCGTCGCTTGATGTTGGCTATGTGCTTCATCAAGGTGGGGTGTTGGCTATGTGCCACATCATAGACGGATGATAGCTGTGTGCATCACCGTGGATTGATGATGACTTTGAGTCACTTTGTGGATACAAATATGTGGGGTCACTTAGGTGATCGGTGGAATGCCACGACCTTGGGCAGCAGGTCTGCCAAGGAGGTGAGTAGCGGTTGGAGGGTGATTTAGTAATCCCCTGGTGCGTGCGGCAGGTACGGGGGTGTGTAGCGGATGGACACTAGGTTGGGTTGGGATTCATTTTGCATGATTGTATGTGAGGACTGTGTGGATATGGGCCAAGCCCATTTGTGGAGACATGTGAAATAATTATACATTGAGTCAGTTTGACTCACCCTATTTTTCACAAACATTGCAGGTGATACATGAATCTTGGACCGAGCTAGAACGGATACGAGGTGGCCATGCAGAAGATGTTTTTTTTCATGCACTTTATATTTTCAGTACTTTTGAGTAAATATTTATTGTAATAAGGCCACTTAAAATGTTTGGGGATTTTTATTATGTTTAGGTGGGACTGATGTTCGAGTTAATATTTGGGAAAGTATTTATTTTAAAAGCAACTTACATCTTAAAACTTATATTAACGTTTTAAATCCAAAAATTGTAACAACATAATTTTACTTAGAATTTCAAAGGTACAATGTTTTATAAATGATGGAAAATTATTATATTTTCACCCTTATGTCAAATTCTTTTCAAACTTTTTCCTCAGTACCATTGTAATATCCGAGATTCAGGGGTTGAGCATATTTTAATTTGTATCTGTGTGTTATTGCGCTCTGCATATTGATTGGAAGTGTTTGGGGGTTTCGGGAAACCTTGGGCTTTGGTAGATGTCATTGAAAAATTTTGTTTTAACCTGAGTTAGGGGGAGCTAGGGGAGCTAAGCCTTAAGGACATTAGTGTGGGATTTATGACACAAGAAGTGAGGTGGTGGAGTGGCATGGGATGTTACCTAAGGTGCAGGGGAGGTTGCGTCACCAAGGGGTTTCAGGGGAGGAGGTTCGAGTCACACAGACAACAAGAGAGTGTTGTTTATTTTGCTTTTTGCGTCAAGAGAAGGGGAAGGTGTTGGACGGCATTTGGACTTTGAAGGGATAAGGTGGACTTGGTCTAAGTGTTTGGATTGAAGGAAGAGAGCTTTTTGAGGAGTGATAGGTGTTGACTCATTCAAATTATTTTGAATGAGTGGTGTGGAGAGGAATTAGGAGGAAAATAAGGGATTTGGGTGAGATAAAGGAGTTGGCCGAATATGGGGCTTTGGAGGATGACATTTTTGATTTTGGTGATAGTAGGATAGGTGTGCCGAAATTGGTTCTCTTCTCATCTTTCTCATTTGTGCTGAAAACCTCTAGGAATTCAACTTGTGTTCTTTTTCTTCTCTCTTCAATTGACTAAAGCCGAAATTGGGAATACCTTTTCTTTTCTTCCCTTTCGCTATTCTCTTTCAAAAGCCGAACAATATCATCTTCTCCTTTCTTTTCTTCATATCGACATCCTTTGAACTTTCTTTATCTTGGAAAAATCTTCATTTCATTTATTATTTCTCTTTTAGAAAGCCGAATAATCTCTCTTAGTTGGGAAGCCCTAGCCGAATCTATTAGAACTTGTGGAAGAGGGAGGTATCGACATTCATCTTCCATCAATATTCTAATCGGTTTCGAGTATTGTAGTAAGAGGATTCTTTCTTATTTGAGTCTCAGTTATTTTTTTTCCATTAAGGTATCAAATCGAGAAGTCTAACTCCATCTGCTTGTTATGGCTGAATCTATGAAGGGAGATATCGGGATTTCTGTTGGCTAACGTTAAAGGAGTAGAGATCTCTTGGGGGTTCGATCCACCAAGGTAAAGAAGTAGTAGCATTCGGCCAAGGGCCACATATTTTTTTTATGTCTTTAGGTTGAGGCCGAAACTAATATGGCTCCATTCAGGGATTTTGGTAGACTATTAGGTTCAAACGTGTGATTCTGGGATTTGATTAGTTGAGGTAAGATGATGGTAGTGGTAGGCCGAAGGCCGTTACTTTTGCTCATTTATGTAAGAGCCGAATCTAACATAGTTGTGTAGGAGGGAGTTCAACAAATCGCAAGGTGCAAATTGTGTAGGCTTTGGGTTTCGGGATCTAGTCGATTGTGCCAAAAAGGTGTGTAGTTATCGCACTGTTCTCCTGTTGTGTGTATTTGTTGTTATACATATATATATGTGTATATCATGTGCATGGTAGCCGAAAATAATGACTAAGATGGTGGCTACCCATGGTGGGTAATCGGTTAACCAGGTCAGTGTTTCATGATATTAATCTACCTGTGGTATGTGTGTGAAATTGTGGTAAGCTTGTGATGTATACTCATTTTAAGGTTGTCATAAAATATATATATATATATATATGCATGGGGATTGGGATATGATTAATGAAGGACAGGGTGTACATATTTATGTACGTGGATGATGTTAGCCTTGAGCTACGTCGTCGCTTGATGTTGGCTATGTGCTTCATCAAGGTGGGGTGTTGGCTATGTGCCACATCGTGGACGGATGATAGCTGTGTGCATCACCATGGATTGAGGATGAATTAGAGTCACCTTGTGGATACAAATATGTGGGGTCACTTAGGTGATCGGTGGCTATGCCACGACCTTGGGTAGCAGGTCTGCCAAGGAGGTGAGTAGCGGTTGGAGGGTGATTTAGTAATCCCCTGGTGCGTGTGGCAGGTACGTGGGTGTGTAGCGGATGGACACTAGGTTGGGTTGGGATTCATTTTGCATGATTGTATGTGTGGACTGTGTGGATGTGGGCCAAGCCCATTTGTGGAGACATGTGAAATAATTATACACTGAGTCGGTTTGACTTACCCTATTTTTCACAAACATTGCAGGTGATACATGAATCTTGGACCGGTCGAGCGGATACGAGGTGGCCATGCAGAAGATGTGTTTTTTTCATGCACTTTATATTTTCAGTACTTTTTGAGTAAATATTTATTGTAATAAGGCCACTTAAAATGTTTGGGGATTTTTATTATGTTTAGGTGGGATTGATTATCGAGTTAATATTTGGGAAAGTTTTTATTTTAAAAGCAACTTACATCTTAAAACTTATATTAACGTTTTAAATCCGGAAAATTGTAACAACATAATTTTACTTAGAATTTCAAAGGTACAATGTTTTATAAATGACGGAAAATTATTTTGTTTTCACCATTATGTCAAATTCTTTTCAAACTTTTTCCTCAGTAGCATTCTAAATCTGGCCGTGGTGTTTAAGTTGGGTTTGGGATGTTACAATTTGGTTTCAGAGCCCAGTTTCTACACTCGGCCTATGGATGTTTGAAGCCCTTAAACGTTTTCATTTTGTGTTTTAGTGGGTCAAAGGAAAATTTTCAGGAAAAAGGGTTTTGTGAAGCATGACACTCGAATCGTCCGGCCCGAAGTCCACCAAGTAAGTACCCCTAACTACTGAAGTGATTGGTATGTGAAACTTTATGGACATTATGGGATCGTAGATTAGTAGATTGGGAGCTATTGAACCCTAGGATTAGCTTACTCCAACACAAAAATATGTAAGACTTATGTATAATCAAACAAACCTGTGAGTAAGTCACTGAGTTAAGGTGTGGCAACAGTTTTGCGCATGTCTAGGATTGGATTCGGTGAGAGCTTGGTATTTAAGCACTCCTAGTGACTTACATCCTCTTCACTTGAATCCTACCTGGTGTGTAGTGACAGTTCACCCTAACCAAGAGGACTTATTCACCGGCTCAACCCGATAATTAAAACCCAAGAGGGACCAGTTACACTGTTTTGTAACAACTACCTTAAGATTTGAAAATGACCAAAATATCCCGGTTTGAAAAAAAATTATTACTAAATTACCCCTGATTTACAAAAAATTATCGAAATAACCCCGATTCTTGAAATTTTTGCAATACCTTTGATTTGGAAAAAAATTTTCAAAATAACCTCGAGTTTTGAAAATTTTAATGCCTTGATTTATAAAGATTTTTGAATTAACCCCGATTTATTGCTAAAATACCCCTATAGGATGAATTACGAAAATACCCTGGGTTGGGAACGGACAAAATGCCCAAAGTAGTGTAGTGGATATTGTTGATGAATGAATGTGCCTCTTGTAATTAGAACAGTAAACTTGAGCTGAAAACTTTGGTTGATCGAAAGAACTACTACTAAAACTTCTTTACATAAAATTGTTTGCGGATAATTAGTGGAACAAAAGACTAATGCATAAAATCTCTTAAATCAGATTAAGTAGCGATAGTAGACATGAGTTCTAGGGGACGTGGTCGTAACGCACGTGGACATGGTAGGGCATGATGACAGTGTCGAAACCAGTGGGGTCTGGCCATGGGTCAAAAAATGATGTGCCGCTGCCGCCAACGATAGGCGCAGAGGATCAGGATCAGACGGGTGGAGATGACGCAGTTTCTCAGGCTATGCTGCGAGTTTTGGAAAGAGTTGTAGGAGCGAACATGGGTGCTGGGGTTCGAAAGTTAGTGCCAGAACGGCTCAGAGCGAATGGAGCCGAGATATTTAGGGGAGTTTCGGGGGTAGCTCCGAATGTGGCAGAATACTAGCTAGAGGCGGTCGAAAGGATCATGGATGATTTGGACTGTACTGCTGAGGAAAAGCTAAAAGGTGTTGTTTCTTTACTTCGGGATGAGGCCTACCAGTGGTGGCTCACTATTAAAGAGGGTACTCCAGCAGACCGAGTAGACTGGGGTTACTTTAAGGTAAAGTTTGAAGGAAAGTATGTCGAAGCGCAGAGGAAAGCATTTCTGAACCTAGTACAAGGGGGTAAGTCAGTAGCGGAATATGAGGCAGAATTTTTAAGGCTAAGTCGGTATGCCAGAGGGATTGTTGCTACTAATTACGAGCGCTGTGTGAAGTTTGAGGATGGGCTACGAGATGAGCTGCGGGTGTTGATAGCTCCTTATCAGGAGAGGGACTTTGCTACTTTGGTAAAGAAGGCTTAGATAGCCGAGGAGGTCAAGCGGACTGAGAGGCAGAATAGAGATAAGGACAGAGGTTGGAACAAGAGAGGTTTTGGGTCATCAAGGTCTTCTGGAGGTTTTCAGAATAGACCGAGGGTTGAAAATTCTGCTCGTGTTTCTATGCCAGCTGCTGGAAATCAAGACCATCCGTGTGCTCGGTGTGGAAGGTTTCATGTTGGCGAGTGCTGGGGACGGAATTGGGAGTGTTTTAGGTGTGGGTCTAAGTCTCATTTGATTAAAGATTGTCCTCGGGATCTGAATAGGGCCCGAACAGTAGGTCTGAGGTATGTACAGCCAGGAAGAGGTGGTCAACAGGTGTCGAGAGGTCGTGGTTCGAACCGTGGAGTAAATGGCATTGGCCGAGGTCGTGGAGCACCAGGCAGAGGTGCTAGAAGTTTAGATGCGAGACAGCCAGGGTTGGTTTATGCAGCCAGGCATCGTGAGGAGGGGGATGAGCCAGATGTAATCACGGGTACGTTTCTTATTGCTGGATTTCCCTTTATTGCTTTAATAGACATCGAGTCAACTCATTCTTATATTGCTAGTGAAGTATCTCGGAACTCGAATGTAAACTTTGAGATTGTACCTAGGAAGATGGTATACTTAGTCCTTTAGGGCAATCGGTAATAGTAGACAAACTCTTTAAGGAAGTGCCTTTAGAGGTTCGGGAGTGAAGTTTCTAGTTGATTTAATGGAACTACCATTCAGGGAGTTTGACCTAATATTAGGCATGGGTGGTGGTGAGGTATCATGCGAATCTAGGTATCTTGCTAAGCGCATGTCGTTGAAAACTTCGATGAAAAGAGATTGTAGTGATAGGGAACGGATAAATTACTTGTCAAATATAGTGTCTGCTCTTAAGGTAGAGAAGATGGTGAGGAAAGGATGTGTGGCTTTTCTGATGCTTGTTAGTGCCTTGGAGGCTAAGGGAGCAGCGGTAGGTGAGGTCAGGACAGTGAAAGACTTTGGGGATGTTTTTCTAGAGGAACTACCGGGGTTACCTCCAGATCGCGAGGTGGAATTTGGGATTGATTTGTTGCCAGGTACAGTGCCAATATCTATCGCTCCATACAGAATGGCACCAAAGGAGTTGGTTGAGCTCAAGGCTCAGATCTAGGAGTTGCTTGATCGTGGGTTTATCGACCTAGTGTGTCTCCATGGGGAGCACCAGTCTTATTCGTAAAGAAGAAGGACGAGTCTATGTGGATGTGCATAGACTATCAATAAGCTGACGATCAAAAATAAGTACCCGCTGCCGAGGATAGACGACTTGTTTGATCCGCTTAAGGGGGCTGCGATATTTTCAAAAATAGATCTAAGGTCGGGATACCACCACCTCAGGGTGAAGGAAGCGGATATCCATAAAATAGTTTTTCGGACTCGTTACGGGCATAATGAATTCCTAGTGATGCCATTCGGGTTGACGAACGCCCCAGCTGCGTTCATGGATATGATGAATCGGGTTTTCCAACCCTACCTGGATCGATTCATCGTTGTGTTCATAGACGACATCCTGGTGTATTCCAAGTCTGAGGAGGAATATGATGAGCATCTCCGGGTGGTGTTGCAAGTGTTAAAGGAAAAGAAGCTGTATACCAAATTCAGCAAGTGTGAATTCTAGCTGACGGAGGTTGCTTTTCTAGGTCATGTGGTGTCTGCGAAAGGGATAAGGGTAGATCCTAGGAAGATTGAGGCGGTGTTAGATTGGAAACCACCTAGGTTAGTCGCAGAGGTTCGCAGTTTCTTGGGATTAGCAGGCTACTACAGGAGATTTGTAGAAGGGTTCTCGTCTATAGCAGCACCTTTGACGAAATTGTTGAGAAAGGAGGTACCTTTCGTGTGGACGGACAAGCAGCAGGAAGTTTTAAGAGATTGAAGAAGGTTTTGGTGAAGCTCGATTTTAATTCACCGAGGCGGGAAGGACTTTGTGGTGTATTGTGATGCTTCTCACATGGGATTGGGATGCGTTCTGATGCAAGAAGGGAAGGTTGTTGCCTATGCGTCTCGGCAGTTAAGGCCTCATGAGGTTAATTACCCGACGCATGACCTAGAGTTGGCTGCTGTGATTTTTGTGCTAAAGGTGTGGAGGCACTACTTATATGGAGAGAAGTCGGTGATCTATACGGACCATAAGAGTCTTAAGTATCTGTTAACCCAGAAGGAGCTAAATCTGAGACAGCGAAGGTGGGTGGAGTTGTTAAAAGATTATGATTGTTCTATAGAGTATCACCCGGGCAAGGCGAATGTGGTGGTAGATGCCCTAAGTCAGAAAGTAGTGTCGGATCTGAGGGCGATGTTGCACATCTTAGCTTGTATGACGACGGAAGTTTGCTAGCAGAGTTACAAGTAAAATCGACATGGTTGAGTCAGGTGAAAGAAAGACAGTTGGTAGACGATGATCTAAGTGCTAAGCTACGACAAGTGCAGGATGGGGAATTGGAAAGTTATGGTGTGAACAGTGACGAAATGTTGTGTTTCAAGGGCAAAGTCTATATACCGAAGGATGAAGAGCTTAGGCAGAGGATTCTTCAGGAATCGCATGGTAGCCCTTATGCTATGCATCCTGGAGGAAGCAAGTTATACAGAGATCTACGGGATCAGTTTTGGTGGCCTGGTCTTAAGCGGGAAGTTATAGAGTTTGTAGGGATGTGCTTAACGTGTAGCAAGTCAAGGCTGAACACCAGGTACCTTCGGGGTTACTTCAGCCGATAAAGATTTTGCAGTGGAAGTAGGAGAGAATCACCATGGACTTCGTTAGTGGGCTTCCCCTTACGCCTACTAAGAAAGACTCGGTATGGGTGGTAGTAGATCGGTTGACAAAGTCTGCACATTTCATCCCAAAGGGTTGATTATTCTTTGCGTAAATTGGCTAAGTCAGTATGTGGCAGAAATTGTGAGACTGCATGGAGTGCCGGTGTCGATTATCTTGGATAGGGACCTGAGGTTTACGTCTCAATTTTGGAAGGCACTACATCAGGCATTAGGCACTAGGTTAAACTTCAGTACGACATTTCATCCATAGTCGGACGGCCAGTCTGAGCAAGTAATCCAAGTATTAGAGGATATGTTGAGGGGATGTGTGATAGATTTTAGAGGAAGCTGGGAGGAATTCTTGTCTTTAGCGGAGTTTGCATACAACAACAACTACCAAGCGAGCATTCTAAATCTGGTCGTGGTGTTTAAGCCGGGTTTGGGGTGTTACATTCCTATTTGTGGATGGATTTTAATATGTTTTAGTTACTTAAATGGGGCTGTTTAATTCTTATAAATGTTTTCTTCAACTTACGTATAAAAAGGGTTTTTCTTAAATATTACTCACTCGTAAAATTTTGTGAAAACTTTTTATAAATTTATTTTAACCAATTATTTAAGTTTTTAACCAATTATTTCTCTGAAAATCAAATTGTAAACTCTTATGTTTTAAAATCATGGTGTTTAAATAAATCTCAATTTTTGATTAAACTCTATCTTCAAAATCATTTTGAGGAATTGTTTTCATTAAAAGCATTGACGACTGGACGTAAGTTCGAATTGTGTGGCATGCCAAGTCTGGTCTTAAATGCATAGGCCGGGTTTGGGGTGTTACAAACGGCTAAGATTAAAAGGTATCTACAAATTAAATATCTAAGCTTACAAAATCATATCTTCTAAGATTGCATACCATATCTTCTAATAGCTTCTAAGATTGCATACCATATCTTCTAGGATTGCATATCATATCTAAGATTTGTATATCATATCTTCTAGGATTTCATATTATATCTAAGATTTGCATATCATATCTAAGATCGCATATCCTTGAAGATTGTGTTCCCATATACGTCAAGCTTGTAGATGGACCTTCAATCTTTTCAAGTAATGGGCCATTCCGATCGGGCCAAATGATATATTTTGGACTGGACTTGGAATTTGTTTTATTATTTTGGGTTTATTTTATTTTTTTGTATTCGGCATGGGCTAAATTGGCTTATTACAGCATGCATGCATTAAAATGGTATTTTAGGAAAAACCATGCCACAAAATTCTTGTGAAAATTATTTTTTTCTATAGAAAAATAAGTCTGAGACTCTAGTGCCAGTCCTACTATAGTATTGTTAATTATGAAATTTTGGATGAATTGAAACTTTTAAATTATATTTATTCTAGCTAATGTTTGAACTTTTACATGAAAACTGTAGATATACTTAAACTACTTAGACTATTGCAACGATGGCAGAGGTTACGAGAACGGCAATGACACCATGACACAAGCGATGCTGAGGGTTCTGAATAAGGTTGTTGAAGCCCAAACTAGATTAGTGAGACACAGATCCATTACAGGGAGACTCCGGTCTAATGGGACAGAAAAATGTAAGGGAATTTCTAGTACAACTCCCACTGTAGCGGAGTATTGGTTAGAGTCGACAGAAAGGATACCAAAGGACTTAGACAGCAGTTGATCTGTCGTAATTCGGTGTAGCAAATTAAACTAGTTTTCACATTTTAGAAGCTTGAAAATAAGTATTTGAGTGAATTTTTAATTATGTTTTAGTAAGTTTAATTAAATTAAATAAAGTGTGCAAAATGAGTCTTTGACAAATTTAAGGCCTCATTCGGCCTTTAAGGAGCTTGAAAACAAGCTTGAAAATTGCTGGATTTGTTTATATGCAGTGAATTTGTAATTATACATACCTATCAGCCTTAAATAATATCTACAAAATTAAAATTTCAAGTTTGAATTCATGAATAATAGGTTTTCTTTGATTTGCTAGAAAATCAAAATATGAGGCTATCTTTCCAGTATTTGTAGATAGCTAGGAAACAAACAGCTTCGATATTCTTGACCGCCTATGGACATACCAACATCCATAATGTGAATGCTGCAACTAAAGATATAGATTCGAGGCGGTGTCTGCAAGTATACGAGTCAGGTTGCAATATAGTTTGTTTACAATGAAACTGTAATATCCTGAAATAGGGGTTATTTGTGATTGTATTGTTCTGCATGAGTACGGATTGTCGTGTTGTTATGTGAGATGTTCTTGGGTTTAGGAATAAGCCATGAGTAGGCTCGAATTTGTAGAAAAATTTTTGTTTTAAGCTTTAGTTAGAGGGAGTCAAGGAGATAGGGGTTAAGTGTAATTTGTGGGGGAATTTAAGCACAAGAGGAGCTAGTAGCATAGTGGAAGTGGCGCATGAGTAGTTGCTTGAGGGAAAGGGTTCGAATAGCATGGAGTGCAATTTGAAGATTTTATTTTTATGTATCCTTACATCAAGTGTCGGCCAAGCCTTGTATTTGGTAAGTTGGACTTTAAATTTTTTTGGCAAGTTGAATAATAGTTTAGGCAAGCTTGATCTTGGGGAAAGAATCATTTTGATTAAGGAATTGAAGGGGGAACACAAGGCTTGATATAAGGTGTGTGCTATGGAAACTTTTGTGTGGAAAAGTTTGGCATTGAAGTCCATGTATTTGGACGGTTTAAGGGGCTAGGGGGAGTGGGCTTAATTTTGATGTGATTAGGAAGAAATAAGGAGAAATTTAGGAGTGTGTTTAATTCAAAATTAGTTTGAATTGATGGCAAGAAGAATTTTGGTGTGGTTGCCGAATTTTTGATTTGTGTAGGGGAAAAAGTGCTGAAATTCCTTTGTAGCTAGGTGACATTTCGATTAGCTTTGAAGGTGTTATTCTTTGTTTTGCGTCAAGTCAAAATCTCCCTTAGCATTGGCGATTTCTCCCTAGTGCTTTCGATTGAAGCAAACTCGAAACCCAAGTAGTATTTGTCGATTTACTCTCTTAATCTTTGAGCCAAATTCCATTTGCTTTCTCTCTTTTTCTTCTTTGAAACTGAAACTTTACTCTCCCAACTCTCTCTTTTTCTTTTTGCTCAAAACCAAAAGTACCCGTCTCCACCCTTTCATTTTTTTTCTTTTCTTCTCTCAAACTCTTGTGCCGAAATCCTCTCCACATTCCTTTGCCAAATTCCCTCTCTTCCATTTTACTTTCTTTTTCTTCCTCTTTTTCCACTCTAGCCGAATTCTACTTGTTGTTTTTAATCAACCATAGCCGAATCTTCTTTCTTTCTTTTTAATATTTTGGCCGAATCTCAATCAAGCCTTGATCCCTTTTTGGTTGTTTCTTCAATCGGTTTTAAGGAGTAAGTGTCCATGGCTAAAACTCCCTTCTTACTTTTTCTTCTTCTCTGTCGACATTTTGGTGAAAGCCTAATCCGACATTTGTTGCTAGTATTATTAATCTTTTATGGGAATCGATTTCTTTTAGGCTCTTCAGGACTTTGGAAGTAGTCGATCTAAGCCTCTATTCTCTGACAATCGATTTTGGTAAGTCAAGTGGTAAGGATTTTGTTTGTTCATCATTCTTTAAGTGGTGGATAAGCCGAAGGCTATTAAGATTAAAGTTGGTTATTGGCCGAATGGTCTATGTTATTAATCTAAGTGTTGGTGAATGTAGGGCAAGGAGATCTAGTGCAAGAGATCGGGTCTTCTGGATTTAAAACTTGCGATAGTAATGTGTGTAACTTACACACTTTATAACTTAGTAAATATACATTAATAACCTAATATGTGATAAACCAAAACGTGGTAGATCCCGATATGATACCTTATGGGTATGAGCAAAGATACGGGTAAGTCCGTTTCGATATGATTTGCTATTTGATGCTTAATATCATGATCTGTGTTATATTTGTTATATGCATAATATTTGAGCATAATGGCATGATTTGTACATTTGATGTATTGATGTGGGTGATATGAGAGGAGGGGGAAGATTTGATATCCGTGTCTTTGGGACATCAGAGGTCTGGCACCTCCAGTGGTTTGGTACCACATATTATTTTGTGACTTTGGGTCACCAGAGGTTTGGCACCTCATAGCGACTCGTCCCAGTGGCTTAGCACCACAGTGGGTTGGCCCCACATTTGATGTATCGGGATTGTCACCAGTGATTTGGTATCACAACGTGGGTTGGCCCCACAGATGTATTATTCATTACTTTGGGTCACCAATGGTTTGGCACCACATTATTAATGGATATCGTAACTTTGGGTCACCAGTGGTTTGGCACGACCAGTGGTTTGGTACCACACGGGGTAGAAAAGGAGTTATGGATGGCTAGGTTGGATGCATTATCTATATTACTTGGTTATGAATTGTGTAAGTATGTTGCATTAACCGAGGGAAGGATTTATGCATTGAGTCTTGGTGACTCACCTTCTCCCTTATCTTTTCCGGTGATTTGTAGATCACGGATGAGGAGCCGGGTAGGACTCGAGGTGGCCATTCCATAAATAAACTCGAATTTTACATAGACTTTGCTATGGGTATTTTATTTCATTTAAATTCGGTTTCATTTATTTGGATTTGTAATAAGGACTTTTAAGTTTGTGCTTTTGGACTATTTATATGCTTTGGATTTGTTTTAAACATGGCTAAGTAAATTACTTGACAAATTTTAATAATATGAATGCAATGGTTTTCAAAACTTTACCATCTGTAATATAAATTATTTCATAATAAATGACAACTCAAATGTTTTCGACAACTTAAATAATTTTCAAATTTAAGTTTCCATACTCAAATGTAAACGATTTTCAAAGCAATCATTCGGGTTTTTCTTAAAATAATATAAATGATTTTTAACCTGTGGATCGACAACTAAATTTTAAAGATTGATTTTGGATTTCAAAGTATATTATCGGTTTTTAACTAATCATGCACCTGATTTCTATAAACATTAGACATCTAAAGAATTTTGTCTAAAACTAAACCGTCAACTCGATTTTCTTCAAAAAGTTTTCCCTGTGACATGCCAGATTTGGTCGTGGTGTATTGACCGGGTTTGGGGTGTTACAATTTTGGTATCAGAGCCAAGTTCAAAGGCTCGACTGTGGGCTCGAGGCCCAAAATATTTTAAAATATGGTCTTAAAATGTTTTGTTTGAAATTATATGATTTGAAAGGCATGGCACCGAGTCTCCGGCACCAATCCGCTCAGGCAAGTACCCTTAGCCTTTGGTTGTGATTTTTGGATGTTATAAACTTTGAATGATTAGTGAGATTGGACTACCTTAGAGACTGAAATTTATAGGACTCTATGGACTCGCGAAAACAAAACTCTTTAATAAGAATTATTCATAAAATTGTGCTTTAAAGATAGTGGAATAATGACTAAAGCATAAAACTTTTAAATCAGATAAGTCGAGACTTTAGACATGAGCACTCGAGGTCGAGGTCGTAATATGCGTGGACGTGGTCGGGGTAGGATGGCTATGTATGAGCCAGTGAGGTTTGGTCAGGGGTCAGAAAATGAGATACCAGCACCACCACCGGCTGTAGGTGGTGAGTTCTAGGAGCAAACAGGGGATGACGCAGTGTCTCAGGCGATGCTGCGAGTTCTTGAGAGGGTAGCTGGAGTAGGTGGAGGTGCGAGAGCTCGAAAATCTGTACCTGAGCAACTCCAAGCCAATAGAGCTGAGGTATTTTGAGGTGTTTCTGGTGTGGCTCCCAGTACGGCTGAATATTGGCTAGAGGCGACGGAGCGAATCATGAATGACTTGGATCTGAATGCTGAGGAAAAGTTGAAAGGGATAGTGTCACTTCTTCGGGATGAGTCATACCAATGGTGGCTCACAGTGCGAGAAAGTGCTGCAGCGGAGGATCTCACTTGGGACTATTTTAAGGCAGCGTATCAGAAGAAATATGTTGGGTCTAGTTACATTGATACACAGCGGAAGGCATTTCTGAGATTGGTTCAGGGGAGTAAGTCTGTATCAGAGTATGAAGCAGAATTTTTAAGATTGAGCTGGCATGCTAGAGGTATCATGGCTACGGAACACGAGCGATGTGTTAGGTTTGAGGACAGACTGAGAGATGAGTTGAGATTGCTGATTACTCCACAGCAGGAATGAGAGTTTGCTGTGCTAGTAGAAAAGGCTAAGATAGCCGAGGGGATAAAAGAATCTGTAAGGCAAAATCACGACAGGAATAGACATAAGAGAAGTTTTGAATCATCTGGGTCGGCCGGTAATTCTCAGAAAAGGGCTAGGCAGAGTGGGCCGAACCAATCTGGGAGGCCTGTTACTGCTAATCTGGGACCAATACAGTGTAATCGGTGCGGGAAATCTCATTGGGGCGAATGTTGGACCGGTGGGAAAGGATGTTTTGAGTGTGGCTCGCTGGATCATCATGTGAGGGACTATCCACATAAGCTAGCCAGGAATCATTCTGAGGGTCAGGGTCGTGCTCAGTTCATAAATAAGGGACCGCCACCGTAGAGGGGTCGTGGTAACAGTAGAGGAGGTAATGGTTCTGGTCGGGGCCGCGGAGCACCGGGCAGAGATACAGGCAACACTGAGGTAAGACAACCTGGGTTAGTATATGCAGCAAGGCGTCGAGAAGAGGGCGACGCATCGGACGTCATCACGGTACATTTTTAATTTTTGGTTTACCATATACTTCTTTGATAGATGTGGGTTCGACGCATTCGTATGTTGCTAGTAACATAGTAGAGACCATGAACTTAGACTCTGAGACTACTTCTAGGAAGATGAAGATTTAGCCCTCTAGGTCACTCTCAGAAGTGAATAAATCAGATAGGATGTACCCTAGAACTTCAAGGGGTAGTGTTTGTAGCTGATCTGATGGAACTACCGTTTGGGGAGTTCGATCTGATTCATGGGATGGACTGGTTGGTCAAGTACCAGGCAAGTTTGGATTGTAATCGCTAAGCGCATGGTTTTAAAGACAACTGAGGGTGAAGAGGTGGTTATGATAGGTAATAGAAGAGATTATCTATCCAATGTGGTATCTGCGTTGAAAGCTGAGAAGTTGGTCAGGAAGGGCTGTGAGGCATTTATGGTTCATGTGTGTGCGTTGGAGGCTAAGGAGTCTCGCTATAGGGAATGTTCAAACAAGAAAGGAATATGCCGACGATTTCGGAAGAACTTTCGAGACCGCCTCCGGATCGTGAAGTTGAATTTGGAATAGATCTCATCCAAATCGCGCCAAAGGTTCATCGCCCATATAGGATGGCGCCAAGGAGTTAGTGGAATTGAAGGCTCGATTCAGGAATTGTTGGATCGAGGTTTTATCCGACCAAGTGTTTCACCTTGGGGAGCACCGGTACTTTTTGTCAAGAAGAAGGATGGTACGATGCGGATGTGTATAGACTACCGCCAGTTGAATAAGATGACGATCAAGAACAAGTATCCATTGCCGAGGATAGATGACTTGTTCGATCAGCTTAAAGGGGCATCAATTTTCTCAAAGATTGATTTAAGGTCTGGGTATCATCAGCTAAAGGTGAAGGAGGCGGATATTCATAAGATGGCGTTTCGTACTCTGTATGGGCATTACGAGTTTTTGGTAATGCCGTTCGGGTTAACAAATACACCGGTGGTATTTATGGATTTGATGAATCGGGTGTTTCAACAGTACTTAGACCAATTTGTTGTAGTATTTATAGACGACATATTGGTGTACTCAAGGACGGAGGAGGAGCATGATGCACATTTGCGAGTAGTATTGCAGATTCTGAGGGAAAAGCAGCTTTATGCAAAATTTAGTAAGTGTGAATTTTGGCTTAAGGAGGTGACTTTCTTGGGTCACGTAGTATCAGCTGAGGGATTAGAGTCGATCCTCGAAAGATTGAGGCAGTGTTAGATTGGAAGCCGCCAAAGTCAGTGGCAAAAATTCAGAGTTTTCTAGGTCTGGCAGGGTACTACCGCAGATTTGTAGAGGGATTTTCTTTAATCGTAGCACCAATGACCAAGTTATTGAGTAAAGGAGTTCCATTTGTGTGGACTGAGAAGCAGCAAGGAAGTTTCGACAAGTTGAAGAAGATTCTGACTGAAGCTCCGATTTTGATTCAACCTAAGGCAAGCAAAGAATTCACGGTTTATTGTGATGCATCACATACTGGCTTGGGATGTGTTGATACAAGAAGGGAAGGTAGTGGCTTATGCATCTCGACAGTTGAGACCACATGAGGTTAACTATCCGACGCATGACTTGGAATTAGCTGCAGTGGTTTTCGCTTTGAAGATATGGAGACATTATTTGTACGGAGAGAAGTCAATAGTCTATACGGATCACAAGAGTCTAAAGTATCTTTTGACTCAGAAGGATTTGAACTTGAGGCAGCATAGATGGATTGAGTTGTTGAAGGACTACGACTGCTCGATTGAGTATCATCCGGGCAAGGCTAACGTGGTAGCAGACGCGTTGAGCCGTAAGGTTGTATCACACTTAAGAGCGATGTTTGCCCATCTTAGCTTGTATGACGATGGGAGTCTATTGGCAGAACTGCAAGTTAAGCCGAATTGGTTAGAACAGATCAAGGAGAAATAGTTAGTGGATGAGGGTTTGAATGCTCAGAGGTTGCAAGTCCAGGATGGTAATTTGGAGGGTTATAGTTTGTCCAGTGATAGAGTATTGTGTTTTCAAGGGAGAGCTTGTATGCCGAAGGATGTCGAGTTGAGGTAGAGAATTCTTCGGGACGCACATAGTAGCCCATACGCTATGCATCCTGGAGGTAGCAAGATGTATCGAGATTTAAGAGAGCAGTTTTGGTGGCTAGGACTGAAGCGAGAGGTAACTGAGTTTGTGGGTAAATGTCTGACGTGTCAGCAGGTCAAGGCTGAACATCAGTTGCCATCTGGGTTACTTCAGCCGGTGAAGATTCCACAGTGGAAGTGGGAAAGGATCACTATGGACTTTGTCGTGGATTGCCCTTACACCGAGTAAAAAGGACTCGATTTGGGTGATTGTGGATCGTCGACTAAGTCACTCATTTCATTCCTAGAAGAGTGGATTACTCGCTTGTGGTTAGCTAAGTTGTATGTGGCGTAGATAGTGAGGTTGCACGGTGTGCGTTGTCGATCATCTCTGACAGAGATCCTAGATTTACGCCGAGGTTTTGGAGAGCATTACATCGTGCCTTGGGTACGCGATTGATTTCAAAGATGGCATTCCATCCATAGTCTGACGGGCAGTGGGAAAGAGTTATACAGATTTTAGAGGATATGCTGAGAGGTTGTGTTTTGGACTTCAGAGGCAGCTGGAAGAGTTTTTACCATTAGCTGAGTTCGCATACAACAATAGTTATCAGGAAAGCATTAAGATGGTACCATATGAGGCGTTGTATGGTAGGAAGTGTCGTACACCTACATGCTAGACAGAGTTGGGTGAGCGTCAGATGTTAGGACCAGAGTTGGTTGCAGAGACTGAGGATAAGGTGAAGTTGATTCAAGCTCGGTTGAAGGAAGCTTCGGACAGACAGAAGTCGTATGCCGATCTCAAGCGGAGGGATATAGAGTTTGCTGTGGGTGACCAGGTCTTTTTGAAGGTCTCGCCATGGAAGAAAGTGTTAAGATTTGGGAGAAAAGGCAAGTTAAGTCCAAGGTTTATCAATCAGTATAAGGTGTTGAGACGAGTGGGACCAGTAGCCTATCAGCTCAAGTTGCCAGCAGAGTTGAGTCAGATACACGATGTGTTCCATGTCTCCATGCTTAGACGCTATCGTTCTGATCCATCACATGTCGTGGCAGTGGAAGAAATACAAGTGAGTCCAGATTTGACGATGGAAGAGGAACCAGTGTAGATTCTAGATCAAGATGTGAAAGGGTTGCGCAGGAAGTCAGTTCCATTAGTGAAGGTATTATGGCGAAACCATGGAGTGGAAGAAGCTACGTGGGAACCGGAGGATGTGATGAGACAACATTACCCTCAACTCTTTTGACCAGGTAATTTCGAGGTCGAAATTATTTTAAGGGGGTGGAATTGTAATATCCTGAAATAGGGGTTATTTGTGATTGTATTGTTCTGCATGAGTACGGATTGTCGTGTTGTTAAGTGAGATGTTCTTAGGTTTAGGAATAAGCCATGAGTAGGCTTGAGCTGTAGAAAAATTTTTGTTTTTAAGCTTTAGTTAGAGGGAGCTGAAGGAGATAGGGGTTAAGTGTAATTTGTGGGGGAATTTAAGCACAAAAGGAGCTAGTAGCATAGTGGAAGTGGCGCATGAATAGTTGCCTGAGGGAAAGGGTTTAAATAGCATGGAGTGCAATTTGAAGATTTTATTTTTATGTATCCTTACATCAAGTGTCGGCCAAGCCTTGTATTTGGTAAGTTGGACTTTAAATTTTTTTTTTTTGGCAAGTTGAATAATAGTTTAGGCAAGCTTGATCTTGGGGAAAGAATCATTTTGATTAAGGAATTGAAGGGGGAACACAAGGCTTGAGATAAGGTGTGTGCTATGGAAACTTTTGTGTGGAAAAGTTTGGCATTGAAGTCCATGTATTTGGACGGTTTAAGGGGCTAGGGGGAGTGGGCTTAATTTTGATGTGATTAGGAAGAAATAAGGAGAAATTTAGAGTGTGTTTAATTCAAAATTAGTTTGAATTGATGGCAAGAAGAATTTTGGTGTGGTTGCTTAATTTTGATTTGTGTAGGGGAAAAGTGCTGAAATTCCTTTGTAGCTAGGTGACATTTTGGTTAGCTTTGAATGTGTTATTCTTTGGTTTGCGTCAAGTCAAAATCTCCCTTAGCATTGCCGATTTCTCCCTAGTGCTTTCGGTTGAAGCAAACCCGAAGCCCAAGTAGTATTTGTCGATTTACTCTCTTAATGTTTGAGCCAAATTCCATTTACTTTCTCTCTTTTTCTTCTTTGAAACCTAAACTTTACTCTCCCATCTCTCTCTTTCTCTTTCTTTTGCTCAAACCGAAAGTACCCATCTCCACCCTTTCATTTTTTTTTTTTTTTCTTCTCTCAAACTCTTGTGCCAAATCCTTCCACATTCCTTTGTCAATTCCTCTCTTCCATTTTACTTTCTTTTCTTCCTCTTTTCCACTCTAGTCAAATTCTATTTGTTGTTTTTAATCAACCATAGCCGAATCTTCTTTCTTTCTTTTTGATATTTTGGCCGAATCTCAATCAAGCCTTGATCCCTTTTTGGTTGTTTCTTCAATCGGTTTTAAGGAGGTAAGTGTCCATGGCCGAAACTCCCTTCTTACTTTTTCTTCTTCTCTGTCGACATTTTGGTGAAAGCCTAATCCGACATTTGTTGATAGTATTGTTAATCTTTTATGGGAATCGATTTCTTTTAGGCTCTTCGGGACTTTGGAAGTAGTCGATCTAAGCCTCTATTCTCTGACAATCGATTTTGGTAAGTCAAGTGGTAAGGATTTTGTTGGTTCATCATTCTTTAAGTGGTGGAAAAGCCAAAGGCTATTAAGATTAAAGTTGGTTATTGGCTGAATGGTCTATGTTATTAATCTAAGTGTTGGCTGAATGTAGGGCAAGGATATCTAGTGCAGTAGATCGGGTCTTCGGGATTTAAAACTTGCGATAGTAATAGGTGTGTAACTTACACACTTTATAACTTAGTAAATGTACATTAATAACCTAATATGTGATAAACCAAAAACTGTGTCGATCCTGATATGATACCTTATGGGTATGAGCAAAGATACGGGTAAGTCCGTTTCGATATGATTTGCTATTTGATGCTTAATATCATGATCTGTGTTATATTTGTTATATGCATAATATTTGAACATGATGGCATGATTTGTACATGTGATGTATTGATGTGGGTGATATGAAAGGAGGGGGAAGATTTGATATCCTTGTCTTTGGGACACCAGAGGTTTGGCACCTCCAGTGGTTTGGTACCACAGATTATTTTGTGACTTTGGGTCACCAGATGTTTGGCACCTCATAGTGACTCGTCCTAGTGGCTTAGCACCACAGTGGGTTGGCCCCACATTTGATGTATCGGGATTGTCGCCAGTGATTTGGTATCACAACGTGGGTTGGCCCCACAGATGTATTATTCGTGACTTTGGGTCACCAGTGGTTTGGCACCACATTATTAATGGATATCGTGACTTTGGGTCACCAATGGTTTGGCACCACCAGTGGTTTGGTACCACACGGGGTAGAAAAGGAGTTATGGATGGCTAGGTTGGGTGCATTATCTATATTACTTGGTTATGAATTGTGTAAGTATGTTGCATTAACCGGGGGAAGGATTTATGCACTGAGTCTTGGTGACTCACCTTCTCCCTTATCTTTTTAGGTGGTTCGTAGATCGCGGATGAGGAGCCGGGTAGGACTCGAGGTGGCCATTCCATAAATAAACTCAGATTTTACATGGACTTTACTATGGGTATTTTATTTCATTTAAATTCGATTTTCATTTATTTGGATTTGTAATAAGGACTTTTAAGTTTGTGCTTTTGGACTATTTATATGCTTTGAATTTGTTTTAAACATGGCTAAGTAAATTACTTGACAAATTTTAATAATATGAACGCAATGGTTTTCAAAACTTTACCATCGGGTAATATAAATTATTTGATAATAAATGACAAAACAAATGTTTTCGACAACTTAAATAATTTTCGAATTTAAGTTTCCATACTCAAATGTAAACGGTTTTCAAAGCAATCATTCAGGTTTTTCTTAAAATAATATAAATGATTTTTTACCTGTGGATCGACAACTAAATTTTAAAGATTGATTTCCGGGATTTCAAAGTTTATTATCGATTTTTAACTAATCATGCACCTGATTTCTATAAACATTAGACATCTAAAGAATTTTGTCTAAAACTAAACCGTCAACTCGATTTTCTTCAAAAAGTTTTCCCTGTGACATGCCAGATTTGGTCGTGGTGTATTGACCGGGTTTGGGGTGTTACAGAAACACTTGGTAAGTATTCTGAGGATCTTACCTAAGGGATTGCGATTTGGGGAAAACAATTATCAAGCCAATTGTAGGAAATAATTACTAATCTACTTGGTTCATGAATTAGTTGTTTTAATCCCACTCCCGAAGCAGTTGTGGCGAAGGATTCAACCCAACTAGGAATCCTCATTATGAAATTAGGAGTGGCAAATGCCAAGGCAACGTTGAATATATATAATGAAATTATTAAGAAAACAAGTTCACCCCAGCTTTTAACTATTGTAGAAGCTTACAAATATGCATCCCTATCATTTGAAATGGTATCTTCAGAATTGGTTGAAGACCACCAAACTGCAAACTATAATGCAACAGTTATAAATCTTGAAATTACTAATAGTGAAAAGGAATTGCTTCACGCAAAGGTTCAAGCACCTCGACTTCTTGTTGGAAATCGATTTATACATTATTATATTATAATGGGATGTCAAATAACATCAATTCTTCAGCTTGAGAAGCCAAATGAGTTAGGCAAAACATATAGAGGGAATATGTATAGATAATAATGTTGAATTTTTTATGTTGTGAGATACAAGATAATATAAAAGGTGTAAGCGTTGTAACATCCTTAAATTTGGGAAATTATGTTATACATTATACCATACGATAGGCTAGTCAATAGTGTTAATTGTGTATGTTTAGGGGTTCTAAGAAGGCTCGGGGTTGAGTTGGACCTTAGTAAAATTTTTGTGTTTAAGCACTTAAGGGGGAAAAGGTAAGTGGCACTAAGACTTAAGGAAATAAGTGTGTAATTAGCTAGCACAAGATGAGCTAGTAGCAAGGTGGTTTGGCGTTAAGATGGGTGCAAAGCGGTGGGAGGTTCGAATCTCACCTATTGCAAAAATTTTTGATTAATTTTTTGTGCTTCTCCTCCAAAGTGTCGGCCAAGCTTTAAATATGGTAAGGGAAGACTTTTTATTGATGGAAAGATGACTAAGAAAATAAGGTAAGGAAGAGTATAAGGAAATAAATCAAGGAAGGGATAAGATGAGGGGACATGTTGGCCAATTTTGTGGAAGGTGTTTTGGAAAGAGCTTTTGGTCAATTTTGATCCTTTTGGTAACGGGATACACGGTTTTGCTAGGGAGAAAAGGGGAGCCAATTTTTTCCTATAGCCATTTTGCAAATTTTGGTGCTTGTAAAGCTTGTTTCTTTTGAGCATTTTCGGTGTTTTCTTTTCCAACTCTTTTCCTTTGCTTTCCGAAACTCTAAAGCCAAATTGTAAACCTTTTTCCTTTTTTTTGCCATAACCCTCAATGCATTTTGTTCATTCTTCCTTTGTTGTCGAAACATTCACCTCATTTTGCCCATTTTTTCCTTTGATTAGCTGAAACCATATAGCACACTTTCTCCATCTTTTCTTTTCTTTTTCAATCCATCTCTTTTCTTCTTTAACCAACATTTTGAAGGTCGAACCTTCTTGTTCATTTCTCTTCATAGCTGAACCTTTTAACCCTTAATCTCTTCTTCATTATTTCACTCTCTTTGTGTTAGCACTCTTTTCTTTGATCGAATTGGTAAGTGGTATTTTCTTCTCTTTTCATTTTCTTTTCTCTCTAGCCGAATATGTGTCCATCACTATTTGGTTGTTCTATTTTGTTTCTAAACAGAAATATTATTCTCTTCTACTCCTCAAATCATGATCATCTCTTCTTTTTCATAGTGTTTTTGTGGTGGCCGAATATCACATCTTTGCCGAATCATCTTTAGTCATAAGCCAATCGATAGAAGTTGAATCTATTATTGTTAAGGTAAGGGATTTCTTCAAGGTTCATCTCGATATCTCTCAATACTTGGTTACTCCGCTAAAACGGAATGATGGATTTGACTAATCGGTTGTTATAGGGATTAAATCGCTCGTTTTCTCTACTTGTTGATTCTTTGGAAATAGAGGTAAGCCGAATCCTATCTCTAAACAAATACTTTTTCTCATAGTAGTATTTTACTGACTGAGACTTTTTCAATGGAGGCAAGTGGTAACGATTTGAAAGGAAAAGCGATAGGAGGACACAAAAGGAGTGGATTTGCAATTCCTACTCATAAGTTCAAACGTAGGGCGGTATCGGTGGTTCAGGATTTTCCACTGGGTTGTGGACCATCATCAGGTGAGAATAGACAAATTGTGGTCATTCACGATACTAAGGGTAAGCGTTTTAGATCGTCTGATTTAGATTTGGATTAATAAAATCTCATTTGTTGGTTAACCGAGTGTAATGATGATTTAGGTGCCGACAATCAAGAGGGCTTAGTCCTTACCACAAACAGGTGTGTAATCTCACACCGAAATCTCGTAAATCTGTGATTTATCATCATATTAGAAAAATTGATCGAAGTTGCTTAAGAACTTAATAATGGTAATATGGTATGAATAGAGTGATTTGTATAAATATCGTTAATATTGAGATTTGTCAAAATCGGTGTTAATTGGTAAAATTATGAAAATGCCCTTATGGGCTGAATTACGAAAATGCCCCTACGGGCCGAATTACGAAAATGCCCCCATGGGCAGATTTTTTGAATTGCCTTGGTAGGTCAAACTATTAAATTGTCTTAATGGGCTAATTCACCGTAATAATGTTACTAGATTAATGGTTGAATATATATGTGGATATTTTATTACGTATGTTGCATTTTACATATTGCATGGGATGGGAAAATTGAATGAAGAGCAGTGTAGCCTGGTAGCATTACCACAATATAAATATCTATTATATAATTCTTATTCCGGTGGCTCAGCCACAAATATTCTGTGATTAGCAGCTTAGCTGTGATATTGGTGTGAGCGGCGGGGTGGGTTGACTTGATCCCCACAGGTGTGATTGGCTGGTCGAGGGTGTGATGGATGGATGGGTTGGGTTGCATACATTTCATATAATTATTATTATGTAAATGGGCTTAGGCCCAAGGTTATGCTATACGGGTTCAAACCCAGTGGATGAGGGTAAGAGAGATTATGCACTCAGTTCTTGTAACTCACTCTATCTTCTTAATCCATATAGGTAATGCTCAGTAACGAGGACTTGGGCCCATGGATGACTCGGTAGAAGCCATACTTTGGAAATAATATTATCATACATTAGTAGACTTCTTTTCCATTTATTTACTTACTTTTACTATTTTGGGTTTTCAAAGTTCTAATAAGGCCTCTGGGATATTTTTACTTTGCTTTATGTTTAGTCGTATTTATTATTTTGCTTGAAATGTTTTAAATAGGGATTTTTTAAAATCATAAATAACAGTTTTCCAAAATCGGTTAACAAACGGATTTCATAACAAATATGTACAAATAATTTAACTTGGATTTTCCTTCGAATTATCAATACTGTTTTCAAAACTCGTGGATTTAAGGTTCACTAGTTCGATTTTCAGTTTATCAATTAAACTTCTCATGATTAAAAGTATTTTATCGAATATTTACAACCAAACTTGTTTTCTTAACTATAATTATATAACACCTATTTTAGTACAAATTACAAGTTCTTAATATGTTTTCTTCATGTGACATGTCAGATCCGGTTGTAATGCATGGGCCGAGTTTAGGATGTTACATTTTATGGTATCAGAGTCTGATTGCAAAACTCGACTGTGGCTTGGGTTCAAAAGCGTTTTCCAAAGCTGTTTGAATTTTAAATTACAAACGCATATTTTAGAGGTAGTATGGCACCATGGGTATCCGGCAACAAGTCAAGTAAGTTGATGTTTTCATTCTACGGTATTATGGTATGACTGTGGTAAAAAAAACTCCACAAAATGGAAATACTCTAGAACTTTTAGCTTTAGGAGCTGAAACTATAGAGATTGAGACTTTAGGATACGTTTTGCAAGAACGACTTTACTTCTTATACTCTATAAAACATTATTTAATAAACATTGAATAGTATACTGATTCATAAGACTCTTAATCAGATTAAAACGACATTAGTGAACAAGAGCACTAGAGGACGTGGACGCGGTAAATGTGACTGTGGTAGAGGCCGAGGTGCTAGAGTTGTATCTGAGGCATCGGGACACATGCTAGAAATGGACACACTTGTGTCACCTGTGACTGAATCTGGGTCACATGATCGAATGAGAGAGGATGACACTCTATCCCAAGCGATGTTGTGGGTACTAGAAAGGGTTGCTAGGGCAGAACTGGGTCGGTAGCTCGTGGATCGATATCGGAGTGACTCAGATCGAATGGGGCTGAAGTTTTTATGGGTATTTTGGTGTAGCTCCTAGTGTAGTGGTGTACTAGCATGAGGCGATGGAGCGGATTATGGACGACCTGGAATGCACCACCAAGCAAAAACTAAAAGAGGTTGTGTCATTACTAAGAGACGAGGCATATCAGTGGTGGCTCACTATTCGGGAAGGCACTCAGGCTGATCGTATTACTTGGGAATTATTTAAGACAGCATTCCAGGAAAAATATGTCGGGGCTAGCTATGTCACCGCCGAGCAAAAACTAAAAGAGGTTGTGTCATTACTAAGAGACGAGGCGTATCAGTGGTGGCTCACTGTTCGGGAAGGCACTCAGGTTGATCGTATTACTTGGGAATTCTTTAAGACAACATTCCATGAAAAATATGTAGGGCTAGCTATGTGGATACCCCATGAAGGAATTCCTGAATCTGGTTCAAGAAAGTAAATCTGTGGCAGTTTACGAGGCGGAGTTTCTGCATCTAAGTCGGTATGCCCGAGGAGTAGTGCTGACTGATTATGGACATTGTGTTCGTTTTGAGGATGAATTGAGTGATAAGTTACGAGTACTGATAGCCCTACAGAAGGAGAGGAATTTTGCTACACTTGTGGAAAAAGCTAAGATAGCTGAGGAGGCTAAACACTCGAAACGGGAAATTCGAGATAAGGATAGGGGCAGGAATAAGAGAGACTCTGCGTATTCAGGTCCTGCTAGAGGATTTTAGAAGAGGCCCCAGAATAAGGGATCAGTTCGAGCGGGTGCTCCAACTGCTACCAATCAGTTGCAGCCTTGTGGGGATTATGGAAAACTTCACTCGGGTGAATGTTGGAAGAGAACTGGTGGTTGTTTCATTTGTGGTTCTAAGGGCCATATATTTAGGGATTGCCCTCGAGAGCTTGCTCAGATTTAGGCAGTTCGTAACAGATTTGCGTAGCTAGCTGAAGGCACTTAGCAGCCGCCAAGAGGCCGTGGGCTTGGTCGAGGTGGTAATGGCGTAGGACGAGTTCAGGGTGCACCGGGTAGAGGTATCGGTAATAGGGGTAACACGGAGGAGAGACAGCCAGGATTGGTCTATACAGTCAGACGTTGAGAGGATGGTGATGCACCGGACGTCATAATCGGTACGTTCTTCATATCTAATGTACCTTTTTTTCACTTTAATAGACATTGGATCCACACATTCGTATGTTGCGTATGCTGTGTCTGGAACTTTGAATATTAGATCTGAGATTACTGCTAGAGAAACAACTGTAATTAGTCCTTTAGGACAGTCGGTGGTAGTAAATAAGTTTTTAGAGATGTGCCCTTAGAAGTTCAAGGGGAAGTATTTCTGGAGATTTGATGGAACTGCCATTCGGCGAGTTCGATCTTATTTTGGGTATGGACTTGCTGGTTAAGCATCGTTCGAACTTGGATTGTGCTGCAAAGCAGATGGTACTAAGAACTTCAGAAGATAAGGAAGTGATGATAATAGGTGATAGAAGAAATTATCGGTCGAATGTGGTATTTGCATTAAAGGCAGAAAAGATGGTAGGAAAAGGGTGTGGAGCATTCGTAGCCTTTATCAGTGCTTTGGATGCCAAATAATTGTCGGTAGAGAATGTTATAACGGTGAATAAGTTTTCAGATGTCTTTCTCGAGGAGCTTCTAGGATTGCCTTCGGATCGAGAGGTGGAGTTTGGCATTGAGCTGTTGCCAGGAGCGACTCCAGTGTTCATTGCTCAAGGAACTCATGGAACTTCAAACTCAGATTCAGGAGTTGTTGGATCGTGAATTTATTCGACCAAGTATGTCACCGTGGGGAGCACCGATTTCATTCGTTAAGAAAAAGGATGGGTTGATACGTATGTGCATCGATTGTAGGCAATTGAATAAGTTGACGATCAAGAATAAATATCCATCATTAAAGATCGATGATCTGTTCGATCAGCTGTGAGGAGCTTCAGTTTTCTCGAAGATAGACTTGAGATCAGGGTATCACCAGTTAAAAGTCAAGGAGGAGGATACCCAGAAGACTATGTTCTGAACTCGTTATGGACATTATGAATTCTTAATGATGCCATTCTGGTTAACTAATACACTAGCTGCATTTATGGACATGATGAACCGAGTCTATCTAGACCAGTTTGTAGTCGTGTTCGTAGATGACATCCTGGTGTACTCAAAGACTGAAGAAGAGCATGATTCGCATCTACAAGTCATATTGCGGATATTAAGGAGAAACAACTATATGCTAAATTCAGTAAGTGTGAATTTTCGCTGAAGGAGGTGACCTTTTTGGGGAATGTTGTGTCTGTCGAAGGAATTAGAGTTGATCCCCAAAAAGTCGAGGCTGTGCTGGACTGGAAGCCACCGAAGTAAATGGAAGAAATTCAGAGTTTTCTAGGTTTGGCTAGGTATTACAGGCGATTCGTTGAGGGGTTTTCATTGATTGCTGCACCCCTAACTAAGCTATTGCGTAAGGGAATACCGTTTGTGCGGTCAGATAAGAAGCAAGAGAGCTTTGAAAAATTGAAGAAGATTCTGACAGAAGAGCCAGTATTGATTCAACCTGAGGCTGGTAAGGAGTTTATTATTTATTGTGATGCATAACACACGGGCTTGGGATATATGTTGATACAAGGGGGAAAACTAGTGGTATATGCATTCGTCAATTAAGGCAGCATGAGATAAACTATCCCACTCATGATTTGGAGTTAGGTGCAGTGGTGTTTGCTCTGAAGATTTGGAGAAACTATCTGTACGGGGAGAAGTCAGTTATCTACACGGATCATAAGAGTTTGAAGTATCTCCTTACCCAAAAGGAGTTAAATTTAAGACAGCGGAGGTGGATAGAATTGTTGAAAGATTATGACTGCTCAATCAAGTATCACCCAGGTAAAGCTAACATAGTTGCAGATGCGTTGAGTTGTAAGGTGATATCGGATTTGAGAGCGATGTTCGCTCATCTCAACCTTTATGAATATGGTAGCTTGTTAGCTGAACTTCAGGTGAAGGCTGTGTGGGTAAGTCAGATTAAGGAAAAGTAGTTGTTAGATGAAGTGTTGGGTTCTCGACTTCAGCAAGTGGAATGTGGTGAGATAGGGGATTTTGGATTTAATAGTGATGGAGTATTGTGTTTTCGCGGAAGAGTTTGTATGCCCAGGGATTCAAAATTTAGACAAATGATTTTGCGTGAAGCGCATAGTAGTTCATATGCTTTGCACCCCAGGGGAAACAAAATGTATCGAGACCTCCGTGAGCAGTATTGGTGGCCAAGGTTGAAACGAGGGGTTACTGACTTTGTGAGCAAGTGCTTGACATGTCAGCAGGTGAAGGCGGAACATCAACTACCTTTAGGGTTGCTACAACCGGTGAAAATTCCATTATGGAAATGGGAAAGGATAACCATGGTCTTTGTTAGTGGGTTTCCTTTAACGCCTACCAAGAAAGATTTAGTATGGGTTATAGTGGATCGGTTAATGAAGACTGCTCATTTCCCACTGTTTGTATAGATTATTCATTGCAAAAGTTGGCCAAGTTGTACATGGTAGAAGGCATGAGGTTGCATGGGGTACCAGTGTCGATTACATCAGACATGGATCCAAGATTTACATCACCGTTCTGGAAGGCTTTACATAAAGCTTTGGGTACAAGGTTAAATTTTAGCACGGCGTTTCATCCGCAGACAGATGCTCAGTCGGAGAGAGTAATCTAGATTCTAGAAGATATGTTAAGGGGCTGTGTGATCGACATCAGGGGTAGTTGGGAAAATTTTCTACCATTGGCAGAGTTTGCATACAACAACAGCTATCAATCCAGTATCCAGATGGCACCCTACGAGGCGTTGTATGGTCGTAGGTGTCGTACCCCTACTTGCTGGACTAAGCTAGGGGAGCGACAATTATTGGGTCCTGAGTTGATCTCAGAGAGGGAGGAAAAAGTTAAGGTGATTTGGGCTCAGTTAAAAGAAGCTTCGGACAGAAAAAAATCATATGCGGATCTGAAGCGTAAGGATATAGAGTTTGAGATGGGAGATCAAGTCTTTTTGAAGGTCTCACCTTGGAAAAAGATCTTTAGATTTGGACGGAAGGGAAAGCTAAGCCCTAGGTTTTTCGGACCTTACCGAGTATTGAAACATGTTGGGCCAGTGGCGTATCAACTTGAGTTACCTCCAGAATTAACTCAAATACATAGCGTATTTCATGTCTCGATGTTAAGGCGTTATCGTTCGGATCCATCTCATGTTGTACCAGTGGAGGAAGTTGAGTTAAGACCTGACTTGTCTTTCGAAGAAGAGCCAGTGCAGATTTTAGATCGGGACATTAAAATGTTGAGAAAGAAGTCAGTTCCGTTAGTCAAAGTATTATGGCATAATTACGGGTCAGAGGAAGCTACATGGGAGCCAGAGGAGACGATCTGGCAACAATATCCTCATCTCTTTTAATCAGGTAAATTTCGAGGCTGAAATTTCTTTAAGGGGGTAGAATTGTAAAATCCTTAAAATCGGAAATTATGTTATACATTATTCCATGCGATGGGCTAGTCAATAGTGTTAATTGTGTATGTTTAGGGGTTCTAAGAAGACTCGGGATTGAGTTGGGCCTTAGTAAATTTTTTTTATTTAAGAACTTTAGGGGGGAGAAGGTAAGTGGCATCAAACTTAAGGAAATAAGTGTGTAATTAGCTAGCACAAGATGAGCTAGTAGCAAGGTGGTTTGGCGTTAAGATGAGTGCAAAGAGGTGGTATGTTCGAAACTCACCTATTGCACAAAATTTTGATTAATTTTTTTTGTGCTTCTCCACCAAAGTGTCGATCAAGCTTTAAATATGGTAAGGGAAGACTTTTTATTGATGGAAAGATGGCTAAGAAAATATGGTAAGGAAGAGTATAAGGAAAGAAATCAAGGAAAGGGATAAGATGGGGGGCATGTTGGCCAATTTTGTGGAAGGTGTTTTGGAAAGAGTTTTTGGTCAATTTTGATCCTTTTGGTAAAAGGATACACGGTTTTGATAAGGAGAAAATGGGAGCCGATTTTTTTTTCCTATAGCCATTTTGCAAATTTTGGTGCTTGTAAAGCTTGTTTCTTTTGAGCATTTTTGGTGTTTTCTTTTCCAGCTCTTTTCCTTTGCTTGCCAAAACTCTAAAGCCAAATTGTAAACCTTTTTCCCTTACTTTGCCGTAACCCTTAATGCATTTTGTTCATTCTTCCTTTGTTGCCGAAACAATCACCTCATTTTGCTCATTTTTCCTTTGATTAGCCGAAACCATATAGCACACTTTCTCTATCTTTTCTTTTCTTTTTCAATCCATCTATTTTCTTCTTTAACCAACATTTTGAAGGCCGAACCTTCTTGTTCATTTCTCTTCATAGCCGAACCTTTTAACCCTTAATCTCTTCTTCATTATTTCACTCTCTTTCGTGTTAGTACTCTCTTCTTTGATCGAATTGGTAAGTGGTATTTTCTTCTCTTTTCATTTTCTTTTCTCTCTAGTCGAATGTGTGTCCATCACTATTCGATTGTTCTATTTTGTTTTTAAACCGAAATATTATTCTCTCCTACTCTCTCAAATTGTGATCATCTCTTCTTTTTCGTAGTGTTTTAGTGGTGGCCAAATATCACATCTTTGTCGAATCATCTTTAGTCATAAGCCAATCGGTGGAAGTTGGATCTATTATTGTTAAGGTAAGGGATTTCTTCAAGGTTCATCTCGATATCTCTCAATACTTGGTTACTCCACTAAAACGGAATGATGGATTTGACTAATCGGTTGTTATAGGGATTAAATCGCTCGTTTCCTCTACTCGTTGATTCTTTGGAAATAGAGGTAAGCCGAATCTTATCTCTAAACAACTATTTTTTTCCATAGTAGTATTTTACTGACTGAAACTTTTTCAATGGAGGCAAGTGGTAACGATTTGAAAGGTAAAGTGGTAGGAGGACACAAAAGGAGTGGATTTGTAATTCCTACTCCTAAGTTCAAACGTAGGGCAGTATTGGCGGTTTGGGATTTTCCATCGGGTTGTGGACCATCATCCGGTGAGAATAGACAAATCCTAGTAGTTCACGATACTAAGGGTAAGCGTTTTAGATCGTTTGATTTAGATTTGGATTAATAAAATCTCATTTGTTGGTTAATCGAGTGTAATGATGATTTAGGTGCTGACGATCAAGAGGGCTTAGTCCTTTCCGTAAACTGGTGTGTAATCTCACATCAAATCCCAGAATCGTGAATTATCATCATATTATAAAATCGATCGGGTTGCTTAAGAACTTAATAATGGTAATATGGTATGAATAGAGTGATTTGCATAAATATCGTTAATATTGAGATTTGTCAAAATCAGTGTTAATTGGTAAAATCATGAAAATGCCCATATGGGTCGAATTACGAAAATGCCCCCATGGGTCGATTTGCTGAATTGCCTTGGTAGGCCAAACTATTAAATTGTCTTAATGGGCTGATTCACCTAATAATGTGATTAGATTAATGGTTGATTATATATGTGGATATTTTATTACGTATGTTGCATTTTACATATTGCATGGGATGGGAAAATTGAATGAAGAGCAGTGTAGCCTGGTGGCATTGCCACAATATAAATATTTGTTATATAATTCTGATTTCGGTGGCTCATCCACAAATATTTTGTGATTAGCAGCTTGGCTGCGATATTGGTGTGAGCGGCGGGGTGGGTTGACTTGATCCCTACAGTGTGTGATTGGCTGGTCGGGGGTGTGATGGATGGATGGGTTGGGTTGCATATATTTCATATAATTATTATTATGTAAATGAGCTTAGGCCCAAGGTTATGCTATACGGGTTCAAACCCAGTGGATGAGGGTAAGGGAGATTATGCACTGAGTTCTTATAACTCACTCCATCTTCTTAATCCTTACAGGTAATGCTCAGTGGCTAGGACTTGAGCCCATGGATGACTCGGTGGAGGCCATACTTTGGAAATAATATTATCATACATTAATAGACTTCTTTTCCATTTATTTCATTACTTTTACTATTTTGGGTTTTAAAAGTTGTAATAAGGCCTCTAGGATATTTTTATTTTGCTTTATGTTTAGTCGTATTTATTATTTTACTTGAAATGTTTTAAATGGGGATTTTCTAAAATCATAAATAACGATTTTCCAAAATCGGTTAACAAACGGATTTCATAAAAAATATGTACAAATAATTTAACTTGGATTTTCCTTCGAATTATCAACGCTGTTTTCAAAAGTCACGAATTTAAGGTTCACTAGTTCGATTTTCAGTTTATCAATTAAACCTCTCGTGATTAGAAGTATTTTATCGAATATTTACAACCAAACTTGTTTTCTTAACTATAATTATATAACACCTATTTTAGTACAAATTACAATTTTTTAATATGTTTTCTTCATGTGACATGTGAGATCCAGTCGTAAAGCATGGGTCGGGTTTGGGATGTTACAAGCGTGTTGCACTACTCTTACATGCTTGAAATACAAAATTAATTTAAATTAACATTGTAAGATTATTTTTTTCATACTCCAATAGTATTATATCATTGCTTTGCCTCTTATTGGCCTCTTAAAACAGGGATACAAGGACCCTTTAAATAGGCTAAGACTTGAGGTCTAATCATACTAAAATATCCCTAGGGTAGTTCGATTTCAATTAGGAAAAGATACAAGATTTTAATTGGGAGAAGAAACTTGATTTATGTGGGGAACAGGTCACAACGTCACAATGTCCCCATTTGCGCTGTCAAGACATTTTTCGTCATCCCAATGTCGGGAAACTTCTTGCCATGACATCATCGTCTGTTTAGCCAAAAATACGAGGCACAAACCACAAAGCCTATTCTAAATTATAAATTTTCTTACAAATATTTAGTGTAACAATTTCTACAGCCAAAATCTTTTAGTACGAATTTCTCTCCATTCTCGCTTACTTAATGTTGTCATATTTATTGACTTAGCTAGAATATTAAATTTTAAAAAACTTAAAATAGTAGATTAAGGATTACATCTTATTCAGTGAAGCAAACATTGACAAGTGGACAACCTAGAATAAACTTTTAGAATTTGGATTAGCAATAAATAAATTAATTTCAAATTGTAAGAACATCGACTTACTCTCTATTCAATTTGATGTTCAGATAGTTTTTTAGACAATAGGTTTAGGCAGATGTTTGAACACGAGTTTGAATAGAACACAAACAATAAGAAACTAAGAGAATGATGGAAATAAATACAAAATATTTTTTAATGCAATCCACCAATCCTACTCTTCTGAGCCTTGCTCAATGAAAGATTTTATTTAACAATCGATCCAGTAACCTGTTGGCTAAAGTAAAATCTACCCTTACAAAAAGAAGTAATTGCAACCCCAAAAAATAACCCCAACTTGTTCCAAATCAATGCACCCAATAAAAATGTCCAATAAAGCCTATGAAATGTGTCAAAAAATAAATGGAAAAATCAATAGGAAGTAATCCAACTAAATTAGCACAAGTACTATCCAAGTTACCTGTAACATCCCAAAATTGGGCCTAGTAGAATTGGGCCTAATGGGCCTTGGGCATAGGAGTGTTTAAAATTTTTGAGAACAAGAGAACGACATTATTTCAAGTTGGACTTATTGAGAAGGTGATTTTGGAAAGTTATGAGATTTCTTGGAAGTTTCGGGTTCAAGTTAGGCAAAAGGAAAATTTTTGTGTTTAAGCACTTTAAGGAGAGAAGGTAAGTGGCATCAAGACTTAAGTAAATAAGTGTGCATTTGCTAGCACAAGGAGTCTATTGGTAAAGGTGGAAAGTGGCGTGTGGAGTGTACTAATGGTCTGAGGTTTGAATCTTACCTAGTGCAAATGTTTTGGATTAAATTTTTGTACGAATAAGGTAAGTGTCAGTCATGGCTTTAATATGGTAAGGTGGACTATTTAATTTTGGCAAGGTGGCTAAGGAAATAAGGCAAGGTTGAGGGTAAGCAAAGAAATCAAAAGTAAAAGGAAAGATAAGGGAACATGTTGGCCTTTAAGGGGGAAGATGTTTTGGAAAGTTTTTAATGGGTCAATGTTCATCTTTTGGTAAAGATGATACATGGTTTGGGAGAGGGTAGCCGATATTGCTAGGATCATTTTGCTAAGTTTTAATGCATGAGAGGCTTATTCTTTTGAGCATTTTTTTTTTTAAGTTTGCTATTTTCCCAATTTCTTCTCTCCCTTGCTGAAACTCTAAAGCCAATATTGTACACCATTTTCCTTGTTTTGGCCGAAACTTTGACACTCTCTTGTCCATCTCTTCTTTTCCTTCCTCACTATTTCTCCAACCTTTCTCCCTTCCTCTTAAATCGATATCACTTGTAGCCAAACCTTCTTTGTTGTCTTGCTATTAGTGCCAAACCATGTTATTCTTTTCGGTTCACCCCTATTATTAAGGTAAAGATTCTTTCTTCTTATTTCATGTTGTTTGTTCTTTTTTCTCTTGATTTGGTTAAGCCGAAACACTCTTTTGCCGATTCTTTTGATAATCAAAGGGTGAGGATTGTTAACATTAGTTGCAATAAAGGAGTGTGTGCTGGTAGTCAGAAGGCGGGGTTGAATATCGGGACTCCGTAGAGGGAGATCATGTGTGCTAAGTGATTCAAGTGTAAGTAATACGAAATCTTTTGGAAATCCGAGGCTAACTTTTGGTTGGTATTGTTCTAGGGGCAACGAAGAGTGGTTCTTTAGGAAATCCTAATAAGGTGTGTAATCCCGTACCCATCCGAATACATGTTTGAAATGGTGTGTAATCCCACAGTTCTTTGAATATTTGCACGAAATGTTTTGTGATTTGGTCGAAAGATCAAAAAATCAAAAATTGGCATATGTGATTACTCGGGTGTGTGTATATTCGTCGTGGAAACCATATTTTACAATGAAACAGTTTTTGGTTAGCAACAGTGACGTGATTTCAAAAAAAAAACTCATGAAAATAGGAGAAAGGGAATTATAAAGTGAATAAGATATTGAATTAAAGCTTACTGTGTCTAGTTTTATATGAAAGAAACAGAAGAGGAAGAGGAATTTTATATTCTGTGATATTTTAATTTTAGTGAGACTGGTTCTGATTGACTTCGGGGTTCCCTGTTCTGTCTTGGAAAATTTGTTTAAAATTGGAAAAAGTGAATTATGAGTTATAATTTATATTTATGGATTCTTTAGTGAGCCTATTTTCAATATTAACAAGTGGGAGCAACATATGAAAACTATACAAGGAGATATTTGAATTTTGGGTAAGAGAGGTCAGAACCGGTGGTCAGTGAAACAAGGGAAACTTGTAACACCCTAAAAATTCGAGTGTTTATATATTGCATGAATTGGTGTTTAGACTTTAAAGGAAAATTTCTTACTTTTATTTTTAGTTCTTATTGAAGTTCTAAAGAGGAGTATATCATAATTTGGGTAAGGAATAAATTTAATAATTGAGAATTTATTGAAGAGAAGCAAAGGTCATTAAGACTTAAGTTAAATTAAGGGTTAATGAGTGTCATAAGTTGAGTACATGGCATGGTGGAGTTGGCGCATGGGTTATAGCAAGAGGGAAGAGGTTCGAATCCCTTGTTTAGCATCTAGATGAATTTTTGTTTTAAATTTCGCACATGGATAGCAAGTGTCGCCAAGAACATATATGGTAAGTGTTGACCATGTTATTTTGGTTAGTGTATCAAAGGATTATGGAAATAGATAACTTATGGCATGGAATCAAATACTTAAGGAAAGATAGGGGAACATAAGGCACATATCAAGGAAAATTTTGAAACAAATCATGGCCAATTGACCATGTCTTGGACGACAACTTGGTATAGGGAGGAAGCTGAATTTTTGTGTTAGTTTAGGCTTAGAATTCTTTTTTCTTTTTGGTCATTCCTTGCACCTTGTGAAGAATTTTTATTTTCTCTCTTTTCAACCTTTCATCTTGGCCGAATTGTGCATTTGGTAAAACCAAATTCTTTTGACCATTTGGTCACTTTTATTCATCTTGTGAGTTTTCTTTTGTATTTCTTCTAAGTGTCAAATCATCTACACCAAAGCCATTCCTTTTTCCTTTCTTTTTTGTCATGGTCAATGCTAGAGTGCCTTAGCCGAATCTTATTTCTTTTCTTTGATCATACATAGTCAAATCTTCATCCATCACAAACACCTTTTCTCAATCCTTTCTTTTGATCGTGGTTTATAGGTAAGGGTTCTTTTTCTTTTTGTTTTCGTTTTATTAAAGTGTTATGGCCGATTATTAATGGTGTTGTGAAGGCCTTTTGAATCGAAATAAACGCTCGCTCTAATAACGCTTCATTCGTTATTATATAGTGCAATAACGAAGATCGAAACTCAAGTGATCGGAGAATCAGAGAAACGTTGGAATCGATTTCTTGTGGTAAGGAAATCACATCTTTTAAAGCCTCTAGTACTATTCGATATTATTTTAGATTTAACTAATATTCCTTTGATCATGAAGATTTTCAAAATAGGGAAGAAAAGGGCAGTGGTTAGTCACATTAAGAGGGGTGGATCCAGAATCCCCATTTAAACGAAGAGCGGTTTCAAAGCATCGGGATTTTCCACCGGGTTGCGGACCATCTTCCAAGGGAGTCAATTATTCAAAGTAGTACGAACTTCCGAGCCATTATACGCTGGTGGATTCTACGATTTAACGAATCAACAAACGAGGAGAAGTTTAAAATCAAGTGATTCAAAATCGAGGGTAAGATTTTGGATCTATTATCGATTAAGAATATTTATACTGAAATAGTATTTTAACGGATCGAAATATGTTTTAGGTGCCGAGGAGCGAGAAGGATTAGTACTCTCGGATCGAGGTGTGTAACTTCACACTATTTCTGTTGGATGTCAATTTCGGTATGAAAGTAAAAATCGTAAAACGACTAGATCGGTAAAAACGTAAAAACTGATATTTTGACCAAAATACGTAAAAACGACTAAATCGTGAAAATTACGAAAATGCCCTCGAGAGATTACTTGTTATTATGTAAATTGTATGTTTCGTGAAAATGGGCCGCAAAATACTCTAGTTCGATAAATTGGGCCAAAATACTCTAGTTCGATAAATTGGGCCAAAATACTCTAGTTTGATAAATTGGGCCAAAATACTCTAGTTCGATAAATTGGGCCAAAATACTCTAGTTCGATAAATTGGGTCAAAATACTCTAGTTTGATAAATGGGCCAAAGCCCACTAAACTGCTAAATGGGCAAATTGCTAAATTAATTTTTGGGCCAAATGAAATGTTTATTGATAAACCCACCAATGTTATGGATTAAATAAAAATTGTTATATGATTATATTTTGTTATATACACATAATTGCATGGGGTGGGGTATATGAAGAGAAGAATGGCTCTGCTTGCCAAAAAATAAATATGGCTTATTGCTCTAGTTCAAAGGGCCTTGCCACAAAATCTAGTTCAAATATGGCTCGCCACAAAAAAATAAAAATATGGCTTATTGCTCTAGTTCATTTTATGGTGGCCTTGCCACAAAAATAAATATGGCTTATTGCCTCTAGTTCTCGTGGCCTTGCCACAAAAATAATTTATGGACTTTATGTGTGTTTGGTTTTAAATTTTACTTTGGACTTTTAAACATGGACTATGATTATATGATGTTTTTATTAAAATAAATTCGGGTTTTCAAATCCTTTTATAAATATTTTATCATTGCTAACTCTTTAATAAATTACCTAAAGGTTTTTGAGAATACAATGATTTTCAACTAATGTGATCTAATATTTATCAAATTTCAAATACCCTTCTAATTTTATTAAATCCTGTAAATAATATTATAGCTTTCAACTTATTGAAGATTTAAAAATAGCTCAATTCATGTAACAAACCAAATCTAGTCTCAATGCATAGACCGGGTTTGGGGTGTTACATTTAGTGGTATCAGAGCCAGTTTCAAAAACTCGGCTGTGGTTTGGGTTCGCAAATAATTTCAGATGAAATCGCTCAAATTTTAAAAGATCAAGATGGCACCACAAGCATCCAAAGAACAAGTCAAGTAAGTATTTATTGCTAAATAATTACTATGATATAATCATAGGAACACTCTAGAACTTCTAGTTTTAGATGTGAAAACCGTAGAGATTGAGACTATAGGATATGTTGCGGAAAAACAACTTTATATCTCAAATCCCATAAAATATCGTTAATAAACACCAAACAAATTTTTCGATTCATAAAACTTGTAATCGATAAAACGAACAAGCTATCATGAACACTAGAGGACGTGGTCGTGGACGTGGTAGACGTGGCCGTGGTAGAGGCCGAGGTGCTACGATCAAGCACCAAATCATATGTCAAAGTAGACGCACTGCGCCAATTGAAAGTGAGACGGATCACGCGATCACATGGAAGAAGATAATGCATTGACTCAAGCAATGCCGCGGGTCTTGGAAAGGGTTGCTGAACTAGAATTGGACCAACAACTCGTGGGTCAATTTCAGAGCGACTTAAGTCAAATAATGCGTAAGTTTTAGAGGAGTCTCGTGTAGCTCAATGTGGCTGAACATCGCTCAAGTCGTGGAACGGATCATGGATGACATGGAATGTACCGTCGAGCAAAAACCGAGAGGAGTCTGTATCCTTGTTAAGAGATGAGGCGACGCTGGTGGCTCATCGCTCGAGAAGGCACCAAGTCGCACCGATTAATTGGGAATTCTTTAAAGCCGCTTCCAAGGAAAATACGTTGGAACGAAAGTTATGTAGACGTCAAGGAAAGAATTTCGAATCTTGTCCAAGGAAGTAAGACCGTGGCAAGATATGAAGTCGAAGTTTTACGCCCGAGCCGTTATGCCCGGACAATTGTAGCAATGATCACGAACGCTGTGTGCGTTCGAGGATGGACTTAATGATGAGTGAGGGTTCGATTGCTCCAAAGAAGTTAGAAATTTTTCGACTCTTGTGGAGAAGGCCAAAATAGCCGAGGAGGCTAAGAATTCGTGAACAGTAACCGAGAAAATTTCAAACAAGAGAGAGACACACAGATCTGGTTCTTCAAAGAGATTCCGAAGAAACCTCGGAATGATGAATCGCCCAAGGTAGAACCCGGTAGCAAATAATCAAGTCGAGATTGCACCGAGTGTGGAAAAGACATTTTGGGGAATGTTGAGGAAAACGGGCGATGCTACAAATGCGGTTCAATGGATCATCAAGACAAAATTGTCCTCGACGATGGATACAACTCAAGAAGTTCAGAATAATGATGCACACCGCCAGGGTAATTAGCACCACCGAGAGGTCGTGGACCAGGTCGTGGTGGTAATGGGGTTGGCCGTGGTCAAGGTGCACCGGGTCGAGGCAATGGTCATAGAGGAAATGCAGATGCAAGACACTGGATCGGTCTATGCGCTAGACGCCATGAGGACGGCAATGCACTGATGTGATAACTGTACGTTCTTCATTTTGATGTACTGTTATTGCCTTAATAGATATTGGCTCTACTCATTCATATGTATCTAGTGCCATATCTGGAAACCTGAAATTAGAATATCAAATTACCGATAGTGAGATGACAGTAATTAGTCCTTTAGGAAAGTCGATAATGGTTAATAAAATATTTAAAGACGTGCCCTTAAAAATTCAAGAGGAGATATTCTTAGCAAACTTGATGGAACTACCTTTCGCGAAGTTCGACCTCATTTCGGGCATGGATTGGTTGGTTAAACATCTAAGCAATTAGATTGTGCTGAAAAATGAATGTCGATAAGAACCCTGATGATAAGGAAGTCATAATGATTGGCGAGCGAAGAAACTATTTGGCAAATGTGGTATCTCGCATTAAAGGCGAGAAGTTGGTGCGGAAAGGATATGGAGCATTCCTAGCCTTTATCTCGTGCTTTGGATGCTAAAGAGTTATCTGGTGGATGATGAGGACGGTGAAGGAATTTCCGATGTATTTCCAAGAACTTCCCGGTATACCTCCAGATCGGAAGTAGAATTTGGCATTGAGCTTTTTTCTCGATGACTCCAAAGTGTCCATTGCTCCTTATAGAATGGCACCAAGGAGTTGGTGAGCTCAAAGCTCAAATTCAAGAATTATCGGATCGGGATTTATTCGACCAAAGGTGTTCCGTGGGGAGCACCGCCTGCTTTGTCAAGAAGAAGGATGGATCGATGCGTATGTGCATTGATTGCAGACAATTGAATAAATTGACGATCAAGAATCGGTATCCTCCGCCGAGAATTGATGACCTATTTGATCAATTAAAAGGAGCTTCAGCTTTCTCCAAAATTAATTTGAGGTCGGGTTATCACCACTCAAGGTTAAAGAAGGACATTTATAAGACGGCATTTTGGACACGCTACGGACACTATGAGTTTGTAGTGATACTGCTTTGACTAACCAATGCACCAAATGCATTTATGGACATGATGAACCGAAGTCTTTTAACCATATTTAGATCGGTCCGTGGTAGTGTTCATAGATGACATATTGGTTTATTCGAGAAATGAGGAGGAGCATGACCAAAGATTTATGATAGTATTACAAACTACTGCGTGATAAACAATTGTATGCCAAATTTAGTAAATGCGAATTTTGGCTAAAGGAAGTGACTTTCCTTGGTCATGTAGTATCAGCCGAAGGAATAAGGGTGGATCCTAAAATTGAGGCTATTCTGGATTGGAAACCACCAACATCAGTAGCTGAAATTCGGAGTTTCTTGGGTTTACCGGATACTATAGACGCTTTGTAGAGGGTTTTCGTTGATTGTCTGCACCCTAACTAAACTGCTATGTAAAAGGAGCTCCGTGATATTTGGACTGAAAAGCAGCAAGAGAGTTTCGAGAAATTGAAGAAGATCCTGACGGAAGCTCCAGTTTTGATTCACTGAGGCTAGAAAAGAATTCACTATTTATTGTGATGCGTCTCACACGGGTTTGGGTTGTGTGTTGATGCAAAATGGAAAAGTGGTGGCTTATGCTTCTCGTCAATTGAGACCACGCGAAGTAAACTACCCCACGATGATTTGGAGTTAACGCCGTTGTCTTTGCTCTAAAGATTTGGAGACACTATCTCTATGGTGAGAAATCTATAATCTACACGGATCACAAGAGTCTTAAATACCTCCTTACCCAAAAGGAGTTAAATTTGAGACAAAGAAGATGGGTAGAATTGTTAAAGGATTATGATTTCTCCATCAAATATCATCCTGGAAAGGCTAACGTGGTAGCTGACGCGTTAAGTCGTAAGACAGTATCCGAATTAAGAGCTTTGTTTGCCCATTTGAGTGCAGACGAGGATGGCGGCTTGTTAGCGTAACTTCGATAAAGCTTCGTGGATAGAACAAATCAAGGAAAAAGTACATCGATGAGAAGTTGGGACCTTTACTTCGCAAGTTGAAAATGGTGAAATTGAGGATTTTGGAATAAACACGGAGGGTGTGTTGTGCTTTCGAGGAAGAGTATGTATGCCTAAAGATTCAGATTTGAGGTAATCGATTCTATGGGAGGCGATAGTAGCCCTTATGCTATGCATCCGGAGGAAATAAGATGTATCGAGATCTCCGTGAATGATGACAGGCTGTGGTTGAAACGTGAGATTTCGTAATTTGTGGGAAAATGTTTGACTTGTCGCAAGTGAAGGCGTAACATCAATTACCGTCTGGATTGTTACAACCGATAAAAATTCTCTTTGGAAATGGGAACGGATAACCATGGATTTTGTTAGTGGGTTACCTTTAACACCTACTAAGAAAAATTCGTGTGGGTAATTGTTGATCGGTTGACGAAGACCGCCATTTCCGCCAAATTGCACGGATTATTCATTCTGAAGTTGGCAAAACTATATGTATCCGAAATTGTGAGGTTGCATGGGTACTGATCTATTATATCGGATAGGGACCCTAGGTTTACATCATGATTTCGAAAGCTCGCATGAAGCCTTGGGGACAAAGTTGAATTTCAAGACGGCTTTTCATCCTTAGTCCGATGGTCACGGAGAGGGTAATTCAGATATTGGAAGATATGTTAAGGGGATGTGTAATCGACTTGTGGGTAGTTGGGAGGATTATCTACCACCGCGTAATTGCAGATAACAACAAATGACTATCGCCTAGCATTCAGATGGCACCTTACGAGGCATTGTATGGTCGTAAATGTCGTTCTCCTATTTGTTAGACCGAGAAGGCTAAAGATGATGTTAGGTCCCGAGATGATATCCAAACAGAGGATAAGGTAAAAGTTATTCGAGCACGTTGAAAGAAGCCTCGATAGATGTAAGTCGATGCGCACAAGCGAAAGGATATCGAGTATGATGTGGGGATCAGGTTTTCTTGAAGGTATCTCCTTGGAAAAAGATCTTAGATTAGGAAGGAAGGGCAAGCTAAGTCCTAGATACATTGGACCTTATCGTGTCAAGAGTGTCGGTCCAAATGGCTTATCGATTGAGTTACCTCCTAATTGGATCAAATCCATAATATTTTTCATGTTTCCATGTTGAGGCGTTATAGATCGGATCCTTCGCACATTATACCCAGAGAAGAATTGGAGCTGAATTTGATTTGTCTTTGAAGAAGAACCGGTGGAAATCTTAGACCGAGATGTCAAGGTGCTAAGAAAGAAAACCGTGTCGTTGGTTAAAATTTTATGGCGTAACCACGGAGTAGAGGAAGCTACGTGGGAGCCCGAGGATGCAATTCAGCAACAATACCCTCACCTCTTTCAACTGTAAATTTCGAGGACTAAATTTTCTTTAAGGAGGGTAGAGTTGTAACACCCTAAAAATCCGAAAGTGTTTATATATTGCATGAATTGGTGTTTAGACTTTAAAGGAAAATTTCTTACTTTTATTTTTAGTTCTTATTGAAGTTCTAAAGAGGAGTATAGCATAATTTGGGTAAGGAATAAATTTAATAATTGAGAATTTATTGAAGAGAAGCAAAGGTCATTAAGACTTAAGTTAAATTAAGTGTTAATGAGTGTCATAAGTTGAGTACATGGCATGGTGGAGTTGGCGCATGGGTTATAGCAAGAGGGAAGAGGTTCGAATCCCTTGTTTAGCATCTAGATGAATTTTTGTTTTTAAATTTCTGCACATGGATAGCAAGTGTCGGCCAAGAACATATATGGTAAGTGTTGACCATGTTATTTTTGGTTAGTGTATCAAAGGATTATGGAAATAGATAACTTATGGCATGGAATCAAATACTTAAGGAAAGATAGGGGGAACATAAGGCACATATCAAGGGAAAATTTTGGAAACAAATCATGGCCAATTGACCATGTCTTGGACGACAACATGGTATAGGGAGGAAGCCGAATTTTTGTGTTAGTTTAGGCTTAGAATTCTTTTTTCTTTTTGGTCATTCCTTTCACCTTGTGCAGAATTTTTATTTTCTCTCTTTTCAACCTTTCATCTTGGTCGAATTGTGCATTTGGTAAAACCAAATTCTTTTGACCATTTGGTCACTTTTATTCATCTTGTGAGTTTTCTTTTGTATTTCTTCTAAGTGCCGAAATCATCTACACCAAAGCCATTCCTTTTTCCTTTCTTTTTTGTCATGGCCGAATGCTAGAGTGCCTTAGCCGAATCTTATTTCTTTTTCTTTGATCATACATAGCCGAAATCTTCATCCATCACAAACACCTTTTCTCAATCCTTTCTTTTTGATCGTGGATTATAGGTAAGGGGTTCTTTTTCTTTTTCGTTTTCGTTTTATTAAAGTGTTATGGCCGATTATTAATGGTGTTATGAAGGCCTTTTTGAATCGAAATAAATGTTCATTCTAATAACGCTTCATTCGTTATTATATAGTGCAATAACGAAGATCTAACTCAAGTGATCGGAGAATCGAGAAACGTTGGAATCGATTTCTTGTGGTAAGGAAATCACATCTTTTAAAGCCTCTAGTACTATTCGATATTATTTTAGATTTAACTAATATTCCTTTGATCATGAAAATTTTCAAAATAGGGAAGAAAAGGGCGGTGGTTAGTCACGTTAAGAGGGCGGATCTGTAAATCCCCATTTAAATGAAGAGCGATTTCGGCAAATTCGTGATTTTCCACCGGTTGCGGACCATCTTCCAAGGAGTCAATTATTCAAGTAGTACGAACTTCCGAGCTATTATACGCTGGTGGATTCTCGACGACTAACTAATCAACAAACGAGGAGAAGTCGAAAATCAAGTGATTCAAAATCGTGAGGTAAGATTTTGGATCTATTATCGATTAAGAATATTTATATGAAATAGTATTTTAACGATTGAAATATGTTTTAGGTGCCGAGGAGCGAGAAGGATTAGTACTTCTCAGACGAGGTGTGTGACTTCACACTATTTCTGCTGGATGTCAATTTCGGTATGAAAGTAAAAATCGTAAAACGACTAGATCGGTAAAACGTAAAACCGATATTTTGACGAAAATACGAAAAACGACTAAATCGTGAAAATTACGAAAACGCCCTCGAGAAATTACTTGTTATTATGTAAATTGTATGTTTCGTGAAAATGGGCCGCAAAATACTCTAGTTCGTTAAATTGGGCCAAAATACTCTAGTTCGATAAATTGGGCCAAAATACTCTAGTTTGATAAATTGGGCCAAAATACTCTAGTTCGATAAATTGGGCCAAAATACTCTAGTTCGATAAATTGGGTCAAAATACTCTATTTTAATAAATGGGCCAAAGCCCACTAAACTGCTAAATGGGCAAATTGCTAAATTAATTTTTGGGCCAAATGAAATGTTTATTGATAAACCCACCAATGTTATGGATTAAATAAAAATTGTTATATGATTATATTTTGTTATATACACATAATTGCATGGGGTGACGTATATGAAGAGAAGAATGGCCTGTTGCCAAAATCTAGTTCGGTGGCTCTGCCACAAAAAAATAAAAATATGGCTTATTGCCTCTAGTTCGGTGGCCTTGCCACAAAAATAAATATGGCTTATTGCCTCTAGTTCGTGGCCTTGCCACAAAAATAATCAAATGGCTTATTGCTCTAGTTCGGGTTTCGCCACAAATATGGCTTATTGCTCTAGTTCGGTGGCTTTGCCACAATTATAAAAAGGCTTAATGCCTACAATTGGTGTGTTGGCGGGTGGGTTGACTTGATCCCCACAGGTGTGATGGTTGGTACGGGGTGTTAGCGGATGGATATTAGGTTTGGTTGGGAAATTCATTTTACATGCATTTTTAAATTATTTTATTTCATTTTTATGATATATTGTTTAATTTCAGAATTGGGCTCAAGCCCAGCATAATATCTTGATGATCTGGCCCAATAATGGTGGTGAATGAGTTACACACTAAGTTCTAAGTAACTCACCCCCTTTAATTTTTCCATCTCAGGTAATGGAAATTGACGTGGACTTGGGCCGAGGATGACTTCGTGGAGGCCATATTGCAAAACATGGGTTATTTAAACTCTGAACTTTTTAATAAGTATTTTTACTATTTTGGGTTATTGTAATAAGGGCCTCTATAAATAATTTATGGACTTTATGTGTGTTTGGTTTTAAATTTTACTTTGGACTTTTAAACATGGACTATGATTATATGATGTTTTTATTAAAATAAATTCGGGTTTTCAAATCCTTTTATAAATATTTTATCATTGCTAACTCTTTAATAAATTACCTAAAGGTTTTTGAGAATACAATGATTTTCAACTAATGTGATCTAATATTTATCAAATTTCAAATACCCTTCTAATTTTATTAAACTCAGTAAATAATATTATAGCTTTCAACTTATTGAAGATTTAAAAATAGCTCAATTCATGTAACAAACCAAATCTAGTCTCAATGCATAGACTGGGTTTGGGGTGTTACAAAACTTTAATGAATAAACTGTACTAAAATGGTTAAGCTAAAAATTCTGGAAAAATTGTAGTAAGAAGATAAATGAGTCTAGTTTCAACGAAAATTTACGGATCTAAAATTTTGAGATTCCTAACTCAAGTTAGAGTCAATTTAGTCAATATAACGCAGATGGATAGTTTCAATTTTTTATGCCCTAAATTAGTAGTTAAGTCTAGGGTTGTAAAATTATAGAAATACCCTTAGTGGGTAAGATTACCAAAATACCCTTAGTGGGTAAGATTATCGAATTACGAAAATGCCCCTAATGGGCCGATTTGATAGATTGCCCTAATGGGCCGATTTGCAAAGTGTTATAATGGGTCAATTTTGTAATGAATCTCAATTAATGATTGTTGTTTGTATCTCAGAATATCATGAGTTACTATGTATGTTGCATATTTACATATTGCACGGATGGGAAACTTGAATGAAGAGAAGAGTAGACCGTGGCATTGCCACAAATTCGATAATGGCTATGTGCCAATTTAAATATGGCTTTGTGCCATCGTGATTAAGGTCATGTGCCAATTATATTACCAGATATGATTCTCGTGGCTCAGCCACAAATATTATAAATGGCAGCTTGATTGCAAATTGGAGAGACTGGTAGGGTGGGTTGACTTGATCCCCATAGGAGAGATTGGTTGGTACGGGTGGAGAGACTGGCAGGGTGGGTTGACTTGATCCCCACAGGAAAGATTGGTTGGTACGGGTGGAGAGATTGGCTGGATGGGATGGGGTGCATTCATATCATTTATTTATTACATGAAAGTGGGCTTAGGCCCAAGATTACAATATATAGGCTCAGGCCCAAGATATTGCTTTACGGGTTCAGGCCCAGTTGATAACGGTAAGGGGATTTTACACTAAGTTCTTGTACCTCACTCCTTTTCCCTAATTCTTTCAGGTAAAGCTCAGGGATGTGAACTTGGGCCATGGATGACTCAGTGGAGGCCATACTTCATAAATGGTGCTTTGAACTTTAGATTACCATTTACGTTTACTTTGTTACTTTTACTATTTTGGGTTATTATGTTGTAATAAGGCCTCTAAAATATTTTTATTTTTGCTTAATGTTTGACGAACTTATTACGTTGCTTAAATTATTTTAAATGGGGATTTTTCTAAAAATCATAAATAACGTTTTTTCCAAAATTGATTAATAAATGGTTTTCAAAATAAAAATGTACAAATAATTTAACTCGGATTCTCTTTCAAATTTTCAACGTCATTTTCAAAATTCATGGTTTTAATGTTCACTACATCGATTTTAGACTCATCAATCAATCATTCAAAAATAGCTGTATTTTATCCAGTATTTACATACAAAACTTGTTTATTTAAACACAACCAAGTAACGCCTATTTTAGTAAGAATCACATGATGTTTTACATTTTCTTCATGTGACATACCAAATCTGCTCGTAACGCATGGACCGGGTTTGGGGTGTTACACTACCACTTTAACTTGTGAATTGTATCCTATTTATAAGCCAAACGAGGTAGCCTTCCAAATCATAATTTATAGAGATAAATACTTCAATTTGGAGCATAATAAACCAGGATAAAAGCCTCTAAAAATTATCCTAAAATACAACGTTATCATCTAAGTACAATCATCGACTGAATCATCAAATAAACAACTTGAAGGATAAGGATAAATTTTATCCAATAAATCAAGTCGACCAAATCTACCTTAAGCCACTGTCGAAACCATTTTTAAAGTTTTTTAAAAAAGCGGGTGTCGACTTAAAAACAAAAACAAAAATGGGAGTCGCCACCAATCTTTTTTGACTTAGGTGTGATTGGATCACCTTATAAAATGTTTTATTTTAAAACATAGATTTTGGTCCACGAAATATAAGAAAACGGGTTCGGGAGTTGGTTACGTACGAGGAAGGGTTAGCACTCTCGTAATGCCCAAAATTTGGAACCTAATTGATAATCTCATGTCCTAATGTCGAAATTTTGAAAAATTTAAAATATGATCCTTTATTTGAAAGAAAGCCAAGACTTACATATCTCAAAGAAATAAAATGTTATACCCAATAAGTTAGGATGTAACATCTCATGACTTCGAAACTAGGATCACCTTTATTTTATAGAAAATCCTTACTCGAGATACAAAACATTATATCTAATAAGTTAAGATATAACATTATGAATTTTCGAGAATAAGTTTTAATTTGAAATTTATAGGTTAAAAAAAAGAGAATACTTAATATTTTAAGTTCTACAAGAAAAATTAAAACCTAGTAAGTTAGGGTATAATATCTCTCAAGTCTCTAAATATCATATATCAGATTTAAAAGTCTTTGAATAAATTATGTGAATGTAGTTAAATGTGTTTTTATAAAACAAATGGTTTTGGAGTAAGATATGACATATATATATATATTAAAACACCAATTCCAAATTAAAAATCATATTTAACAATTAATACTAATATAAACAATTAAAGAAATAATAATATAAAATAGCTAATAATGTAGGAAATAAAATGACTATACAAATAAAACATAAAAATAATAAACAAATAAAGAATAAAAGATATAAAATAGTAAATAACAAAAGATAAAAAACTACTTAAATAAACATGAAACTTTACATATGAAATAAAAAAGAATCAACAATATGAATAAAATAACAAGCTAATAATAAATAAAACAATAAATAAAAATTGATAAAAGTTTAAATAATAATTGAAAAGAATAAAAAATACAAAATTATAATTATAATTATAATTATGATAATAATAACAATTATAAAAAATGATAATTAAAATGATGGGAATAAATACAAAAGAAAGAAAATATATGATATAACAAAGATAGTATAAAATTAATAATAGTGATAATAAATATAATTATAGTAATAATAATAATAGAAAATAATAATAATAATAATAATAATAATAATAATAATATGGAAAATAATAATAAATATAATTATAATAATAGCAATGGTGGTAATAAAATAATAATAGTAATACTAAAAAATAATAATATTAATATTAATAATAATAAGAATTTAAATTAATTGATTTTAATAAAAAATAGCAATAATGACAGAAAGGATTGAATTGAAAGTAAAAATAAAGTTTTTAGGGTAAAAATAGAAATAAAATGAGGCAAAGGGACCGAATTTTAATGCGCCCAAAAAAGATAGGGACTAATTGGAAAATTACTCCCACAATCCAAAAAGCGCTTTTAAAAAGGGACTCCAATAAAATTCAAATAAAATTTAAAGGCAAAATTAAAAAATAAAAGAGAACTTAATTATAAAACCATAAAAAAGCGAAAGGGCTAAAAGCGCAATTAGCCATTCCTATAAAAACGCGCGGATCCAAGGCCGAAGTGGGTCAGATCGGGTCGGGCCAGAGAACAATACGGTGTCGTTTTGACACTTAAGGGCCTAGTGCAAAACGGCACCGTTTTAATGCCCTATAAAAGCACAATAAAAAAATTTAAAAATTCATTTCTCTCTTCTTTCTTGAAAAAAAAAAAACTTCCTCTTTCTCTCTGTGGCTGGCGATTTTTGGCGAGGACTTTACGCCGATCATTGCCGCCATTGCACAAAGAAATAAATTTAAAAAACAGGTAATTTTCCCTCTTTTTTTACAAGTTATTTATATATATATATGTAGTAAAATAAAAATGAAAATTTTATATATGGGCAGATTCGGAAAAAAGGAAAAAATAAAATAAAAAAATAAACATTTGCTTGATTTTTGATTGTGAATATCTGTGTTGTGTATTTCTTGTATATCTTGTGTATCCGCATGTATTTCTCTGTGTAACACCCCTAACCCGTATCCGTCGTCGGAGTAGGGTTACGAGGTATTACCCGACCTCAACACTCATCAAATTCACTTTAATACATGTTACCACTTAAATATTAACCGATTCATCAATTCACATTTTCATTCATCCCATTCTAAGAATGACCATTACTTACGATATATATACATAAGTATATATATATATATACTTATGTAATTATAACCACATAATCGTACCTTAAAACTCATTTCACATAACCGAATATAGTTAGCATTCAAATGTAAACCTAAACTCCAACCAAGATCAATTCAAAACCTAGTATTTTATTTATGCATTTAACATACAATACATGCAAATAGTGATACCTATGTTCATTCAATTTTAAATATATGTTATGCATGAATCAAACATAATTTACATGCATTTATGCGTACTATAGGTACTCTTTATCAAGTATAAAATTTTACTCTAAATGCTTACCACAAAGTCTGTACATACTTAAGCATTATCAAATGACATTACAAGTATAAACATATATACATTTTACCATGCTTAAACAAGTCAACTAAAACAAAATAAGATAGCTATTTACATGGTATCCTTGTACATTCACATTTACTCCTTTATACCTAAGTGCATATCACAATATTACATCATATATATATATATATATATATATATATATCATATGATCATTTTCTGTATGATTTAAAGCATGATCTAAATCACATATCTAATGGTATTTTAATGCAAGCTACCATATCAAATATAAAACTTAAACTTAACCAAAAGTAACAGCCTTATTCGCAAGGCCATATTTATATTTACAAACCGACATCATTCATTACTTATCAAAACAAAGCCTATACATGCCTTTGATTCTAAAGTTTACAAAACATAATTATACCAAAGAGAGTATAGTGTGGTCGACTGTCTTGATGATCCCCTGAGGCCGTAGTTGAATTATTGATCAATAAAATAGAGCACAAACATAAACAGAGTAAGCTCACTGGCTTAGTAAGTCTTAAGCAGCTTTACAACTCAACTAGGTATTCAATTAGATTGAATAGAATAACATTATCAACATTTATGAACTGACAAAACACATATATACTACCATGGCCGATTATCAATGTTCACACCTAGTGAAATAATATTCAACGACACTTAAAATATGAAACTTATCAATGGTACCAGATTGCTAATCAATACATATATATTTTCTCTTCAACCGAATAATACTTTCGTGCACATTTAAAATAAGGTACATAATTGAATATATATATACCTTTATCTATATGTATAGCTCATGGTCGAACCTATATAGGTATAATTTCTCATATCAATATAATAAACTCAAGTAAGCAAGTAAACATATCAACTCAATGTCCTTTCTAATCACATATCTTAAGTAACCAATACATAAACACATTTCTATCAACTTGATTATTCAAGAAGCATCACATATATCATAAACTTGATTCGATACATATCTTTTGGTCGAACACTATAGTAATAAACCTTGGCTTATTCGTTATCGCCATAACTAGACCATTTCATTCATAAGCATAAGCTCGATTAAAATCATTGGTATAAAACTACTAGACCAAAGGTCCGAGATTTAAACACCCAAGACGAAGCTCGCTAGGCATTAAAGCCCAAATAAACCACCAAGCACGAAGCACCGCTAGGCTTTAAAGCCCGAAATAAATCACTGCCAAGCTCGCTAGGCATTAAAGCGAAATAAATCACCAAGACGAAGCTCGCTAGGCATTAAAGCTCGATATGTAACACCAGCACAAGGCCCGCTAGTAGCATCAAAGCCCGATAAATAACACCAAGACGAGGCTCGCTAGGCTCAAAGCCCGATTAATAACACCGCACGAGGCACGCTAGGAGCCCGATTATCAACCCAATCAACATTCCCATACACATTACTTAATGCTACAATCACATCCATCTCAGATACTTTATTTTTCAATTTCATGTTAAACCGAACATAATTATCCACATCACATTCAACAAACAAATTTACTACAATTTCATACCCCACATTCGCCTATATATATTTTCATGCCTTAAATACCAAACTTTATCATGTACTACCTTTGTAAATAATTTCTCGATATAAATTTGCTTAAGGACTTACCTCGGTTGTCGATAGACCGTAAATCTCGCTATTCGAGAACCTTTGTCTTTCCCTGCCTAATTTCGCTTTTCTTTGTTCTTGATCTTGACACATTAAAATTTAGCCCATTCAAGCACATTTCATCTCAATTTAATCCAAAAACACTTAGATAGACAAATTACCATTTTGCCCTAATGTTTCCCATTTTACAAATTAGTCCTATTTACACAAAACACAAAATATACGAAATCTCCCAACACTATAGTTAGGCAGAATCCTCTACATAGCCATCTAAGTTCATGAATTTCATTTCTTTTGCATTTTAACCCTCACAAATTTATTTTCTTAATTTAGCCCTATTTACTCCAAATCACCAAAATTTTCAATACAAAACTTGTAAATCTTTAACATATATTTAATCTAAAACCATCAAATATCAAAACCATATAAGCATGTTAATTGTCAATCCTATATGCATAATATTTTAAAAATTTAGGCATGGGTGGGTAATAATATTTAAGCAACGATCTCAAAAACGTAAAAATTTTCAAAAACTAAACAAAGTACATACCCGATTTAAGTTTTCCTTAATGTCAAACCTTAAGCTCAAACAATGGTGTTTTTCTTCTTACATTCGGCTATGAGAGAATAAAGATGATGGTGGCTTTATTTTATGTTTTGTTTAATATATATATACATTAACATTATTATAATATACTAACATAACCTTATAATAAAAATAAATTAAACTAACATATATTTTGTAGTTGGTGTGGCCCGCTGCCATTCCTTATCATAGTTCCCTTTAGGACACCCACCTAAAAGCCACAATCAAATTAGTACTTTTCACTTTAGCACGCAACTTTTACGCTTTTCTCGATTAAATCCTTTTCATCAAATTAAACACTTAAATGATAAAATTTTTCTACGAAATTTTCACACACATTAATCCACAAATAATAAACAAAGAATATAATATTAAAATATTTATCGGGTTTGGATTCGTGGTCCCGAAACCACCATTCGATTAGGTCAAATTCGATCTGTTATAACTCTCTCCCTTAAGGATTTTCGTCCCGAAAATCTTACCATTAAACAACGTCGGATATTGTTGCCTCATTGAATCTTCAGTCCCACGTAGCCTCTTCAACTCCGTGCTTTTTCCACAAGATTTCACTAATGGAATTTTCTTGTTTCTTAACTCTTTCTTCCCAAGCTAAAATACGGATCGGTTCTTCCTCATACGTCATATCGTTGTATCTCAATCTCGATGGAGCAATCACATGTGACGGATCCGATCCAGATCTACAGAGCATAGAAACGTGAAATACATCGTATCTTTTCTAATTCAGCGGGTAGCCTCAACCTATAAGCAACAGCCCAACACGCTCAATGATTTCATATGGTCCAATGAACCTCGGGCTCAACTTGCCTTTCCTACCAAAACGGAGCACTTTTTTCCACGGAGAAACCTTTAAAATACTCGTTCTCGACCGAAATTCAATGTCTTTATGTTTCAAATCAGCATAAGACTTTTGACGATCCGGCGACTTTCAAATTGTCTCTAATAATAGCTACTTTCGTTCTTTCTTTAATCAAATCAACCCGTGTATCTTATTTTTGCCGAGCTCACCCAAGATAATGGTGTTCTACACTTTACCGCATAAGACTTCATAAGGCGCCATCTTGATACTAGATTGAAAACTAGTATTATAAGCAAATTCAATCAAAGGTAGGTATCGCTCCCACGCATCTTCAAACTCGAGAACGCAACATCTCAACATGTCCTCAAGTATTCGAATAGTTCGTCAGATCGACCATCTGCTCATGGATGAAAAGTCGTACTAAAATGTAGTAAAGCATCTTGCAACTTCTTCCAAAACCGCAATGTAAATCTCGGTCTCTCATTCAAACAATGGAACTCAGTACACCATGCAATCTTACAATTTGCGATACATACAATTCAAAGAAGTTTATCGAGTGAAAAGTCCGTATTTAACCGGCACAAAATGAATCGATTTAGTCACCTATCAACTATAACCCAGACGGCATCTTTCTTACTCGGTGTCATAGGAAGACCGATACAAAATCCATTGTAATTCTATCCCATTTCCATTCGTGTATCATGATTGGTCAAGTAATCCGGATGGCACTTGATGTTCAACTTTTACTTGTCGACAAACTAAGCATTTCAAACAAATTCAGATATATCCCGCTTCATGCCCGGCCACCAATAGAACTGCTTTCAAATCATTATACATCTTTGTGCTACCCGGATGTATTGATAATCGACCACTATGGGCCTCACTCGAATCACCAGATCAAATCGAGTTTTTCGAACACACATTCGGCTTTTAAAATTCAAACAATATTTGCATCAATCAAAATCGACTCGCACCTTTTCTAATCAATTGCCTAGCAATCAAATCCTTGTCAACTTTTGTGCATCACAAATTTGCTGAATAAACATCGGTCTTGCTTGTAACTCGCTATGATCGAACCATCACCGATATAGCTATCTCATCCATTCATTGCACGAAGAGCAAACAATGATTTTCGACTTAACGATCCGCAACAACGTTAGCTTTTCCCGATGGTAGTCAATCACCAACTTATAGTCTTTCAACAATTCCAACCATCTGCGTTGTCTCAAATTTAGATCCTTCGAGTCATTAAATACTTTAGACTTTTATGATCCGAATAAATGTGACATTTCTCGCCAATAAATAGTGACGCCAAATTTTCAATGCGAAAACTATGGTCGCAAGTTCTAAGTCATGCGTCGGGTAATTTCTTTCATGCGGCTTCAATTGTCTTGAAGCGTAGGCTACAACTTTGCCTTCCTGCATCAAAACGCAGCCCAAACCATTTAAAGAAGCATCAGAATAGACAACAAATTCTTTACCCATTTCAGTGAACTAACACCGAGCTTCGTCAAAAGGGCTTTCACCGATCAAAACTTTTCGACACTTTTTCGACCACTTAACCTCGACATCTTTCTCGCAATAACTTTGTCAACGGGGTAGCTATCATAGAAAAATCTTTCACAAATCGTCGATAGTAACCCGCAAGCCCCAGAAAACTTCGAATCTCGAAAACATTTTTCGGTGGCTTCCAATCAAGTATAGCCGATATTTTGTTTGGATCAACTCGAATGCCTGATGCTAAAACAACATGTCCAAAAAGTGACCTCTTTCATCCGAACTCACACTTACTAAACTTCAGCATACAACCGCCGATTTCGCAAAGTTTGTAGCACTAATCTCAAATGCTCACCATGCTCAATTTCATCTTTGGAGTAAATCAATATATCATCAATAAACACTACCACAAATTGATCCAAAAACTGTCTAAAAACCCGATTCATCAAATCCATAAAACAAAGAAAAGTGCATTAGTAAGCCCAAAAGGCATAACCAAAACTCAAAATGTCGTACCTCGTCCTAATGCGTCTTTGGCACATCTATATCTCGACTCAAGAATCGATAATAACTCGATCTCAAATCTATCTTCAAAATATCAAGCCCCTTTCAACCGATCAAACAAATCATCAATCCGAGGTAACGGTACTTATTCTTTATAGTTACCTTATTCAGCTTGCCGATAATCAATACACATTCGCATCGCTCCATCTTTCTTTCTCACAAAAAGAACGGTGCACCCAAGGAGAGAAACTTGGTCGCAAAGCCCCTATCTCGTTAACTCTTGCAACTGTGCTTTCAACTCTTTTAGCTCAAGAGGTGCCATCCGATATGGAGCTATTGAGATCGAGTCGTTCTTGAGCTAATTCAATGCCAAGCTCAATCTCTCGTGATCGAGGTAAACCCGGTAGTTCTTCAGAAACACATCCGAGTATTCACATACAATCGATGCAGATTCAACTGCTTTCGGACAATTTATTATCCAAAGACATAAGCCAAATAAGCTTCGCACCCTTTCTCACATACTTTCGGGCTAACATCGAGGATATAATCAGAGGAAACCCACTTAAATCATTGGATTCAATTCTAATGATCTCACCGCTCGTGTCTCAAATCAATAAGCTTTCTTTTGCAATTCACCACCGCATCATGCGGTTAACTATCCATTCCCAAAATTATATCAAACTCATCGAAAGGCAACAAGATTAAATCGATTGGGAAGCAAAAATCCCGAATCATCAATGGGCAACTTTTACACACTTTATTAACAAACACACATCTACCCAAAGGGTTGGATACGCGAATCACAAACTCGAGAGACTCAATCGGCGAGTCTTATTGAATACCGTAGTTTCACATACATATGAATGGGTCAAACCAGATCAATCAATGCAATTACTGTGAGTATCATAAAGGGTGAAAGTACCGGTAATGACATCCGGAGAAGCAAAGATCCTCTAGCTCGAGTAACATAAGCTCTAGCCGGAGCTCGCCTCGGATCGAACTACCATGTTCTTCGTCCCTCTCGACAACCACCTACATTGCTAGAATGCCTAGGTGGTCCGCCTGTCGATGCAATCGCTTCGGTCTAGAGTTTACATCAGTATTTTACTCAAATTAACATCGTGCAATCTCGAATAAAATGGTCGAGGATCCACATTTAAAGCGGGACCGCTCACGAACTCTACAACTCCCGTAATGCCATTTTCCACAATGTTTGCATTCAACTCAATTCGTGGAACGTTATCAACACTAGCCATCGAAGTAGCTCTCGGAGCCCACCAAGGTCGATCATGTCTAGGTGAATCAAGTTGCTTTATGTCTCTCAAGTCATCTCTAAACTTCTTAGATGTGGAATGGAAATTCTTACCCGACGGTCTTTTACGAAAGTGTCTCTAGCTTCGCTCTCACCTTTCTTTTCTCTTTCCCAAGCTCTTCACTTTGCAAGCTCGCCGACTAGTGTCACAAACTCTTTGATCTCAAGAATGCCCACTAGCAACTTTAAATCTTCATTCAAATCGTCTTCAAACCTTTTGCACATAATGGCTTCATTGATACACACTCGAGCATATCGGCTCAATCGACAAATTTTCGCTCATATTCACCACCGTCATTTTCCCTGTTTTGCTTCAAGAAATTCTTTTGTTTCGGTTGATGAACCTCGACCGATATATTTCTACGAAATTCATTCTGGAAGAAATCCCATGTCACTTTTTCTCTTGGAACCACTGATACTAGTGTATTCCACCAGTGATAGGCAGTGTCCCGAAGTAAAGATATAGCACATTCAAACATTCGTCTGGAGTGCAGGATAGCTCATCAAGTACCGAATAGTGTTATCAAGCCACATTTCAGCTCTCTCGCATCATCATTATCATTAGCCTTGAATTCCTACCCCAAATTTTCGATTTTATCAACAAGAGGCCTACTAGATCTCATTGGATCTATCATCGAAGTCAAGGTACAGGAGTTGGATTATTCAGGTGGAGGTTGTTGTACAAATTAATTATTCTCAACAAATTGGGTAAACCATTCATTCATCATTTGGTAGAAGGCTTATTTAGCCTCTCCTCATGGTTACCCAGAATGGCGGTTGAGAGTCTAATGGCGCCGATCCATGTGCGAGACCAAAGCAACACTCTCCACATCATCACTACTACTCTATCGGGATCTAATCCATTTACTATATAAAATACAATTGAAATTGTCAAAAGTCACCACACTATCACATATAAAATTCAAAGGCATGTATAGCTAGACTTTTACGCATTACGGTAGTCCCGAATCGACTAAACTGTAGCTCTGATACCAATAAAATGTAACACCCCTAACCCGTATCCGTCGTCGGAGTAGGGTTACGAGGTATTACCCGACCTCAACACTCATCAAATGCACTTTAATACATGTTACCACTTAAATATTAACCGATTCATCAATTCACATTTTCATTCATCCCATTTGGCAATGACCATTACTTACGTACATATATATATATACTTATGTAATTATAACCACATAATCATACCTTAAAACTCATTTCACATAACCGAATATAGTTAGCATTCAAATGTAAACCTAAACTCCAACCAAGATCAATTCAGAACCTAGTATTTTATTTATGCATTTAACATACAATACATGCAAATAGTGATACCTATGTTCATTCAATTCTTAAATATATGTTATGCATGAATCAAACATAATTTACATGCACTTATGCGTACTATAGGTACTCTTTATCAAGTATAAAATTTTACTCTAAATGCTTACCACAAAGTCTGTACATACATAAGCATTATCAAATGACATTACAAGTATAAACATATATACATTTTACCATGCTTAAACAAGTCAACTAAAACAAAATAAGATAGCTATTTGCGCATGGTATCCTTGTACATTCACATTTACTCCTTTATACCTAAGTGCATATCCCAATATTACATCATATATATATCATATGATCATTTTCTGTATGATTTAAAGCATGACGTAAATCACATATCTAATTGTATTTTAATGCAAGCTACCATATCAAATATAAAACTTAAACTTAACCAAAAGTAACAAACTTTATTCGCAAGGCCATATTTATATTTACAAACCGACATCATTCATTACTTATCAAAACAAAGCCTATACATGCCTTTGATTCTAAAGTTTACAAAACATAACTATACCAAAGAGAGTGATAGTGTGGTCGATCGTCTTGATGATCCCCGAGCCCGTAGTTGAATTATTGATCTATAAAATAGAGCACAAACATAAACAGTAAGCTCACCGGCTTAGTAAGTCTTAAGCGACTTTACAAACTCAACTAGGTATTCAATTAGATTGAATAGAATAACATTATCAACATTTATGAACCGACAAAACACATATATACTACCATGGCCGATTGTCAATGTTCACACCTAGTGAAATAATATTCAACGACACTTAAAATATGAAACTTATCAATGGTACCCCATTGCTAATCAATACATATATATTTTCTCTTCAACCGAATAATACTTTACATGCACATTTAAAATAAGGTACATAATTGAATATATATATATATATATATGCCTTTATCTATATGTATAGCTCATGGCGAACCTATATAGGTATAATTTCTCATATCAATATAATAAACTCAAGTAAGCAAGTAAACATATCAACTCAATGTCCTTTCTAATCACATATCTTAAGTAATCAATACATAAACACATTTCAATTAACTTGATTAGTCAAGAAGCATCACATATCATAAACTTGATTCGATACATATCTTTTGGTCGAACACTATAGTAATAAACCTTGGCTTATTCAGTTATCGCCATAACTAGACCATTTCATTCATAAGCATAAGCTCAGATTAAAATCATTGGTATAAAAACTACTAGACCAAAGGTTCGAGATTTAAACACCAAGACGAAGCCTCGCTAGCATTAAAGCCGAAATAAACCACCAAGACGAAGCTCGCTAGGCATTAAAGCCCAAATAAATCACAAAGACGAAGCTCGCTAGGCATTAAAGCCCGAAATAAATCACCAAGACGAAGCACGCTAGGCATTAAAGCTCGATATGTAACACGGCACAAGGCTCGCTAGGCATCAAAGCCCGATAAATAACACCAAAGACGAGGCTCGCTAGGCTCAAAGCCCGATTAATAACACTAAGACGAGGCCCTGCTAGGCTCAAAGCCCGATTATCAACCCAATCAACATTCCCATACACATTACTTAATGCTACAATCACATCCATCTCAGATACTTTATTTTTCAATTTCATGTTAAACCAAACATAATTATCCACATCACATTCAACAAACAAATTTACTACAATTTCATACCCCACATTCGCCTATATATATTTTCATGCCTTAAATACCAAACTTTATCATGTACTACCTTTGTAAATAATTTCTCGATATAAATTTGCTTAAGGACTTACCTCGGTTGTCGATAGACCGTAAATCGGCTTATTCGAGAACCTTTGTCTTTCCGGTCCAATTGCTTTTTCTTTGTTCTTGATCTAGACACATTAAAATTTAGCCCATTCAAGCACATTTCATCTCAATTTAATCCAAAAACACTTAGATAGACAAATTACCATTTTGCCCCTAATGTTTCCCATTTTACAAATTAGTCCTATTTACACAAAACACAAAATATGCGTAAATCTCCCAACACTATAGTTAGGTAGAATCCTCTACATAGCCATCTAAGTTCATGCATTTCATTTATTTTGCATTTTAACCCTCACAAATTTATTTTCTTAATTTAGCCCTATTTACTCCAAATCACCAAAATTTTCAATACAAAACTTTTAAATCTTTAACATATATTTAATCAAACCATCAAATATCAAAACCATACAAGCATGTTAATGGTCAATCCTATATACATAATATTTTCAAAAATTTAGGCATGGGTCTGTAATATACTGAAGCAATCGATCTCAAAAACGTAAAATTTTCAAAAACTAAACAAAGTACATACCCGATTTAAGTTTTCCCTAATGTCAAACCTTAAGCTCAAACAATGGTGTTTTCTTCTTACATTCGGCTATGAGAGAATAAAGATGATGGTGGCTTTATTTTATGTTTTGTTTAATATATATATATATATATACACATTAACATTATTATAATATACTAACATAACCTTATAATAAAAATAAATTAAACTAACATATATTTTGTAGTTGGTGTGGCCCATTGCCGTTCCTTATCATAGTTTATGGGCTAATTGCCCCTTTAGGACACCCACTTAAAAAGCCACAATCAAATTAGTACTTTTCACTTTAGCACGCAACTTTTATGCTTTTCTCGATTAAATCCTTTTCATCAAATTAAGCACTTAAATGATAAAATTTTTCTACGAAATTTTCACACACATTAATCCACATATAATAAACACAGAATATAATATTAAAATATTTATCGGGTTCGGATTCGTGGTCCCAAAACCACCATTTCGATTAGGGTCAAATTCGGTCTGTTACACTCTGTGTCCTTTTACAGATTGTTAGGGGTTATTTATGTAACACCCCAAACCTGGCCTATGCACTAAGCCCAGATTTTGGCATGCCACACAAATTTAACGTACATTCAAATCATTTAACGAAGTAGAAACCAAATTCCAAAACGATTAAGAGAATGACTTTATCGAAAAATTGAGGTTTATTTGAAATCCTTGATTAAAACACAAGAGATTATCATTGATCTATAGAGTAGTATTTGATTAAAATTTTGAAATTTATTTAATCAAAATATTCTAACGAAGAGTTAAAGGATTTCGAGTTTTAAAGATATTTAAGAAAAACCTTTATTTTATCGAAAGTTTTAGAAAAACATTTATGAAAAACTAAATCAATCCAACTTAATAAAACTAAAACATAATAAATCCATCCACATAATAAAATCCATAATTAAAAAGGCCTTATTACATCGTCATTAAAAATAGTACTTAATAAAAATTATAAAGAAGTCTTAAAGTTTTATAAACCACCATTTGTAGTATAGCCTCCCACGAAGTCATCTCTCACCCAAGTCTCCATCATTGTTATTACTCGAGAGGGTAAAAAAATGGGGTGAGTTACTTAGAACTCAAGTGTAACTCACTTACCATACTCCACTGGGCCAAGACCATTTACATTTATTTGGGCCTAAGCCCATTTCAAATATAATAATTTAGCATAAAAAATGCAAATGATATGCAATTCCCAAAACCAAACCTAGATTTCCATCCGTTACACACCCCTGCATCAACCAAAGACACCTGTGGGGAGCTTTAGTCACCCACCCGCCAACACACCAATGTAGGCTTTAAGCCCAATATAATATTTGTGACAACGGCCATTTAAATAATTGTGGTAGAACCACCGATCTAAATTTCAGCAATGACCATCGTGTGAGAGTCACCTATCTAGAATTTTGGCATCAAGCCTTTCTTCTCTTCATCATTGATCCCAACCCATGCAATCATGTTTATGCATAACAAAATATTTGTAAAGAAAACCATATTATAATTTATCAATTTTGGCCCATTAAAAACACATATCACATATAACCCATTTATCAATTATCATAAATGGCCCAATTATCAAATTTCACTTATGGCCCATTTATCGATTATCACATATGGCCCAAATTCTCAAATATCAGATATGGCTCAAATTGTCAAATATCACATATGGCCCAAATTTGTCAAATATCATATATGGCCTAAATTTATCAAATATCACATATGGCCCAAATTTATCAAATATCACATATGGCCCAAATTTATCAAATATCACATATGGCCCAAATTTGTCAAATATCACGTATGGCCCAAATATCACTTATTATCATTTTAGCCATTAAGGGCGATTTCAAAATTTTCACGATCTTAATACCGATTTCATGATCTTAACACTAAAGTGTCGATAATACCATATTTTTCGATTTCACTAACTTTGCGATTTTTAATCCAACTTTTACTACTGTATAGTCATCTAACCCATGAGATATAGTGTGAGATTACACACCTGATTACGGTGAGAACTACACTCTCCCGCTTGTCAATATCTAAACACACATTACGAAGGATTAGAACACTAAAATTTAATATTAAACTATTCTAATATTGAGCGATCTAGATCTTACCCTCGAAATCTCGAACAACCACTATTTATGATTTCTCTCCGATCAAAGGTTCAGTACCATGAGTAAACAATGGTTCGGGGGTATGTACGACTTTGAATAATTGATTTTCATCAGATGAGGGTCCACAACCCAGTGGAAAATCTTGAATTCTCGAAACAGTCCTTTTCTTAAACTTAGGGGGAATAACGGAACCACCCCTCTTCCGAACACTATTTACTGCCCTTTTCATCCCTATTTTGATTGCCTCCATTGACAAATAATTGTTAGTCAAACTAATATTACCTTATCACCACCAATTGATTTTAAGAGTGAGATTGGCTTACCACAAGATTCTTTCGCTCAAAAGGTGGAAGTCGATTGATAGAGTCCCTATTATAAAATCGATTTAATTAATACAATCTTATCAAAATAGAAGGATAAAATAGAATCCTTTTCGAAATAATCCCTTACCTTGACCGATGAAATCTCATTTTCACCGATCTATAATAGCTATGATCAACTTAAGATGTAGAAAAGAAATTAGCACTCCACTATACCACTACAAAAAAGAAAGATTTGATTGAAGGAGAAAAGATTAAAATAAAAGAAAGATTGGCTAAGGTTTTACCATCAACATTCCGCCATGATGAAAGGTTTTGGAAAATGGTGATGTTTGAGTGTTCTTAACAAAAGAAAGAAAGAAGAACAAAAGAATAAAGAGAGGGTGTTTATGTTTTGGTTCTTTTCAAGAATGGAAGATAAACAAAGAATTGAATTGAGGCTTGTGTGCATTCGGCAAGGGTAAAAAGAAAAAGAAGATGGCCTTCCAATGCCTTGGTAATTTCGGCACTAGGAGGAATGGTTTGAGAGAATAGACAAAATAATACCAAAATGGTCAAAACTCAAATGGCCAAAAAAAGGATAAAAAATGGTTTACCTTTTGTCCAATAAACATTGGCTAAGAGGAGAGAATTAGAGAAACAAGCTTTGAGAAAAAAATACCAAATGACTAAACTAGCTCCTAATCCCTATCAAACTACTAACAAATTTTGGCCAACCTCCCTAGCCCCAAAAATCGTCCAAGTTGATGGACAATTAGCTATTCAAAGCTTTCCAAAACAAAGCCCTTGATTCATGCCTTATGTCCCTTATCACCTTAATTCATGAGATTCTTTCCTTAAACCTTTACTTACCTTTTTCCTTTGGTCTTCTTACCAAAAATGATATCCAACTCATCCCTTACCCTTATCCATGACCGACAGTTGCTAATGAAAGCAAAAATAAAAGCTTTCAAAATGCATGCTAGGAGATTCGAACCTCTCCCTTAACAAACATGCATGCCTAACTCCACCTTGCTACTAGCTCATCTTATGCTAGTTTTATCACTTAAATCTACTTAAACCTCAAAGTCACTTGCTCCACTTCAATTAAATACTCCTTACTAAAATTTATTCAAATTCCAAATAGTTCTCAAGTCTTCTCAAACTATACTAAACATGCAAAATTTTAATTATACACAAGTTAAGCACCAAAACACGCATCATATCAATACTCAAATTTTAGGATATTACAATTTATAACCCAAAAATAAAATTGAAAATAAATGCAAAATCGCAATATACTAGTACTATCCATTTCTTTCCTTGTTTGCAGGTGTATGGCGAGAAATTCGGCGATGGAGCACTGTCCATATGCTGATTTGTGGCGTGATCGAGGGGCTGGTGTCGGGCCTGGTATGAGTGCTTGTGGCGCGAGATCCCTACTAGGGTTTTCAGCAGTTGAAAATATGTTGGGTCAATTGGGCTCCTTTAACTTTGGGCCACTAGGCCTAGGTGTAACTGGGTCAGGGTTATTTGGGTGTTAATGATTTGGGTTGTAATGTATTTGGGCTATGTAAATGGACAGTAGACATTTTATTTGGTTTAAAATTATTTTATTTTCTATTTTTGAGTTTTGTATGGGCCCGGGCAAATTGGGCCTTTTATAGCCACCATTTTCAAATCATCAAGGTTTGAGATAGATTACAATAGGTCATGGAGTTCATTTACTTATGGTAAAATCATATGTGATGGTCCAAGTCAAAAACGCCAACATCTCACAACACTTAGGCTGTCCTAAAGGTCTTGTCTGAAAAGGTGTTTAAACAATAGGTTGCTTGAACAAGAGTGTAGTCATCATTCTTGAACAAATTCAATCCTAACACTAACCAATTTTTAAAATAAAAGGATATATATATAAATATATATATGTATATATATATATATAACGTATCATTCAACACCTATATTAGAAAATAAATTACTTGTTTAGTTTTGTTAACAAAATGGTAATAGAATATTATTGTTATAATGATAATAATGTATGTTGTTTCAACCAAGATTGGTCCAAAAATAGATTTTTCCTTTATAAAAAACAGTAAAAAATTTAAAATCATGGAATCAAAGTTTGTAATTAGAAATATCTTTGTATCATAATCAACAAGATAATGGCTCTTCCAAATCAAGTATGCTTTGTTTCAACATTTTTCTTAGTTATCTTTTCCCTTTCTTCTTTGTGAACAAGTGCAATTCTTCCAAACGTTAATGTTCCACTTCTGAAGGTCAAAATTCCCCTTACAGTAGCTTCATCAAAACTAAAAGGAAATTTCTGCAATGACGAGTCTGTTGGGAATTGTAGATTCTACCTAGAAGCACTTCCCACTCCCGAAGCTGTTGTGGTGAAGGATTCAACCCAACTAGGAATCCTCATTATGAAATTAGGAGCGGTAAATGCCAAGGCAATGTTGAATATATATAATGAAATGATTAAGAAACCAAGTTCACCCTAGCTCTTGAAAGCTCTTAACTATTGTGTAGAAGTTTACAAATATGCATACCTATCATTTGAAATGGTATCTTCGTAATTGGTTGAAGACCCCAAACCGAAAACTATGATGTAATGCTTATAGATCTTGAAATTACTAATCGTGAAAAGGAAATGCTTCACTTAAAGGTTCAAGCACCTTGACTTCTTACTAGAAATCGATTTATACACTATTATATTGCAATGGGATGTCAAATAACATCAATTCCTCACTTGAGAAGCCAAATGAGTATTAGGAAAACATATAAAGGAATATGTATAGATAATAATGTTAAATTTTTATGGTGTGAGGTACAAGATAATATAGAAGGTGTAAGCGTGTTGCACTACTCTTACATGCTTTAAATAAAAATTAATTTAAATTAACATTGTAAGACTATTTTTCATACTCCACTAGTATTATATCATTGTTTTGCCTCTTATCGCCTTTTAAATAAAGGATACAATGGCCCTTTAAATAGGCTAAGATTTAAGGTCTAATCATACTAAAATATCCCCGAGTAGTTAGATTCCAATTGGGAAAAGATACAAGAGTTTAATTGGGAGAAGAAACTTGATTTATGTGGGGAATAGGTCACCAAGTCACAATGTCCCCATTCGCTACCGTCAAGGCATTTTCGTCAGTCCCAACGTCGGGAAACTTCTTGATATGGCCATGCCTCAAGAACGCTCTTGGACCTGCTCACCAAGTGTGGCTTGCAATCTCTTGCAAGCTAACCTAGCTCAACTCCAGCTCAATGGAGCTCAATTCAGCTTGATTCTAGCTAATTGAGCTTGATTCCATCCTTTTTACTTTATGCGTTTTAAGTTGCTGGAATAAATCAATTTAGTTAGTTTAGCTAGTTAACTTAGTTTCAGCTCATAAATATGATATAATCTGAAGTTAATAATTACATGTTATTAATGTGTGTAACATCCTAAAATTTAGTATCAGTATGTTATTTTCTTTTGTTGGCGCTTAGTAGTGCAATAATTTTATTTGTGTGGTTAAATGGTATCATGAGGGCTTGGGATTAATATTGACTTAGAATAATTTTTAGTAAATTGTAATTTATTGAGAGGAGCTTGTAACCTTAATGCTTAAGGTAAATTAAGTGATTAAACTAGCATAAGTTGAGCTAGTAGTAAAGTGGAGTTGGCGCCATAAGTGTTCCTAGAGGGAAGGAGTTTGAATCCTTGATGAGCATGTGAATTTTGTTTATTTTTGTTTTTCCATTTTCATAGTGTCGATTATGGATAAGATCTTGGATGAGTTGGATTTCAAATATTATGGCAAGAAGACTAAAGGAAAAAGGTAAGCAAAAACTTAAGGAAAAGAATCTTATAAAAAAAGGCATTAAGGGTGGACACAAGGCTTAATGTAAGGTGAATGTTTTGGAAAGTTTTGCGTGGCAAAAACTTTGAATTTGTGTCCATGTACTTGGACGGTTTTTGGGGCTAGGGGGTGGCTAAAATTTTGAAGGCATTTGGATGAATTAGGAGCTAGTTGTGCACATCTTTCTTTTAGTCATTTTGTGTTCTCTCAAAGCTTTTCTCTCTAATTTTTCCTCCTCTTAGCCGAATATATTTTGGACAAAAGGTAAACCATTTTATTTTCTTTTGGTCATTTGAGTTTTGACCATTTCGGTTTTGAGTTGTTCTTTCTCCCCAAATTATTTCTTCTTTCTCTCCTCTTCGTGACCAAAAATACCAAAACATCAAAGACTATTTCTTCTCTTTTTCCCTCATTGCTGAATGTACATTGACCCAAAGTTCTTCTTTGAATCATCTTCTATCCTTGAGAACCGGAATCTAAACCTTCATTTCTATTCTCTTTTCTTCTTTACTTCTCTTAAAAGACTCTCAAACATCATTCTCTCCCTAATTCTTTACCATGGCTGAATGTTGATGGTAAAATCTTTAGCCGAATCTTTCTCTTCATTTATAATCTTTTCTCTCTCCAACAAATCCTTCTTTCTTTGTTGTGATATAGAGGAGTGCCGATTATTTCTACATCGATTAGTCGACCTTAGCCATAATAAGATCGTATGGAAAGGAAGTTCATCGTTCAAGGTGAGGAATCAATTTCAAAAAGGGGTTTTATATTATTCTTTTAATTGATTAAGGATTGTTTTGATTAATTGATTCTGTCATAGGGACTTTATTAATCGACTTTCACTCTTTGAATGAAAGAATCCTGTGGTAAGCCTATTTCACCTTTAAAATCAATTGGTTGTAATAAGGGAATATTAGTTGGACTAACATTTATTTGTCAATGGAGGCAATCAATATAAGGTCGAAATGGGTTGTTAATAGCGTTTGGAAGAGGGGTGGTTCCGCTATTCCCCCTAAATTCAAGCGAAGGGCTGTTTCGAGAATCCAAGACTTTCTATGGGGTTGTGGACCCTCATCCGAGGAGAATCAATTATTCGTGGTTCTTCAACGGTTTATGAACCATCAATCGGGAAAATAGAAAGATAATTGTTGTTCAAATTCGAGGGTAAAGATCTAGATCGCTTATCTTGACATAGATTTATATTTAGTATCGTTGTTCTAATCGAGTGTGATACGTATTTAGGTATCGATGAGCGGGAAAGTATAGTTCTCACCGTAATCGGTGTATAATTTCACACTTATCTCATGGGTTAGATAATGTGCCGTAAGTAATAGAATAAAAATCGTAAAGTTGGTAAATTTGGAAAATTGGTATATTAACACTTTTGTGTAAATGCATGAAATCAGATTAAAGTTGTGGAAATTATGAATTTGCCCTTAATGGGCTATTATATTAAATAAGTGATATTTGGGGCCATATGAATTATTTTGATAAATTGGCCAAGTGTGAAATTTGTAAAAAGGGCCTCATGTGATTAACGGGCCAAATTTGCTAGATCGATTAATGGGCCAAATTTGCTAGATCGATTAATGGGCCAAATTTGCTAGATCGCTTAATGGGCCAACTTGTATTATGGGCCTTATGATGAAATAATTATATGAATATTGTTATGCTTTGTATATGCATACGTGATTGCATGGGTTGGGATAAAATTGAAGAGAAGTGCTGGTGGCTCTGCCACAATCTAGTTCGATGACTCGCCACAATCTAGTTGGATGGCTCGCCATAATCTAGTTCAAAGGACTCGTCACAATATAGTTCTATGACTCTATCACAATCTAGTTCGGTGGCTCGCCACAAACATTTTAAATGGCTTTATGCTGCGATTGGTGTGTTGGCGGGGTGGGTTGACATGATCCCCACAGTGTCTTTGGTTGGTACGGTGGTGTGTAGCGGATGGAAATTAAGGCTTGGTTGGGAATTGCATATCACATGCCTTTTTTATTTGATATATATTTATATTGTACATTTGTAAATGGGCTCAAGCCCAATTATATGCTTAAATGGTTTTGGCCCAGTAAGACACGGTAAGTGGGTTACATACTGAGTTCTAAGTAACTCACCCCATTTTTCTTACCCTTCTCAGGTAATGATAATTGATGGAGGCTTGGGTCGGGGATGACTTCGTGTGGAGGCCATACTACGAATGGTTGGTTATATATAAACTTTGAACTTCTTTTAAGTATTTCTATTTAAGTATTATTTCAGTTGCAATGTAATAAGGCCTCTGGTATTATTTTTGTAGATTTTTATTTCGTGGGTGGATTTTAATATGTTTTAGATACTTAAATGGGACCGTTTTAATTTTTATAAATATTTTCTTAAACTTGCATATAAAAGGGTTTTTCTTAAATATCATCAACTCAGTAAAACTTCGTGAAAATCTTTTATGAAATTATTTTAACCAATTATTTCCGAAAATCAAATTATAAACCCTTACGCTTTTAAAATCATGGATTTCAAATTAATCTCGATTTTGATAAACTCCATCCCCAAAATCATTTTGAAGATTTGTTTTCTTTAAATCATTGATGACTAGATGTAAGTTCGATTTGTGTGGCATGCCAAACTGGACTTAACGATAGGCCGGGTTTGGAGTGTTACATTTTATGGTATCGAGCTAGTTTCAAAACTCTACTGGTTTGGGTTCAACAACAATTTTTGTTTTAAAACTGCTTAAATTTCTAGACTTTATGTTTTCAAGGTAGTATGGCACCACGAGCATCCGGCACCAAGTCAAGTAAGTATTTGTATACTGAATGATTATTATTGTGATATGATCATAGGAACACTCTAGAACTTCTAGTTTTAGTGTTGAAAATAGTAGAGATCGAGACTATAGGATTGATTGCGAAAATAACCCTATCTCTTATAATTCATAAAATATCTTTATTAAACACTGAAATAATATTTTGATTCATAAAACTTGTAATCAGATTAAATCGAATTAGTCATTATGAGCACTAGAGGACGTGGATGTGGATGCGATAGACGTGGCCGTGGTAGAGGACGAGGTGCTAGGGGTGCAATTGAAGCGCCGGGTCATATGCCGAAAATAGATGTACCTGCATCACCCGGGAGTGAAACTGGATCTCATGACCATACAAGAGAGGACAATGCTTTGACTCAAGCAATGTTACGAGTCCTAGAAAGGGTTGCTGGGACTAGAACTGGTCCAGTAATTCGTGGATCAATATCGGAACGACTTAAATCAAGTGGTGCCGAGGTTTTTAGAGGTGTCTCCGGCATATCTCCGAATGTTGCGGAATATTGGCTTGAGGCAGTGGAGCGAAACATGGACGATTTGGAGTGCACCACTAAGCAGAAGCTAAGAGGAGCCGTGTCCTTGTTAAGGGATGAGGCATATTAATGGTGGCTTACTGTTCGAGAAGGCACCGGGGCTGCATTGGTTACTTGGAATTTCTTCAAAGTTGCTTTTCAAGGAAAGTACGTCGGGACAAGTTATGTAGATGCCCGGAGGAAGGAATTCCTAAAATTGGTTCAAGAAAATAAGATGGTGGTAGCTTATGAGGCAAAATTTCTTCGCTTGAGCCGTTATGCTCGCACAATAGTGCCGACGGATCATGAGCGCTGTGTACACCTTGGAGATGGGCTGAATGATGATTAACGGGTACTGATAGCCCCACAACAAGTACGGACTTTTGCCTCGCTTGTGGAGAAAGAAAAGATAGCTGATAAGCCGTAAAAGTAACATATTTTAACTCCATATTTAGTATGCTTTTGGATGATTTAGCCCTTCATTTATGTAAAAGATGCTCTTAATCCTTTCTTTTCATGTCTTACACTCAAGAAAACACCTAAGGATAAAAAGAACGTAAAATCGCTTTTATATCGACCAAAATGGGCCAACCCAAGAAGTCGAATCGCTCGGACTTCATGCCACACCACTGCGTCTCAATATTTATATTGCACATGGTCACACCGATTTACACGATCGCGCCTCATCGACAAAAAGCCTAACACGGCTCGACTTCATGCCACACTGTGCGTGCCCCAATTGGTAGACCCAAAGCACGGCCTCTACCCATATATTACACGGGCGTGTCATAGCCGTGCCTAAATCGACAGGATGGAAACACGGGCTGGACCACAATTGACAGGGTGTGTCAAGGCCGTGCCCCTGCCGCGGGAAAGAGCAATTTCACTCAGAATTGGATGCTTGGAGCCCAAGAAACGCAATCCTAAGTCCACTTAAACACTTAAGATGAATTTCACTTGAATTACGAGTACTTAGGAGCCAAGTAAAGCATCCCAAACGTCTATATAAACAATCCAAGGCAGCAATTAAAGGTCGTCAGATTTTAGTAGAGTTTTCTGCCAGAGCTTTACTCATTTAGGAAATTACTCGAAGATAGCCAATTGATCCATCTCGAAGAGTCGGGATTCTACTCAAGACGGAGGATCTCCTCTTCAATTCTTTCAGGGGTTTTTAAGGATTTCCTATGTCTTGTTTTATCTTTTCTCTTGAGATGATTTCTTGTTTAATTATGAATTAAACCCTCGAGATACTGAAGGGATGAAACCTATGATGGATTTTGTTATTTAATTCTTTGGTTTATATGATAAATACTTAGTTTGTTCTTAATTATGTTGCTTAAATTTATCCGATGTGCTTAGGTGGAGGGGAATAGACCCTACCTAAGAGTAGATCTAGCACAATTAAGCGAGTTGATCGACGCCTAGAGATAGGGTTACTAGATTTTTGGGATTAGGGTGAAACCTAATATAGGAGTCCATTGATCGATTTATCGCTTTCTTAGGGGTTATTATAAGAGAACGAGAGTTCCACTAATTAACCTAAGGTTAGATGTTATTCGCTTCAAGAGAAGGTTTAATATAGGTTAAGGAGTCTCACGGATCAAGCTAAGTTAAAGAAATCATATGAATTGGAAGTTAGATAATAAGTAAAGTCATAGGTGGATTCTTCCCGAAGGTATCGTCATTATCAATTGAGTTTTCTTCAAAGTCTTTTCCCAAAGTTTATTCTTTTGCCTTTGCATTTAAATTTTAAGTATTTCATTTGTTTTAGTTTAATAAACCAATCACTCCATATTTAGGCTAAATAATAGTAAGACAGTGAGTAATAGTACTTTTAGGTTCCTTGGGTTCGATAAGATATTCTTGCCTGAGCTATACTACTGCTCGATAGGTGCACTTGCCTCTATCGTTGTCGCAATCAGTCTATAGGTTCGATCACTCTTTTATAATTATTAAAACTAGACTATTTTGCAGCGATCAAGTTTTTGGCGCCGTTGCCGGGGAATTCTAAAATATTACGAAATCTCTATTTTTATTACTCTAGCCATTATTACTATTTTTACTCTGCTAACTTTTCTTTTATTTTTTGACAAATAATTCTAAGGAATGGCACTGAATAATTATCAGTGGCAAGGCATAGGAACAATTCTTGCTGAAGCAACCAGTATTTTCAACATCGACGTGATCACCAGGTTATCTAATCAGTTCGAAACAATGAATAAAAAGATTGATGGTTTGAGTAATCTCTTGCAGGTACACCCAGTAATGCATTATAACTCAAATCTGAGAGGCGTGGCAAATCTCGAGTACCCACCCTACGGATATGGCATGAAAACGAACAAGTCCACTATATAGGTAACTACTCGATGTAAAAATAATTTTATAGCGACACTTATACTACAGGATGGAGGTACCATCCCGACTTCTCGTGGAATGAACAAAGACAGATTTTCCTCCAAATTTTCAACAACCTTATCCCTGTGAAGGGAATTAAACCTCGAAGAGATTCTGACAAAATTGGTGATAGCTACAAACTCTCATCTTCAAAAGGCTGAAGAAACACTCGATGAACAACAAAGATCGATCGAGGGAATCAAAATTCAGGTAAGAGAAATCATCACGTCTGTTGGGCTACTTATTGAGGTATTATGTGAAATACGGACACAAATTTTTTCCAAAGGCACAACAGGTAAAAGCAGTTACACTAAGGAGTGGCAAAGAGTTAATTGAACCTCAAAGAGAGACACCACATGAAATTATCAAGAAAAAGAGTGTAGAAGGTGAAAACGATAATCCATTGCCTACAGAAAATAAAAAAAAATTCATATCCAGAAAAATTGAAGAAAGAACAATTGGATGCTCAATACGGTAAGTTCCTCGAACTCTTTAAACAAATACATATTAACTTACCTTTCATTGAAGCTATTTCACAGATGCTGAAGTATGCAAAATTCTTAATGGAACTTCTTACGAACAAAAGGAAGCTTGAGGAGGTATCCATGGTGGAGCTTAACAAATAATGTTCAGCCTTTCTCCAAAATAGACTACCACAGAAATTAAAAGATCCAGGGAGTTTCACTATTCCTTGCTTAATTGGTAGTTTAAACATCAATAAATCATTAGCAGACTTAGGCGCTAGTATTAATCTAATGCCTTAAAATTATTTAAACGACTAAATCTTAGGGAACCAAATCCCACTAGGATGAGTATTCAATTAGTCGATAGATTTATTAAATATCCTAGGGGAATTATTGAAGATGTCTTGGTTAAAATTGACAAATTTATTTTTCCTGTTGATTTTGTTGTGTTAGACATGGATGAAGACATTAATGTTCCTTTAATCTTAGGGCATCCATTTTTAGCCCCTGCTAGAGCTATTATTGATGTAGGTAATGGTAAACTAGCTCTGAGAATAGGTGATGAATAAATTATGTTTCAACTTTGTGATGCCATGCGATATTCTAAAGAACAAGATGATTCCTGTTATTTCATCGACACTACTGATCATATTATAAAGAATTCATTACAGGAAATTATACAAGGTGACACATTGGAATTGTGTCCGGCTCAAGAAGAGGGGGAAGAAGATGAAGACAATGAGTCGAATCTGAAAATGTCATCATACGAACAACAGAGAGAAGAAAGCATCAAGAATGATAATGAAATAAAACAAAAACCCTCCATCGTAGAGCCACCCAAATTAGAACTCAAACAGTTACCAAAACATCTAGAATACGCATTCCTTGGAGACAATTCTACACTACCAGTAATCATATCCTCAGAATTAAAATCCAAAGAAAAGGAGGAACTGGTAAAAGTATTAAAAGAACAAAAGAAACCATAGCTTGGAAAATTTTTGATATCAAGGGAATAAGCCCCACATTCTGCACCCACAAAATTTTGATGGAAGAAGAATATAAACCATGTGTGAACCTCAGAGACGTTTAAACCCTAACATGAAAATAGTGGTCAAAGTCGAGGTAATTAAACTTCTAGATGCAGGAATAATTTATCCTATTTCTGACAGTACTTGGGTAAGTCCTGTGCAGTTAGTCCCAAAGAAAGGAGGAATGGCAGTAGTACCCAATGAAAAAAATGAGTTAATTCCCACAAGAACAGTTACAGGATGGAGAGTCTGCATAGACTATAGAAAGTTGAATGATGCCATCAGGAAAGATCATTTTCCTTTGCCTTTCATAGATCAAATGCTAGAAAGATTATCCGGGCATAGTACTACTGCTTCCTAGATGGACTCTCCAGATACTTTCAAATTCCCATAGCTCCTGAAGACCAATAAAAAAATAACATTTACATGCCCATACGGTATGTTTCCCTATCATAGAATGCCTTTTGGATTATGTAATGCTTCTGCTACTTTTCAGCGTTGCATGTTGGCAATCTTGACGAACTCGTGGAGGACATCATGGAGGTATTTATGGATGATTTCTCGGTATTTGATAATTCTTTCCATCTTTGACTTAAAAATTTAAAACGAGTTCTAACGAGATGTGAAGAAACAAACCTTGTTTTAAATTGGGAGAAATGCCATTTTATGGTTAGAGAAGGGATTGTATTAGGACATAAGATTTCTAGTAAAGGAATTGAGGTATATAAAGCAAAAGTTGAAACCATAGAAAAATTACCTCCCCCTAGCTCAGTCAAGGCTATTAGAAGTTTTTTAGAACACGGAGGTTTTTACAAAAGATTTATTAAGGATTTTTCAAAAATAGCTAAGCCTTTGACAAAATTACTAGAAAAAGATGTTCCTTTTAATTTTAATCAGGAATGTTTAGATGCATTCAATGTCCTTAAGGATAAATTAGTAAATGCTCCGATTATAATTGTACCTGATTGGAACTTACCCTTCGAATTAATGTGTGATGCAAGTGACTTTACAGTAGGTTCAATTTTGGGACAATGAAGAGACAAGCATTTTCAGCCAATCTACTACGCTAGCAGAACATTAACACCCGCGCAAGAAAATTACACCACGACTGAGAAAGAATTACTAGCTGTAGTTTTTGCTTTTGACAAATTTAGACAATATCTAATATTATCTAAAGTTGTTGTTTGCACTGATCATTCAACTCTTCGTTATCTTTTAAACAAACCTGATACAAAACCTAGACTAATACGATGGATTTTACTCTTACAAGAATTTGACTTGGAAATACAGGATAAGAGGGGAGCTGAGAATCTCGCAGCAGATCATCTTTCAAGACTCAAAAATCCATACACCAAAGATCTTGATGAACATGAAATAAATGATTCGTTTCCCGAAGAACAGCTCTTTTCTATAACACATTCTAAGGTACCATGGTTTGCAAACATTGCAAACTATCTAGCAGCTAACATCCTACCAAGAAAATTGACACATCACCAAAAGAAGCGATTCTTTGCTAATGTGAAAAATTATTTTTGGGAGGATCCCTTTTTTTTCCGCATATGTTCAGATCGGGTAATTCGAAGATGCACTACAAGGGCAGAGGCAAGCAAGATCCTGGAACATTGTCATTTAGGACCATTAGGAGGACACTACAGTGGTATTAAGACAACACACAAAATACTCAAATCAGGTTTTTACTGGCCCACTCTATTCAAAGATGCCAATAGGTATGTTACCTCGTGTGACAAATGCCAAAGAATAGGTGACATCTCTAAACGTGATGAAATGCCTCAAACATATATGCTATCATGTGAAATATTTGACGTATGTGATATTAATTTTATGGGACCATTCCCGAGTTTATTTGGAAATAAATACATCCTAGTAGCAGTTGATTACATGTCAAAATGGGTAGAAGCAGAAGCATTACCTACCAATGATGCTAAGGTTTAGTTAAATTTCTCAAGAGTTTATTTTCCCGATTCGATACACCTAGAACCATCATCAGTGATAGGGGTACTCATTTCTGTAATACACAATTTGAAAAAGTCTTAAAGAAATTTGGAGTATGCCACAAAACAACCACCCATTATCATCCCCAAACTAGTGGGCAAGTTGAGGTAGCAAACCGAGAGCTTAAGCGCATTCTAGAAAAAACAGTTGAATCAAATAGAAAAGATTGGGCAGTTAAAGTAGATGATGCTTTATGGGCTTATAGAACATCATTCAAAACACCTCTATGGACATCCCCATACAAGCTCGTATACGGAAAAAGTTGTCATCTACCATTCGAAAGTTAGAACACAAAGCTCGGGCAATAAAATTTTTAACATCGACCTTGACCTTGCAGAAATAGAAGAATGATGCAGATAAACGAGTTAGATGAATGGAGAATGGAAGCCTATAAGAACTCAAGGTTGTACAAAGAAGCAACAAGGCGATGTCATGATGCCCGCCTCAAGCGATCAAGACATTTCGAAGTAGGAGACCTAGTCCTATTATACAATTCAAGGCTTAAATTATTCCCTAGGAAGCTAAAATCCAGATGGCCAGGCCCATTCATGATCAAAACAATATTTCCATATGGCACCATTGAGGTAACTCATCCCACTAAAGGTACATTCAAGGTAAATGGTCACCGACTTAAGATTTATAATGGTGCAGATCTTGGAGATACAAGAGAGGGGCTTATGCTCCATGAGCCTTCCTTTAGAACTAAAAACAGGGAGAGTCTAGCTTAAGACTATAAACGAGCACTTCTCGGGAGGTAACCCGAGCACTAAACACATTAACTTTGTTTTGCAAAATCTAACAAAAATGAAAGATCATTAACACGACCTTTAACACGGGCGTGCCCATAACCGTGCATAAAGAGGGAAAACATCTCTTTTCCAACACGAGCTGCGATAAAATCACACGGACGTGCCTTATAACCGTGTGAGGCTACTGACATATCGAACACTACCGCACACAGGGCGCACCGTGACCGTGTAAACATACTAACTTATCGAGAACGGGCATGTCAAATTATCACACGAGCGTGATAAAGACCCTAAATCGCGCCCAATTCCAAGCAATTGCGAAAACACAGGCAGTTCAAATTTAACACGACCGTGTCAGGTGGCCATGTTCCCTTCCATATATAAGAAAATTAACCGGAACCCCTCCCCCATTTTAAACCCTAGACACAATTCTCAGCCTCCTTCCCCAAAATTTCCACCATACCCACACCCTCCACCACCCGAAATTACCTCTCCCTACCTTTTCCTCAGCACGCCCGCAACACAACCGTGCTACCCCATGCCACGCCGCTACCACCGCCATGCTTCACCCATGTTCGTCACAAACAACCACCCCTGGTTCCTTTTTCTTCATCTTTTCAATTATTTTCTCTTTATTTAAAAGTTATAGTTGATTTTAGACTCAAAAGACCTGATGCACTTTTAGTTTTTCAATATTTTCAATTCTTGCTTGATTTATTAATTGTTTCATTCTATTTTGATTACAATTCTTTTTAATATATATTATGTTTTAGCATTTTATTTTTTTCCCTTTCATTGCAGAATTGATACTCTATTGCTAAATTTAGTTAAACGTTAAATTATAATTCTCATACACCATGACTGATTCCAATGAAATTTTTGCTTACCTTTTGTTATTGTATTCAGAACTAAATAATGATTTTAGTTAAGAATTGTTCATAAGATTATGATTTTATTATTTGTTCTTCAAAGAAGCATCTATCTTGGCTATTGACTGTGATTATTGTTAAATTCATGGCTGTATAAAGGAGGTGTATCTCTCGTTGATCATGTTGCAAGAATTATGTCGTCATCACGCCTTAAAAGGGTCGTTCCAAGTAAGAAAAGGAAAACACCAGACCATCTTCGGCTAGCGCCTCATTAGAAATTCGACACCGCTTCCTCCAATTTAATCAAAACACTCAGGAAGAACGATATAAGGCACTCCGGGAACGTCCTTTAGGCGCTGAAAGATGTATGGACTGGAACACAATAGAACAAATCGGACTGACAACCGATATTCGAGCCCTCATAGCAATAGAGCCATGGGAGCAGTTCTTCTCTATAATCGAGCCTACTTACTTGGAACTCACACTCGAATTTTGTTCCACCTTCACACTACAAATAGTGATGGCTCAGTATGACGATCCCGGCACTATCCAATTTCATCTTGGGGGCACAATACGACGATTAAGTGTACCACAATTTGGTACAGCCCTTGGTCTCTACACTCCAAAATTTATTGAAGAAAATCCTCTGGATGATTTAGACCGCGACCTGCACATCACTCAAATCGCCTGCTGGCAAAGCTTATAGCCTACTACAAGAAACTATAACCCCAGTCGTTCAAAGGCGACCGCCCTTTCCCCAACTCTTAGGTATATTCATGTTATCCTTGCTCATACAATTATAGGTCGCAAAGAGAGCACATGCGTCATTAATAAACAAGACGTCTACTTCTTGTCATGCATGTCTGAGGGACATGTTTTCGATGTGGCTTATTTTATCGTATGTGCAATGCAGCATCAGACAGAGGCACACAGAAAGGGCATCATTTCAATGGGGCCATACATAACGCAATTAGCTCGGCATCTTAATCTCCTCGACACCGATCAGCAGAGGTCCTCACTCACACTGATCGGATACATGACATCCCAAGGGATACAAACAATGTTACATATGAATATGATCAAACGACGTCGTGGAACAGACCCTCCTCAATACAGACTAGCTACAGAGGAGGAGGTGCCCGAGGACATTCCTGATGATGTGCCACCAGTCCCGAGCCAGCAGCCGTCAAGTTCAGCGACTTCATTGGCTGATATCTCGACACGCCTCACACAATTCAAGTAATCTGCACCCCAAAGTAGCCATCGACGCCGCCGACGCTTTGATGGGATAGAGGCTACCCTACAGCAAATTTGCCAACACTTTCATATATCACCACCAACACCTCCGCAGGATCCAATTGACGATGAGACCTCTGAGTCCTCATAAATTGCTATTTGGCATCAACTTTTATGAATTTTAAATTTATTACTTTTATCATCGAACGTTGCTTTCAATTTAAATTCTCATTAGTATATCATTTTTTATTATTATTTCTTATTATTATTATTTTATCATTGGCTATCTAATCACATGACCTCATAAGTAAAAAAAATTATTAACTCAGTGACTTTGTAGAATCAATTACACGCCGCATAAACACATATTCAAATAAAAGTCACCCGAGGATTGTATTTTGGACTTCATCCATAAATTCGGGAAGTATGACTTTCCCCCTTCTCTTTTGATTTATCTCATAACTGTCATTATCTATCTCTGAACATTGAGGGCAATGTACATCTTAAGTGTGGGGGGGTTAACTATAAGTACTATTTGAAAATCCCTAAAATTAGTATTGATCAAAAGTATTTGTCTCATATTATTCATTAGGATGAAATTTCTAATGATTTATGATCTTTATTGATATGTCTTTAATTAAATCATAGTTAATTGTGCATTGAGGATTAAATTTGAAAGATACTAGAGAATCAAGCATGATAAGTCTATTTTTTAAAAATAAAAATTGATAGGTTGTTGAACTGAATTTGAGTATTACCTTGAAGTTTGAAATTTACAGGGATTGATGTCAAAAACACCCATAATATTTTGGTGAGATCTTGAGCCTTATAGAGCATATATTCTTTTTCTTGCTCACTTAATTGATTATGAGTGTGTCAAGTTTGAACTGCTATTCTAGAACTTGCCTCGCTTATACATGTTGAGACCACATTAATGATTTGATACACTGAGATGATAAAGGCACCTAAGTTTAACCTATTCACTCCACTAAAAAGCCTACCATCACAAATCAACCCCTAGTGAACCCCGTTGAATCCTAATAACCTTTTTATTGACTCACCCACTAATATTAAACCAAAATCCCTTTGTATTTGTTATCAACATTCCTTTGACTACCCCTCTATCGAGAATTGGCTTGATTAATTTCCAAATTAGGTTATTTCAATTATCAAAGTTCCTTTTATTAAGTTTTACTTAGTTTCTTCTTAAAAAAAAAATCCTAGTATATTCAATATTGGTAGTATATAAAAGAGCTTAGAGCGTTTAAACTCCAATTGGTAAAGAATAAGCTCTTATTAAAGTAGTATCAAAATACTCCTTATTATGGAGTAATTATCAAAAGTGATATTATTAGTTTTCATTCTAAGTAAATATTCATATTTAGTTCAGTGTTTCTAGTTAGGTAATTTGTCAAGTCAATCTCGATTCCAACCCTTCTAATTCAGCCTTTTTCCACACCTTTAACCCTAGCCCCGTTCCAACCTTGATTAAAGACCTTTTGATCTATGTATCAACTCATATACTGATGAGTGGAGATTTGATTTCGTGCAAGTCTATGGGATTAACTTTTCATGTTCGACTTAGAGTGTTTATTCTTGAACCTTGAACACCTTTGAGTGACTTGAGTGAATCTATTGTGAGGACGTCAATCCTTGTCGGCTTTGAATTAAAGGTAATTACTTAGATAAGGGGAAACACCTATGTTTTCGTACTACAAAGGTATGACTTATCGTAATTGAATCTTTACGACTCTTTGATTTGAATTATCCATGTATAAATTATCTATGAATTATGATGAGACAATGTCGAGAGGAATTATGAATTTTGGAAAGTTCGTTTTAATTGTAAATTGAGAATTTTGCTTGAGGACAAGCAAAAGCTTAAGTGTAGGGGTATTTGATAAACCGTAAAAGTAACACATTTTAACCCCATATTTAGTATGCTTTTGGATGATTTAGCCCTCAATTTATGTAAAAAGATGCTTTTAATCCTTTCTTTTCATGTCTTATACTCAGGAGAACACCTAAGGATAAAAAGAACGTAAAACGGGCTTAATACGGACCAAAGTGGGCCAACCCAAGAAGTCGGCATGGCCTGGACTTCATGCCACACGGCTGTGCCCCAATATTTACATTGCACACGGTCACACCCTGATTTACACGACCGTGCCTCGTCGACAAAAAAGCCCAACACGGCCTGGACTTCATGCCACACGGTCGTGCCCCAATTGGCAGACCCGAAGCACAGCCTCTACCAATATATTACATGAGCGTACCATAGCCATGCCTAAATTGATAGGATGGAAACACGGGCTGGACCACGATTTACACGGGCATGTCAAGGTCGTGCCCCTGCCACAGAAAGGAGTAATTTCACTCAGAATTGGATGCTTGGAGCCCAAGAAATGCAATCCTAAGTCCACTCAAACACTTAGGATGAATTTCACTTGAATTACGAGTACTTAAGAGCCAAGTAAAGCATCCCAAATGTCTATATAAACAATCCAAGGCAGCAATTCAAGGTCGTCAGGTTTTAGCAGAGTTTTCTGTCACAGCTTTACTCGTTTAGGAAATTACTCAAAGATAGCCAATTGATCCATCTCGAAGAGTCAGAATTCTACTCAATACGGAGGATCTCCTCTTTAATTCCTTCAGGGGTTTTTAAGGATTTCTTATGTTTTATTTTATCTTTTCTCTTGAGAAGATTTCTTATTTAATTATGAACTAAACCCCTTAGATACCTGAAGGGGATGAAACCTATGATGGATTTTGTTATTTAATTCTTTAGGTTTATATGATAAATACTTAGTTTGTTCTTAATTATGTTACTTAAATTTATCCGATGTGCTTAGGTGGAGGAGGAATAGACCCTGCTTAAGAGTAGATCTAGCATAATTGTTGAGTTGATCTAGCGCCTAGAGATAGGGCTACGATATTTTGTCGATTAGGGTGAAACCTAATATGGGAGTCCATTGATCGATTTATCGCTTCCTTAGGGGTTATTATAAGAGAACGAGAGTTCCACTAATTAACTTAAGGTTAGACGTTATTCGCTTCGAGAGAAGGTTTAATATAGGTTAGGGAGTCTCACGGATCAAGCTAAGTAAAAGAAATCATATGAATTGGAAGTTAGATAATAAGTGAAGTCATAGGTGGATTCTTCCCGAAGGTATCGTCTTTATCAATTGAGTTTTCTTCAAAGTCTTTTCCCAAAGTTTATTCTTTTGCCTTTGCATTTAAAGTTTAAGTATTTCATTTGTTTTAGTTTAATAAACTAATCACTCTATATTTAGGCTAAATAATAGAAAGATAGTGAGTAATAATACTTTTAGGTTCCTTGGGTTCGATAAGATATTCTTGCCTGAGCTATACTACTGTTCGATAGGTACACTTGCCTCTATCGTTGTTGCAATACTCTGTGTTCGATCACTCTTTTATAAATATTAAAACTAGATTGTTTTGCAGCGATCAATAGCTGAGGAGGCTAAGAACTCGTAATGCCGTAACAGGGAAAGAGTTAGAGGCAAGAGGACTTTAAGTACTCGGGTTCTTCTAAAAGTTTGAAGAGGCCTCGAAATGATGAGCCACTCAAGTTAGAGCACTGTGACTACCAATCGTAGTCGAGATGTCTTCGACTATGTGAAGCGACACCCGAAATCTTGGAGGAAGGCGGTGCTCGCTATAAATGTGGTTCCAAGGATCATCAGTATAAGAATTGCCCTCGACGGACTAATATGACTCAGAAAGCTCGAAACCATGATACTCAGCCAGCTAGAGGCACTCAGTAGCCACCGAGAGGCCGTGGACCAGGTCGTGGTGGTAATGGTGTTGGATGTGGTCAAGGTGCACCGGGTCAAGGTAATGGCTTTAGAGGTAACGCGGAGGCAAGACAGCCGGGGTTGGTCTATACGGTCAGGCGTCGGGAAGATGGCGATGCACCTGATGTGATAAATGGTATGTTCTGCATCTTTGATGTACCTGTTACTGCTTTGATAGATATCGGGTCTACCCATTCGTATGTTGCTAGTGCCATATCTGGAAACCTGAATATTAGATATGAGATTACTGATAGAGAGATGACGGTCATTAGTCATTTAGGACAGTCTGTAATTGTGAATAAACTGTTTAGAGACGTGTCCTTAGAAATCCAAAGAGAAATATTTTTAGCGGACTTGATGGAATTGCCATTTGATGAGTTCGATATTATTCTGGGCATGAATTGGTTGGTGAAGCACCAGGCGCAATTGGATTGTGCTGAAAAGCGGATGTCAATAAGGACTGTGAATGATGAGGAAGTAGTATTGATAGGCGAGCGAAGGAACTTTTTGGAAAATGTGGTATCTGTATTAAAGGCAGAGAAGTTGGTGCGAAAGGGTATGGAGCGTTTCTAGCCTTCATTAGTGCTTTGGATGCCAAGGAATTATTAGTGGAAGATGTGAGAACGGTGAAGAAATTTTCAGATGTCTTTCCCGAAGAACTTCCTGGTCTACCTCCAGATCGGGAAGTAGAGTTTGGCATTGAGCTTTTGTCCGAAATGACTCTGGTGTCGATTGCCCCTTATAGAATGGCACCGAAGGAGTTAGCGGAGCTTAAAGCTCAAATTCAAGAATTATTGGATCGGGGATTTATTCGACCGAGTGTGTCTCTGTAGGGAGCACCGATTTTGTTTGTCAAGAAGAAAGATGGGTTGATGCATTTTTGCATTGATTATAGGCAGTTGAATAAATTGGCGATCAAGAATAGGAATCCTTTACCGAGAATCGATGACCTGTTTGATCAATTAAGGGGAGCTTCAATTTTCTCCAAGATTGATTTGAGGTCGGGTTATCATCAACTCAAGGTTAGAGAGGCAGATATTCATAATACGGCATTTCGGACTCGTTATGGTCATTATGAGTTTTTGGTGATTCCCTTTGGTTTGACCAATGCACCAGCTGCATTTATGGACATGATGAACCGAGTCTTTCAACCCTATCTAGACCAGTTTGTAGTGGTGTTCATAGATGATATCTTGGTATATTCGAGGAATGAAGAAGAGCATCACTTACATTTGCGCATTGTGTTGCAAATTTTGCGAGATAAGAAACTTTATGCCAAATTCAGTAAATACAAATTTTAGTTGAAAGAAGTGATTTTCTTGGGTCATGTGGTGTCAGCCGAAGGAATAAGAGTTGATCCTCGAAAGGTAGAGGCTGTGTTGGATTGGAAACCACCGAGGTCAGTGGTTGAGATTCGGAGTTTCTTGGGTTTGGATGGTTACTATAGACGCTTTGTTGAGGGGTTGTTGTTGATTGCTGCACCCCTAACTAAGCTATTGCAAAAGGGAGTACCGTATGTGTGAACTGATAAACAACAAGAAAGTTTCGAGAAACTGAAGAAGATTTTGACAGAAGCGCCAGTACTGATTCAACCTGAGGCTGGAAAAGAGTTTATCGTTTAATGTGATGTGTCACACACGAGTTTAGGATGTGTGTTGATGCAAGGAGGAAAAGTGGTGGCTTATGCTTCTCGTTAGTTAAGGCCGCACGAAGTTAACTATCCTACTCATGACATGGAGTTGGCTGCGGTAGTGTTTATTTTAAAGATTTAGAGGCACTATCTCTACGGTGAGAAGTTGATCATTTATACGGACCATAAGAGTCTTAAGTACCTCCTTACCCAAAAGGAGTTGAACTTGAGACAACGGAGATGGGTGGAGTTGTTAAAGGATTATGACTTCTCAATCGAGTACCATCCTAGAAATGCTAACATTGTGGCAGACGCATTGAGTTGTAAGGTGGTATCGGAGTTAAGAGCAATGTTTGCTCATCTCAGTTTGTATGAGGATGGCAGTCTGCTAGCGAAACTTCAGGTGAAGCCATTATGGTTAGAACAGATCAAGGAAAAGCAGTTATCAAATGAAAATTTGGGTTCTTTAATGCAACAAGTTAAAAGTGGTATAATAGGGGACATTGGATTGAACAGGGATGGCGTGTTGTGTTTTTGTGGAAGAGTTTGTATGCCCATGGATTAGGATTTGAGACAAATGATTCTGGGAGAGGCGCATAGTAGCCCTTATGCTATACACCCCGGAGGAAATAAGATGTATCGAGACCTCTGTGAATAGTATTGGTGGCCAGGGTTAAAGCGAGAAGTAACAGATTATGTAAGTAAGTGTTTGACTTGTCAGCAAGTGAAGGCGGAACATCAATTGCCATCAGGCTTATTACAACTGGTAAAGATTCCTCTATGGAAATCAGAGCAGATAACAATGGATTTCGTTAGTGGGTTACCTTTAACACCTGCTAAGAAAGATTTCATTTGGGTGGTAGTAGATCGATTGACGAAGACTGCTCATTTTCTACCAGTTCATACGGATTACTCGCTATAGAAGTTGGCTAAGCTTTATGTATATGAGATCGTGAGGTTGCATGGGGCACCAGTGTCTATCATATCAGATAGGAATCCTAGGTTTACATCACGATTTTGGAAAGCTTTACATGAGGCTTTGGGAACAAAGTTAAACTTCAGTACGGCTTTTCATCCTAAGTCAGATGGTCAGTCAGAAAGAGTAATTCAGATTTTGGAAGACATGTTAAGAGGTTGCGTGATTGACTTCAGAGGTAGTTGGGAGGATTTCCTACCGCTGGCGAGTTCACAGATAATAATAAGATTACCAATCCAAAGATCCAAATGGTGCCTTATGAAGCATTATATTTGTCAGAGGTGTCGTACCCCTACTTGTTGGACTGAATTAGGGGAACGACAGTTGTTGGGTCCTGAATTGATATCTGAGATACAAGAAAAGGTAAAGGTGATTCGAGCACGGTTAAAGGAAGCTTCGGATAGAAAAAAGTCGTATGCGGATCTAAAGTGTAAGGATATCGAGTTTACGGTGGGAGATCAGGTCTTTCTGAAAGTCTCCCCTTGGAAGAAGATTTTCAGATTTGGAAGGAAGGGCAAGTTGAGCCCTAGGTTCATTGGACCGTACCGTGTGTTGACGCTGTAGGATCAGTGGCCTATCAGCTTGAATTACCTCCGAAGTTGAGTCAGATTCATAACATTTTCCATGTCTCTATGTTAAGGCATTACCGATCAGATCCGTATCATATAGTGCTAGTAGAAGAGGTTGATCTAAGGCCGAATTTGTCTTTCGAGGAGGAACCAGTGGAAATCTTAGACCGTGATGTTAAGGTGCTAAGAAGAAGACCGTGCCGTTGGTCAAAGTTCTATGGCGTAATCACGGTGTGGAGGAAGCTACGTGGGAGCCTGAGGACGTAATTCAACAATAATATCCTTACCTCTTCTAATCAGGTAAATTTCGAGGACGAAATTTTCTTTAAGGGGGTAGATTTGTAACGTCCTAAAATTTAGTATCAATATGTTGTTTTCTTTTGTTGGCACTTAGTAGTGCAATAATTTTTATTTGTGTGGTTAAATGGTATCATGAGGGCTTGGGATTAATATTGGACATAGAATAATTTTTAGTAAATTGTACTTTATTGGAGAGGAGCTTGTAACCTTAATGCTTAAGATAAATTAAGTGATTAAACTAGCATAAGTTGAGCTAGTAGTAAAGTGGAGTTGGCGCCATAAGTGTTCCTAGAGGGAAGGAGTTTGAATCCTTAATGAGCATGTGAATTTTGTTTATTTTTGTTTTTCCATTTACATAGTGTCGGTTATGGATAAGATCTTGGATGAGTTGGATTTCAAATATTATGGCAAGAAGACTAAAGGAAAAAGGTAAGCAAAAACTTAAGGAAAAGAATCTTATAAAAAAAGGCATTAAGGGTGGACACAAGGCTTAATGTAAGGTGAATGTTTTGGAAAGTTTTGTGTGGCAAAAACTTTGACTTTGTGTCCATGTACTTGGATGATTTTTTATGGCTAGGGGTGGTAGAAATTTTGAAGGCATTTGGATGAATTAGAGCTAGTTGTACACATCTTTCTTTTAGTCATTTTGTGTTCTCTCAAAGCTTTTCTCTCTAATTTTTCCTCCTCTTAGCCGAATGTATTTTGGAAAAAGGTAAACCATTTTCTTTTCTTTTGGTCATTTGAGTTTTGACCATTTCGGTTTTGAATTGTTCTTTCTCCCCAAATTATTTTTACTTTCTCTCCTCTTTGTGACCGAAAATACCAAAACATCAAAGACCATTTCTTTTCTTTTTCCCTCATTGTCGAATGTACATTGACCCAAAGTTCTTCTTTGAATCATCTTCTATCCTTGAGAACCAAAATCTAAACCTTCATTTCTATTGTAATATCCTGAATTAGGGTTTATTTGTGATTGTATTATTTTGCATGAGTTTGGATTGTTGTGTTGTTAAGTGAGATGTTCTAGGGCTTAGGAATAAGCCAAGGGTAAGCTCGAGCTGTAGGAAAAAAATTATTTTTAAGCTTTAGTTAAAGGGAGTTGAAGGAGCTAGGGGTTAAGAGTAATTCGTGGGGAATTTTAACACAAGTAACCAGTTGGCAAAGTGGCAAGGAGGCACTACTTAGGGCTTTGGAAGGTGACGCCACAAGCATTGAAAGGGGGCTTAGGTTCGAATCCCATGGATGGACTTAAGGTGACTTTTATTTTGCATCTGTATGGCATATGTTGGTCAAACTTTAATTAAGGTAAGGTTGGACTTTATCTTTTATGGATAGTAGACTAAGGGAATAAGGTAAGTGTTAACTTAAGGTATAGAATCAAGAAAATTTGGTATGATAAGGGGACATAAGGCATGAATCAAGGGCTTTGTGGATAGAATTACTTGATGTTGGGGATAGAATTTCTTAAACTTTGGGAAAGTAGATGATTACAAGGCATGTATCAAGGTGGATGTTTTGGAAATTATTTCATGGCCATTTTAACCACGAATGTAGACGGCATTATGCACTAGGGGGTGGCCGAATTTTTGTGGTAGACTTTGGTAAGGATGAGTGGTTGGGTGTATTTCCATTTGGTCATTTTTGTACTTCCAAAACACCTTTTCTTTTGTAGCCGAATTTGCATAGGGAGGTTTAGGTATTTCCTTGTACGATTTCTTTTCCCGAAAGCTCTTGTGTTCTTTTTCCTTTCTTTTGTGACTAGAAGCCGAAACCTCTAAAGCCTTACCTTCTCTTCTTCTTCATCTTTATACCAATTCAACCATCTTCAAAAAGCCAAGGTATCTCTCTCAATCTCCCCATTACCGAAACTTCTTCAACCCTAACTTTTCTTTTTTCTTCATAACTCTCAATAGTCGAACCTCTATTGAACCTCTCCAAATTTCTTTGCTTCACTTCTTTTCTTTAAAGCCGAAAGTACCATAGGCTGGAATCTGCTCCAATCGTTTCACAATAGTGGGTAAGAGATCTCTTCTAATTGTTTTTCTTCTATCTCTTTTGATTGCTCAAAGTCAAGAAGTCTAACTCCATTTTCTTGTTATGGCCAAATCTATGAAAGGTGATATCGGGATTTCAGTAGTCTAACATTAAAGGAGTAGAGATCTCTCGGGTTTCGATCCATCAAGGGATTTTGGAAGACTATTAGATTCAAACGTGTGATTTCGAGATTCGATCAGTTGAGGTAAGATGATGGTAGTAGTAGGCTAAAGGGCGTTACTTCTGTTCTTTTATGTAAGAGCCGAATCTAACATAGTTGTGTAGGAGGAGTTCAACAAATCACAAGGTGCAAATTGTGTAGGCTACGGGGTTCGGGTTTAGGCGACTTTTGCTTATAAGGTGCGTAGTTATCGCACTGTTCTCTTGTTGTGTGTATATATATATATATAAATATGTATATGATGTGCATGGTAGCTGAAATAATGGCTAAAAAGGTGGATACCCATGGTGGGTAATCGATTAAACAGGTTAGTACTTTATGACAATAAGTTTCCTACGGTATACGAATGAAATTGTGATAGCATGTGATGTATACTTATTTTAATGATATTGTGGCATGATACATGGGGCTTGGGATGTGACTATTGAAGGACAGGGAGTACATTTATGTACGTGGTCTGATGTTAGCCTTGTGCTACATTGGCGCTTGATGTTAGCTATGTGCTTCATCAAGGTTGGATGTTGGCTGTGTGCCTCACCCTGGCGGATGATAGTTGTGTGCATCACCGTGGATTGAGGATGACCTAGGGTCACCTCGAGGATATTTATATGTGGGGTCACTTAGGTGATCGGTGGCTTAGCCACGGCCTCGGGCAGCAGGTCTGCCAAGGTAGGTGTGTAACAGATGGATACTAGGTTGGGTTGGGCTTCATGTTGCATATTTATATATGTGGATTGTGTAGATATGGGCCAAGCCCATATGTGGAGACATGTGAAATAACTATGCATCGAGTCATTTAACTCACCCAAATTTTCTTACCAACATCGCAGTGATTCGTAATGCTTGGACCAGGGCCTGAAGAGATACAAAGGTGGCCCATGCGAGAAAATGTTTTACTTAATTTTACATACTTTATATTTTTAGTAGTTTTGGAATAATTATTTGATGTAATAAGGGCCACTTAAAGTATTTGCAACTTTATTTATGGTTTTGAAGTTTATCCTATTATTGAGCTAATAATTGGCAATATTTTGAATCAACTTATTTTATAACAACTTATATTAAAGCTTTTAAATTCGGATAATTTGTACCAATAAGGTTTTACGTGGAATCTTAAATGTGAAATGTTTTTACCAACGACAACAAATTTCCTCTTTTATTTTTAAGTAAAAATCTTTTCCAACGTTTTTCGCAGTGACATACCAGATCCGGTCAAGGCTCGTGGGCCGAATTTGGGGGTGTTACAATTTGGTATCAGAGCTCGATTCAAAACTCGGTTTGAGGGTTTTGGGCCCAAAAACATTTTTTTAAGGTGGGCTTTTCGAGATTTGGGCTTTTATAAATTTTTCAGTTTATTCGCATGGCTTTTGTATCTTCAATTCAAGTCCACTGTAAGTACCTCTAATTGTTGTGTGAATTATTATATGATTGGTATGTGGGTATGATGGGAACGTAGATTAGTGTATTAAGTTATTGAACTTTAGGATTAGCTTACTCCAACACAGAATTGCATAAAATTTTAAAGCATAATTAAACAAACCTATGAGTAAGTCGCCGAGTTAGGGTGTGGCAACCATTGTGCGCATGTCTAGGGTTGGTTTCGGTGGGAGCTTGGTATTTAAGCAGTCCTAGTGACTCACCTCCTCTCCATTCAAATCCTACCTGGTGCGTAGTAACGGTTCACCCTAACCAAGAGGACTTATTCACAGGCTAAACTCGATAATTAAAACCCGAAAGGGACTAGTCATACTATTTTTGTAACACCCCAAACCCGGCCTAAATGTTACGACCGGATCTGGCATGTCACTGGAAAGGAATGTCTAAAAATTGTGTGTTCATTAAAAAGTTTGTGTTCGTTATATTTGTTGTGAAAAAAATCGAGTGTAAGTAATTTTGAAAAAGAAACAGTTTATTAACATTTTAGGAAAATCCTGTATTAAACATTTAATAACAAGCAGTAACCAAATTAAAAGTTAAAACCAAATAAAATACCAAGGCCTTATTACATTGCAAAATCCCAAAATTAGAAAGTAATTTTAAATAGAAACTAAAAGTTTACGAGAAAATAGTGCATGGCCACCACAGAGTCCACCTCAGCTCCAAGTCCTCAAACTAGGGATTACCTGAAACATTTAAAAAGAGGGGGTGAGTTTAAGAAAAATTAGTGTGTACAACCCCCAATAGTAAGAACATGTATCAACCCATACAAATACAACATATTAAGCATGTATGCAATGCAACCCAGCCCAACCTAAGATCCAACCTCTACACACCACCCGTACCTGCCAGTCACACCGTGGGGATTACTAAATCGACCCTCCATCCACTATACACCATCAAAGGTAGCCGCTGCAGTCAACTGTACATCGCCCTTATAATTGTGGCATAGCCACCAGATAATGTGACAGAGTCACCAGATTCATAATATGTGACATAGGTCACCAGATAATGTGGTAAAAACCACCGGAACACTTCCCCTTTATCATTATCACCCATATGCCCATGCAACATACATAATATTACAATTCGTGTATGCAGTATGACATGTATGCAATCATATATCAAATAACGTATGAAACGAATTACCATCATAATCAAAATAATAATATACAACATAATCGATCTAACCTACCAAGGGTATTTTCATAATTTACCCACCAAGGGTATTTTCGTAATTTACCCACCAAGGGTATTTTCGTAATTTACCCACCAAGGGTATTTTCGTAATTTACCCACCAAGGGTATTTTCATAATTTTGTACCTACAATGGCCCTCCCGGAGGTCTAATGTTACCCTGAGTGACTCGACTACCATTTTCAGTCGTCACCAGACTATTAGGCCTAAAACTTGATTTTGGCCCATTCGGGCCCACACGCTTGTGTGGCCCACCTAACACAAATCTAGCCACGTATAGTCTAGTTCACTATATACTATATCATCATACAATTTATTCCAATTAGCCCTACGGGCCCATTAGGCCCACTTCGGCCCATTGCAGTCCAAGCAGCCCCAACCCACAAGAATACTACTGATGGCCTCAACTATCGCGTCGAATCCCCACACGTGCGCTCGCACGCTCGTGTGGCTACTAATACCGTGACCGACACTTCGGCATTTTTCGGTCTACAACTAGAGTAGAGAGAGTTACACACATGATAGGACTCTAGTGCTAAACCGTGCTGCGACCACTCCTGTGCCCAACGCCCACCAAGGTATGTTAACCCTCCTCCTGGCATGCTCTTTATATAGCTAGCTCTTCACCTTCATTCCTTGTATCTTTTCGATGTGGGATCCCTTCGTCAGTGGAGTTTAAATTCAACTGAAAGTCTTACCGTCCAATCCGCAAAATAAATACTCCCTTGCTCCTCATGAGATTTGAACCCAAGCTCTCCCATCAGCCAATTCACGCCACTTGCCACTTTACCAACCAGCTCCTTGTGTCTTAAACCATGCACAACTAAATATAATCCTATGGCCAAGGTCTAAATTCATTTAATAAAATAACAATCGAAAAGGAATGCAAACGCTACAACTAGAACCTTGGACCTCCTTCCTTCCTTGTGGCGTCATTCCCTTGTCACTTTGCCACTACACCACACACTCCACTTGTGTCATTTTCCTCCACATTTTATTCTAAAGGCCTACCCGCCAACCTCCAGGGTTTTTTTCACCTAAAACCAAAATTTTTCTTAAGGCCTAACTTGAACCCGGGACTTCATAGAAGCCGCCTAACCTTCCAAACTCTTATCTAATTGGTCCAACTTGCATTTAAGCCGATCTCTTATTCTCTAAAAAAATTTAAACGCTACTATGCCCAAGGCCCATTGAGCTCAATCCTACTAGGCCCAATTTCGGATGTTACAAATCTACCTTCCTTAAAGAAATTTCGTCCTCGAAATTTCCAGCTAACTAATAGTCACACGTCCTAACATACCACACTACGCCACGCTGCAGCAAGACTCGATCTAATAACACTAATAAACCAAATCTAAAACTTCTTTCTCACAACTAGATATCTAAACACAAAAGCAAATCAATTTTATACATACAATTTCTATATCCAAACCAAAGACACACAAAATAAATACCAAAAATACAGTCATAACATTGTCTTAACAAACATAAAATAAGGAAACTTACGGAGTTGGATCCGGAGACTCAAGGTGCCATACTTTCAGACAACATGTATTTTCAAACAAACTTTTGAAAACTTTTTTGAACCTCATAACCCATGTACCGAAGTTTTTGAAACCTAGGCTCGATACTAAAATTGTAACACCCCAAACCCGCCTAAAGCGTTACGACGGATCCGCATGTCACATGCAAGGAATGTCTAAAATTGTGTGTTCGTTAAAAAGTTCGTGTTCGTTATATTTGTTGTGAAAAAATCGAGTGAAAGTAATTTTGAAAAAGAAACGGTTTATTAACATTTTAGGAAAATCCAGATTAAACATTTAATAAGAAGCAGTAACCAAATTAAAAGCTCAAAACCAAATAAAATACCAACGCCTTATTACATTGCAAAATCCCAAAATTAGAAAGTAATTTTAAATAGAAACTGAAAGTTTACGAGAAAACAAAGTGCATGGCCACCACAGAGTCCACCTCGGCCCAAGTCCTCAAACTAGGATTACTTGAAACATTTAAAAGAGGGGTGAGTTTATGAAAACTCAGTGTGTACAACCCCCAATAGTAAGAACATGTATCAACCCATACAAATACAACATATTAAGCATGTATGCAATGCAACCCAGCCCAACCTAAGTATCCAACCTCTACACACCCACCGTACTCGCCGGTCACACGTGGGATTACTAAATCGACCTCTATCCGCTACACACCATCGAAGGAAGTCATTGCGATCAACCGCATAACGCCTTATAATTGTGGCATAGCCACCAGATAATGTGACAGAGTCACCAGATTCATAATATGTGACATAGGTCACCAGATAATGTGGTAAAAACCACCAGAACACTTCCCCTTTATCATTATCACCCATATGCCCATGCAACATACATAATATTACAATTCGTGTATGCAATATGACATGTATGCAATCATATATCAAATAACGTATGAAATAAATTACCATCATAATCAGAATAATAATATACAACATAATCAATCTAACCTACCAAGGGTATTTTCGTAATTTACCCACCAAGGGTATTTTGTAATTTACCCACTAAGGGTATTTTCGTAATTTACCCACCAATGGTATTTTCGTAATTTACCCACCAAGGGTATTTTTGTAATTTACCTACCAAGGGTATTTTCGTAACTTTGTACCTACAATGGCCCTCCCGGAGGTCTAATGTTACCCTGAGCGACTCGACTACCATTTTCGATCGTCACCAGACTATTGGGCCTAAAACCTAATTTTGGCCTATTCGGGCCCACACGCTTGTGTGGCCTACCTAACTCAAATCTAGCCACGTATATAGGTTCTACCTAGTCTAGTTCACTATATACTATATCATCATACAATTTATTCCAATTAGCCCTACAGGCCCATTGGGCCCACTTCGACCCATCGCGGCCCAAGCAGCCCCAACCCACAAGGATACTACTGATGGCCTCAACTATCGCGTCGAAGCCCCATATGTGCGCTCACACGTTCGTGTGGCTACTAATACCGTGACCGGCACTTCAGTATTTGCCGCTCTACAACTAGAGTAGAGAGAGTTACACACCTGATAGGACTCTAGTCTTTGAACAGTCTTGCGACCACTCCCCGTGCCCAACGCCCACCAAGGTATGTTAACCTCCTCCTAGCATGCTCTTTATATAGCTAGCTCTTCACCTTCATTCCTTGTATCTTTCCGATGTGGGATCCCTTCATCAGTGGAGTTTAAATTCAACTGAAACTCTTACCGTCCAATTCGCAAAATAAATACTCCCTTGCTCCTCATGAGATTTGAACCCAAGCTCTCCCATCAGCCAATTCATGCCACTTGCCACTTTACCAACCAGCTCCTTGTGTCTTAAACCATGCGCAACTAAATATTACCCTATGGCCAAGGTCTAAATTCATTTAATAAAAAAAACAATCTAAAAGGAATGCAAACGCTACAACTAGAACCTTGGACCTCCTTCCTTCCTTGTGGCATCATTCCCTTATCCTTAAGTGGCGTCACTTTTCCACTACACCACACACTCCACTTGTATCATTTTCCTCCACATTTTATTCTTAAGGCCTACCTACCAACCTCCAGGGTTTTTTTTACCTAAAACCAAAATTTTTCCTAAGGCCTAACTTGAACCCGGGACTTCATAGAAGCCCCCTAACCTTCCAAACCCACTTATCTAATTGGTCCAGCTTGCATTTAAGCCGATCTTTTGTTCTCCAAAAAAATTTAAACGTTACTATGCCCAAGGCCCACTGAGCTCAATCCTACTAGGCCCAATTTTAGGATGTTACAGTTTTATAAAAACCTTAAGTTTTCAAAATTACTCCTTTGATTTGTAAAACCATTTTATACTTGGAAAATTTTTTGAAATATTTTCGATTTACAAAATTACCCAAATACCCCTAGGTGTAAAATTACCAAAATGCCATTGGTTTATAAAATTACCATACTACCCACGATTTTTGTAAAAACATTCTTACTTTACAAAAATACCAAAAACTCCTATTTTACAAAATAGTAAGATACCCTGATTTGGGAAAATTTACTAAAATGTCCCTGACTTCCAAAATTACCAAAATAACCCCGATTTCTGAAATTTTTGCAATATCATTGATTTGATAGAATTTTCAAAATAACCTCTAGATTTGTATATTTTGGAATGCATTTGATTTGTAAAGATTTTCAAATTGACCCCGATTTATTACCAAAATACCTTGTAGGGCAAATGACGAAAATACCCCTAGGATAGAAATAGACAAGAATGTTTGAATAGTGAATGTGTGTGATAGGTATTACTGAATGAATGTTTGAATGAATGTACTCCTCTGAAATAGGGTAGAAAACTTGAACGAAAACTCTGAATGATCGAAAGAACTACTATTAACCTCTTTTCATAAAATTGCTCGCGGATAAACAGTGGAACAAATGTTAATTCATAAAATTTCTTAAATCTGATTAAATCGCGATAGTAGACATGAGCTCTAGGGGATGTGGTCATAATGTGCAAGGCCATGGTAGAGGCAGAATGGCTGTATCGGAACCCGTTAGATCGGGTCAAGGGTCTGAGAATGAGGTACCACCACCACCACCAGCTGTTGGTGTGGAGCAGCAAGATCAGACGGGGGATGATGCTGTATCGCAGGCGGTGCTGCGAGTTCTAGAGATGGTGGCAGGAGTAGGTGGAATTAGGGGAGCTCAAAAATCGATACCCAAGTGACTTCGAGCCAATGGAGCTAAGGTGTTCCGTGGTGTATCTGGTGTGGCACCCAGTACTGCTGAGTATTGGTTGGAGGCGACCAAACAGATTATGGATGAGCTTGATTTAACGGCTGAGGAGAAAGTGAAAGGAATGGTGTCGCTTCTTCGCGATGAGTCATATCAGTGGTGGCTCACAGTTCAGGATAGTTCTACAACTGAGGATCTCACTTGGGAGTACGTTAAGGCGGCTTACCAGAAGAAGTATGTTGGTACTCATTATATTGATGCGCAGAGAAAGGCTTTTCTAGGGCTGGTTCAAGGGAACAAACCCGTGGCGGAGTATGAGGTTGAATTCCTAAGGTTGAGCCGGTATGCTCGAGGAGTAGTGGCTACAGAGCATGAGCGATGTGTGCGATTTGAGGATGGACTAAGGGATGACCTGAGGCTGTTGATAGCTCCACAGCAGGAGCGGGAGTTTACCGTATTAGTAGAAAAGGCTAAGGTAGCCGAAGGAATTAAGGACTCTATGAGACAGAATAGAGATAAGGATAAGAACTGGGATAAGAGGAGTTTTGGACCGTCGAAATTATCTGGGAGCCTTCAGAAAAGACCGAGGGTTGAGAATTTTGCTCGTGTTGCTAAGCCAGCTACTGGAAATCCAGACCGTCCGTGTGCTCGGTGTGGAAGGTATCATGTTGGTGAGTGCTGGAATAGGGATCAAGAGTGTTTTAGGTGTAAGTCTAAGGCTCATTTAATTAAATATTGTCTTCAAGATCCGAATAGGGCTAGGACAATAGGTTAGAGTGGTGTGCAGCCAGACAGAGGTGGTCAGCAAGCGACGAGGGGTCGTGGTCTGAACCATGGAGGAAATGGTTCCGGCCAAGGTCGTGGAGCACCAGCAGGAGGAGTGAAGGTATAGATGCGAGGACCAAGGTTGGTTTATCGACAAAGCGTCATGAGAAGGAAGATGTGCTAGAGGTGACATCAGCACGTTCCTCATTTCTGGAATACCCTTTATTGCCTTGTTTGTTATAGAGCTAGTTCGTTCATGTATTGCTAGTGAAGTGTATGGAACCTTGAATGCGAATCTTGAGATGGTATCTAGGAAATGTGCTAGTTTTATTAAGATCGAGTCTTGGCGATAGCGTAGTGTGGTGAGTGAGGATGAACATTTGTTAGTTAGTTGGAAATTTTGAGGATGAAGTTTCTTTAAGGAGGGTAGAATTGTAATATCCTAAATTAAGGGTTATTTGTGATTGTATTGTTTTGCATGAGTTCGGATTGTTGTGTTGTTAAGTGAGATGTTTTAGGGCTTAGGAATAAGCCAAGGGTAGGCTCAAGCTGTAGGAAAAAAATTATTTTTAAGCTTTAGTTAAAGGGAGTTGAAGGAGCTAGGGGTTAAGAGTAATTGTGGGGAATTTTAACACAAGTAACCAGTTGGCAAAGTGGCAAGGAGGCACCACTTAGGGCTTTGGAAGGTGACGCCACAAGCATTGAAAGGGGGCTTAGGTCCGAATCCCATGGATGGACTTAAGGTGACTTTTATTTTGCATTTGTATGGCATGTGTTGGTCAAACTTTAATTAAGGTAAGGTTGGACCTTATCTTTTATGGATAGTAGACTAAGGGAATAAGGTAAGTGTTAACTTAAGGTATGGAATCAAGAAAATTTGGTATGATAAGGGGACATAAGGCATGAATCAAGGGCTTTATGGATAGAATTGCTTGATGTTGGGGATAGAATTTTTTAAACTTTGGAAACGTAGAGGATTACAAGGCATGTATCAAGGTGGATGTTTTGGAAATTATTTCATGGCCATTTTGACCATGAATGTGGACGGCATTATGGACTAGGGGGTGGCCGAATTTTTGTGGTAGACTTTGGTAAGGATGAGTGGTTGGGTGTATTTCCATTTGGTCATTTTTTACTTCCAAAACACCTTTTCTTTTGTGGCCGAATTTGCATAGGGAGGTTTAGGCATTTCCTTGTGCGATTTCTTTTCCCGAAAGCTCTTGTGTTCTTTTTCTTTTCTTTTGTGACTAGAAGCCGAAACCTCTAAAACCTTACCTTCTCTTCTTCTTCATCTTCTTACCAATTCAACCATCTTCAAAAAGCTAAGGTATCTCTCTCAATCTCCCCATTGCCAAAACTTCTTCAACCCCAACTTTTATTTTCTCTTCATAACTCTCAATAGTCGAACCTCTATTGAACCTCCCCAAATTTCTTTGCTTCACTTCTTTTCTTTAAAGCTGAAAGTACCATAGGCTGGAATCTGCTCCAATCATTTCACAATAGTGGGTAAGAGATCTCTTCTAATCGTTTTTCTTCTATCTCTTTTGATTGCCAAAAGTCAAGAAGTCTAACTCTATTTTCTTGTTATGGCCAAATCTATGAAAGGTGATATCAGGATTTCAGTAGTCTAACATTAAAGGAGTAGAGATCTCTCAAGTTTCGATCCATCTAGGGATTTCAGAAGACTGTTAGGTTCAAACGTGTGATTTCGAGGATTCGATCAGTTGAGGTAATATGATGGTAGTAGTAGGCTGAAGGCCATTACTTCTGTTCATTTATGTAAAAGCCAAATCTAACATAGTTGTGTAGGAGGAGTTCAACAAATCGCAAGGTGCAAATTGTGTAGGCTATGGGGTTCGGGTTTAGGCGACTTTTGCTTATAAGGTGCGTAGTTATCGCACCGTTCTCTTGTTGTGTGTATGTATTATATATATAAATATGTATATGATGTGCATGGTAGCCGAAATAATGGCTAAAAAGGTGGATACCCATGGTGGGTAATCGATTAAACAGGTCGGTACTTTATGACAATAAGTTTCCTATGGTATACGAATGAAATTGTGATAGCATGTGATGTATACTTATTTTAATGATATTGTGGCATGATACATGGGGCTTGGGATGTGACTATTGAAGGACAGGGAGTACATTTATGTACGTGGTCTGATGTTAGCCTTGTGCTACACAGGCGCTTGATGTTAGCTATGTGCTTCATCAAGGTGGGATGTTGGCTGTGTGCCTCACCCTGACGGATGATAGCTGTGTGCATCACCGTGTATTGAGGATAACCTAGGGTCACCTCGAGGATATTGATATGTGGGGTCACTTAGGTGATCGGTGGCTTAGCCACGGCCTCGGGCAGCAGGTCTGCCAAGTGAGGTGTGTAACGGATGGATACTAGGTTGGGTTGGGCTTCATGTTGCATATTTATGTATGTGGACTGTATGGATATGGGCCAAGCCCATATGTGGATACATGTGAAATAACTATGCACTGAGTCTGTTTGACTCACCCAAATTTTCTTATCAACATCGCAGGTGATTCGTAATGCTTGGACTGGGTCAGAGTGGATACAAAAGTGGCCCATGCAGAAGATGTTTTACTTAATTTTATGTACTTTATATTTTAAGTAGTTTTGGAATAATTATTTGATGTAATAAGGGCCACTTAAAGTATTTGCAACTTTATTTATGGTTTTGAACTTTATCCTATTATTGAGCTAATAATTGGCAGTATTTTGAATCAACTTATTTTATAACAACTTATATTAAAGCTTTTAAATTCGGATAATTTGTACCAATAAGGTTTTACTTGGAATCTTAAATGTGAAATGTTTTTACCAACGGCAACAAATTTCCTCTTTTATTTTTAAGTAAAAATCTTTTCCAACGTTTTCCGCAGTGACATACCAGATCCGGTCAAGGCTCGTGGCGGGTTTGGGGGTGTTACATCTATTCTCTTTTCTTCTTTACTTCTCTTAAAAGACTCTCAAGCATCATTCTCTCCCTAATTCTTCACCATGGCTGAATGTTGATGGTAAAATCTTTAGCGAATCTTTCTCTTCATTTATAATCTTTTCTCTTTCCAACAAATCCTTCTTTCTTTGTAGTGATATAGCGGAGTGCCAATTATTTCCACATCGATAAGTTGACCTTATCCATAATAAGATCGTGTGGAAAGGAAGTTCATCGTTCAAGGTGAGAAATCAATTTCAAAATGGGGTTTTATACTATTCTTTTAATTGATTAAGGATTGTTTTGATTAATCTATTCTGTCATAGGGACTTTATTAATCGACTTTCACTCTTTGAACAAAAGAATCCTATGGTAAGCCTATTTCGCCTTTAAAATCAATTGGTTGTAATAAGGAAATATTAGTTGGACTAACATTTATTTGTCAATGGAGGCAATCAATATAGGGTCGAAAAGGGTTGTAAATAGCGTTTGGAAGAGGGGTGGTTCCGCTATTCCCCCTAAATTCAAGCGAAGGGCTGTTTCAGGAATCCAAGATTTTCCATCGAGTTGTGGACCCTCATCTGAGGAGAATCGATTATTCGAAGTCGTGCGTACTTCGGAGCCATTGACTGTTCATGGTTCTTCAACGGTTTATGAGCCGTCAATCGGGGAAAATCGAAAGATAATTGTTGTTTGAAATTTCGAGGGTAAAGATCTAGATCATTTATCTTGACATAGATTTATATTTAGTATCAGTGTTCTAATCGAGTGTGATACGTATTTAGGTATCGACAAGCAGGAAAGTATAGTTCTCACCGTAATCAGGTGTGTAATTTCACACTTATCTCATGGGTTAGATAATGTACCGTAAGTAATAGAATAAAAATCGTAAAGTTGGTAAAGTTGGAAAATACGGTATATTAACACTTTTTGTGTAAATGCATGAAATCGGTATTATAGTTATGGAAATTACAAATTTGCCCTTAATGGGCTATTATATTAAACAGTGATATTTGGGGCCATATGAATTATTTTGATAAATTGGCCAAGTGTGAAATTTGTGAAAAGGGCCTCATGTGATTAACGGGCCAAATTTGCTAGATCGATTAATGGGCCAAATTTGCTAGATCGCTTAATGGGCCAACTTGTATTATGGGCCTTATGATGAAATCATTATATGAATATTGTTATGCTTTGTATATGCATACATGATTGCATGGGTTGGGATAAAATTGAAGAGAAGTGATGGTGGCTCTGCCACAATCTAGTTCAGTGACTCTGTCACAATCTAGTTCGGATGGCTCTGCCATAATCTAGTTCGGTGACTCTGTCACAATCTAGTTCGGTGACTCTGTCACAATCTAGTTCGGTGGCTCTGCCACAAACATTTTAAATGGCTTTATGCCTGTGATTGGTGTGTTGGAGGGGTGGGTTGACTTGATCCCCACAGGTGTGCTGGTTGGTACGGGTGGTGTGTAGTGGATGGAAATTTAGGCTTGGTTGGGAATTGCATATCACATGCATTTTACATTTGATATATATTTATATTGTACATTTGTAAATGGGCTCAAGCCCAATTATATGCTTAAATGGTTTTAGCCCAGTGGACACGATAAGTGGGTTACACACTGAGTTCTAAGTAACTCACCCCGTTTTTCTTACCCTTCTCAGGTAATGATAATTGATGGAGGCTTGGTGAGGATGACTTCGTGTGGAGGCCATCTTTGCGAATGATGGGTTATATATAAACTTTGAACTTCTTTTAAGTATTTCTATTTAAGTATTATTTGATTTGCAATGTAATAAGGCCTCTGGTATTATTTTCATGGATTTTTATTTCGTGGATGGATTTTAATATGTTTTAGATAATTAAATGTGACTATTTTAATTTCTATATATGTTTTCTTAAACTTGCATATAAAAAGGGGTTTTTCTTAAATATCATCAACTCGTAAAATTTCTGTGAAAACTCTTTTATGAAATTATTTTAACCAATTATTTCTCTGAAAATCAAATTATAAACCCTTACATTTTAAAATCATGGATTTCAAATTAATATCGATTTTTGATAAACTCCATCCCCAAAATCGTTTTGAAGATTTGTTTTCTTTAAATCATTGATGACTAGATGTAATTTTGATTTGTGTGGCATGCCAAATCTGGACTTAACGCATAGGCTAGGTTTGGGGTGTTACAATGTGTCTTAGTTTAATGGAAGTTTTTAATATGTCTTAGCTGCTGCCGAATTTAGTTTGTGTCTTAGTTCTTATTTGTCTTTAATATGTCTTAGCTGAGAAAAAATTAATTACATGTTCCAAATTAGTTAGTTTAGTTGCTGCCGAATTTAACATGTCTTAAGCTAATTAATTTGCTGAATTAATTGGTGCAGCTACATACATTGGACGGTTAGAATAAATGTGAGATGATGATTCCTTTCTCCCAAGCTGTCCATTGTGTTCTCCAATAGCCTTTAAGTGCTTTCACATTTGCTGGAGATCCCTTTCACATTCATGGTTGTTCGGTTTTGAGTTTTCACATTTCACACTCCAAAGCTGTTGAAGTGCCCTAAGTTGCCATATAATTTCACTTCATTAAATTCAAGCTGAATCCTTTTCTCTAAGGGACTGCTCGTGAAGACCAATGGACATACACACATTCACTTTAGTCCATTAAGCTAACAATTAATTTCACACCATGGAAGCTATTCAAATTCATTTGTTCACATTGGATGCTGATTGAATTCAAGTGTTCACACTAATTGGGCTATTCGTGCGCGTCAATGCCCATTAATTTGGCTGCTGATTATTCAGCTACCCAAGGAGGAATTAAAGGTTGCTCATTATTAATTTGGCTGATCAATACTTAAAGAATTCAGCTCATTTAAGCTGAACACAATCTACCCACTAAAGTTCATGACTATTCGGCAACCCAAGGCAATTGTTTAAAGGATGTTCACACCTTGTAATCAGCTAGGTTTAGCTCCATTCTCACTTAATTAAAACCAAGCTACCTAAGAGACTACAAAGGACATTTTTAGGAAGGTGCTATGAAATTTCAGCTCAATTAAGCTGATTTGAGCTGTCCATTTAGTTTCTTTTATGTCCATTTGGCTAGCCTAGATGTTTAGCTATAAATACTTAGCTATTTTCATGTTGTATGGACTTTCTTCTCATTTGATGAATGTTTATAACATTTGTGAGTTATTCAACTCTCTTATTTTGTTTAATACTCAAGTTGACTTATCTAGCATCACTAGTGGCGTCTACCTTGTTTATTTTTGAACTTATCACTCGATTTCGAGTGTGGCGTTCACCCCATTGATACCTTTGGTTCATATCTACCTAGATAGCGGTTCAAGGTCCTATCTACATCATTAGTCCACCTTAAGTGTCTTATAAGTTTTAGGTCAATACTCACTCATAGTATTGGTTCATTCTTGACTCTTAAACCATATTTCCATTCCATCCACAACAATTAACTTAATGTAACACCCCAAACCAAGTCTATGCGTTAAGACGAGATTTGGTTTGTCACACAGATCGAACATCCATTTAATTCTCTAATGATTTAGGTAAAACAGTTCTACAAAACCTTTTGAAAGTGAAGTTAAGTAAAAATCAAGAATTTGATTTAAAATCAATGAATAAAGAAATGCTAGTTTGAAATCTTATCATTTAGTATTTAATGTCAAAACCTTTAAGTAGTTTTTTTTAAAGAGTTCAAAAGAATTTTGAAAACAAGAATATTTAAAGAATCTCATATGTTTTAAAACAAAATATTTAAGGAAACATTATTGAATTAACATCAGCCCATATTAAGTATCTAAAACAAAATTAAATCCATCCACACACAAAAATCCATAAAATATTAAGAAAGGCCTTATTACATCATACCCAAAATAGTAATTAAATAAAAATAATTAATAAAAGTTCATAGTTTATAAAACCCATGTTCGAAGTATGGCCTCCACGAAGTCATCCTCGGCCCAAGCCTCCATCAATTGTAATTACCTTAGCTGGATAATTAAACAGAGTGAGTTACTCAGAACTCAGTGTATAACTCACTTACCACATTCATTGGGTCAGATCGTCAAGACATTATTTTGGGCTTGAGCCCATTTACGGATTTAACAATATAATAAATAAAATGTATGTAAAATGAAATTTCCAACCAAACCTAATTTCCATCCTCTACACACCACCCGTACCAACCAACACACCTGTGGGGATCAAGTCAACCCACCCCGCCAACACACCAATCGTAGGCATAAAGCCATTTTAAATAATATTGTGGGGCACTAGGAACTAGATTGTGACAAAGTCACTGAACTAGAGGCATTAAGCCATTTAAAATATATTTGTGGCAGAGCCACCGAGCTAGATTTTTGGCAACAGGCCTTTCTTCTCTTCGTCAATTATCCCAACCCATGCAATCATGTATGCATAACAACATATATATCCATATGATAATTTAACAAAAGCCCATAATATATGTGAGTCCAAAAATTCAAATTTTCATTTTGGCCCATAAGACAAAATAGCATTTTAGTCCATTTAACGATCTAGCAAACTTTGGCCCATATATCGATCTAGTAGTTTTTTTCGGCCCATTTATCGATCTAGCAGTTTTTCGTCCCATTTATCGATCTAGTAATTTTTCGGCCCATTTATCACATGAGGCATAAAATTTACTATTTAGCAATTAACTTATTGAGGGCGTTTTCGTAAATTTCATGACTTTAACTGTTTTTATGCATTTACACAAAATGTTAATTATTACACATTTTCTGATTTTGCCATCTTTACGATTTTATCCCAATACTTACGGTATAGTATGTAACCCGAGATAAGTGTGAAGTTACACACTTGGTTACTGTGAGAACTAGACTTTCCCGCTCGTCGATACCTAAACGCATCACGATAAATTAGAACACTATTATTTATTTACAAATCGAATCTTAGAAATAATGATCTAGACTTTTACCCTCAGAATTTCGAACCACTTCTATTTGTGGTTTCTCCCAAATTGTTGGTTCGTTACCTGATGAAAATCCACGAACAAACAAAGGTTAGGGAGTACGAACGACTTCAAACAACTGGTTCTCCTCGGATGAGGGTCCACAACCTGGTAGAAAATCTCGGATTCTGAAATAGCCCTTCGCTTAAACTTAGGGGGAATAGCAAAACCGCCCCTCTTCCGAACACTATCTACCGCCCTTTTCATCCCTATCATGATTGTCTCCATTGGCAAAAGATCATTAGTCAGACTAAATAATATATCGAAATTAAGACTAACGATTTTAAGGGTGAGATTGTCTTACCATAAATATCCTTGTTCCACAATATGAAAATCGAGCGATAACGTCCCTAAAATGAAATCGATTAATAATCCATCTATATCAATATGACGAGTAATATGAGAGTCCTTAATAAACCCTTACCTTAACACCTTAAATCGATTCCAATGATTCACGACGCTCACGAACACTTGAGTTTCAGCCCTCCACTATCACACTAAAATATAACGAAAGAAAACATTTAATAGAATGAACGATGATTTCGATCAAAGAGATTCTTCTTACCACCATTAAGATTCGGCTAAGACATCCCTTAAGCCAACATAAGAACCAAAAAGAAAGCTCTTACCTATTGGTTAAACAAGGGTTGAAAGAATAACCAACAAGACAATATAGATGAATAGGAGATTCGGCTTTGAAGGTAAATTGGAGAAAATGGAATTAATACCATTCAGCCATGAGAGAAAAATAATGAAGAAAGTGTAAAAAAATGAAGAAGAAGAGAGAATGGGAAGAAGGTGTTATAATTCGATTTTCAAAGAGAAGAAAAGAGAATGAGGAAAGAGATGAATGTAGGAGAAAAATGCATTCGAAAATGGGAAAGGAGATGGAAAAAGAATGGCTTTTTATGTTGGTAGTTTCGGCACTAGGAGAAAGACACTAGAATGATTAGCAAAAATGACCAAATGGTCAGAAACATGACCAAAAGAAATAAAGAAAATGTTGTTTTCTTCTACACCAATACATTCGGCCAAGGGAAGGAAAAGATGAATGGAGAAAAAGTGCCTTCAAACAAAAAAAATGACCAAAAGAATTCTAACACGCTACCATCCTACCCCAAGCTAACCACCAAATTTTGGCTCCCCCCTTTTGTCCATAATGCCATCCATATTCATGGTCAAAATGGCCATGAAAAAGTTTCTAAAACATCAACCTTGATTCAAGCCTTGCAATCCTCCATTTTCCAAAAGTTTGAGAAATCTTATCCCCAAAATTAAGCAATTCTATCCCTAATTCATGCTTGCCATAACCTTAAGCCTCATTACCATAAAAATTTAGTCTATCATATCCATAAGTGATGCTTGGCCGACACTTGCTAGGAAAAAGAAAAAATAAAAGCACCTAATTTGCATGCTAGGAGATTAGAACCTCTCCCTCAAGTTCAACTTATGGCGCCATCACCACTTTGCCAATTACTCATCTTATGCCATCTTTTATCACTTTATTAACTTAAACTTCAAGGTCACCTGATTCCTCTACAGTAAAGTACTCTTTACTAAAATTTATTCTAATTCCAAGTAAACCCGAGCCTTCTCAAGACTATATTAAGCATACAATAAAATCATACCCGAGCTAACACCAAAGACAAGAAACATATTGATATTCAAATTTTTAGGATGTTACAATTCTACCCCTCTATAAGAAAATTTCGTCCTCAAAATTTACCTGATTAGAAGAGGTGAGGATATTGTTGCTGAATTGCATCCTCAGGCTCCCACGTAGCTTCCTCCGCTCCGTGATTACGCCATAATACCTTGACCAACGGCACAGTCTTCTTTCTTAGCACCTTAACATCTCAGTCTAAGATTTCCACTGGTTCATCCTCGAAAGATAAGTCTGATCTCAACTCCACTTCTTCTATCGGTACTATGTGAGACGGATCTGATGTATAGTGCCTCAGCATAGAAACATAGAAAACATTATGAATTTGACTCAACTTCGGAGGTAATTCAATCTAATAGGCCACTGGACCAACACGCTTCATCACACGATATGGTCCAATAAACCTAGGGCTCAACTTGCCCTTCCTTCCAAATCTGAAAATATTTTTCCAAGGTGAGACCTTCAGAAAGGCCTGATTCCCCACAGCCAACTCGATATCCTTACACTTCAGATCTACATATGACTTTTGTCTATCCGAAGCTTTCTTTAACCCTGCTCGAATAACTTTTACCTTTTCTTCCGTCTCAGATATCAATTCAGGACCCAACATCTGTCGTTCACCCAATTCAGTCCAACAAGTAGGAGTACGACACCTACGACCATACAATGCCTCGTAGGGTGCCATCTGAATGCTAGACTGATAGCTATTGTTATACGCAAACTCTACCAATGGTAGAAAATCCTCCCAACTACCTCTGAAGTCAATTACACAACCCCTTAACATGTCTTCCAATATCTGAATTACTCTTTCCGACTGACCATCTGACTGAGGATGAAAAGCCGTACTGAAGTTTAACTTTGTTCCCAAAGCTTCATGCAGAGCTTTCCAAAACCGTGATGTAAACCTAGGATCTCTGTCTGATATAATAGACACTGGTACCCCATGCAACCTCATGATTTCAGATACATACAGCTTAGCCAACTTCTGTAATGAGTAATCCGTACGAACTGGTAGAAAATAAGCAGTCTTTTTCAATCGATCAACTACTACCCAAACGAAATTTTTCTTAGTAGGTGTTAAAGGCAACCCACTAACAAAATCCATTGTTATCCGCTCCCATTTCCAAAGGGGAATCTTTACCGATTGTAATAAACCTTATGGCAATTGATGCTCCGCCTTCACTTGTTGACAAGTCAAACATTTTCCTACAAACTCAGAAATCTCACGCTTCAACCCTGGCCACCAATACCATTCATGAAGATCTCGATACATCTTATTTCCTTCGGGGTGCATAGCATAAAGGCTACTATGCGCCTCCCGTAGAAGCATTTGTCTCAAATCTGAGTCCTTGGGCATACAAATTCTTTCACGAAAACAAAGCACTCCATCAATGTTTATACCAAAATCCCCTATTTCACCACTTTCAACTTGCTGAATTAAGGGTCCCAACTTTTCATTTGATATCTTCTTTTCCTTGATTTGATTTAACCACAGAGGCTTAACTTGAAGTTCCGCTAACAGACTACCATCCTCATACAAACTCAGATGAGCAAACATTGCTCTCAAATTAGATGCCACCTTTCGACTTAACGCGTCTGCTACCACGTTAGCCTTTCCAAGATGATACTCGATTGAGAAATCATAATCCTTTAACAGCTCCACCCATCTTCTTTGTCTCAAGTTTAACTCCTTCTGAGTAAGAATATACTTAAGACTCTTGTGATCCGTATAGATGATAGACTTCTCATCGTAGAGATAGTGCCTTTAAATCTTTAAAGCAAACACTACCGCAACTAACTCTAAGTCATGAGTAGGGTAGTTTACTTCGTGCGGTCTCAATTGATGACAAGCATAAGCCACCACTTTTCCATTTTGCATCAGGACACAACCTAAACCCGTGTGTGATGCATCACAGTAGATGATAAATTCTTTTCTAGCCTCAGGTTGAATCAAAACTGGTGCTTCCATCAAAATCTTCTTCAATTTCTCGAAACTCTCTTACGGTACTCCCTTTCGCAATAGCTTAGTTAAGGGTGAGGCAATTAGTGAAAACCCCTCAACAAAGCGTCTATAATAACCAGCCAAACCCAAAAAACTCCGAATCTCAGCTACTGACTTTGGTGGTTTCCAATCCAGTACAGCTTTAATCTTCCAAGGATCTACCCTTATTCCTTCAGCTGATACCACATGACCCAAGAAAGTCATTTCCCTTAACCAAAATTCACATTTACTAAATTTGGCATAAAGTTGCTTATCTCAAAGTAACTGCAATACTATACGCAAATGTGAGTCATGTTCCTCTTCATTCCTCCAATATACCAAAATGTCATTTATGAACACTACCATAAATCGGTCTAACTATGGTTGAAAGACCCGCTTCATCATGTCCATAAATGTAGCTGGTGTATTGGTCAACCCAAACGGTATCACCAAAAACTCATAATGTCCATAACGAGTTTGGAATGCCGTCTTATGAATATCTGCTTCTTTCACCTTGAGTTGGTGATAACCTAATCTCAAATCAATTTTAGAGAAAACTTAAGCTCCTTTCAATTGATTAAACATGTCATCAATTCTCGGCAAAGGATATCTATTCTTGATCATCAATTTATTCAACTGTCTGTAATCAATGCACATACGTACCGACCCATCCTTTTTTAAAGAACAAAACCGGTGCTCCCCACGGAGGCACTCTCGATCGAATAAATCCCCGATCCAATAATTCTTGAATTTGAGCTTTAAGCTCCGCTAACTCCTTCGGTGCCATTCTATAAGGAGTAATGGACATTGGAGCCGTTTCGGGCAAAAGCTCAATACCAAATTCTACTTCCCGATCTGGAGGTATACCAGGAAGTTCTTCGGGAAATACATTTGGGAATTCCTTCACTGTTCTCACATCTTCCACTGATAACTCCTTGGCATCCAAAGCACTAATAAAAGCTAGGAATGCTCCATACCCTTTTCGCACCAACTTTTCTGCCTTTAACGCAGATACCACATTTGCCAAATAATTCCTTCGTTCGCCTATCATTACTACTTCCTTATCATCCGAAGTCCTTATTGACATCTATTTTTCAGCACAATCCAAATGCACCCGGTGCTTAACCAACCAATCCATGCCTAGAATAAGATCGAACTCTCTGAAAGGCAATTCCATCAAATTTGCCAGAAATATTTCTCTTTGGATTTCTAAGGGCACGTCTTTAAATAGTTTATTTACAATTACTGACTATCCTAAAGGACTAATTACCGTCATCTCACTATCGGTAATTTTAGATTTTAGATTCAGGTTTCCAGATATGGCACTAGTAACATACGAGTGGGTAGAACCAATATCTATCAAAGCGAGAATGAGCACATCAAAAATGAAGAACGTACCAGTTATCACATCAGGTGCATTGCCATCCTCGCGGTGTTTAACTGCATAGACCAATCCTGGCTGTCTTGCATCCGCGTTACCTCTAGAACCATTGCCTTGACTAGGTGCACCTTGACCACGTCCAGCCCCATTACCACCATGACCCGGTCCACAGCCTCTCGGTGGCTGCTGAGTACCTCTGGCCTGTTGTACATCAGGATTACGAGCTTCCTGAGTCGTATCCATCCATCGAGGGCAATTCTTATATTGATGATCCATTGAACCACATTTATAACAAGCACTAGTTTTCCTCCAGCACTCTCCGAAATGTCACCCACATTCAGCACAATCTTGACTCTGATTAATAGCCCCAGGTGCTCTACCTTGAGCTGGCTCATCACTCCGAGGCCTCTTCTAAAACCTTTTAAAGAACCCGAATACTTTATATCTCTCTTGCCTCTAACTCTTTCCCGGTTCTGACGTTCTGAGCTCTTAGCCTCTTCGGCTATCTTGGCTTTCTCCACAAGCATGGCAAAAGTTCTCACTTGTTGTAGGGCGATCATTACCCACAACTCATCATTTAGCCTATCCTCGAAGCGTACACAGTACTCATGATCCGTTGGCACTATTGTCTGAGCATAGCGACTCAAGCGTAAAAACTCAGCCTTATACGTTGCCACCGTCTTATTTCCCTGAACCAGATTCAGAAATTCCTTCCTCCGGGCATGCACATAACTTGTTCCTACATATTTCCCTTGAAAGGCAGCTTTGAAGAAATCCCAAGTAACTAATGCAGCTTTAGTGCCTTCTCGGACAGTAAGCCACCATTGATATGCCTCATCCCTTAACAAAGACACGCGCCCCTTAGTTTACATTCTCTGATTGCACTCTAGGTCATCCATAATTCGCTCCACCACCTCAAGCCAATATTCAGCAACATTTGGAGCTACACCTGAGACACCTCTGAAAACCTCAGCATCACTTGATTTCAATCGCTCCAATATTGACCCACGAGCTATTGGGCCAACTCTAGTTCCAGTGACCCTTTCAAGGACTTGCAACATTGCTCGCGTCAAAGCATTTTTTTCTCTCTTATTCTCTTGTGAATCATTTTTCGATGCTGGTGATGCTGGTCCATTTCTGGAATATGTCCCGATTCCTTGGACACAGCTCTAGCACCTCGGCCTTTACCACGGCCACGTCTACCACATCCGCGCCCCTCCGCACTCATCTCGACTAACTCGTTTTAATCGATTATGAATTTTATGAATTAGAAAAGCTGCTTTTGGTGTTTATTAAGGATATTTTATGAGATTCAAGAGATAAAGATGTTTTTCGCAAACACATCCTATAATCTCGATCTCTACGATTTTCAACATCTAAAACTAGAAGTTCTAGAGTGTTCCTATGGTCATATCATCATAATAATCATTCAGTAATGAATACTTACTTGACTTGGTACTGGATGCTTGTGGTGCCATACTAACTTTAAAACATAATTAAAAATAATTTCAAACGGAAGTTATTTATTGAACCCAACCACAACCGAGTTTTGAAACTAGCTCTAATACCATTAAATGTAACACCCCAAATCAGGTCTATGCGTTCAGACAAGATTTGGTTTGTCACATAGATCAAACATCAATTTAATTCTCTAATGATTTAGGTAAAACAGTTCTACAAAATCTTTTGAAAGTGAAGTTTAGTAAAAAATCAAGAATTTGATTTAAAATTAATGAAAAAAAGAAATGCTAGTTTGAAATCTTATCATTTAGTATTTAATTGTCAAAAACCTTTAAGTAGTTTTTTTTAAAGAGTTCAAAAGAATTTTGAAAACAAGAATATTTAAAGAATCTCATATGTTTTAAAACAAAATATTTAAGGAAACATTATTGAATTAACATCACCCATATTAAGTATCTAAAACAAAATTAAATCCATCCACACATAAAAATCCATAAAATATTAACAAAGGCCTTATTACATCATACCCAAAATAGTAATTAAATAAAATACTTAATAAAAGTTCATAGTTTATAAAACCCATGTTCAAGTATGGCCTCCACGAAGTCATCCTCGCCCAAGCTTAGTCAATTGCCATTACCGAGATGGATAATTAAAGCAGTGAGTTACTCGAACTCGGTGTATAACTCACTTACCACATTCATTGGGCCGATCATCAAGACATTATTTTGGGCTTGAGCCCATTTACTGATTTAACAATATAATAAATAAAATGTATGTAAAATGAAATTCCCAACCAAACCTAATTTCCATCCATTGTACACCACCGCACCAACCAACACACTTGTGGGGATCAAGTCAACCCACCCCGCCAACACACCAATCGTAGGCATAAAGCCATTTTAAATAATATTGTGGTGCACCACCGAACTAGATTGTGACAAAGTCACCAAACTAGAGGCATTAAGCCATTTAAAATATATTTGTGGCAGAGCCACCGAACTAGATTTTTGGCAACAAGCCTTTCTTCTCTTCGTCAATTATCCCAACCCATGCAATCATGTATGCATAACATATATATATATATATATATATATCCATATGATAATTTAACAAAAGCCCATAATACATGTGAGTCCAGAAATTCAATTTTTCATTTTGACCCATAAGACAAAATAGCATTTTAGCCCATTTAACGATCTAGCAAACTTTGGCCCATATATCGATCTAGCAGGTTTTTTTTGGCCCATTTATCGATCTAGTAATTTTTCGGCCCATTTATCGATTTAGCAATTTTTTGGCCCATTTATCGATCTAATAGTTTTTGGCCCATTTATCGATCTAGCAGTTTTTTGGCCTATTTATCACATGAGGCATAAAATTTACTATTTACCAATTAACTCATTGAGGGCATTTTCGTAAATTTCACGACTTTAACTGTTTTCATGAATTTACACAAAATGTTAATTATTACGCATTTTCTAATTTTGCCATCTTTACGATTTTATCCCAATACTTACGGTATAGTATCTAACCCGAGATAAGTGTGAAGTTACACACATGGATACTGTGAGAACTAGACTTTCCCACTCATCGATACCTAAACGCATCACGATAAATTAGAACACTATTATTTATTTACAAATCGAATCTTAGAAATAACGATCTAGACTTTTACCCTTAGAATTTCGAACCACTTCTATTTGCGGTTTCTCCCCGATTGTTGGTTCGTTACCCGATGAAAATCCACGAACAAACAAAGGTTAGGGAGTACGAACGACTTCAAACAACTAGTTCTCCTTGGATGAGGGTCCACAACCCGATGGAAAATCTCAGATTCCTGAAACAGCCCTTCGCTTAAACTTACGGGGAATAGCAGAACCACCCCTCTTCCGAACACTATTTACCGCCCTTTCCGTCCCTATCTTGATTGTCTCCATTGACAAAAGATCATTAGTCCGACTAAATAATATATCGAAATTATGACAAACGGTTTTAAGGGTGAGATTTTCTTACCACAAATATCCTTGTTCCACAATATGAAAATCGAGCGATAACGTTCCCTAAAATGAAATCGATTAATAATCCATTTATATCAATATGACGAGTAATATGAGAGTCCTTAATAAACCCTTACCTTAACACCTTAAATCAATTCCAACGATTCACGACGCTCACGAACACTTGAGTTTCGGCTCTCCACTATCACACTAAAATATAACGAAAGAAAACATTTAAGAGAATGAACACTAATTTCGAACAAAGAGATTCTTCTTACCACCATTAAGATTCGGCCAAGACATCCCTTAAGCCAACATAAGAACCAAAAAGAAAGCTCTTACCTATTTCTTAAACGAGGGTTGAAAGAATAACCAACAAGATAATATAGATGAATAGGAGATTCGGCTTTGAAGGTAAATTGGAGAAAATGGTATTAATGCCATTCGGCCATGAGAGAAAAATAATGAAGAAAGTGTAAAAAAATGAAGAAGAGAGAGAATGGGAAGAAGGTGTTATAATTTAGTTTTCAAAGAGAAGAAAAGAGAATGAGGAAAGAGATGAATTTAGGAGCAAAATGCATTCAGAAATGGGAAAGGAGAAGGAAAAAGAATGGCTTTTTGTGTTGGTAGTTTCGGAACTAGGAGAAAGACACTAGAATGATTAGCAAAAATGACCAAATGGTCAAAAAGATGACCAAAAGAAAAAAAGCAAATGTTGTTTTCTTCTACACCAATACATTCGGCCAAGGGAAGGAAAAGATGAATGGAGAAAAAGTGTCTTCAAACAAAACAAAATGACCAAAAGAATTCTAACAAGCTACCATCCTACCCCAAGCTAACCACCAAATTTCGGCTCCCCCCTTTTGTCCATAATGCAGTCCATATTCATGGTCAAAATGGCCATGAAAAAGTTTCCAAAACATCAACCTTAATTCAAGCTTTGCAATCCTCCATTTTCCAAAAGTTTGAGAAAACCTATCCCCAAAATTAAGCAATTCTATCCCTAATTCATACTTGCCATAACCTTAAGTCTCATTACCATAAAAATTTAGTCCATCTTATCCATGAGTGGTGCTTGGCCAACACTTGCTAGGAAAAAGCAAAAATAAAAGCTCCCAATTTGCATGCTAGGAGATTCGAACCTCTCCCCTCAAGTTCAACTTATGGCGCCATCACCACTTTGCCAATTACTCATCTTATGCCATCTTTTATCACTTAATTAACTTAAACTTCAAGGTCACCTGATTCCTCTACAGTAAAGTACTCTTTACTAAAATTTATTCTAATTCCAAGTAAACCCGAGCCTTCTCAAGACTATATTAAGCACACAATAAAATCATACCTGAGCTAACACCAAAGACAAGCAACATATTGATACTCAAGTTTTTAGGATGTTACACTTAATCACTTTGTTTCCTTGTTAGCTGAATCTTCATCATCCTTTCACTTAGCCATTTCAACTAACATTTTTGGTTTACTTTGTTTCAACACCTAGCCGAACTTATCCTTAATCCATCTTAAAATTCTTTGAAAATCTTCCATTCAAGCCTACATTTAGCTAAATTCTCTTAAACTTTGAATTGAACGAAACTTCTCCATTTAACGATCGGGCACAACAAACGGCTCAAATCAAGTCACCGAGGTGAGATCGTATCAATTTTCACCATGATGTCATCATCTGTTCAGCCGAAAATACGAGGCACACACCACAAAGCCTATTCTGAATTATAAATTTTATTACAAATATTTAGTGTAACAATTTCTATAGCTAAAAACCTTTAGTATGAATTTCTCTCCATTCTCGCTTACTTAATATTGTGATATTTATTCACTTAGCTAGAATATTAAATTTTAAAACCCTTAAGAGAGTAAATTAAGGATTACATCTTACTCAGTCAAGCAAATATTACCAAATTGGTTAGCCTAGAATAAATTTTTAGACTTTAGATTAACATTAAAATAAATTAATTTCAAATTGTAAGAACATCGACTTACTCTATGTTCAATTTGATGTTCAGGTAGTGTTTTTAGACAATATGTTCAGGAAGATGTTTGAACACGAGTTTGAATAGAACACAAACAATAAGAAAATAAGAGAATGATGGAAATAAATACAAAATATTTTTTAACACAATTTAGATCCACCAATCCTACTCTTCGGAGTCTTGCTCAATGAAAGATTTTATTTAACAATCGATCTAGTAACTTGTTGGCTAAAGTAAAATCTACCCTTACACAAAGAAGTAATTGCAACCCCAAAAACTAACCCCATCTTGTTCCAAATCAATGCACCCAATAAAAATGTCCAATAAAGCCTATGAAATGAGTCAAAAAATAAATGGTAAATCGATAGGAAGTAATCCAACTAAATTAGCACAAGCACTATCCAAGCTGCCACTTTAACTTGTGAATTGTATCCTATTTATAGGCCAAACGAGGTAGCCTTCCAAATCATAATTTATAGAGATAAATACTTCAATTTGGTGCATAATAATCCAGGATAAAAGTCTTTAAATATTATCCTAAAGTACAACCTTATCATCGAAGTACAATCATCGGCTGAATCATCAAATAAACAACTTGAAGGATAAGGATAAACTTTATCCAATAAATCAAGTAGACCAAATCTTCCTTAAGCCACCATTTTCAATGATCAAGGTTAGAGACAGATTACAATAGGTCATGGAGTTCATTTGCTTATGGTAAAATCATATGTGATGGCTCAAGTAAAAAACACCAACATCTCACAACACTTAGGCTATTCAAAAGGTCTTGTCTGAAAAGGTGTTTAAACAACAGGTTGCTTGAACAAAAGTGTAGTCATCATCCTTGAACAAATTTAGTCCTAACACTAACCAATTTTTAAAATAAAAGGATAAATATATATATATAAACGTATCATTCAACACTGATAAACCATAAAAGTAACATGTTTTTAATTCCATTCTTGACAAGTTTTTGGATGATTTATTATGTAAATTAGTGAATTTGATGCTCTTAATCCTTTAAATTTATGTTTTTATACTTAGGTGAGTATAGGTGTAACACCCCAAACCCGGCCCATGCGTTAAGGCCAGATCTGACATGTCACATGAGAAAAATACTACTAAGTCCTTTTTCATTAATAGATCAATTAAAATGATTCCCATTAAAAATATTATTGAACAAAAGATCGATTGATAATTTAATAAATTTGAGATATGAAAATCTTATAAGTCGTATGTAACATCCTAAAAATTAGAATATTATTTTATTATTTGTGTTGGCTTGGGTATGAATTTTGTGTGTTTAGCATAGTATGGTGTAGGCTTGTTTTTATTATTGAAGCTAGAATAATTGTTAGCATTAAAAATTTAGTGAAGTGGATAAGGTGAACTTGACACTTCAGTTAATTTAAGTGTTAAATTTAGCACTTGAGGAGCTAGTAGCAAGATGGTTAGAATGCATGAAGTGTTGCTTGAGGGAAGTGGTTCGAGTAGCATGTTTATCATTTTGAAGACTTTATTTTTATGTATCCTAGAATTAATGGACGGTCAAGCTTGACATATGGAAGGTTGGACTTTCAATTTCTCTTTATGGCAAGTTGAATATTAGTTTAAGGTAAGCTTGTATTTTGGGATAAGAATCTTAAGATTATGGTATGATGAGGGGACAAAAGGCATGGATTATGGAGAATGTTTTGGAAACTCTTTTATGGTCTTTAGTTCATGTATGTTGACGGCATTTTGGACTAGGGGAGGGCTTGATCGATTTTTGATGGAAGCTTTGGTAGGTTAGTAGCTAGTTGGCCATTTTTCCTAAGCATTTGAGCATCAATTTCTTTTCTCTCCACAAACACTCCCTATAGCCGAATGTGTCTTGGGCATAAGGTGAGTTTTTGGTGTTAGTTTTAGCCTTCAATATTTGTTTTGGTGTCATAACCGAAAATCCTTTCTAGTTTTTGCAAGTTTCTCCCTAGTGCATCAAAGTGAAACAAAAACTGAAACCATCATTGTGCTTGGTCGAATCTCTTTTGTTCACAACTTCTTTTCCATTCTTTCATACCTGTTCAACCCACATTTCTTCTACTTTCTCTTGGCCAAAACTTCCTTCTCCCCAGTCCTCTTTACTTTCTTCCATTTTTGTTCAAAGCCATAAACAACCCTCTCCCATTGAAATCTCTTTCTTTTTCTTCCTTTTTCCTTTCTCTTTCTCCACTCTAGCCGAATCCTTTTTGTTGTTACAAATCAACCATATTGCCGAAACTTCCCATACTCTTTTTGAATTGTCTTGGCCGAATATCATCAAGGGTAGGATTTCATTTGGTTTTCTTCAATCGATTTTGGAAGATAGGTAAGTGTTCATGGCCGAATTTTCTATTATTTCTTTTCTCTTTTCTATGCCGTTTTCTTGTGGACTAAGGCCAAACTTTTGAGCATTGTTTGTAAGATTCTAACTATTATTAGGAATCGATTATTCTTATAGGCTCTTTGGGACTTTGGAAGCATTTGATTTAAGCCCTATCTCTCTAGCAATCAAAAGTTGGTAAGTCAAGTGGTAAGGACTCTTATCAGTTCTTCATCTCTTTTGATGGTTGAAAAGCCATAGGCTTTTGGGATTTAGTGGTTTGGCGAATGGCTTTTGTTTATAATCTAAGTATTGGCTGATTGTAGGACAAGGTGATCTAGTCGGTAGATCGGATCTTGATTTTAGTACTTGCATTAGTGTCGTGTGTATCTTACACTTTATAATTCAGTTATATATTTATATACATATTAACTAAACATGTTATTAAAGTGGGAATCTATGAGATTTTTGATAAGATACCTTGATGGGTATGTGCAAGGATTCTGTAAGTCCGTTTTAATATGATGTTAATATATGTTGATTGATATCATGATCTATTATTTAAATATGTTATATGATCATATCAAAGTATGATGGCATGATTGATACTCTTAATACATTGGTTTGGGAATATGAGTGGAGGGGAAGGATTTGATAACCGTGTCTTTGGACACGGAGGTTTGGCACCTCAAGTGATTTGGTATCACATTTGTGTCTTTGGACACCGTGAGGTTTGGTACCTCATAGCGACTCGTCCTCGTGGTCTAGCATCACCGTGGGTTGGCCCCACTTTTGAGATATGGGATCGCCGCCGGTGATTTGGTATCACACGTGGGTTGACCCCACAACTTGATTATTCGTGACTTTGGTCACCAAAGTGATTTGGTATCACATTATTGGATATCGTGACTTTGGGTCACGGTGGTTTGGCACCACCGGTGGTTTGGTACCACACGGGTAGAAAAGGAGTTAAGGATGGCTAGGTTGGGTGCATTATATATTTATATATGTTGCTTGATTATAAATTTTGTAAGAATGTTGCATTAATCGGGGGAAGGATTTATGCACTGAGTCTTGGTGACTCACCTTCTCCCTTATCATTTCAGGTGATTCGTGAGATCGCGGATGAGGAATCGGATGAACTCGAGGAAGCCATGCAATAAAATTTGATTATTCATAAACTTCGATTTGGAGTACTTTAATTTATTTTAATTTGGTTTTATTGTTTTATTTTGGGTTTGTAATAAGGCCTCTTTAATTATTTTTTAGATTATTTATATGCTTTGGATATGTTTTAAATATGGCTTATAAATTATTTGGTTAATTTAATAATTGAGTCCAAAGTTTTCTAAAATAATAAAATGCAATGGTTTTAAAATCTTACCATCGGGTAATATAAATCGCTTGATAGTAAAATATAGGTTAATTGTTTTCTACAATTTTAATGATGTCCAAATATTAAGTTTCTACATTCAAAATGCAAATGGTTTTCAAAGTAATAATTCGTGTTTTCTTAAAATGATATAAATGTTTTCTAACCTATGATTTATCAACTACGTTTTAAAGTTTTATTTATGAAATTACAAAGTAAATTATCAGTTTAAACTTATTATACACCTGATTTCTACAAATATAGAATTTTCAAAGAGTTTTTCACAAAAATTTAATTGTTATTCGATTCTTTTCAAAATGTTTTCCTCAGTGACATACCAGATTCGGTCGTGGCGTATTGACCGGGTTTTGGGTTGTTACAAATTGGTATCAGAGCCAAGTTCAAAAGCTTGGCTGTGGGCGCAAGGCCCAAAATGATTTAAAGTATAGTTTTAAAATGTTTTAGTTTAAAATTTTATGGTTGGAAAAGCATGGCACCGAGTCTCCGGCACCAATCCACCGGGTAAGTACTTCAAATTGTTGATTTTTAATATGATGATGGTATGATTGTATAGTAGTAGGAACTACTCTAGAGACCCAAAACTATAGGTTATATGTACTCTCGAAAACAACTTCTTATTAAAAATTATTCATAAAACTGTGTTTTGAAGATAGTGGAATGATGTCATAAGCATAAAACTTTTAATTCAGATAAGTCAAGATTTTAGACATGAGCACTCGAGGTCGGGGTCGTGTTATGCGTGGACGCGATCATGGTAGGATGGCTGTGTCTGAGCCAATAAGGTCGGGTCAAGGATCCGAGAATGAGGTACCACCACCCTAACCACCACCGGTTGGAGTTGAGTTTCAAGATCAAACGGAGGACGACGCAGTGTCTCAAGCAATGCTGAGAGTTCTTGAGAGAGTAGCTGGAATAGATGGAGGCGCGGGAGCTCAAAAATTTGTACCTGAGCGACTCTGAGCCAATGGAGCCGAGGTATTTCGAGGTGTTTAGGTGTAGCTCCCAGTTCGGCTGAATATTGGTTAGAGGTGACGGAGTGAATCATGGATGATCTGGATCTGAATGTCGAGGAAAAGCTGAAAGGGATAGTGTTGCTTCTTCGTGATGAGTCATATCAGTGGTGGCTCACGGTGCGGAATAAATCTTTGCGGAGGATCTCACTTGGGACTATTTTAAGGCAGCATATCAAAAGAAATATATTGGGTCCAGTTACGTTGATGCGCAGCGTAAGGCATTTTTGAGTTTGGTCCAAGGGAGTAAGTCCGTATCAGAATATGAGGCTGAGTTCTTAAGATTGAGCCGGTATGCTGGAGGTATTATGGCTTCGGAGCACGAGCGATGTGCCCGATTCGAGGATGGTTTAAGAGATGAGCTGAGGTTGCTGATTGCTCCACATAGGAGCGAGAGTTTGCTGCGTTGGTTGAAAATACTAAGATTGCTGAAGGAATAAAGGAATCTGTAAAGTAGAATCACGACAGGAGCAAACATAAGAGAAGTTTTGGATCATCCGGGTCAACCGATAATTCTCAGAAGAGGGCTAGGCAGAATGGGCCGAATCAATCTGGGAGGCCTGTTACTGCTAATCAAGGACCAGCACAGTGTAACCGATGTGGAAAATATCATTGGGGCAAATGTTGGACCGGAGGGAAAGGATGTTTCGAGTGTGGCTCGCTGGATCATCATGTGAGGGACTATTTACGTAAGCAAGTCAGGAATCAGTCTGAGGGTCAAGGTCATGCTCAGTTCAGAAAGGAGGGACCGTCACCACAGAGAGGTCGTGGTAATGGTAGAGGAAGTAATGGTTCTAGTCGAGGCCGCAGAGCATCGGGTAGAAGTGCAAGTAACACTGAGGCAAGACAACCTGGTTTAGTGTATGCTGCGAGACGTCAAGAGGAGAGCGATGCACCGGACGTCATAACCAGTACGTTCTTAATTTTTGGTGTTCCATATACTGCTTTGATAGATATGGGTTCGACGCATTCGTATGTTGCTAGTAGCATAGTAGAGACCTTGAGCTTAGATTTTGAGACTGCTTCTAGGAGGATGGTAGTACTTAGTCCTCTAGGTCACTCTGTAGAAGTTAATAAGCTGTATAGAGATGTACCCCTAGAACTCCAAGGGATAGTGTTTGTGGCTGATCTGATGGAACTGCCATTTGGGGAGTTCGATCTGATTCTTGGGATGGACTGGTTGGTTAAGTACCAGGCAAGTTTGGATTGCGCTGCTAAGCGCATGGTTTTGAAGACAGCTGATGGTAAAGACGTGGTCATTATAGGTAATAGAAGAGATTACCTATCCAACGTGGTATCTACGTTGAAAGCTGTGAAGATGGTCAGGAAGGGCTGTGAGGCATATGTAGTCCATGTGTGTGTGTTGGAAGCTAAGGAATCTACTGTGAAGAATGTCTAAACTGTAAATGAATATGCTGACGTATTTCCAGAAGAACTTTCAAGACTGCCTCCGGATCGTGAAGTCGAATTTGGTATAGATCTGTTACCCGGAACGGCACCAGTATCTATAGCTCCGTATAAGATGGCATCGAAGAATTGATGGAATTGAAGGCTCAGATTCAAGAGTTGTTGGATCGAGGTTTCATTCGACCAAGTGTTTTGCCTTGGGGAGCATCGGTACTTTTTATCAAGAAGAAAGATGGTACGATGCGGATGTGTATAGACTACCGCCAGTTGAATAAGCTGACGATCAAAAACAAGTATCCTTTACAGAGGATAGATGACTTGTTTGATCAGCTTAAAGGGGCAACAGTTTTCTCCAAAATTGATTTAAGGTCTGGATATCACCGGCTAAAGGTGAAAGAGACTGATATCTATAAAACGGCATTTTGCACTCGGTATGGGCACTACGAGTTTCTGGTAATGCCTTTTGGATTGACTAACACCCCGACAGCTTTCATGGACATGATGAATCGAGTATTTCAGCAGTTTTTGGATCAGTTTGTTGTAGTATTTATAGACAATATTTTGGTATACTCCAAGTCAGAGGAGGAGCATGATGCACATTTACGAGTAGTATTGCAAATTCTGAGGGAAAAGCAGCTATATGCCAAATTTAGTAAGTGCGAATTTCGCTTAGGAGGTGACTTTCTTGGGTCACGTAGTATCACCGAGGGATTAGAGTGGATCCTCGAAAGATCAAGCGATGTTGAATTGGAAGCCGCCTAAGTCGTGGGTCGAGATTCGAGTTTTCTAGGTCCGACAGGTATTATCAAGATTTGTCGAGGGATTTTCTTTGATAGCAGCACCTATGACCAAGTTATTGAGGAAAGGAGTTCCATTTGTGTGGACTGAGAAGCAACAAGAAAGTTTCGACAAGTTGAAGAGGATTCTGACTGAAGCTCCAGTTTTAATTCAACCTGAGGCAGGCAAGGAATTCACGGTTTACTGTGATGCATCACATATTGGTTTGGGATGTGTGCTGATGCAGAAAGGGAAGGTAGTGGCTTATGCATCTCGACAGTTGAGACCACATGAAGTTAATTATCCGACGAATGACTTGGAATTAGCTGCAGTGGTTTTCGCTTTAAAGATTTGGAGACACTATTTGTACGGAGAGAAGTCGATAGTCTACACGAATCACAAGAGTCTTAAGTATCTTTTGACCCAGAAGGATTTGAACTTGAGGTAGCGTAGATGGATTGAATTGTTGAAGGACTACAACTGTTCGATTGAGTATCATCCGGGCAAGGCTAACGTGGTGGCAGACGGTTGAGTCGTAAGGTTGTATCAGACTTAAGATCAATGTTTGCTTGTTTTACTTTATACGACGATGGGAGTCTCTTAGCAGAACTGCAAGTCAAGCCGACTTGGTTAGAGCAGATCAAGAAGAAGCAGTTAGAGGATGATGGTTTGAATGATCGAAGGTTGCAGGTTCAGAATGGTGGTTTAGAGAATTATAGTTTGTCCAGTGATGGAGTGTTGTGTTTTCAAGGGAGAGCTTGTATGTCGAAAGATGTTGAGTTGAGGCAAAAGATTCTTCGGGACACACATAGCAGCCCACACGCTATGCATTCTGGAGGTAGCAAGATGTATCGAGATTTAAGAGAGCAATTTTGGTGGCCAGGTCTGAAGCGGGAGGTAACTGAGTTTGTGGGTAAATGTCTGACGTGTCAGCAGGTCAAAGCTGAGCATAAGTTATCGTCTGGATTACTTCAGCAGGTGAAGATTCCACAATGGAAGTGGGAAAGGATCACTATGGACTTTGTCAGTGGATTACCTCTTACGCCTAGTAAGAAGGACTCAGTTTAGGTGATTGTGGAACGTCTGATTAAGTCAACTCATTTCATTCCAGTAAGGGTGGATTACTCGCTTCATAAGTTAGCTAAGTTGTATGTGGCGGAGATAGTGAGGTTGCACGGTGTACCAGTGTCGATCATCTCAGACAGAGATCCTAGATTTACATCAAGGTTTTGGAGAGCGTTACATCAGGCTTTGGGTACGTGGTTGGATTTTAGTACGGCATTTCATCCACAGTCTGACGGGCAGTCGGAAAGAGTTATTCAGATCTTAGAGGATATGTTGAGAGGATGTGTTTTGGACTTCAGAGGCAGCTGGGAAGAGTTTTTACCATTAGCTGAGTTCGCATACAACAATAGTTATCAGGCAAGCATTAAGATGGCACCATATGAGGCGTTGTATGGTAGGAGGTGTCGTACACCTACATGCTAGACAGAGTTGGGTGAGTGTCAAATGTTAGGACCAGAGTTGGTTGCAGAGACTGAGGATAAGGTTAAGATGATTCAGGCTCGTCTTAAAGAAGCTTCGGATAGGCAGAAGTCATATGCCAATCTCAAGTGGAGGGATATAGAGTTTGTCGTGGGTGACCAGGTCTTTTTGAAGGTCTCGCCATGGAAGAAAGTGTTAAGATTTGGGAGAAAAGGCAAGTTGAGTCCAAGGTTTATTGGGTCGTTCAAGGTGTTGAGACGAGTGGGACCAGTAGCTTATCAGCTCAAGTTACTAGCAGAACTGAGTCAGATTCACGATGTGTTCCATGTTTCCATGCTTAGACGCTATCGTTCTGATCCATCGCATGTTGTGACAGTAGAAGAAATATAGGTGAGTCCAGAATTGACGATAGAAGAAGAGCCTATGCAGATTCTAGATCGAAACGTAAAAGTTTTGCATAAGAAGTCAGTTCCTTTAGTGAAGGTCTTATGGCAAAACCATGGCATAGAAGAAGCTACGTGGGAACCGGAGGATGCGATGAGGCAGCAGTTTCCTCAACTCTTTTGATGAGGTAATTTTGAGGACGAAATTTTCTTAAAGGGGTAGAATTGTAACATCCTAAAAATTAGAATATTATTTTATTATTTGTGTTGGCTTGGGTATGAATTTTGTGTGTTTAGCATAGTATGGTGTAGGCTTGTTTTTATTAATGAAGCTAGAATAATTGTTAGTATTAAAAATGTAGTGAAGTGGATAAGGTGAACTTGACACTTAAGTTAATTTAAGTGTTAAATTTAGCACATAAGGAGCTAGTAGCAAGATGGTTAGAATGCATGAAGTGTTGCTTGAGGGAAGTGGTTCGAGTAGCATGTTTAGCATTTTGAAGACTTTATTTTTATGTATCCTAGCATTAATGGACAGTCAAGCTTGACATATGGAAGGTTGGACTTTCAATTTCTCTTTATGGCAAGTTGAATATTAGTTTAAGGTAAGCTTGTATTTTGGGATAAGGATCTTAAGATTATGGTATAATGAGGGGACAAAAGGCATGGATTATGGAGAATGTTTTGGAAACTCTTTTATGGTCTTTAGTTCATGTATGTGGACGGAATTTTGGACTAGGGGAGGGCTTGACCGATTTTTGATGGAAGCTTTGGTAGGTTAGTAGCTAGTTGGCCATTTTTCCTAAGCATTTGAGCATCAATTTCTTTTCTCTCCACAAACACTCCCTATAGCCGAATGTGTCTTAGGCATAAGGTGAGTTTTTGGGGTTAGTTTTGGCCTTCAATATTTGTTTTGGTGTCATAACCGAAAATCCTTTCTAGTTTTTGCAAGTTTCTCCTTAGTGCATCAAAGTGAAACAAAAACCGAAACCATTATTGTGCTTGGCCGAATCTCTTTTGTTCACAACTTCTTTTCCATTCTTTCATACTTGTTCAACCCACATTTCTTCTACTTTCTCTTGGCCAAAACTTCCTTCTCCCCATTCCTCTTTACTTTCTTTCATTTTTGTTCAAAGCAATAAACATCCCTCTCCCATTGAAATCTCTTTCTTTTTCTTCCTTTTTCCTTTCTCTTTCTCCACTCTAGCCGAATCCTTTTTGTTGTTACAAATCAACCATATTGTCAAACTTCCCATACTCTTTTGAATTGTCTTGGCGAATATCATCAAGGGTAGGATTTCATTTGGTTTTCTTCAATCGGTTTTGGAAGATAGGTAAGTGTTCATGGCCGAATTTGCTATTATTTCTTTTCTCTTTTCTATGCCGTTTTCTTGTGGACTAAGGCCGAACTTTTGGGCATTGTTTGTAAGATTCTAACTATTATTAGGAACCGATCATTCTTATAGGCTCTTTGGGACTTTGGAAGCATTTGATTTAAGCCCTATCTCTCTAGCAATCAAAAGTTGGTAAGTCAATTGGTAAGGACTCTTGTCGGTTCTTCATCTCTTTCGATGGTTGAAAAGCCATAGGCTTTTGGGATTTAGTGGTTTGGCCGAATGGCTTTTGTTTATAATCTAAGTATTGGCTGATTGTAGGACAAGGTGATCTAGTGCGGTAGATCAGATCTTCGAATTTTAGTCCTTGCGTTAGTGTTAGGTGTGTATCTTACACACTTTATAATTTGGGTTATATATTTATATACATATTAACTAAACATGTTATTAAAGTGGGAATCTATGAGATTTTTGATAAGATGCCTTGATGGGTATGTGTAAGGATTCGGGTAAGTCCGTTTCAATATGATGTTAATATATGTTGATTGATATCATGATCTATTATTTAAATATGTTATATGATCATATCAAAGTATGATGGCATGATTGATACTCTTAATACATTGGTTTGGGAATATGAGTGGAGGGGGAAGGATTTGATATCCGTGTCTTTGGACACCAGAGGTTTGGCACCTCCAGTGATTTGGTATCACATTTGTGTCTTTGGACACCAGAGGTTTGGTACCTCATAGCGACTCGTCCCTGTGGTCTAGCATCACCGTGGGTTGGCCCCACTTTTGAGATATGGGATCGTCGCCAGTGATTTGGTATCACACGTGGGTTGGCCCCACAACTTGATTATTTGTGACTTTGGTCACCAGTGATTTGGTATCACATTATTGGATATCGTGACTTTGGGTCACCAGTGGTTTGGCACCACCAGTGGTTTGGTACCACACGGGGTAGAAAAGGAGTTAAGGATGGCTAGGTTGGGTGCATTATATATTTATATATGTTGCTTGATTATAAATTGTGTAAGAATGTTGCATTAATCGGGGGAAGGATTTATGCACTGAGTCTTGGTGACTTACCTTCTCCTTATCATTTCGGTGATTCGTGAGATCGCGGATGAGGAGCCGGATGAACTCGAGGGGCCATGCAATAAAATTTGATTTTTCATAAACTTGATTTGGGGTACTTTAATTTATTTTAATTTGTTTTTTTTGTTTTTTTTTGGGTTTGTAATAATGCCTATTTAATTATGTTTTGGATTATTTATATGCTTTGGATATGTTTTAAATATGCTTATAAATTATTTGGTTAATTTAATAATTGAGTCCAAAGTTTTCTAAAATAATAAAAATGCAATGGTTTTAAAATCTTACCATCGCTTGATACTAAAATATAGATTAAGTGTTTTCTACAATTTTAATGATTTCCAAATATTAAGTTTCTACATTCAAAATGCAAATGGTTTTCAAAGTAATAATTGTGTTTTCTTAAAATGATATAAATGTTTTCTAACCTATGATTTATCAACTACGTTTTAAAGTTTTATTTATGAAATTACAAAGAAAATTATCAGTTTAAACTTATTATACACCTAATTTCTACAAATATAGAATTTTCAAAGAGTTTTTCACAAAAATTTAATTGTTATTCGATTCTTTTCAAAATGTTTTCCTCAGTGACATACCAGATTCGGTCGTGGCGTATTGACCGAGTTTTGGGGTGTTACATCGTAGCTTTAAAAATATCATTAATGGTTTGAGAAAATTTTGAAAATAATTTTCGAAAAGCATTGATAAAAATTTAAGAGAAATTTTCGAGTTAAAAATATGTTTATAAAAGTTTGCTATGAAACCCTTTTTATTTAATCATTTTAAGAAAATGTTTATTTAAGATATTAGAAAAATTTCCATTTGAAATACTTAGAGAAAATTATAAATTTGTCAAACAATAAACAAAACAAAACTAAATCCAGAGGCCTTATTACAACCTTAACTCAAATAACAAAGTAATTAAAAATACTAAAGAAATCCAAATTTCCAAATTAAATCGTTTTTGTAGTATGGCCTCCACCGAGTCATCCACGGCCCAAGTCTCCATCACTGATTATTACTTGAAAAGGATAAGGAAAAACGGGAGTGAGTTACTAGAACTCAGTGTGCAACCCACTTACCGTTGTCCATTAGGCCAAAATCTCATTAAGCAGTTATTTGGGCCTAAGCCCATTTACAATAACAATAATATATCAAAATATAACATGTATATGAAATGCAATTCCCAAACCAAGCCTAGTAATCCATCCGCTACACACCACCGTACCAACCAACACACCTGTGGGGATCTTTAGTCAACCCACCCCGCCAAAACACCAATTGCAGGCATTAAGCCATTTATAGCAAATTTAGTTGTGGACAAGCCACAAAAATAACAGAGTTTACGTGGCATTGCCAATATACAAATTTGTGGCAGGGCCACCAAAATTATGTAGCAGAGCTACCAAAGCTTCTCTTCATCATTATCCCATCCCATGCAATTCATGTATATAATGCATAACGAATCACAATAATTTATTCGTATATTTATTACAAAAATTATGACCCATTATAACAATGTATCAAGTTGGCCCATTGAGCAGAGAATCATCTTGGCCCATTCCGTAAATTTTCAGATTGGCCTATATAGTAATTTTATCAATCGACCCACATATTCGTATATCAGTCGGCCCATTTAGCAATTATATCGATTTGGCCCACGTAACAAAATATATCGATTTGGCCCACATAGCAAAATATATCGATTTGGCCCATTAATGGTATTTTTGTAATCTTTTAGTGTTAATACCGATTTTATCACTTTTATCAAATAACGAGATCTAAACCAATCTTTTTTCGATTTCACCAAGATACGACTTAATCAAGCGATTTACTACCAATATGATAATAGTCTTTAACCCATAGAATACGGTGTGAGAATACACACCTGATTACGGTAAGCACTACGCTTTCTCGATTGTCGACACCTAAAATTTTATAATGCTTGATTAATCAATATACGCGATTTAATAAATCTACTTTAAAACAAACGATCTAAAATTTACCCTCGGAATCGTGAACAACTACTATTTGTCAATTTTCCCCGGATGACGGTCCACAACTCGGTGGAAAATCCCGAATCGCTGATGCCTCAAAATTTCGAACAACCTCGAATAGTCGATTCTCACCGGATGAGGGTCCACAACCTGGTGGAAAGTCCCAAATCGCCGATACCGCCCTTTACTTGAATTTAGGATTAGGGATCGCTAATCCGCTCCTTTTTCGATCTCCAATCACTATCCCTTTCGATTCGGTATTGCTTGACTCCCTTGAAATCAAATATTAGTCATAACTAATATTACGTTGATATGAACGATTGATTTAAGGACTAGGTCGGCTTACCACAAAAATCCGTATAATCTCAAGATGATAGATCGAGCGATAAAATCCCTATAATAAATATCAGTTAATCATCACCATTCTAATAACATATTAACGAATAAAGAACAATTATAGAATCCTTAAAGAACTCTTACCTTAAAGATTTTAGGACCGATTTCTAGCGATAATACGATGACTTCGGAAGAATCAAGGTTTCGGCCTTCCACTATATCACTACGGAGATGAAAATGATCTTGAATGAGAGAAAGTAAGGTGATGGTCTCGGTCAAAATGACCATCCCAAACCAACATATAGATTCGGCATTACAAGAAAGAAGATTAATAGTTGAAGGAACACTTACCGATTAATCAAGAAATGAGTGCTAATATGGATGAGAAAAAGGATAAAGAAGAAATAAAGATTCGGTCATAGGGAAAAATATAAGTTGATATTCGGCTATGATTAAAAGAGAAGGATTTGATTCAAAATGAAGTTTTAGTTTTAAGATATGGAAGAAGGGTTGAAAGGATGATTAAAAGAAAAGAAAAAGAGAATATGGGTGTTCACAAGTTTCAATTTTCAAAAAGGTGATGAGTGAACAAACTTTGTTCTCATAGATTTAGGTACATTCAGCCACAAAAGAAAGAAAAGATGAAAAGGTTCACCAATGGTTTGAAGAATCGGCAAGAAGGAAAATTTAGAGAGAAGAAATCAAAAAGCACCAATGTTGCACAAATGAGTTTTGGCAAAAAAAAAGAAAAGAACAAAACCAAAACTTTTACCAATTACCAAAGACCAAATTCGACTTGGAGAAAAGAATTTTAGAGAAAAAGGCATATTTGATGCTAATGGAATTGACCAAAACTAGCACTAAAGCCTTACCAAACACTAACAAAATTCAACCATCACCCCCTTAGCCCCAAAAACCATCCATATTAATAGCCATAAGGGTCAACAATTTGCCCCCATACTTTCCATAACATCTTCCTTGAAAAATGCCACTTGTCCCCCTTCCTTTCCTTTTTCATGATTTCTTTCCTTACCTTCATTCTTTCCTATTCTCTTTATCCATCTTGCCATAAAAATAAAAGTCCACCTTGCCATAATTGCACCTTGGCCGACACTTAGGGAAGGATTGCAAAAATAAAAGTCAAAATTACACACAATAGGATTTGAACCTCTTCCCTCAAGGCTTTCACTTAATGTCATAACCTCTTTACTAATTGTTCACTTATGCTAACCATTTATTCATTTCTTACTATAAGCTTTAAGGTCACTTACTCTATCTCCTTAAAGTGCTGAATACCAAAAATTTTTACTAGTTCTAAATAAACCCCGAGCCTTCTTAGGACCTCCCAAACATACAAAATTAATAATTTAACTAACTTAACACCAAAACAATACAACACATAAAATTCCAAATTTTAGGGTGTTACAATAGGGGAGCGAAAGAGGCAAAAAATGGGCCAAAATCAGACAAAAAGAGCTATTTCCAAGATCCACACAGCCTGGACATTTTCAGAAGGGCTGGCCACATGCCCATGTGCCAGCCCGTGCCGATTTCAAACCTGCTTCCCTTTTACACAGAAAAACCCAATTTTTAAGGTTTCTTTGCATCCTTAAGTTTATAAATACACACTAGAAGATGACCTAACGGGACACGCTGCGAAGAACAAAGAAAAGACTCATAGAACGCCACGGGATTCAACTCAGAAGCAGGATCTCCTTCAATATTTAAGATCTCCATTCAATTTATTTAGAAGTTTTATTGGGTTTCTTTATGTCTTGTTGTGTAACACTCCTCACCCGTATTCAATGCCGAAACAGGGCTCGAGGCATTACCGAACTTATAACACAAGAATTTACACAATTTTGAGTCATAAATTTGCCCAAATTAAAACCATTCATATTTGTTCATGAAGTCCCTATTACGAGCCTACGAGGCCCAAAATATGTATTGGAAGTGGTTCTGGACCAAACCGAGAAATTTAGAATTTTTTACAAAACTTAGAAATTTTTTGCTAGCAGTAGGTGTAACATCCTAAAAATCTGAGTATCGATATGATGCATGTGTTTGGTGCTTAGCTTATGTAGAATTAAAATTTTGGTGCTTAGCAGTAGGTGCAACATCCTAAAAATTTTGCATGTTTAGTAATGAGAATTTTATTGAAGTGGATCAAGTGACCCTAATGCTTAAGTTAATTTTAAGTGTAAAAGTTAGCATAAGATGAGCTAGTAGCAAGGTGCTGTTGGCTCATGAGTGATTGCTTGAGGGGAGAGGTTTGAATCCCATAGATAGCATTTAGGTGACTTTTCTTTTTGCATTTGTATGGCATGTGTCGGTCAAGCTTTACTTATGGTAAGGTTGGACTATTTCTTTTATGAAAAGTAGACTAAGGGAAAAAGGCAAGTGCTAACTTAAGGAATGAAATCCTAAGTTTATGGTAAGTTAGGGGGACATAAGGCACTCTTTATGGGGTGTGTTTTGGAAAGTTTGGCATGGCCAACTTGTCCATGTATGTGGACGGCATAGGGGGCTAGGGGGATGGCCGGATTTTGGTGTTGGTTTGGTAGGATTAGGTGCTTGATGAGCACATTTTCCATTGACCATTTGGTGTTTTATCAAACTTTTCTCTCCAATTTTCCCTCTCCCTAGCCGAATGTGCCATGAGCATTGAGGAAGCAATTGTTGTTTTTTTTGCCATTTCTTCCTTTTGACCATTTCGGTCTTAAATTGATCACTCTCTCTAAATCTTTTCTCTTTTCTTTGTGACCGAAACCATATAGCCATCAAGGACCATTTATTTTCTTCTCTTTTTCCTCTTCATTGCTGAGTGCACATTTGTCCTTAAACTTCTCTCTTTTCTCTTCTCCCTATTCTCTTTTCCTATCCATTTTACTTATCATCCAAACACATTTTTCTTTCATTTATCTTCCATGGCCAAATGTTTGTGATCATCATCATAGCCGAATCTTCCATTCTTAATAACATCTATTTTTCAATCATTTTCTTCTATTCAAACTTTGGATCATCGGTAAGAATCATTTTCTTTGTCTTTTCTTTTTGCTATTCGGTCACCATGGATGAATTTATAGAATATCTTGGAAGAGATTTTTAAACCGAATAACCGATCACTTATTCAGATTATTTCTTTCATTACTTTTAGTGAAATAGTGGAGGGTCGAATCCTTATCTTTTCAAAGAAGTCTTGAAGTCCATTTAAGATTTGATCATAACGTTCAAGGGATTCTTTTGAGATCATTCAAAATATTAATGTAAGCCAAATTCACTCTTTTAAGCCATTAGTCTTAAGATTTTCGATATATTGTTAGGACTAATGATCCTTTGTCTATGAAGGCATACAAGATAGGAACGAAAAAGGTTGTTAATAGTGTTCGAAAGAGGGGTGGTTCCGTTATTCCCCCTAAATTCAAGCGAAGGACTGTTTCGGGAATCCAAGACTTTCCACCGGGTTGTGGACCCTCATCCGAGGAGAATCGATTTTTCAAAGTAGTACGTACCCCCGAGCCATTATTTGCTCGTGGTTATGAACCATTGATCGGATAGAAATCGCAAATAGTCGTCATTCGAGATTTTGAGGATAAGGATCTAGATTGTTAATCATTAGAATAGTTTATATTAAATATTAGAGTTCTAATCCATCATGATGCGTGATTAGATATCAACGAGTGGAAAAGTGTAGTTCTCACCGTAATCAAGTGTGTAGCTTCACACTTATCTCATGGGTTATACTATATCGTAAGCGTTAAAATAAAAATCGTAAATCTAGTGAAATTGAAAAAATACGTTTTATTAATACTTTTATGTGAATGCATGAAACCGAAATTGAGGTTATGGAAAGTTACGGATTTGCCCTTAATGGGTTATTTTATGAAAGAAAGTGATATTTTTGGGCCATGTGAATATTTTGATTAATTGGCCAAGTGTGGAAATTGTGAAAAGGCCTCATGTGTTAAATGGGCCGAAATATGAAAATGTCCCTATGGACCGAATTACGAAAATACCCTTTTATGGGCCAAATTGAAATATGTTGTTTTATGGGCCAAATTGAAATATGTTGTTTTAAGGGCCAAATTGAAATATGTTGTTTTATGGGCCAAAATGAAATATATTGTTTTATGGGCCAAATTGAAATATTTTGTTTTATGGGCCAAATTGAAATACGTTGCTTTATGGGCCAAAAGTGATATTAATGTGATATGAGATGAAATGGGCCAAGTTGCTGATCGTTAAATGGGCCCAATTGCTATTTTGATTAATGGGCCAAATTGATAAATTGTAATATGGGTTTTTGTTAAAATTACCTTACGAATATTTTGTTATGCATTATATATATATATATATATATATATACATGATTGCATGGGTTGGGATATTTGATGAAGAGAAGAAAGGCCTGTTGCCAAAAATCTAGATCGGTGACTCTGTCACGATGGCCTGTTGCCCAAAATCTAGATCCGTGGTTCTACCACAAATATTATAAATGGCCTGTTGCCACAAATCTTATAAATGGCCTGTTGCCACAAATATTATTAATGGCCTGTTGCAACAAATATTAATATTGGCTTAAAGCCTGCTATTATTGTGTTGGCGGGGTGGGTTGACTTGATCCCCACAGGTGTGATGGTTGGTACGGGTGGTGTGTAGTAGATGGAAATTAGGCTTGGTTGGGAATTGCATATCACATGCATTATTATTATTATTTTATATACTTGATTTATATATATTGAACATTTGCAAAAAGGGCTCAAGCCCAATTATATGTTTATATGGTTTTGGCCCAGTGAATACGGTAAGTGGGTTACACATTGAGTTCTAAGTAACTCACCGCATTTTTCTTACCCTTCTCAGGTAATAATAATTGATGGAGACTTGGGTCGGAGATGGCTTCGTGTGTAGGCCATACTACAAATGGTGTGTAACACCCTAAAAATCTGAGTATTGATATATTGCATGATTTGGTGTTTAGATTATGAAGGAAATTTTTATTATTATTAGTGCTTATTATAGCTACGAAGAAGAATTAGAATTTATTGGGTATAGAATAATTTTAGTTTTAAAATTTATTGAAGTGGAGCAGTGGCATTGACACATAAGTTAATTAAAGTGTCAAAGTGTAGCATAAGAAGAGTATATGGCAAAGTGGTGTTGGCGCATGAGTTAGTGCATAAGGAGAAGGTTCGAATCCTTGTTTAGCATCTAGATGAATTTTTATTTTTAATTTTTCTGCACATGTATAGCAAGTGTCGGCCAAGTGCATATATGGTAAGTGTTGACCATGTTTTTTTGGTTAGCATATCAAAGGATTAAGGAAATTGTTAACTTAAGGAAGGAATCAAGAAATTAAGGAAAGATATGAAGATATGGGGCAAGTATCAAGGAAATTATTATGGAAACAATATCATGGTCATTTGACCATGCATAGGGACGACAATGTGGACTAAAGGGGGAGCCGAATTTTTGGTGTTAGTTGGATAGGATTTGAAGTCTTTTGTTTTGGTCATTCCTAGCAACCTTGTGCAAAATTTTGCAATTTCTCTTCTCAACTTTTCTCCCTTGGCCGAATTGTGCATTTGGTAAAGCTCTAATTTTGTGACCATTTGGTCATTTTGTTTATTTCTTTAGCATTTGTTTTGTGCCTTTCCTTTGAGTGCCAAATCACCTATACCAAAACCATTCTTTTTCTTTTCTTTTTACCATTGCCGAATGTACCTTGTTCCTAAACCCATCTTTTCTTCTCTTCTCTTTGAAATCAAAATAACATCATCACCATCTCTTCTTTCATATTTTATTTCTTTTCACTCAAAGTTTCTCCATTAAACTCTCTCATGGTCGAATGCTAGAGTGCCCATAGCGAACCTTTCTTTCTTTTCTTTGATCATACATAGTGAATCTTTCTTTAATCACAAACATCTTTATCAATCGATTCTTTTCAACCGTGGAAATATAGGTAAGGGATTCTTTTTGTTTTCGATTAGTTAATAGTGATATGGCCGAATATTGATGGTGTCATGAAGGACCATTTAGATCGAAATAAACGTTCGTTCTATTAACGTTTTATTCGTTATAATATAGTGCAATAACGGAAGATCGGAACTCAAGTGCTCGAGAGAATCGTAGAAACGTTGGAATCAATTTATTGTGGTAAGGAAATCACATCCTTAAAACCTTTAGTATTATTTCGATATTATTTTAGATTGGATTAATGTTCTTTTGATCTTGAAGACTTTCAAAATAGGGAAGAAAAGGGCAGTGTTTAGTTATATTAAGAGGGGCGGATCCACTATTCCCCCTAAGTTTAAACGAAGAGCGGTTTCGGCAGTCCAGGATTTTCCACTGGGTTGCGGACCATCTTCCGAAGGAAGTCAATTATTTGAAGTGGTACGAACTTCCGAGCCTTTATACGTTGGTGGATTCTCAACGTATAACGAACCAATAAACGAGGAGAAACCGAAAATCGAAGTGATTCAAAATCAAGAGGGTAAGGTTTTGGATCTAATATCGATAATGTAATTTCTATACAAAATAGTGTTCTAACGGATCGAAATATGTTTTAGGTGTCGAGGAGCGAGAAGGATTAGTACTCTCGATATCGAGGTGTGTAACTTCACACTTTTTCTCGGGTTTGGATGTATTACAATATTGAGTAAAATCGTAAAAACGTTTAGATCGATTTAAAATGTAATAATTGGTATTTCGACGAAAATACATGAAAACGGAAAAATTGTAGAAATTATGAAAACGCCCTCGAGAGATTAATTGTAAATATGTAAAATTGTATATCTCGTAATAATTGGGCCGAAATCACTGTTAGATCGATAATTGGGCCAAAATCTCTGTTAAATTGATAATTGGGCCGAAATCTCTGTTATATTGATAATTGGGCCGAAACCTCTGATAGATCGATAAATTGGGCCGAAATCTCTGTTAGATTGATAATTGGGCCAAAATCTCTGTTAGATCATAATGGGCCGTAATCTCTGTTAAAATTGTTAAGCGAGCTGAAATCCCTGCTAGATTGATAAATGGGCCAAATTCTTGCTAAATCATAAATTTTGGGCATAAGTTGTTAAATTGTTAATTGGGCCAAATGTTATTTTTGGGCCTTAATTAATTAATAAAAATTTTGGAAATATTGATTCTTGTTAATGGGCCTTTTTGATTAAATCATTGTATAATCACAAGTTTACTTTGCATACATATTGCATGGGTTGGGAAAATGATGAAGAGAAGAAGGCCTGTTGCCAAAATCTAGTTCGGTGGCTCTGCCACAAAAGCAATAAATGGCTATTTGCCTCTAGTTCGGTGGCTCTGCCACAAAATAATAATTGGCTAAATGCCTCTAGTTCGGTGACTTTGTCACAATCTAGTTCGGTGGCTCGCCATAATTATAAAATGGCTTAAAGCCTATGATGGTGTGATGGATGGGTGGGTTGACTTGATCCCCACAGGTGTGATGGTTGGTATGGGGTGTGTAGCGGATGGAATTAGGTTTGGGAGGGAAAATTCATATTTTACATGCATGTTATTAATTATGTTTTCATTATGCTATTTATTATGTTATTAATCATGTTGTTAATTCTGCTTATGGGCTCAAGGCCCAAATCCATAATTTGAAAATCTGGCCCAGTGAACAAAGTAAGTGAGTTATACACTGAGTTCTAAGTAACTCACCCCCTTAAATTTTTCCATCTCAGGTAATGGAAATTGATGTGGACTTGGGCCGGGGATGACTTCGTGGAGGCCATACTGCAAAACATAGGTTTATTAAACTCTAAACTTTTAAATAAGTATTTTACTATTTTGGGTTAATGTAATAAGGGCCTCTATAAATAATTTATGGATTTTTATGTGTGTTTGGTTTTAAACTATATTTTGGACTTTTAAATATGGGCTATGATTATATGATGTTTTTATTAAAATAAATTTGGGTTTTCAAATATATGAAATTCCTTTATAAATATTTTATTATTGTTAACTCTTAAACAAATTACCTAAGGGTTTTTGATAATACAATGTTAATAATGTTTTTCAACTAATGTTTTCTAATATTCATCAAATTAAAATACTCTTTGATTTTTATTAAATCAGTAAATAAAAATAATATTGTAGTTTTCAACTTATTGAAGATTTTAGGATAGCTTGATTCATGTAACAAACCAAATCTAGTCTCAATGCATAGACCGGGTTTGGGGTGTTACATTTAATGGTATCCGAGCCAGTTTCAAAAACTCGGCTGTGGTTTGGGTTCGCAAATAAATTTTGTATGAAATCGTTCAATTATATTTAAAGATCAGTATGGCACCACAAGCATCCGGCAACAAGTCAAGTAAGTATTTATTGCTTAATAATTACTATGATGATTATAGGAATATTCTAGAACTTCTAGTTCTAGACGTGAAAAATCGTAGAGATTGAGACTATAGGATATGTTGCGAAAAATAACTTTACCTCTCAAATCTCATAAAACATCGTTAATAAACACCGAAACAAATTTTCTGATTCATAAAACTTGTAATCAGATAAAAACGAACAAGCCATCATGAGCACTAGAGGGCGTGGTCGTGGGCCGTAGAGGCGTGGTAGTGGTAGAGGCCGAGGTGCTACAATGAAGCACCAAATCATATCTGGAAATGGGCGCTTTCGTCAATTGAGAGTGAGACAGGATGACGCGATCACATGGAAGAAGATAATGCATTGACTCAAGCAATGCTGCGAGTCTTGGAAAGGGTCATTGGAACTAGAATTGGGCCAACAACTCGTGGGTCAATTTGAACGACTTAAGTCCAATAATGCGAAGTTTTCAGAGGAGTTTTGGTGTAGCTTGAATGTGGTGAATATTGGCTCAAGTCGTGGAGCGGATTATGGATGATATGGAATGCATTGTTGAGCAAAACCGAAAGGAGCTATATCCTTGTTAAGAGATGAGGCGATCGTGGTGGCTCATCGTTCGTGAAGGCACCAAGTCGCACCGATTAATTGGGAATTCTTTAAAGCCGCCTTCCAAGGAAAATACGTTGGAACGAGTTATGTAGAAGCTCAAAGGAAAGAATTTCTGAATCTTGTCCAAGGAAGTAAGACAGTGGCAGCATATGAAGCTGAGTTTTTACGTCTGAGCCGTTATGCCCAGACAATTGTAGCAACGATCATGAACGATGTGTACGTTTCGAGGATGGGCTTAATGATGAGCTGAGGGTTCTGATTACTCCACAGCAAGTTAGAAATTTTTCCACTCTTGTGGAGAAGGCCAAAATAGCCGAAGAGGCTAAGAATTGAACAGTAGAACCGAGAAAGATTTGAAACAAGAGAGACACATGATCGGTTCTTCAAAGAGATTCCGAAAAGACCTCGGAATGATGAACAGTTCAAGGTAGAACCCGGTAGTAAATAATCGAAGTCGAGATTGCGCTGAGTGTGGGAAAAGACATTTTAGAGAGTGTTGGAGGAAAACGGCGCATGTTACAAATGCGGTTCAATGGATTATCGATTACAAAATTGCACTCGACGTATGGATACGACTCAAGAAGTTCGTAATAATGATGCACTGACCGGAGAGAATCAGCTGACCACCGAGGAGGTCGTGGACCGGTCGCGGTGGTAATGGGGTTGGTCGTGGTCAAAGTGTACCGGTCGAGGCAATGGTCCTAGAGATCGAGATGCAAGACGGCTGGGTCGGTCTATGCGGTTAGGACGCCATGAGACGGTAATGCACGAGATGTGATAACTGATACGTTCCTCATTTTGATGTACTGTTATTGCCTTAATAGATATTGGTTCTACCCACTCATATATTGCTAGTGCCATATCTGGAAACCTGAATTTAGAACCTAAAATTACCGGTAGTGGGATGACAGTAATTAGTCCTTTAGGACAGTCGGTAATTGTAAATAAAATGTTTAAAGACGTGCCCTTGAAAATTCAAGAGGAGGTATTCTTAGCAAACTTGATGGAACTACCTTTCGGCGAGTTCGATCTCATTTTGGGCATGGATTGGTTGGTTAACCATCGGGCACAATTGGATTGTGCTGAAAAATGAATGTCAGTAAGAACCCCAGATGATAAGGAAGTCATAATGATTGGTGAGCGAAGGAACTACTTAGCAAATGTGGTATCTACATTAAAGGCAGAGAAGTTGGTTTGGAAAGGATATGGAGCATTCCTAGCCTTTATCTGTGCTTTGGATGCCAAAGAGTTATCTGTGAATAATGTGAGGACGGTGAAGGAATTTCCCGATGTATTTCCTGAAGAACTTCCTGGTATACCTCCAGATCGGGAAGTAGAATTTGGCATTGAGCTTTTGCCCGGGACAGCTCCAGTGTCCATTACTCCTTATAGAATGGCACTGAAGGAGTTGGCTGAGTTTAAAGCTCAAATTCAAGAATTGCTGGATCGGGGATTTATTCGACCAAGTGTGTCTCCGTGGGGAGCACCAGTTTTGTTCGTCAAGAAGAAGGATGGATCGATGCGTATGTGCATTGACTACAGACAATTGAATAAATTGACGATCAAGAATCGATATCCTCTGCCGAGAATTGACGACCTGTTTGATCAATTAAAAGGAGCTTCAGTTTTCTCCAAAATTGATTTGAGGTCGGGTTATCACCAGCTCAAGGTGAAAGAAGCGGACATTTATAAGACGGCATTTCGGACACGTTACGGACATTATGAGTTTGTAGTGATGCCGTTTGGATTAACCAATACACCAGCCGCATTTATGGACATGATGAGCCGAGTCTTTCAACAATATTTAGACCGGTTTGTGGTAGTGTTCATAGATGACATATTGGTTTATTCGAGAAATGAGCAGGAGCATGACAAGCATTTGCGGATAGTATTACAGCTACTTCGTGATAAGCAATTGTATGCCAAATTTAGTAAATGCGAATTTTGGCTAAAGGAAGTGACTTTCCTTGGTCATGTGGTATCGGTAGAAGGAATAAGGTGGATCCTCAAAAATTGAGGCTATTCGGATTGGAAACCACCAACATCGGTGGTGAAATTTGGAGTTTCTTGGGTTTATTTGGATACTATAGACATTTTGTAGAGGGTTTTCTTTGATTCTTGCACCCCTAACTAAACTATTGCGGAAGGGAGTTCCATATTATTGGACCGAAAAGCGACAAGAGAGTTTTGAGAAATTGAAGAAGATCTGACGGAAGCTCTAGTTTTGATTCAAAGGAGGTCGAAAAGAATTCTTGTTTATTGTGATCGTCTCACACAGTGCAGGTTGTGTGTTGATGCAAAATGGAAAGGTGGTGGCCTTTGCTTCTCATCAATTGAGACCACACGAAGTAAACTACCCTACTCATGATTTGGAGTTAGTCTGCTTGTGGTCTTTGCTTTAAAGATTTGGAGGCACTATCTCTACGGTGAGAAGTCAATAATCTACACGGATCACAAGAGTCTTAAATACCTCCTTACCCAAAAGGAGTTAAATTTGAGACAAAGAAGATGGGTAGAATTATTAAAGGATTATGATTTCTCAATTGAATATCATCCTGGAAAGGCTAACATGGTGGTGATGCGTTAAGTCGTAAGGCAAGATGTCGATTTGAGAGCATTGTTTGCCCATTTGAGTCTCAGTATGAGGATGGTAGTTTGTTAGCGTAACTTGGTGAAGCCTCGTGGTGGAACAAATCAAGGAAAAAAGACATCGATGAGAAGTTGGGACTTTTACTTGACAAAGTGAAAATGGTGAAATCGAGAATTTTGGAGTAAACACGGAAGGTGTGTTGTGCTTTCGAGGAAGAGTTTGTATGCCTAAGGACTCGATCCGAGGCAAATGATTCTCTGGAGGCGATATTAGCCCTTATGCTATGCATCCGGAGGAAATAAGATGTATCGAGATCTCCGTGAGCGGTATTGGTGGCCAGGGTTGAAGCGTGAAATTTCAGAATTTGTGGGAAAATGTTTGACTTGTCAACAAGTGAAGGCAGAACATCAATTACCGTCTGGATTGTTACAATCGATAAAGATTCCTCTTTGGAAATGGGAACGGATAACCATGGATTTTGTTAGTGGGTTACCTTTAACACCTACTAAGAAAAATTCTGTGTGGGTAATTGTTGATCGTTTGGCAAAGGCGCTCATTTACGCCGGTTAAATGCGGATTATTCATTGCAAAAGTTGGTGAAATTATACGATCCGAAATTGTGAGGTTGCATGGGGTACTGTATCTATTATATCGACGGGGATCCCGATTTACATCACGATTCGAAAGCTCAGATGAAGCCTTGGGGACAAAGCTGAATTTCAAGACGGCTTTTCATCCTCGATCGATGGTCGATCGGAGAGAGTAATTGATTTTGGAAGATATGTTAAGGGATGTGCAATCGACTTCAAGGGTAGTTGGGAGGATTATCTACCATTGGCGAAATTTGCGATATAACAACAGTTATCGATCGAGCATTCAGATGGCACCTTACGAGGCATTGTATGATCGTAAGTGTCGTTCTCCTATTTGTTGGACCGAGTTGGGCGAACGATGATGTTAGGTCCGAGATGATATCTGAAACAGAGGAAAAGGTAAAAGTTATCCGAGCACGGTTGAAAGAAGCCTCGGATAGGCGTAAGTCGATGCGGATCTGAAGCGAAAAGATTTCGAGTATGATGTGGGGGATCAGGTTTTCTTGAAGGTCTCTCCTTAGAAAAAGATCTTCGTGTTTGGAAAGAAGGGCAAGCTAAGTCCTAGATACATTGGACCTTATCGTGTCTTTGAAGCGTGTTGGTCCAAGATGGCTTATCGATTGAGTTACCTCCTAATTGGATCAAATTCATAATGTTTTCATGTTTCCATGTTGAGGAGTTATAGATCGGATCCTTCACACATTATCTTGGTAGAAGAATTGGAGTTGAATTCAGATTTGTCATTTGAAGAAGAACCAGTGGAAATCTTAGACCGAGATGTCAAAGTGCTAAGAAAGAAAACCGTGCCGTTGGTCAAAGTTCTATAGCGTAATCATGGAGTGGAGGAAGCTACGTGGGAGCCTGAGGATGCAATTCGGCAACAATACCCTTACCTCTTTCAATCAGGTAAATTTCGAGGACGAAATTTTCTTTAAGGAGGGTAGAGTTGTAACACCCTAAAAATCTGAGTATTGATATATTGCATGATTTGGTGTTTAGATTATGAAGGAAATTTTTTTTATTATTATTAGTGCTTATTATAGCCCTGAAGAAGAATTAGAATTTATTGGGTATAGAATAATTTTTAGTTTTTAAAATTTATTGAAGTGGAGCAGGTGGCATTGACACATAAGTTAATTAAAGTGTCAAAGTGTAGCATAAGAAGAGTATATGGCAAAGTGGTGTTGGCGCATGAGTTAGTGCATAAGGGAGAAGGTTCGAATCCCTTGTTTAGCATCTAGATGAATTTTTATTTTTAATTTTTCTGCACATGTATAGCAAGTGTCGGCCAAGTGCATATATGGTAAGTGTTGACCATGTTATTTTTGGTTAGCATATCAAAGGATTAAGGAAATTGTTAACTTAAGGAAGGGAATCAAGAAATTAAGGAAAGATATGAAGATATGGGGCAAGTATCAAGGAAATTATTATGGAAACAATATCATGATCATTTGACCATGCATAGGGACTGACAATGTGGACTAAAGTGGGAGCCAATTTTGGTGTTAGTTGGATAGGATTTGAAGTCTTTTGTTTTGGTCATTCCTAGCAACCTTGTGCAAAATTTTGCAATTTCTCTTCTCAACTTTTCTCCCTTGGCCGAATTGTGCATTTGGTAAAGCTCTAATTTTGTGACCATTTGGTCATTTTTGTTTATTTCTTTAGCATTTGTTTTGTGCCTTTCCTTTGAGTGCCGAAATCACCTATACCAAAAACCATTCTTTTTCTTTTCTTTTTACCATTGCCGAATGTACATTGTTCCTAAACCCATCTTTTTCTTCTCTTCTCTTTGAAATCAAAATAACATCATCACCATCTCTTCTTTCATATTTTATTTCTTTTCACTCAAAGTTTCTCCATTAAACTCTCTCATGGCCGAATGCTAGAGTGCCCATAGCCGAACCTTTCTTTCTTTTCTTTGATCATACATAGTCGAATCTTTCTTTAATCACAAGCATCTTTATAAATCGATTCTTTTCAACCGTGGAAATATAGGTAAGGGATTCTTTTTCGTTTTCGATTAGTTAATAGTGATATGGCCGAATATTGATGGTGTCATGAAGGACCATTTGGATCGAAATAAACGTTCGTTCTATTAACGTTTTATTCGTTATAATATAGTGCAATAACGGAAGATCGGAACTCAAGTGTTCGAGAGAATCATAGAAACGTTGGAATCGATTTATTGTGGTAAGGAAATCACATCCTTAAAACCTTTAGTATTATTTCGATATTATTTTAGATTGGGTTAATGTTCTTTTGATCTTGAAGACTTTCAAAATAGGGAAGAAAAGGGCGGTGTTTAGTTATATTAAGAGGGGCGGATCCACTATTCCCCCTAAGTTTAAACGAAGAGCGGTTTCGGTAGTTCAGGATTTTCCACCGGGTTGCAGACCATCTTACGAAGGAAGTCAATTATTTGAAGTGGTACGAACTTCCGAGCCTTTATACGTTGGTGGATTCTCAACGTATAACGAACCAATAAACGAGGAGAAACCGAAAATCAAAGTGATTCAAAATCAAGAGGGTAAGGTTTTGGATCTAATATCGATAATGTAATTTCTATACAAAATAGTGTTCTAACGGATCGAAATATGTTTTAGGTGTCAAGGAGCGAGAAGGATTAGTACTCTCGATATCGAGGTGTGTAACTTCACACTTTTTCGGGTTTGGATGTATTACGATATTGAGTAAAATCGTAAAAACGTTTAGATCGGTTTAAAACGTAATAATTGGTATTTAACGAAAATACATGAAAGCGCAAAATTGTAGAAATTACGAAAACGCCTCGAGAGATTAATTGTAAATATGTAAAATTGTATATCTCGTAATAATTGGGCGAAATCAACATTAGATCGATAATTGGGCCAAAATCTCATTAAATTGATAATTGGGCGAAATCTCATTAGATTGATAATTGGGCGAAACCTCGATAGATCGATAAATTGGGTCAAATCTACATTAGATTGATAATTGGGCGAAATCTCGTTAGATCATAATGGTAGTAATCTCTGTTAAAATTGTTAAGCGAAATGAAATCCTCGCTAGATTGATAAATGGGCCAAATTCCTTCTAAATCATAAATTTTGGGCATAAGTTGTTAAATTGTTAATTGGGCCAAATGTTATTTTTGGGCCTTAATTAATTAATAAAAATTTTGGAAATATTGATTCTTGTTAATGGGCCTTTTTGATTAAATCATTGTATAATCACAAGTTTACTTTGCATACATATTGCATGGGTTGGGAAAATGATGAAGAGAAGAAGGCTGTTGCAAAATCTAGTTCGGTGGCTCGCCACAAAAGTAATAAATGGCTATTTGCCTCTAGTTGGTGGCTCGCCACAAAATAATAATTGGCTAAATGCCTCTAGTTCGGTGACTTTGTCACAATCTAGTTCGGTGGCTCGCCACAATTATAAAATGGCTTAAAGCCTATTTGGTGTGATGTATGGGTATGTTGACTTGATCCCCAGGTGTGATGGTTGGTACGAGGTGTGTAGCGGATGGAATTAGGTTTGGGAGGAAAAATTCATATTTTACATGCATGTTATTAATTATGTTTTCATTATGCTATTTATTATGTTATTAATCATGTTGTTAATTTCGCTTATGGGCTCAAGGCCCAAATCCATAATTTGAAAATCGCCCGATGAACAAAGTAAGTGAGTTATACACTGAGTTCTAAGTAACTCACCCCCTTAAAATTTTCCATCTCAGGTAATGGAAATTGATGTGGACTTGGGCCGGGGATGACTTCGTGGAGGCCATACTGCAAAACATGGGTTTATTAAACTCTAAACTTTTAAATAAGTATTTTACTATTTTGGGTTAATGTAATAAGGGCCTCTATAAATAATTTATGGATTTTTATGTGTGTTTGGTTTTAAACTATATTTTGGACTTTTAAATATGGGCTATGATTATATGATGTTTTATTAAAATAAATTTGGGTTTTCAAATATATGAAATTCCTTTATAAATATTTTATTATTGTTAACTCTTAAACAAATTACCTAAGGGTTTTTGATAATACAATGTTAATAATGTTTTTCAACTAATGTTTTCTAATATTCATCAAATTAAAATACTCTTCGATTTTTATTAAATCCGTAAATAAAAATAATATTGTAGTTTTCAACTTATTGAAGATTTTAAGATAGCTCGATTCATGTAACAAACCAAATCTAGTCTCAATGCATAGACCGGGTTTGGGGTGTTACATGGTGGTTTATATAACTTTAAAACTTCTTTAATTATTTTCATTTAAGTACTATTTTAATTGCGATGTAATAAGGCCTCTTTAATTATTTTCATGGATTTTATTATGAGGATGGATTTTATGATGTTTTAGTTTTCCTAAATTGGACTGATTTAGTTTTCATAAATGTTTTCTAAAACTCTCGCATAAAATAAATGTTTTTCTTATATATCACTGAAACTTAGGAAATTCTTTAAAAACTTTTGGATGAAATATTTAGACTAAGTAAATTTAAAATTTTAATCAACTACTACTCTGTAAATCAAATGATAAACTCTTGTGTTTTTAATCATGGATTTCAAATAAACTTCGACTTTCGATAAAGTCATTCTCTTAATCATTTTGAAGATTTGAATTCCTACATCGTTGATGATTTGAATGCATGTTTAATTTGTGTGGCATGCCAAAATCTGGGCTTAATGCATAGGCCGGGTTTGGGGTGTTACATTTTATGGTATCAGAGCTCAGTTTCAAAACTCGGCTGTGGTTTGGGTTCAACAATGATTTCTATTTAAAAACTACTTAAATTTCTAGACCTTACATTTTAGAGGTAGTATGGCACCACGACCATCTGGCACCAAGTCAAGTAAGTATTTGTTTATTAAATGTTTATTTTTGTGATAAGATCTTAGGAACACTCTAGAACTTCTAGTTTTAGGTGTTGAAAACGATAGAGATCGAGACTATAGTATGTGATTGCGAAAATGTAACACCCTAAAAATCTGAGTATCGATATATTGTATGTTTTGGTGTTTAGCTTATGAATGAAAATTTTCTTTTCTTCTTTTTCGTGTCTATTATAGCTTTGAAAAGGGCATAGAATTATTCGGGTATTGAATAATTTTTAGTATTGAGAATTTATTGAAGTGGATCAAGTGACCCTGATACTTAAGTTAATTTAAGTGTCTAAAATTAGCTAAGATGAGTAATTGGCAAGGTGGTGTTGGTGCGTAAGTAATTGCATGAGGGGAGATGTTCAAATCCCTTGGATAGCAATTAGATGATTTTTATTTTTGCACTTGTATGGCAAGTTTCGGTCAAGCAATACTTATGGTAAGGATAGACTTTTTCATTTATGGAAAGTAGACTAAGGGAATAAGGTAAGTACTAACTTAAGGTATGGAATCAAGAAATTTTGGTATGATAAGGGGACATAAGGCTTGGATTAAGGGAATTGGAAACTTTTTAATGGCTTATTGACCATGTATGTGGACGGCATAGGGGGCTAGGGGGGATGGCTGGATTTTGTTGTTGGCTTGGTAGGTTTGGGTGTTGGATGAGCATTTTTCTTTTTGGTCAATTGGCATTTTCTTATCAAATTTTCTTTCAAAATTTGCTCTCTTCCTAGTCGAATATACCTTAAGCCTTGAGGAAACAATTGCATCTTTTTACCATTTCTCCCTTTTTGACCATTTTGGTCTTAGTTTGATTATTATGATCAAGTCTTTTCTCTCTTCTTTGTGTCAGAAACCATGTAGCCATTTTAGACCATTTCTTTTCTTCTCTTTTTCCTCATCATTGCCGATTACACTTTTGATGTCAAAGTTCTTTTGTTTCATCTTTATTTATTTTCTCTCCTCCCTATTCTCTTTTCCTTCATGTCCGAATATTGGTAACCATTCACATAGTGAAGTTTATTTTTCTATTATACCACGGTAAATCTCTATTCTTCTTTAATCTTGATTTCAATCATTTTTTCCATTAAACCTTGGTTAATCGTGAAGATGAGGAGGGTTGAACTATCATCTTGTCGAGTCATCTTGATAGTTAATCAAGTTGGGATCATTTTAGCAAGGTAAGAATGAAACTCTTCAAGGATTATTGATCACTTTCAGTTTTTTTATCATGGACTATCACTGGGATTTGTTATAATCGAAAGTTTCACGTATAGAAATCCTTTGGAAATCACTTGGGATATTAAGGTAAGCTGAGTTTGTTCTTTTAAGACATTAGTATTAAATTCCGATTTATATTAGGACTAATACTTTTTTTGTTAAAGGAGGCGAGCAAGATAGGGACGAAAAAAGTTGTTAATAGTGTTCGAAAGATGGGCAGTTCTGTTAATCCCCCTAAATTCAAGAGAAGGGCTGTTTCGAGAATTCGAGATTTTCCACCAGTTTGCGGACCCACATCCGAGGAGAATCAATTATTCAAAGTCATTCGTACACTTGAACCATTGTTTGTTCGTGGTTTTTCATCGAATTTTAAACCATCAAATGGGGTGAACCGACATATAGTTATCAATCAAGATTTCGAGGGTAAAGATTTAGATCGTTTATCAATAGTGTAGTTTTTATTAAATATTAGTGTACTAATCAAGCATGATAAATGTTTAAGTATCGCCGAGAGGGAAAGTCTGGTTCTCACAGTAATTAGGTGTGTAACTTCACACTTAGATACTAAACCGTAAATATTGGGATAAAATCGTAAAGAGGACAAAATTAAAAAATACGTAATAATTAACACTTTTGTGTAAATGCATGAAAAAGGTTAAAGTCGTGAAATGGGCCAAAAAATTGCTAGATCGTTAAATGGGCCGAAAAACTGCTATATCGTTAAATGGGCCGAAAACTACTAGATCTTTAAATGGAATGGGCTAAATGCTATTTTGTCTTATAGGCCAAAATAAAAACTTGAAATATAGACTTACATGTATTATGGGCTTTCTGTTAAATTATCATATGGATATATATATATATATTGTTATGCATACATGTTAGCATGGGTTGGGATATTTGATGAAGTGAAGAAAGGCCTATTGCCAAATATCTAGTTCGGTGGCTCTGCCACAAATTTTTAATGGCTTAATGCCTCTAGTTCGGTGACTTTGTCACAATCTAGTTCGGTGGTGCACCACAATATTATTTAAAATGGCTTTATGCCTACGATTGGTGTGTTGGCGGGGTGGGTTGACTTGGTCCCCACAGGTGTATTGGATGGTACGGGGGTGTGTAGCGGATGGAAATTAGACTTGGTTGGGAAATTTCATTTTACATGCATTTCATTTATTATATTGCTAAATCCGTAAATGGGCTCAAGCCCAAAATAATGTCTTGATGATCTGGCCCAATAATTACGGTAAGTGAGTTACACACTGAGTTCTGAGTAACTCACTTTGTTTAATTATCCATCTCAGCTAATGGCAATTGATGGAGGTTGGGCTGAGGATGACTTCGTGGAGACCGTACTATGAATATGGGTTTTATAAACTATGAACTTTTATTAAATTATTTATTTTAAATATGATTTTAGGTATGATGTAATAAGGCCTTTATTAATATTTTTTATGGATTTTTGTGTGTGGATGAATTTAATTTTTGTTTTAAGACACTTAATATGGGCTTTTGTTAATTCTATAAGGTTTTCTAAAAAAATTGTTTTTTTTGAAACATTTGAGATACTTTAATTTTTCTTCTTATCAAATTCTTTTGAACTCGTTAAAAATTACTTTAAGGTTAAATACTAAATGATAAGATTTCAAACTAGTATTTCTTAATTCATCAATTTTAAATCATTGTTCTTAATTTTTACTTAAACTTCACGTTCAAAAGTTTTTGTAGAACTGTTTTACTTAAATCATTAGAGAATTAAATGGATGTTCTATCTGTGTGACAAAACAAATCTCGTCTTAACGCATTGACCTGGTTTGGGGTGTTACATTTAATGGTATCAGAGCCAGTTTCAAAACTCAGCTGTGGTTGGGTTCAACAAATAACTTTCGTATGAAATTATTTTAATTATGTTTTAAAGTTAGTATGGCACCACAAGCATCCAGCACCAAGTCAAGTAAGTATTCATTACTGAATGATTATTATGATGATATGATCATAGGAACACTTTAGAACTTCTAGTTTTAGATGTTGGAAATCGTAGAGATTGAGACTATAGGATGTGTTTGCGAAAAACAACTTTATCTCTTGAATCTCATAAATATCATTAATAAACACTAAAATAGTATTCTGATTCATAAAACTTGTAATCAGATTAAAACGAATTAGTCATTATGAGCACTAGAGGACGTGGTCGTGGACGTGGTAGACGTGGCCGTGGTAGAGGACGAGGTGTTAGAGGTGCAATTGAAGCACCGGATCATATGCCAGAAATGGATACACCTGCGTCATTTGAGAGTGAGACAGGATTACATGATCATATGGAAGAAGATAATGCTTTAACACGAGCAATGTTGCGAGTCCTTGAAAGGGTCACTGGAACTAGAGCTGGGCCAATAGCTCGTGGGTCGACATCGAACGACTCAAGTCTAGTGGTGCGAAGTTTTAGAGGTGTCTCGGTGTAGCTCGAATGTGGCGAATATTGGCTCAAGTCGTGGAGCGGATTATGGATGATCTGGAATGCACCGTCGAGCAAAAACTGAGAGGAGCCATGTCCTTGTTAAGAGATGAGGCGTATCAATGGGGGCTTACTGTTCGAGAAGGCACCGAGGCTGCATTGATTACTTGGGAATTCTTCAAAGCTGCCTTTCAGGGGAAATATGTAAGAACAAGTTATGTGGATGCCCGAAGGAAGGAATTTTTGAATCTGATTCAAGGAAATAAGACGGTGGCAGCGTATGAAGCTGAGTTTTTACGCTTGAGTCGCTATGCTCGGATAGAAGTGCCAACAGATCATGAGCGTTATGTACACTTTGAGGATGGGTTGAATGATGAGTTGCGGGTTTTGATAGCCCCACAACAAGTTAGAACTTTTGCCACGCTAGTGGAGAAAGCCAAGATAGCCGAAGAGGCTAAGAGCTCAGAACGTCAAAATCGGGAAAGAGTTAGAGGCAAGAGGGATATCAAGTATTCGGGTTCTTCAAAAAGGCTTCTGAAGGGGCCTCAGAATGATGAGCCAGCTCAAGGTAGAGCACCTATAGCTATTAATCAGAGTCGAGATTGTACTAAATGTGGGAAACGGCATTCCGGAGAGTGCTGGAGGAAAATGAGTGCTTGTTATAAATGTGGTTCAATGGATCATCAATATAAAAATTACCCTCGACGAGTGGATATGACTCAAGAAGTTCGTATTACTGATGCACAGTCGACAAGAGGAACTCAGCAACCACCGAGAGGCCGTGGACCAGGTCGTGGTGGTAATGGTGCTGGACGTGGTCAAGGTGCACCGGGTCGAGGCAATGGTTCTAGAGGTAACACGGATGCAAGACAGCCAGGATTGGTCTATGCAGTTAGACGCCGCGAGGATGGCAATGCACCTGATGTAATAATTGGTACGTTCTTCATCTTTGATGTACCTGTTACTACATTGATAGATATTGGTTCTACCCACTCGTATGTTGCTAGTGCCATATCTAGAAACTTGAATCTAGAATCTAAAATTTCTGATAGTGAGATGATGGTAATTAGTCCTTTAGGACAGTCGGTAATTGTAAATAAACTGTTTAGAGACGTGCCCTTAGAAATTCAAGAAGAAATATTTTTGGCGAATTTGATGGAATTTCCTTTCGGCGAGTTTGATCTCATTCTAGGCATAGATTGGTTGGTTAAGCACCGGTGCATTTGGATTGTGCTAAAAAGCGGATGTCAATAAGAACTTCGAGTGATAAGGAAGTAGTAATGATAGGTGAACAAAGGAATTACTTGGCAAATATGGTATCTGCGTTAAAGGTAGAAAAGTTAGTGCGGAAAGGGTATGGAGTATTCCTAGCTTTAATTAGTGCTTTGGATGCCAAAGAGTTATCAGTGGATGATGTGAGAACGGTGAAGGAATTTCCAGATGTATTTCCAGAAGAACTTCCTGGTATACCTCCAGATCGGGAAGTAGAATTTGTTATTGAGCTTTTGCCCGGAATGGCTTCAGTGTCCATTGCTCTTATAGAATGGCACCGAAGGAGTTGGTGGAGCTTAAAGCTCAAATTCAAGAATTACTGGATTGGGGTTTTATTCGACCGAGTGTGTCTCCGTGGGGAGCACAAGTTTTGTTCATTAAGAAGAAGGATGGATCGATGCGTATGTGCATTAATTACAGGCAATTGAATAAATTGACGATCAAGAATAGGTATCCTTTACCGAGAATTGATGACCTGTTTGATCAATTGAAAGGAGCTTCAGTTTTCTCCAAAATTAATTTGAGATCGGGTTATCACCAACTTAAGGTGAAAGAAGCAGATATTTATAAGACGGCATTTCAAATTCGTTATGGACATTATGAGTTTTTGGTGATGCCGTTTGGGTTGACCAATGCACCAACCACATTTATGGACATGATGAACTGGGTCTTTCAACCACATTTAGATTGGCTTGTGGTAGTGTTCATAGATGACATTTTGGTATATTCTAGGAATGAAGAGGAGCATGACTCGCATTTGCTCATAGTATTGCAGTTACTTCGCGATAAGCAACTTTATGCCAAATTCAGTAAATGTGAATTCTTGCTAAGGGAAGTGACTTTCTTGGGTCATGTGGTATCAGCTGAAGGAATAAGGGTGGATCCTCGGAAGATTGAGGCTATACTGGTTTGGAAACCACCAAAGTCGGTAGCTAAAATTCAGAGTTTCATGGGTTTGGCTGGTTATTATAGACACTTTGTTGAAGGGTTTTCGTTGATTGCTGCACCCCTAACTAAACTATTGCGAAAGGGAGTACCGTATATTTGGACTAAAAAATAACAAGAGAGTTTCAAGAAATTGAAGAAGATTCTGACGGAAGCACCAGTTTTGATTCAGCCTGAGGCTGGAAAAGAATTTATCGTTTATTGTGATGCGTCTCACACGGGTTTGGGTTGTGTGCTGATGCAAAATGGAAAGGTGGTGGCTTATGCTTCTCGTCAGTTGAGATCGCACAAAGTAAACTACCCTACTCATGATTTGGAGTTAGCTGCGGTAGTGTTTGCTTCAAAGATTTGGAGGAACTATCTCTACGGTGAGAAGTCTATCATCTATACGGATCACAAGAGTCTTAAGTATCTTCTTACTCAGAAGGAGTTAAATTTGAGACAAAGAAGATTGGTGGAACTATTAAAGGATTATGATTTCTTAATCGAGTATCATCCTGGAAAGGCTAATGTAGTAGCTGACGCGTTAAGTCGTAAGGTGGTATCTGATTTGAGAGCAATGTTTGCTCATTTGAGTTTGTATGAGGATGGTAGTCTGTTAGCAGAACTTCATGTGAAGCCTCTGTGGTTAGAACAAATCCAGGAAAAGCAGATATCAGATAAAAAGTTAGGACCCTTAATTCAGGAAGTTGGAAGGGGTGAAATAGAGGATTTTGGTATAAACACGAATGGAGTGCTGTGTTTTTGTGGAAGAGTTTGTATGCATAAAGACTCAGATTTGAGGCAAATGATTCTGTGGGAGGCACATAGTAGCCCTTATGCTATGCACCTTAGAGGAAATAAGATGTATCGGGATCTCCGTGAACAGTATTGGTGGCCAGGGTTAAAGCGTGAGATTTCTAAGTTTGTAGGAAAATGTTTGACTTGTCAACAAGTGAAGGCGGAGCATCAATTGCCGTCAGGTTTATTACAACCGGTAAAGATTCCTCTTTGGAAATGGGAGCGGATAACAATGGATTTTGTTAGTGGGTTACCTTTAACACCTACTAAGAAAAATTCTGTATGGGTAGTAGTTGATCGATTGACGAAGACTGCTAATTTTCTTCCAGTCCGTACGGATTACTCATTACAGAAATTGGCTAAGCTGTATGTATCTGAAATCGTGAGGTTGCATAGGGTACCAGTGTCTATTATATCAGACAGGGATCCTAGATTTACATCACGATTTTGGAAAGCTATGCATGAAGCTTTGGGAACAAAGTTAAACTTCAGTACGACTTTTCATCCTCGGTCAGATGGTCGATCGGAAAGAGTAATTCGCTTATTGGAAGACATGTTAAGGGATGTGTGATTGACTTGAGAGGTAGTTGGGAGGATTTTCACGGCTGATAGAATTTGTATATAATAATAGCTATCGTCTAGCATTCAGATGGCACCTACGAGGCATTGTATGGTCGTAGGTGCCGTACTCCTACTTGTTGGGTGAATTGGGCGAACGGAAGATGTTGGGTCCCGAGTTGATATCGAGACAAAAGAAAAGGTAAAAGTTATTCGAGCACGGTTAAAGGAAGCTTGGATAGATGTAAGTCGATGCGGACACTGAAGCGTAAGGATATCGAGTTTCTTTGTGGGAGAGCGAGTCTTTCGAAGGTCTCGACTTGGAAGAAAATTTTGATTTGGAAAGAAGGGCAAGTTAAGCCCTAGGTTCATTGGACCATATCGTGTGATGAGGCGTGTTGGTCCAGTGGCTTATCAGATTGAATTACCTCAGGAGTTGAGTCAAATTCATAATGTTTTCCATGTTTCCATGCTGAGGCGCTATAGATCGGATCCGTCTCACATAGTACTAGTAGAAGAAGTGGAATTGAGATCAGATTTGTCTTTTGAGGAAGAACTAGTGGAAATTTTAGACCGAGATGTTAAAGTGCTAAGAAAGAAGACCGTGCCATTGGTCAAGGTTTTATGGCGTAATCATGGAGCGGAGGAAGCTATGTGGGAGCCTGAGGATGCAATTCGGCAACAATATCCTCACCTCTTTTAATCAGGTAAATTTCGAGGACGAAATTTTCTTTAAGGAGGGTAGAGTTGTAACACCCTAAAAATTCGAGTATCAATATATTGTATGTTTTGGTGTTTAGCTTTTGAATGAAAATTTTTTTCTTCTTTTTCGTGTTTATTATAGCTTTGAAAAGGGCATAAAATTATTCGGGTATTGAATAATTTTTAGTATTGAGAATTTATTGAAGTGGATAAAGTGACCCTGATACTTAAGTTAATTTAAGTGTCTAAAATTAGCATAAGATGAGTAATTGGCAAGGTGTGTTGGCGCATGAGTAATTGCATGAGGGGAGATGTTCGAATCCCTTGGATAGCAATTAGATTATTTTTATTTTTGCACTTGTATGGCAAGTGTCGGACAAGCAATACTTATGGTAAGGATGGACTTTTTCATTTATGGAAAGTAGACTAAGGGAATAAGGTGAGTACTAACTTAAGGTATGGAATCAAGAAATTTTGGTATGATAAGGGGACAAAAGGCTTGGATTAAGGGAAGATGTTTTGGAAACTTTTTAATGGCTTATTGACCATGTATATGGACAGCATAGAGGGCTAGGGGGGATGGCCGGATTTTGTTGTTGGCTTGGTAGGTTTGGGTGTTGGATGAACATTTTTCTTTTTGGTTAATTGGTGTTTTCTTATCAAATTTTCTTTCAAAATTTGCTCTCTTCCTAGCTGAATATACCTTAAGCCTTGAGGAAATAATTGCATCTTTTACCATTTCTCCCTTTTGACCATTTTGGTCTTAGTTTGATTATTATCATCAAGTCTTTTCTCTCTTCTTTGTGTCAGAAACCATATAGCCATTTTAGACCATTTCTTTTCTTCTCTTTTTCCTCATCATTGCCGATTACACTTTTGATCTCAAAGTTCTTTTGTTTCATCTTTATTTATTTTCTCTCCTCCCTATTCTCTTTTCCTTCATGGCCAAATATTGGTAACCATTCACATAGCCGAAGTTTATTTTTCTATTATACCATAGCCAAATCCCCTATTCTTCTTTAATCTTGATTTCAATCATTTTTTTCCATTAAACCTTGGTTAATCGTAAGATAGAGGAGGGTCGAACTATCATCTTGTCGAGTCATCTTGATAGTTAATCAAGTTGGGATCATTTTAGCAAGGTAAGAATGAAACTCTTCAGGGATTATTGATCACTTTCGTTTTTTTATCATGGACTATTATTGGGATTTGTTATAATCGAAAGTTTTACGTATAGGAATCCTTTAGAAATCACTTAGGATATTAAGGTAAGCCGAGTTTGTTCTTTTAAGACATTAGTATTAAATTCTGATTTATATTAGGACTGATACTTTTTTGTTAAAGGAGACGAGCAAGATAGAGACAAAAAGAGTTGTTAATAGTGTTCGGAAGAGGGCGGTTCTATTAATCCCCCTAAATTCAAGAGAAGGGCTATTTCGAGAATTCGAGATTTTCCACCAGGTTGTGGACCCTCATCCGAGGAGATTCAATTATTCAAAGTCTTTCGTACTCCCGAACCATTGTTTGTTCGTGGTTTTTCATCAGATTTTGAACCATCAAACGGGGAGAACCGGCATATAGTTATCAATTGAGATTCCGAGGGTAAAGATTTAGATTATTTATCAATAGTGTAGTTTTTATTAAATATTAGTGTACTAATCAAGCATGATAAATGTTTAGGTATTGCCGAGTGGGAAAGTCTAGTTTTCACAGTAATCAGGTGTGTAACTTCACACTTAGATACTAAATCGTAAATATTGGGATAAAATCGTAAAGAGGACAAAATTAGAAAAATACGTAATAATTAACACTTTGTGTAAATGCATGAAAACGGTTAAAGTCGTGAAATGGGCCAAAAAATTGCTAGATCGTTAAATGGGCCGAAAAACTACTAGATCGTTAAATGGGCTAAAAAACTGCTAGATCGTTAAATGGGCTGAAAAACTGCTAGATCGTTAAATGAGCCGAAAAATTGCTAGATCGTTAAATGGGCCAAAAAATTGCGAGATCGTTAAATGGGCCGAAAAACTGCTAGATCGTTAAATGGGCCGAAAACTGCTAGATCGTTAAATGGAATGGGCTAAATGCTATTTTGTCTTATAGGCCAAAATAAAAACTTGAAATATAGACTTACATGTATTATGGGCTTTCTGTTAAATTATCATATGGATATATATATATATATATATATTGTTATGGATACATGTTAGCATGGGTTGGGATATTTGATGAAGAGAAGAAAGGCCTGTTGCCAAAAATCTAGTTCGGTGGCTCTGCCACAAATTTTTAATGGCTTAATGCCTCTAGTTTGGTGACTTTGTCACAATCTAGTTCGGTGGTGCACCACAATATTATTTAAAATGGCTTTATGCCTACGATTGGTGTGTTGGCGGGGTGGGTTGACTTGATCCCCACAGGTGTGTTGGTTGGTACGGGGGTGTGTAGCGGATGGAAATTAGGTTTGGTTGGGAAATTTCATTTTACATGCATTTCATTTATTATATTGCTAAATCTGTAAATGGGCTCAAGCCCAAAATAATGTCTTGATGATCTGGCCCAATAAATACGGTAAGTGAGTTACACACTGAGTTCTGAGTAACTCACTCTATTTAATTATCCATCTCAGGTAATGGCAATTGACGGAGGCTTGGGCCGAGGATGACTTCGTGGAGGCCATACTATGAATATGGGTTTTATAAACTATGAAATTTTATTAAATTATTTATTTTAATTATAATTTTATGTATGATGTAATAAGGCCTTTATTAATATTTTTATGGATTTTGTGTGTGGATGAATTTAATTTTGTTTTAAGACACTTAATACTGGGCTTTTGTTAATTTTATAAGGTTTTCTAAAAAAAATTGTTTTTTGAAACATTTGAGATACTTTAATTTTTCTTCTTATCAAATTCTTTTGAACTCGTTAAAAATTACTTTAAGGTTTTGACAATTAAATACTAAATGATAAGATTTCAAACTAGTATTTCTTAATTCGTCAATTTTAAATCATTGTTCTTAATTTTTACTTAAACTTCACGTTCAAAAGTTTTTGTAGAACTGTTTTACTTAAATCATTAGAGAATTAGGATGTTCGATCTGTGTGACAAAACAAATCTCGTCTTAACGCATAGACCTGGTTTGGGGTGTTACAGAAAACAACCCTATCCCTTATATCTCATAAAATATCGTTAATAAACACTGAAATAGTATTATGATCCATAAAACCTGTAATCAAATTAAAATCGAATTAGTCATTATGATAATTGGAGGACGTGGTTGTGGATGCGGTAGACGTGGTCGTGGTAGAGGACGAGGTGCTGCGTCTGAAGCGCCAAGTCATATGCCTGAAATGGATGCACCTGCATCATTCAGGAGCGAGACTGGATCTCAAGATCATGCAAATGAGGATAATTCTTTGACTAAAGCAATGTTACGAGTCCTAGAGAGGGTTGCTGGGGCTAGAACTGGGCCAGTAGCTCGTGGATCAATATCGAAATGACTCAAGTCTAGTGGTGCAGAAGTTTTTAGAGGTGTCTCCGGTGTAGCTCCGAATGTGGCAGAATATTGGTTTGAGGCTGTAGAATGAATTATGGATGATCTGGAGTGCACCGTCGAGCAAAAACTGAGAGGAGCCGTGTCCTTGCTAAGAGACGAGGCATATTAATGGTGGCTTACTGTTCGAGAAGGCACCGAGGCTGCATTGGTTTCTTGGGATTTCTTTAAAGCTGCTTTCCAAGAGAAATACGTCAGGACAAGTTATGTAGATGCCCGGAGGAAGGAATTCCTGAATTTGGTTCAAGGAAGTAAGACGGCATTCCGAACTTGCAATGGACATTATGAGTTTTTAGTGATGCCATTTGGTTTGACCATGCACCAGCTGCATTTATGGACATGATGAACCGAGTCTTTCAACCCTATTTAGACCGGATCGTAGTAGTGTTCATAGATGACATCTTGGTATATTCGAGGAATGAAGAAGAGCATGGCTCACATTTGCGCACTGTGTTACAAATTTTGCGAGATAAGCAACTGTATGCCAAATTCAGTAAGTGTGAATTTTGGTTGAAGGAAGTGACTTTCTTGGGTCATGTAGTGCTAGCCGAAGGAATAAGAGTTGATCTTTGAAAGGTAGAGGCTATGTTGGATTGGAAATCGCCGAAGTCAGTGGTTGTAATTTGGAGTTTCTTGGGTTTGGTTGGTTATTATAGACGTTTTATTGAAGGGTTTTCGTCGATTGCTGCACCCCTATCTAAGCTGTTACGAAAGGAAGTACCGTATGTGTGGACCGATAAACAACAAGAAAGTTTTGAGAAACTGAAGAAGATTCTAATGGAAGCGCCAGTACTGATTCAACCTGAGGCCAAAAAAGAGTTTACCGTTTACTGTTATGCGTCACACATAGGTTTAGGATGTGTACTGATGCAAAGTGGAAAAGTGGTAGCTTATGCTTCTCGACAGTTGAGGTCGTATAAAGTCAACTATCCTACTCATGATTTGGAGTTGGCTGTGGTGGTGTTTGCATTAAAGATTTGGAGGCACTATCTCTACGGTGAGAAATCAATCATTTATATGGACCATAAGAGGCCTAAGTATCTCCTTACCCAAAAGGAGTTGAATTTAAGACAACAGAGATGGGTGGAGCTGTTAAAGGATTATGATTTCTCAATCGAGTACCATCATGGAAACGCAAACGTGGTGGCAGACGCGTTGAGTCGTAAGGTTGTATTAGAGTTAAGAGCAATGTTTGCTCATCTCAGTTTGTATGAGGATGGCAGTCTGCTAGCGGAACTTCAGGTGAAGCCTCTGTGGTTGGAGCAATTCAAGGAAAAGCAATTATCCAATGAAAAGTTGGGTCCTTTAATATAATAAGCTGAAAGTGGTATAATAGGGGATTTTGGTTTGAACAAGGATGGTGTACTGTGTTTTCTTGGAAGGGTTTGTATGCCCAAGGATTCGGATTTGAGACAAATGATTCTTCTAGAGGCGCATAGTAGCCCTTATGATAAACACCCCGGAGGAAATAAGATGTATCGGGATCTTCGTGAACAGTATTGGTGGCCAAAGTTAAAGCGGGAGGTTACTGATTTAGTAAGAAAGTGTTTGACTTGTCAACAAGTGAAGGCAGAACATCAATTACCATCGGGTTTATTACAACCGGTAAAGATTCCTCTATGGAAATGGGAGTGGATAACAATGGATTTTGTTAGTGGGTTACCATTAACACCTACGAAGAAAGATTCTGTCTGGGTGGTAGTACATCGATTAACGAAGACTGCTCATTTTCTACCAGTTCGTACGCATTACTCGTTGTAGAAGTTGGCTAAACTGTATGTATCTGAAATCGTGAGGTTGCATGGGGTACTAGTGTCTATCATATCGGATAGGGATCCTAGATTTACATCATGATTTTTGGAAAGCTTTACATGAGGCTTTGGGAACAAAGTTAAATTTCAGTACGACTTTTCGTCCTCAGTCAGATGAACAGTCAGAAAGAGTAATTCCAATTTTGGAAGACATGTTACGAGGATGTGTGATCGACTTCAGAGGAAGTTAGGAGGATTTTCTATAATAATAGTTACCAATCCAGTATCCAAATGGCGCCCTATGAAGCGTTATACGGTTGTAGATGTCGTACCCCTACTTGTTGGACTGAATTGGGGGAACGACAGTTGTTGGGTCCTGGACTGATATCTGAGACGGAAGAAAAGGTAAAGGTGATTTGAGCGCGATTAAAGGAAGCTTCGGATAGACAAAAGTCGTATGTAGATTTGAAGCGTAAAGATATTGAGTTTACGGTGAGAGATCAGGTCTTTTTGAAAGTCTCACCATGGAAGAAGATTTTCAGATTTGGAAGGAAGGGCAAGTTGAGCCCGAGGTTCATTGGACCGTACCGTGTGTTGAAGCGTGTAGGACCAGTGGCCTATCAACTTGATTTACCTCCGGAGTTGAGTCAAATTCATAGATTCTTCCATGTTTCTATGCTGAGGCACTATAGATCGGATCCGTCACACATAGTACCGGTAGAAGAAGTGGAGTTGAAGTCAGACTTGTCTTTCAAAGAACCAGTGAAAATCTTAGATCGCGATGTTAAGGTGCTAAGAAGGAAGACTGTACCATTGGTTAAGGTTCTTTGGCGAAATCACAGAGAGGAGGAAGCTATGTGAAAGCCTGAGGACGCAATTCGACAACAATATCCTCACCTCTTTTAACCATGTAAATTTCGAGGATGAAATTTTCTTTAAGGAGGGTAGAGTTGTAACATCCTAAAAATCTGAGTATCGATATGATGCATGTCTTTGGTGTTTAGCTTGTGTATAATTAAAATTTTGCAAGTTTAATATAGTCTTGAGAAGACTTGGGATTTATTCGGAAGTAGAATAAATTTTAGTAATGAGAATTTTATTGAAGTGGATCAAGTGACCCTGATGCTTAAGTTAATTTTAAGTGTAAAAGTTAGCATAAGATGAGCTAGTAGCAAGGTGGTGTTGGTGCATGAGTGATTGCTTGAGGGGAGAGGTCCGAATCCCATGGATAGCATTTAGGTGACTTTTATTTTTGCATTTGTATTGCATGTGTCTATCAAGCTTTACTTATGGTAAGGTTGGACTATTTCTTTTATGGAAAGTAGACTAAGGGAAAAAATCAAGTGCTAACTTAAGGAATGAAATCCTAAGCTGTGTTTTGGAAAGTTTGGCATGGCCAACTTGTCCATGTATGTGGACGACATAGGGGTTAAGGGGGATGGCCGAATTTTGGTGTTGGTTTGGTAGGATTAGGTGCTTGATGAGCACATTTTCCATTGACCATTTGGTGTTTTATCAAACTTTTCTCTCTAATTTTCCCTCTCCCTAGCCGAATGTGCCATGAGCATTGAGGAAGAAATTTTTTTTTTGCCATTTCTTCCTTTTGACCATTTCGGTCTTAACTTGATCACTCTCTCTATATATTTTCTCTTTTCTTTGTGACCGAAACCATATAGCCATCAAGGACCATTTCTTTTCTTCTCTTTTTCCTCTTCATTGCCGAATGCACATTTGTCCCTAAACTTCTCTCTTTTTTCTTCTCCCTATTCTCTTTTCCTATCCATTTTACTTATCATTCAAACACATTTTTCTTTCATTTATCCTCCATGGCCGAATGTTTGAGATCATCATCATAGCCAAATCTTCCATTCTTCATAACATCTATTTTTCAATCATTTTCTTCTATTCAAACTTTGGGTCATCGGTAAGAATCATTTTCTTTGTCTTTTCTTTTTGCTATTCGGTCACCATGGACAAATTTATAGAATGTCTTGGAAGAGACTTTTAAACTGAATAACCAATCACTTATTCAGATGATTTCTTTCGTTAATTTTAGTGAAATAGTGGAGGGTCTAATCATCATCTTTTCGAAGAAGTCTTGAAGTCCATTTAAGATTTGATCATAACGTTCAAGGGATTCTTTTGAGATCATTCGGAATATTAAGGTAAGCCGAATTCACTCTTTTAAGCCATTAGTCTTAAGATTTTCGATATATTGTTAGGACTAATGATCCTTTGTCTATAAAGGCAAACAAGATAGGGACGAAAAGGGTTGTTAATAGTGTTCGCAAGATGGGTGGTTCCGTTATTCCCCCTAAATTCAAGCGAATGACTATTTCGAGAATCCGAGACTTTCCACCGGGTTGTGGACCCTCATCCGCGGAGAATCAATTTTTTGAAGTCGTATGTACCCCTGAGCCATTGTTTGCTCGTGGTTCTGAACCATTGATCGAAGAGAAATCGCAAATAGTTGTCATTCGAGATTCTGGGGGTAAGGATCTAGATCGTTAATCATTAGAATAGTTTATATTAAATATTAGAGTTCTAATCCATCGTGATGCGTTATTAGATATCGACGAGTGGGAAAGTGTAGTTCTCACCGTAATCAGGTGTGTAACTTCACACTTATCTCATGGGTTATACTATATCGTAAGCGATAAAATAAAAATCGTAAATTCGGTGAAATTGAAAAAAAAATACATTATATTAATACTTTTATGTGAATGCATGAAACCGAAATTGAGGTTGTGGAAAATTACGGATTTTCCCTTAATGAGTTATTTTGTGAAAGAAAGTGATATTTTTAGGCCATGTGAATATTTTGATTAATTGGCCAAGTGTGGAAATTGTGAAAAGGCCTCATATGTTAAATGGGCCGAATTACGAAAATGTCCTTATGGACCGAATTACGAAAATACACTTTTATGGGCCAAATTGAAATATGTTGTTTTATGGGCCAAATTGAAATATGTTGTTTTAAGGGCCAAATTGAAATATGTTGTTTTATGGGCCAAAATGAAATATGTTGTTTTATGGGCCAAATTGAAATATGTGATTTAATGGGCCACATTGAAATACGTTGCTTTATGGGCCAAAAGTGATATTAATGTGATATGAGATGAAATGGGCCAAGTTGCTAGATCGTTAAATGGGCCAAATTGCTATTTTGACTAATGGGCCAAATTGATAAATTGTAATATGGGTTTTTGTTAAAATTACCTTACGAATATTTTGTTATGCATAATATATATATACATGACTGCATGGGTTGGGATATTTGATGAATAGAAGAAAGGCCTGTTGCTAAAAATCTAGATCGGTGACTCTGTCACGATGGCCTGTTGCCCAAAATCTAGATCGGTGGTTCTACCAAAAATATTATAAATAGCCTGTTGCCACAAATCTTGTAAATGGCCTGTTGCCACAAATATTATAAATGGCCTATTGCAACAAATATTAATATTGGCTTAAAGCCTCCTATTGGTGTGTTGGCGGGGTGGGTTGACTTGATCCCCACAGGTGTGATGGTTGGTACGGGTGGTGTGTAGCAGATGGAAATTAGGCTTGGTTGGGAATTGCATATCACATGCATTATTATTATTTTATATACTTGATTTATATATATTGAACATTTGCAAAATGGGCTCAAACCCAATTATATGTTTATATTGTTTTGGCCCAGTGAATACGGTAAGTGGGTTACACATTGAGTTCTAAGTAACTCACCCCATTTTTTTTTCCCTTCTCAGGTAATAATAATTGATGGAGACTTGGGTCGGAGATGACTTCGTGTGGAGGCCATACTACAAATGGTGGTTTATATAACTTTAAAACTTCTTTAATTATTTTCATTTAAGTACTATTTTAATTGCGATGTAATAAGGCCTCTTTAACTATTTTCATGAATTTTATTATGCGGATGGATTTTATTATGTTTTAGTTTTCCTAAATTGGACTAATTTAGTTTTCATAAATGTTTTCTAAAACTCTCGCATAAAATGAAGGTTTTTCTTATATATCACTGAAACTTAAAAATTTCTTTAAAAACTTTTCGATGAAATATTTAGACTAAGTAAATTTAAAATTTTAATCAACTACTACTCTATAAATTAAATGATAAACTCTTGTGTTTTTAATCATGGATTTCAACTAAACTTCGACTTTCGATAAAGTCATTCTCTTAATCGTTTTGAAGATTTGAATTCCTACATCGTTGATGATTTGAATGCTTGTTTAATTTGTGTGGCATGCCAAAATTTGGGCTTAATGCATAGGCCGGGTTTGGGGTGTTACATTTTATGGTATCAGAGCCCAGTTTCAAAACTCGACTGTGGTTTGGGTTCAACAATGATTTCTATTTAAAAACTACTTAAATTTCTAGACCTTACATTTTAGAGGTAGTATGGCACTACGAGCATCCGGCACCAAGTCAAGTAAGTATTTTTTTAATAAATGTTTATTTTTGTGATAAGATCTTAGGAACACTCTGGAACTTCTAGCTTTAGGTGTTGAAAATGATAGAGATCGAGACTATAGGATGTGATTGGTAAAACAATCCTATCCCTTATATCTCATAAAATATCGTTAATAAACACTAAAATAGTATTATGATTCATAAAACTTGTAATCATATTAAAATTGAGTTAGTCATTATGAGCACTGGAGGACGTGGTCGTGAACGCGGTAGACGTGGTCGTGGTAGAGGACGAGGTGCTACGTCTAAAGCGCCGAGTCATATACCTGAAATGGATGCACCTGCGTCATTCGGGAGCGAGACTGGATCTCAAGATCATGCGAATGAGGATAATGCTTTGACTCAAGCAATGTTACGAGTCCTAGAGAGGGTTGCTAGGGCTAGAACTGGGCCAGTAGCTCGTGGATCAATATCGGAACGACTCAAGTCTAGTGGTGCAGAAGTTTTTAGAGGTGTCTCCGGTGTAGCTCTGAATGTGGCAGAATATTGGTTTTTAGTGATGCCGTTTGGTTTGACCAATGCACCAGCTGCATTTATGGACATGATGAACTGAGTCTTTCAACCCTATTTAGACCGGTTCGTAGTAGTGTTCATAGATGATATCTTGGTATATTCGAGGAATGAAGAAGAGCATGACTCACATTTTGCACCGTGTTGCAAATTTTGCGAGATAAAGAATCGTATGCCAAATTCAATAAGTGTGAATTTTGGTTGAAGGAAGTGACTTTCTTGGGTCATGTAGTGTCGGTGAAGGAATAAGAGTTGATCCTCGAAAGGTAGAGGTCAGTGTTGGATTGGAAACCGCCAAGTCGATTGGTCGAGATTCGAGTTTCTTGGGTTTGGCTAGTTATTATAGACGCTTTGTTGAAGGGTTTTCGTTGATTGTTGCACCCTAACTAAGTCATTATAAAGGAAATACCGTATGTGTGGACCGATAAACAACAAGAAAATTTTGAGGAACTGAAGAAGATTCTAATGAAGCGCCGAGATCGATTCAACTGAAGCCGAAAAAGAGTTTACTGCCATTGTGATACGTCACACGGGTTTAGGATGTGTCTTGATGCAAAGTGGAAAAGTGGTAGCTTATGCTTCTCTACGATTAAGGTCGCATGAAGTCAACTATCCTACTCATGATTTGGAGTTGGTCGGTGGTGTTTGCATTAAAGATTTGGAGGCACTATCTCTACGGTGAGAAGTCAATCATTTATACGGACCATAAGAGTCTTAAGTATCTCCTTACCCAAAAGGAGTTGAATTTAAGACAATGGAGATGGGTGGAGCTGTTAAAGGATTATGATTTCTCAATCAAGTACCATCCTAGAAAGGCTAACGTGGTGGCAGACGCATTGAGTCGTAAGGTTGTATCAGAGTTAAGAGCAATGTTTGCTCATCTCAGTTTGTATGAGGATGGTAGTCTACAAGTGGAACTTCAGGTGAGGCCTATATGGTTGGAGCAATTCAAGGAAAAGCAATTATCCGATGAAAAGTTGGGTCCTTTAATACAACAAGCTAAAAGTGGTATAATAGGGGATTTTGGTTTGAATAAGGATGGTGTATTGTGTTTTCGTGGAAGGGTTTGTATGCCCAAGGATTCAGATTTGAGACAAATGATTCTTCTAGAGGCGCATAATAGCCCTTATGCTAAGCACCCCGAAAGAAATAAGATGTATCGGGATCTCCGTGAACAGTATTGGTGGCCAAAGTTAAAGCGGGAGGTTACTGATTTAGTGGGAAAGTGTTTGACTTGTCAACAAGTGAAGGCGAAACATCAATTACCATCGGGTTTATTACAACCGATAAAGATTCCTCTATGGAAATGGGAGCGGATAACGATGGATTTTGTTAGTGGGTTACCCTTAACACCTACGAAGAAAGATTCTATCTGGGTGGTAGTAGATCGATTAACGAATACTGCTCATTTTCTACCAGTTCGTACAGATTACTCATTGTAGAAGTTGGCTAAAATGTATGTATCTGAAATCGTGAGGTTGCATGGGGTGCCAATGTCTATCATATCGGACAGGGATCTTAGATTTACATCATGGTTTTGGAATGCTTTACATAAGGCTTTAGGAACAAAGTTAAATTTCAGTACAACTTTTCGTCCTCAGTCAGATGGATAGTTAGAAAGAGTAATTTAGATTTTGGAAGACATGTTACGAGGATGTGTGATCAACTTCAGAGGAAGTTGGGAGGATTTTCTACCATTGGCGAGTTCAGCAGATAATAACATTACCAATCCAAGATCCAAATGGCGCCTATGAAGCGTTATTTGATTCAGAGATGTCGTATTCTACTTGTTGGGTGAATTGGGGAACGACGGTTGTTGGGTCTGAATCGATATTTGAGACGGAAGAAAAGGTAAAGGTGATTCGAGCACAATTAAAGGAAGCTTTGGATAGACAAAAGCCGTATGCGGATCTGAAGCATAAAGATATTGAGTTTGCGGTGGGAGATCAGGTCTTTTTGAAAGTCTCACCGTGGAATAAGATTTTCAGATTTGGAAGGAAGGGCAAGTTGAGCCCTAGGTTCATTGGACCGTACCGTGTGTTGAAGCGTGTAGGACCAGTGGCCTATCAACTTGATTTATCTCCGGAATTGAGCCAAATTCATAGTGTCTTCCATGTTTCTATGGTGAGGTGCTATAGATCGGATCCGTTGCACATAGTACCGGTAGAAGAAGTGGAGTTGAGGTCAGACTTGTCTTTCGAGGAAGAACCAGTGAAAATCTTAGATCGCGATGTTAATGTGCTAAGAAGGAAGACTGTACCATTAGTTAAGGTTCTTTGGAGAAATCACGGAGTGGAGGAAGCTACGTGAGAGCCTGAGGACGCAATTTGAAAATAATATCCTCACCTCTTTTAACCAGGTAAATTTCGAGGTCAAAATTTTCTTTAAGAAGGGTAGAGTTGTAACTATCTAAAAATCTGAGTATCGATATGATGCATGTTTTTGGTGCTTAGCTTGTGTATAATTAAAATTTTGCATGTTTAATATAGTCTTGAGAAGACTTGGGATTTATTCGGAAGTGGAATAAATTTTAGTAATGAGAATTTTATTGAAGTGGATCAAGTGACCCTGATGTTTAAGTTAATTTTAAGTGTAAAAGTTAGCATAAGATGAGCTAGTAGCAAGGAGGTGTTGGTGCATGAGTGATTGCTTGAGGGGAGAGGTTTGAATCCCATAGATAGCATTTAGGTGACTTTTATTTTTGCATTTGTATGGCATGTGTCGGTCAAGCTTTACTTATGGTAAGGTTGGACTATTTCTTTTATGGAAAGTAGACTAAAGGAAAAAGGCAAGTGCTTACTTAAGGAATGAAATCCTAAGCTTATGGTAAGTTAGGGGGACATAAGGCACTCTTTATGGGGCGCGTTTTGGAAAGTTTGGCATGGCCAACTTGTCCATGTATGTGGACGGCATAGGGGGTAAGGGGGATCGCCGAATTTTGGTGTTGGTTTGGTAGGATTAGGTGCTTGATGAGCACATTTTTCGCTGACCATTTCTTCCTAATTTTCCCTCTCCCTAGCCGAATGTGCCATGAGCATTGAGGAAGCAATTTTTTTTTGCCATTTCTTCCTTTTGACCATTTCGGTCTTAACTTGATCACTCTCTCTAAATCTTTTCTCTTTTCTTTGTGACCGAAACCATATAGCCATCAAGGACCATTTCTTTTCTTCTCTTTTTCCTCTTCATTGCCGAATGCACATTTGTCCCTAAACTTCTCTCTTTTCTCTTCTCCCTATTCTCTATTCCTCTCAATTTTACTTATCATTCAAACACATTTTTCTTTCATTTATCTTCCATGGCCGAATGTTTGTGATCATCATCATAGCCGAATCTTCCATTCTTCATAACATCTATTTTTCAATCATTTTCTTCTATTCAAACTTTGGATCATCGGTAAGAATCATTTTATTTGTCTTTTCTTTTTGCTATTCGGTCACCATGGACGAATTTATAGAATGTCTTGGAAGAGACTTTTAAACCGAATAACCAATCACTTATTCAGATGATTCTTTCGTTACTTTTAATGAAATAGTGGAGGGTCGAATCATCATCTTTTGAAGAAGTCTTGAAGTCCATTTAAGTTTTGATCATAACATTCAAGGGATTCTTTTGAGATCATTCAGAATATTAAGGTAAGCCAAATTCACTCTTTTAAGCCATTAGTCTTAAGATTTTCGATATATTGTTGGGACTAATGATCCTTTGTCTATGAAGGCAAACAAGATAGGGACAAAAAGGGTTGTTAATAGTGTTCGGAAGAGGGGTGGTTCCGTTATTCCCCCTAAATTCAAACGAATGATTGTTTCGGGAATCCAATACTTTCCACTGGGTTGTGGACCCTCATTTGCGGAGAATCAATTTTTCGAAGTCGTGCGTACCCCCGAGCCATTGTTTGCTCGGGGTTCTGAACCATTGATCGGAGAGAAATGGCAAATAGTTGTCATTCGAGATTCCGAGGGTAAGGATCTAGTTCGTTAATCATTAGAATAGTTTATATTAAATATTAGAGTTCTAATCCATTTTGATGCGTGATTAGATATCGACGAGCAGGAAAGTGTAGTTCTCACCGTAATCAGGTGTGTAACTTCACACTTATCTCATAGGTTATACTATATCATAAGCGATAAAATAAAAATCGTAAATTCGGTGAAATTGAAAACAATACATTATATTAATGCTTTTATGTGAATGCATGAAACCGAAATTGAGGTTGTGGAAAATTACGGATTTGCCCTTAATGGCTTATTTTGTGAAAGAAAGTGATATTTTTGGGCCATGTGAATATTTTGATTAATTGGCCAAGTGTGGAAATTGTGAAAAGGCCTCATGTAACACCCCAAACCCGGTTAACACACCACGACCGAATCTGGCATGTCACAGAGGAAAACATTTTGAAGAAAATCGAGTTATCAATTAAATTTTGTGGAAAACTTTTTATTGCTCTATGTTTGTAGAAATCAGGCACATGACTAGTTAAAAACTGATGGTTTATGGTGAAATCCCGGAAATAAATCTTTAAAACTTAGTTGCCGATCCATAGATTAGAAAACCTTTTGTAAATTTTTAAAGGAAACCGAAATGATTAATTTGAAAACCGTTTGAGTTGTCGAAAACAATTAAGTTGTCATTTGTTATCAAGTGATTTGTATTACCCAGTGGTAAGGTTTTGAAAACCAATGCGTTTTGTAGTTTAGAAAACCTTGCGCTCACATTATTAAATTAATCAAATAATTCACTTAACCATGTTCGAAGTCAAATCCAAAACATATAAATAATTCAAAAACATAATTTAAAAGGCCTTATTACAATACCCAAATAATAAATAAAACGAAATATGAAATAATTACCCAATTCAAAATCCAAGTAAAACCAAATGTTTTAATGAATGGGCCACCTCGAGTCCATCCGGCTCCTCATCAGCAATTTACGAGCCACCTGAAAAGATAAGGGAGAAGCTGAGTCACCAAGAATCAGTGCATAAATCCTCCTCCCGGATAATGCAACATACTTACACAAATCATAACCAAGGAATACATATAATGCACCCAAACCTAGCCATCCATACTCTGTTTCTACCCCGTGTGGTACTAAACCACTAATGGTGCCAAACCACTGGTGACCCAAAGTCACGATATCCGATAAAAATGTGGTGCCAAACCACTGTGACCTAAAGTCACGAAATATCAATAATCCAAGTGTGGGGCCAACCCACGTGTGATACAAAATCACTAGTGGCAATCCCAATAAATCAGCTGTGGGGCCAACCCACTGTGGTGCTAAGCCACTGGGATGAGTCGCTATGAGGTGCCAAACCTCTGGTGACCCAAAGTCACAAAATAATCTGTGGTACCAAACCATTGGAGGTGCCAAACCTCTGGTGTCCCAAAGACACGGATATCAACTTCCTCTTCTCTCATATCACCCATCACAATGCAAAACTTATGCAAATCATGCCATCATTTATTATGAATCATATAGCAAATACATCACAGATCATGGTATTAAGCATCATATAGCAAATCATATCGAAACGGACTTACCCGAATCCTTGCTCATACCCTTACGGTATCATATCAAGATCTACACAATTTTCGGCTTTTAACACATTCAGGTTATTAATATATTTACTTAGTTATAAGATGTGTAAGTTACACACCTGTTACTAATGCAACCACTGAATCCTGAAGACCCGATGTACTGCACTAGATCCATTTGATCCTACATTCGGCCAACACTCAGGTTATTACCAAAACCATTCGGCTATACCCATAAATCCCGAAGGATGTGATAACGCATTACTAACACAATCCTTACCTTTCTGCCTTACGAATGGTAATCTCAACACAAGATATGCGAGACTGCTCCTCCCCCTACAATTGGCCAATCATCACAACTTAGTCTCAATAGCATTCGGCTTTTCAACATCTAATGGAAAGATCGAATCGGCATAACCCTTACCATTGACTTATCGAATTTGATTGGCAGAGAATAGAGGGCTTAGATCTATTATTCAAAATCCCGGAGACCCTACAAGAAACCAATCGCATGGTTGATTAAAAGCCAAGACAAATGCTGAAATTCGGCTTTTGTCTACATATATCGACAGAGATAAGAGGAAGAGTTTCAGCCAAGACTACTTACCCCTTTCAAAATCGGTTGAAGAAGAGACCAAAGAAAATCAAGGCTTGGTTGATATTCGGCCAATAATGAGGAAGGAAGAGCTTGAGGACTTTCGGCAATAGTGGATGGCAACCAAAAAGGGATTCGGCTAAAATGGATGTAGAGAATAGAAAAGAATGTGAAGTAGGTGAGAAAAGATTCGGCAAGGGGAAAAAGAGAGGGTTTTAACACAAGGTTTGAGAAAAGAAAAAGATGAAGGGGAAGGGAAAAACTTTCGACTTTGAGCAAGAATAAGAGAAAGAAAAGGGAGAATTCAAGAGAGGGTTTCGATTTTCAATGAAGAAAAGAAAGTTTCCAAATGGTCCTTATGTAGGTTCAACTGGATGTTTTAGAGGGAAAAACGTCAAGCCTATGGTGGTTTCAGCTTTGACACAAAACAAAGAATGAGGCCCTTCCAAGCTAGCCGAAAATGTCACCTAGCTAACCCCCCTAAGTCTCCCAACCAGTTACTCCTCTCATACCAGAGTCCAGATTTCGGCAATCCTCCCTAAATCACTCTTGGCCAATCATTCAGAGTAATTTGACTTGTTCAATGCTTATCTGATAGAGTTTGTGCTGAGCACAACTCTTCCCCCCTTGGCGTCAAAATAATAAGCAGAAAGTGAGATTTCTGCTGCTCGATCCTGAGCTCTCCCTTCCCTGCATGTGGCGTCAATCACAGGGCCCTAAGTGGCACCTCCTTGCCACTTTACCAAGCCCAATCTTGTGCTTAATTCCCCACAAATTATACTTAACCCATAGCTCCTTCCGCTCCCTTCACTTAAAACTTAAAAACAAAAATTTCCTGCAACTCGGTCCTACTCTAAACTTATAACTAAATCTTACAACACCACAAATAATTAACACAACGGCCACACACATGCAATGAAGCTCAAACACAATAGCCCCTATTTAAGGATGTTACAGTTCTACCCCCTTAAATATAATTTCGACCTCGAAATTACCTGGTCAAAAGAGTTGAGGGCATTGCTGTCTCATCATATCCTCTGGTTCCCATGTAGCTTCCTCCACTCCATGGTTTCGCCACAGCACCATCACTAATGGGACCAACTTCTTGCGCAAAACTTTTACATCTCGATCCTGGATCTACATTGGTTCCTCCTCTATAGTCAAATCTGGATTTACCTCAATTTCCTCCACTGCTACAACATGCGATGGATTTGAACGATAATGTCTAAGCATGGAGACATGAAACACATCGTGTATCTGACTCAGCTCTGCTGGCAGCTCAAGCTGATAGGCTACTGGTCCCACTCGTCTCAACACCTTATATGGGCCAATAAACCTTGGACTTAACTTGCCTTTCCTTCTGAACCTCAACACCTTCTTCCATGGTGAGACCTTCGAAAAGACCTTGTCACCCACGGCAAACTCTATATCTCTCCGCTTAAGATCAGCATATGACTTCTACCTATCCGAAGCTTCCTTCAAACGAGCCTGAATCAACTTAACTTTATCCTCGGTCTCAGTAACCAATTCTGGACCCAACATCTGACGTTCACCTAACTCTGTCTAGCATGTAGGTGTGCGACACCTCCTACCATACAATGCCTCATAAGGTGCCATCTTAATGCTTGCCTGATAACTATTGTTGTATGAGAACTCAGCTAATGGTAGAAATTCTTCCCAGCTACCTCTGAAGTCCAAAACACAACCCCTTAGCATATCCTCTAGGATTTGTATAACCCTTTTCGATCGTCCATCGATCATGCGGGTGAAAAGTCGTATGAAATCCATCCTCGCTCCTAAAGCTCGATGCAAAGCTCTCCGTAACCTCGATGTGAACCTTGATCCCTATCCGAGATAATTGATACCGCACACCATGCAACCTCACTATCTCGGCCATATACAATTTAGCTAACATTTGAAATGGATAATCAACCCTTACCGGTATGAAATGAGCTGATTTGGTCAAACGATCCACAATCACCCAGACTAAGTCTTTCTTACTAGGCATAAGGGGTAGCCCACTGACAAAGTCCATGGTAATTCTTTCCCACTTCCATTGAGGAATCTTTACCGGCTGAAGTAAACCTGACGGCAGCTGATGCTCAACTTTGACTTGATGGCATGTCAGACACTTACCCACAAATTCAGTCACTTCTCACCGCCACCGTAATCTGTTTTCACAAATCCTGGTACATCTTGCTCCCTCCAGGATACATAGCGTATGGGCTGTTATGTGCATCTTGAAGAATTCTTTGCCTCAATTCCACGTCCTTCGGCATACAAGCTCTCCCTTGGAAACACAATACTCCATCATTGGACACACTATAACCCTCTACACCACCATTCTGAACTTGCAATCTCTGAGCATTCAAGCCCTCATCCACTAACTATTTCTCCTTGATCTGCTCAACCCAAGTCGGCTTAACTTGCAATTCTTCCAACAAACTCCCATCGTCATACAGACTAAGGTGAGCAAACATCGCTCGCAAGTCTGCTACCACCTTACAGCTCAACGCGTCTGCCACCACGTTAGCCTTGCCTGGATGATACTCAATCGAGCAATCGTAGTCCTTCAACAGCTCAATCCATCTCGCTACTGCCTCAAGTTTAAATCTTTCCGAGTCGAAGATACTTGACTCTTGTGATCTGTAAACTATCGACTTCTCTCCGCATAAATAGTGTCTCCATATTTTCAGAGTGAAAAATACTACAGCTAACTCCAAGTCATGTGTCGGATAGTTAACCTCATGCGGTCTAAGCTGTCGAGATGCATATGCCACTACTTTCCTTCCTACATCAGCACATATCCCAAGACAGTATGTGATGCATCATAATAGACCGTGAATACCTTTCCTGCCTCAGGCTGTACCAGAATCGGAGCTTCCGTCAAAATCTTCCTCAACTTGTCGAAGCTTTCCTGTTGTTTCTCTGACCACACAAATGGAACTCCCTTCCTCAATAACTTAGTCAACAGTGTCGCGATCAGAGAAAATCCTTCCACAAATCTCCGATAATACCCTGCCAGACCTAGAAAACTCTGAATTTCAGCCACCGACCTAGGTGGTTTCCAATCCAACACTACCTCAATCTTGCGAGGGTCCACTCTAATCCCTTCAGTGGACACTACGTGACCTAAGAAAGTCACTTCCCTCAGCCAGAACTCGCACTTACTAAACTTGGCAAATAACTGCTTTTCCCTTAGTGTCTGCAACACCACTCACAAATGCGCATCATGGTCCTCCTCAGTCCTTGAGTACACCAATATGTCATCTAAAAATACTACAACGAATTGGTCCAAGTATTGCTGAGACACCCGATTCATCAAATCCATGAATGCTGCAGGTGTATTGGTTAACCCGAACGGCATCACCAGAAACTCGTAATGCCCATACCGAGTATGAAATACCGTCTTGTGGATATCAGCCTCCTTCACCTTTAGCTGATGATACCCAGACCTTAAATCAATCTTTGAGAAAATTGATGCCAACTTCAGCTGATCGAACAAGTCATCTATCCTCGGCAACGGATACTTGTTTTTGATCGTCAGCTTGTTCAACTGGCGGTAGTCTATACACATCCGTATTGTACCATCTTTCTTTTTGACAAAGAGTACCGGCGTTCCCCAAGGTGAAACACTTGGCCGGATGAAACCTCAGTCCAACAACTCCTAAATCTCAGCCTTCAGCTCTACCAATTCCTTCGGTGCCATTTTATACGGGGCAATAGATACTGGCATAGTTCTAGGTAATAGATCTATACCAAATTTAGCTTCCCAATCTGGAGGCAGACCCAGAAGTTCCTCTGGAAATACGTCAGCAAATTTTTTACTGTTTGGACATCCTCTACAGTAGACTCTTTAGCCTACAAAGCACACACACGAACCAAAATTGCCTCACAACCCTTCCTGACCATCTTCTCAGCCTTCAACGCCGATACCATGTTGGATAGATAATCTCTTATATTACCTATCATTACCACTTCTTCACCCTCAGCTGTTCTCAAAACCATGCGCTTAGCCACGCAATCCAAACTTGCTTGGTATTTTACCAGCCAGTCCATCCCAAGAATCAGATCGAACTCCCCAAACGGTAGTTCCATTAGATCAACTACAAATACTACACCTTGGAGTTCTAGGGGTACATCCCTATACATCTTATTTACTTCTACATAGTGACCTAGAGGGCTAATTACTGTCATCTCCCTAGAAGTAGTTTCAAAGTCTAGGTTCATGGTCTCTACTATGCTACTAGCAACATACGAATGCGTCGAACCCACATCAATCAAAGCAATATATGGTAATCCAAAGATTAAGAACATACCAGTTATGACGTCCGGTGCATCGCCCTCCTCTCGACATCTCACTGCATATACCAACCCAGTCGTCTTGCTTGTTGTTGCCTACCCTCTTTCAAGGCCCCACGGCCTCTACCCGAGCCATTACCTCCCTAGCAGACCACGGCCCTCTACGGAGGTGGTCCTCATTTCGAATCGAGCACGACCGACCTCGATCAATCTCGCTAACTTACGTGGGCAGTCCGTCACACGATGATCCAGTGAACCACACTCAAAACATCCCTTTCCACCAGTCCAACATCCTCCCCGATGAGATTTCCCACATCGATTACACTACGCTGGTCCCTGATTAGTAGTAGTAAGCCTTCCAGATTGATTCGGCCGACTCTGTCTAGCCCTTTTCTGCGGATTACTGCCGACCCTGATGATCCAAAACCTCTCTTGTGTCTATTCCTATCTAGATTCTGTCTTACAGACTCCTTTACCCCTTCAGCTACCTTAGCCTTTTCCACCAACACAGCAAACTCTCGCTCCTGCTGTGAAGCGATCAGCAATCTCAGCTCATCTCTCAATCCATCCTCAAACCTGACACATCGTTCATGTTCTGTAGCTACGATGCCCCTAGCATACCGGCTTAACCTTAAAAATTTTGCATCGTACTCGAGACAGACTTACTCCCCTGAACCAACCTCAGAAACGCCTTCCGCTGTGCATCAATATAGCTGGTCCCAACATACTTCTTCTGATAAGCTACCTTAAAATAGTCCCAAGTGAGATCATCCGCTGCATCACTATCCCAAACCGTGAGCCACCACTGGTATGACTCATCCCGGAGAAGCGACACTATCCCTTTCAGTTTTTCCTCAACGGTCAGATCCAAGTCATCCATGATTCGCTCTGTCGCCTCTAACCAATACTCAGCCGTATTGGGCGCCACACCAGATACTCCATGAAAAAACTCAGCTCCATTAGCTCAGAGTCACTCAGGTATCGACTTTCAAGCTCCCATGCCTCCACCTGCTCCAGCCACACTCTCCAAAACTCGCAAAGATCGCTGTGATCATCGAATCATCCCCGTCGATCCTCGATATTCCACATCAGCGGCTGGTGGTGGTGGCATTTCATTTTCGGACCCTTGACCAGACCTAACGGGCTCCGACACGGTCATTCGGCCTCTACCACAGCCATGCACATTACACCACGTCCCCTAGAATTCATGTCTATAGTTGCGATTTTATCTGTTTAAGAGATTTTTATGAATTAGCTTCTGTTTCACTGATTACCCATGAATAAGTTTTATGTAAAGAAATTTGGTAGTGGTTCTTTCGATCATCACACAGTTTTTAGTTCAATTCCCTACCCTCATTCCACTTGTAGGGGTATTGTGGTAATTTTAAAACTAAAGTTTAAAGTGTTTCGAGGCAAAACGGCTGGTCCCTTTCGGGTTTTAATTATTAATTTTAGCCAGCAAATAAGTCGTCTTAGCTAGGGTGAACCATCACTACGCACCAGGAAGAATTCGAGTGGAGAGGAGGTGAGTCACTAGGACTGCTTAAATACCAAGCTCCCCACTGAGTCCAATCCTAGACATGCGCACAACAGTTGCCACACCCTTGGCTCGATGGACGTACTCTGTGTTTGTTTTGTGGATCATTAAGTCTTATGCTATTTATGTTGGAGTAAGCTATTCCTGGGGTTCAATAATTCCTATTCTACTAGTCTACGATCCCAAGATTCCCATTTCCCCGCATATAATTCACACAACAGTCAGAAGTACTTACCTGGGCGGATTGATGTCGAAGACTCGGTGCCATGCTTCTCAATCCATATATTTTCAAACAAAAACATTTTAGAACCATACTTTAAAACATTTTTGGGCCTCAGGCCCACAGCCGAGCTTTTGAACTTGGCTTGATACGAAAAATGTAACACCCTAAACCCGGTCAACACACCACGACCGAATCTGGCATGTCATAGAGGAAAACGTTTTGAAGAAAATCGAGTTATCAATTAAATTTTGTGGAAAACTTTTTGTTGCTCTATGTTTGTAGAAATCAGGTGCATGACTAGTTAAAAACTGATGGTTTACGGTGAAATCCCGGGAATAAATCTTTGAAACTTAGTTGTCGATCCATAGATTAGAAAACCTTTTTGTAAATTTTTAAAGGAAACCCAAATGATTAATTTGGAAACCGCTTGAGTTGTCGAAAACAATTAAGTTGTCATTTCTTATCAAGTGATTTGTATTACCCGATGGTAAGGTTTTGAAAACCAATGCGTTTTGTAGTTTAGAAAACCTTGTGCTCACATTATTAAATTAATCAAATAATTCACTTAACCATGTTCGAAGTCAAATCCAAAACATATAAATAATTCAAAAACATAATTTAAAAAGCCTTATTACAATACCCAAATAATAAATAAAATGAAATATGAAATAATTACCCAATTCAAAATCCAAGTAAAACCAAATGTTTTAATGGATGGGCCACCTCAAGTCCATCCGGCTCCTCATCCGCAATTTACGAGTCACCTGAAAAGATAAGGGAGAAGGTGAGTCACCAAGACTCAGTGCATAAATCCTCCTCCTGGATAATGCAACATACTTACACAAATTATAACCAAGCAATACATATAATGTACCCAAACCTAGCCATCTATACACCGTTTCTACCCCGTGTGGTGCCAAACCACTAGTGGTGCCAAACCACTGGTGACTCAAAGTCACGACATCCAATAAAAATGTGGTGCCAAACCACTGGTGACCCAAAGTCACGAAATATGAATAATCCAAGTGTGGGGCCAACCCGCGTGTGATACCAAATCACTAGTGACAATCTCGATAAATCAACTGTGGGGCCAATCCACTGTGGTGCTAAGCCATTGGGACGAGTCGCTATGAGGTGCCAAACCTCTGGTGACCCAAAGTCACAAAATAATTTGTGGTACCAAACCACTGGAGGTGCCAAACCTCTAGTGTCCCAAAGACACGGATATCAACTTCCCCCTCCTCTCATATCACCCATCACAATGCAAAACTTATACAAATCATGCCATCATTTATTATGAATCATATAGCAAATACATCACAGATCATGGTATTAAGCATCATATAGCAAATCATATCGAAACGGACTTACCCGAATCCTTGCTCATACCCTTATAGTATCATATCAAGATCTACATAATTTTTGGCTTTTAACACATTCAGGTCATTAATATATTTACTTAGTTATAAAGTGTATAAGTTACACACCTGTTACTAACGCAACCACTGAATCCCGAAGACTCGATCTACTGTACTAGATCCACTTGATCCTACATTCGGCCAACACTCAGGTTATTACCAAAACCATTTAGCTATATCCATAAATCCCGAAGGATGTGATAACGTATTACTAACACAATCCTTACCTTTCTGCCTTACGAATGCTAATCTCAACACAGGATATGCGAGACTGCTCCTCCCCCTACAATCAGCCAATCATCACAACTTAGTCTCAATAGCCTTCGGCTTTTCAACATCTAATGGAAAGATCGAATCGGCATAACCCTTACCATTGACTTACCGAATTTGATTGACTGAGAATAGAGGGCTTAGATCTATTACTTCAAAATCCCGGAGACCCTACAAGAAACCAATCACATGGTTGATTAAAAGCCAAGACAAATGCTGAAATTTGGCTTTTGTCTACATATGTCGACAGAGATAAGAGGAAGAGTTTCGGCCAAGACTACTTACCCCTTTCAAAAACGATTAAAGAAGAGACCAAAAAAATCAAGGCTTGGTTGATATTCGGCCAACAGTGAGGAAGGAAGAGCTTGAGGACTTTCAGCAATGGTGGATGGCAACCAAAAAGGGATTCGGCTAAAAGTGATGTAGAGAATAGAAAAGAATGTGTAGTAGGTGAGAAAAGATTCGACAAGGGGAACAAGAGAGGTTTCGACACAAGGTTTGAGAAAAGAAAAAGATGAAGGGGAAGGGAAAAACTTTCGGCTTTGAGCAAGAGTGAGAGAAAGAAAAGAGAGAATTCAAGAAAGGGTTTCGATTTTCAAAGAAGAAAAAAAGTTTCCAAATGGTCCTTGTGTAGGTTCAGCTGGATGTTTTAGAGGGGAAAAACGTCAAGCCTATGGTGGTTTCGGCTTTGACACAAAACAAAGAATGAGACCCTTCCAAGCTAGCCGAAAATGTCACCTAGCTAACCCCCCCAAGTCTCCCAACCGGTTACTCTCTCATACCAGAGTCCAGATTTTGGTAAACCTCTCTAAATCACTCCTGGCCAATCATTCAGATTAATTTGACTTGTTCAATGCTTATCTAACAGAGTTTGTGCTGAGCACAACTCTTCCCCCCTTGGCGCCAAAATAATAAGCAGAAAGTGAGATTTCTGCTGCTCGATCCTAAGCTCTCCCTTCCCTGCATGTGGCGTCAATCACAGGGCCCTAAGTGGCGCCTCCTTGCCACTTTACCAAGCCCAATATTGTGCTTAATCCCCCACGAATTATACTTAACCCTTAGGTCCTTCCGCTCCCTTCACTTAAAACTTAAAAACAAAAATTTCCTGCAACTCGGGCCTACTCTAAGCTTATAACTAGATCTTACAACACCACAAATAATTAACACAACGGCCACACACATGTAAGGAAGCTCAAACACAATAACACCTATTTAAGGATGTTACACCTCATGTGTTAAATGGGCTGAATTACGAAAATGTCCTTATGGACTGAATTACTAAAATACCCTTTTATGGGCCAAATTGAAATATGTTGTTTTATGGGCCAAATTAAAATATGTTGTTTTAAGGGCCAAATTGAAATATGTTGTTTTATGGGCCAAAATGAAATATGTTGTTTTATGGGCCAAATTGAAATATGTTGTTTAATGGGCCAAATTGAAATACGTTGCTTTATGGGCCAAAAGTGATATTAATGTGATATGAGATGAAATGGGCCAAGTTGCTAGATCGTTAAATGGGCCAAATTGCTATTTTGTCTAATGGGCCAAATTGATAAATTGTAATATGGGTTTTTGTTAAAATTACCTTACGAATATTTTGTTATGTATTATATATATATACATGACTGCGTGGGTTGGTATATTTGATGAAGAGAAGAAAGGCCTGTTGCCAAAAATCTAGATCGGTGACTCTATCACGATGGCCTGTTGCCCAAAATCTAGATCGGTGGTTCTACCACAAATATTATAAATGGCCTATTGCCACAAATCTTATAAATGGCCTGTTGCCACAAATATTATAAATGGCCTGTTGCCACAAATATTAATATTGGCTTAAAGCCTGCTATTGGTGTGTTGGCGGGGTGGGTTGACTTGATCCCCACAGGTGTGATTGTTGGTACGGGTGGTGTGTAGTGGATTGAAATTAGGCTTGGTTGGGAATTGCATATCACATGCATTATTATTATTTTATACACTTGATTTATATATATTGAACATTTGCAAAATGGGCTCAAGCCCAATTATATGTTTATATGGTTTTGGACCAGTGAATACGGTAAGTGGGTTACACATTGAGTACTAAGTAACTCACTCCATTTTTCTTACCCTTCTCAGGTAATAATAATTGATGGAGACTTGGGTTGAGATGACTTCGTGTGGAGGCCATACTACAAATGGTGGTTTATATAACTTTAAAACTTCTTTAATTTTTTTCATTTAAGTACTATTTTAATTGCGATGTAATAAGGCCTCTTTAATTATTTTCATGGATTTTATTATGGATGGATTTTATTATGTTTTAGTTTTCCTAAATTGGAGTGATTTAGTTTTCATAAATGTTTTCTAAAACTCTCACATAAAATGAAGGTTTTTCTTATATATCACTGAAACTTAGGAAATTCTTTAAAAACTTTTCGATGAAATATTTAGACTAAGTAAATTTAAAATTTTAATCAACTACTACTCTGTAAATCAAATGATAAACTCTTGTGTTTTTAATCATGGATTTCAAATAAACTTCGACTTTTGATAAAGTCATTCTCTTAATCATTTTGAAGATTTGATTTCCTACATCGTTGATGATTTGAATGCATGTTTAATTTGTGTGGCATGCCAAAATCTGGGCTTAATGCATAGGTCGGGTTTGGGGTGTTACAGTAGGACTCACACACCCGTGTGGTCCAAGGGACACGCCCGTGCTTCAGACCATGTTCAAATTAGGGTTCTCTCTGACTTGAGCCACACGGTTGTGCCACACACCCGTGTGCTAGGCCGTGTAACACACACGGCTAAGACAAACGCTCGTGTCTCTGCCCGTGTGCTCAATTCTAGTCATTCTATTTTTTTTAAAATTAAAATGTCGGGGACACACGGTCGAAACACATTCCCGTGGGGCAGACCGTGTGTCACACACCACCTAGACACACGGTCGCGTGTCTACCCGTGTGGACAAAAGCAAGGCTATTTACTAAGCCATTTTGCCACCCTTACTTGCACACATCTACAGAACATCACATGTCACAAATTCAAGCATATAAATGCAACCAAACAACCACAAACAAGACAATAACATGTCATTCTTATACCATCATTTATCATGTTTAAAACATCATACTTAGCCCATTAAAAACATACTAATATCACATTCACAATAGGACATTAACATACGAATAAACTTATAATCAACATAAGCCATCATTCATGGCTATATATAAGATGAAGCATTAGCAATTACAAGCCAACGCATGTGGCCAAATTAATCATGACAAATATAACAAATTGACCTAGTCCCTATACATGCCATAGACTTAAAATACTTGAATTCTTTGTACCCAAAATGACAGCTTGATAGTGTGATAGGATCTCTGGCAATTCCCAATCCGAGTTAGCTCAATGGCACTATAAAACATGGGAAAGAAAGGGGGTAAGCTATACAACTTAGTAAGTCTGTATGAAAATAATAAGCAGCTTTTACCAATCATTTACCAAATATGATAATATAAACACAAGATAATATAAATTGCTATAAAACTCAAAGTTATAATTTATTCAGTCACATTGTTTGCTCTATCAATTTGTAAGCATATTTTAACATGTTTTGACATTAGCCAAATAACCGTAATATCTCCATTATAAAAAATTACCACAATCAACCTATCATTTCATACCTCATAATAAACATGCACATTAATTATTAGTATTCACCTATCAAGCATATACTTTAACATCTTTCAATTGTTCAAAGCTCATATCTTTTCATACTTCCATAATCATTTTAATAGGCAATTATGCCAATATTTCCTTTTTCTCATATCTGATAAATCAAAATTTGTGTGAATAAATCATGCTATATCATAACTCAATTTGGCCTGAAAGCCAATTATAGGATCACTGTTTCATACATCACAAGTATAAACCAAAAATCACAAGGCTTTCACAACAACATTCTCGTGGAAACCATGAAATCACAATATCATGAAGTCAATGCTTATAAACTTTATGTACACACCGATACTAATTCATAATATTTACATGCTCTTTCTCTTCTTTGACATACCCGTTGAATTTCTCGTTGAACCATTTGGAATACTAAAGGATACTCAGGAATCTCGTACACACAATACCGTACCAATGCCATATCCCAGATATAGTCTTACATGTAATCTCGTACTGATGCCAATAGCCTAGCTATGGTCTTACACGAAGCCTCATATCGATGCCGTATCCCAGATAAGGTCCTACACGTAATCTCAGTAACTCTAATGTCATGTCATTTGTATTCTATCTATTCCTAATGTTCAACCAAGACTTTCGCTGTATCAAATCTCTGTCAGTCATTCCGTAGTATCGTACTCAATAGCATTCAAATTTCATTTCAATATTATAGTATTTAACACAATTATATCAATTAAGCATTTATACACATATAATCTAATGCTTACTAAACATACAAACTTACCTCAGCATAAAAACAGTAAAAATGACTAAATCGTTAAATACTTGTTTTCCCACTGTTCTAAGTTTGAACCTCATTTGTTCTTGATCTATAATATCACATTTAACTTATCTAATCATTATACTATTCATATAGCCCAAAATCACATTATAGAAAAATTTACATTTTTGCCCTTAAACTTTTAACATTTTATATTTTAGTCCCTAGGCTCGTGAAATGATTTTCATTCAATTTCATTACACCCAACCCTAGCTGAACCTATATCATGCTCATAACAGCCCACATTTTTCAATTATTCACACTTTTACTACTCATTTTACAACTTTTACGAACAAGTCCTTTTATGCATTTTTACCAAAAATCACTTCGCAAAAGTCATTTAACAAACAACAAACATGCATTTTCCACCATAAAACATCAAAATACATACATGTTCAACATGGTTAAAATTTTAGACTTTGACATCTCTTCAAATTGGTGGTAGAAATAGATAGATCATGTTATAAGGATTTTAAAAACATAAAAATCATTAAAAACAGGGCTAGAACGGACTTACAATCGAGCTTGAAAGTGGCCAAACCCTAGCCATGGTTTCCCCCTTGTAAAATTAGGCCATGAGGAAGAAGATGGACAAATTTTGGCTTGATTTTTGCTTTTTTATTCATGTTAATAATGAAATTATTAAAATGCCCTTAATGAAAAACTTTAGAAACATACCAAACCATGTCCATTTTTGTCCACCAACTTAACCAATGGTCTAATTACCATCTACGGACCTCTAATGTAAAATATCATAGCAATCGGACACCTTTAACATATAGAATTCAAGTTTTACAATTTTTGTAATTTAGTCCTTTTAACTAAATTGAGTGCCTAAACGTTGAAATTTTCAAACGAAATTTTCATGAAATCATTTCATAAAATTGTAGACCATAAAAATATAATAAAAGTGAATTTTACTATGTCAGATTTGTGGTCCCGAAACCACTGTCTGACTAAACCTAAAATTGGGCTGTTACAACTCTCCCCCTTTTACCGGAATATAAATTCGATTTCCAACTAGACTCTTCTATCTCGTGACACTGCCAAAGAGCCCCCACTAAGGTCATGCTTTTATTTCCCAACTTTTTAATCTCTCGTGTCAAAATTTCGATCAATTCTTCATTATACAACACATCGGCTAAATCTTAATCCCTATCGGAGAATTCATATTCGTAGGTCCAATCGATACCATCACAACATAGGTACACAAAACAAATTTTGAATCTTTTTCCAAGGAAATACTTTTGGAAGCATGCTATTGCTGAACGGGAATTTCATATCTTCATGCTTCAAATTCACATATGTTTTCTGACAATTTGAAGTGGATTCTAAACTGCCATGAATCACTTTTACTTTCTGTACGATTTCTGATCGGATAGTCTTTGAAACATATAACTCAACTAATCTATCATTTTAAATACCTGATCACCAGAACATCTATTTCAAATAATTGTACATTTTATTACTCCCTGAATGAACAAACAAGCTATTACTGGACTTCGTACAATTTTTTTTACATAAGCTTTGAATTACTCAGTGCGCAAATTCTATCTCGAAAATAATGATAACAGTTATCAGGTTTGACCTGAAATTCAGAATCAAAAGTCATCGCACACTGTACTCATTTATTTTACCACACACTATCACATTCTTGATGTTCTCAATCTTGCAAAGAAAATATCGTTTTAGCTTCTAATTTAGCTAGATTCAGACTGTCATCAAATAAGATTTGTAACATCCTAATAATTTGAGTATCAAAATGTTTCTTGGTGTTAGCTCGGGTATGATTTTATTATGTGCTAAATATAGTCTTGAGAAGGCTCAGGTTTACTTGGAATTAGAATAAATTTTAGTAAAGAGTACTTTAGTGTATAGAAATCAGGTGACCTTGAAGCTTAAGTAAATTTAAGTGTCTAAAGATGCCATAAGATGAGCAATTGGCAAAGTGGTGATGGCGCCATAAGTTGGACTTGAGGGAAGAGGTTCAATCTCCTAGCATGTAATTTGGGAGCTTTTATTTTGCTTTATCCTAGCATGTGTCGGTCATGGATAAGGATTAGGATGAGTTGGATTAAATTTTTTGGTAATAAGACATAAGGTTATGGTAAGCATGAGTTAAGGGATGGAATTGCTTGACTTTGGGGATAATGTTTCTCAAACTTAAGGAAAATGGAGGATGGTAATGCTTGAGACTAGGTTGATGTTTTGGAAACTCTTTCATGGCCATTTTGACCATGAATGGGGATGATTTTGTGGGCTAAAGGGGGGAGCTAAATTTGGGTAGTGAATTTTGGTGATAGGCTAGTTTGGTTGGTAGCTTTTGGGGGTATTACCTTTTGGTCATTTTTGCTTTTGCAATACACATTTTTCTCTCCATCCATTTTCTCCCCAGCTGAATGTGCCAACAACTTTGGGTAAACAAATATTTCTTTTGTCATTTCTTTTGACCATTTCGGATTAGTTGCTCTCTCTCTCCAAACCTTTTTCTTCTCCTTGTGACCGAAATCACATAGCTAACAAGGATCTTTTCTTTTCTTTTTTTTTCTTTTTCCTCTTTTTCCTGCCCAATGCCGAATGCACATTGATCCTAAACTCAACTCTTTTCTTTCTCTTTTCTCTCTTGAAAACCGAATCATCATCATCTCCTTCTTTCATCCTTTTATTTTCTTCTCAACTAAATTTTCTTTATTATTTTTCTCTCATGGCCGAATGCTAGATTGCTCCATTGCCGAACCATTTTCCTTTTCTTTGTTTATTCATAGCCGAATCTTCCATTATACATAAGTATTCTTCTCAATCATTTCTTTTTCAACCGTGGACAATAGTGTGATTTGGAGGGCAAAAACTCAAGAGTTCGTGAGTATCGTGAATCATTGGAATCGATCTTAAGAGTTAAGGTAAGGAGTTTATTCAAGGATTCTCATATTACTCGTCATATTGGTATAGATGGTTTATTAATCGATTTTGTTTTAAGGGACGTTATCGCTCGATTGTCATCTTGTGGAATGAGGATTATTGTGGTAAGCCAATCTCATTTTTGAAATCGTTAGTCATAATTTTGATAATTAATTAGTCAGACTAATGACCTTGTGTTAATAGAGACAATCAAGATAGGGAAGAAAAGGGCGGTAAATAATGTTCGGAAGAGGGGTGGTTCCGCTATTCCCCCTATGTATAAACGAAGGGCTGTTTCGGGAATCTGAGATTTTCCACCGGGTTGCGGACCCTCATCCGAGGAGAACCAGTTATTTGAAGTCATCCGTACTCCCGAACCTTTGTTTGTTCGTGGATTCTCATCAGGTAACGAACCAAGAATCGGGGAGAAACCACAAATAGAAGTGGTTAGAAATTCTGAGGGTAAAGATTTAGATCATTTATCAATAGTGTAGTTTTATAAATAATAGTGTTCTAATTTATCATATTACGTTTAGGTATTGACAAACGGGAAAGTCTAGTTCTCACAGTAATCAGGTGTGTAACTTCACACTTATCTCGGGTTAGATGCTATACTGTAAGTATTAGGAAAATCGTAAAGTTGACAGAATTGGAAAATGAGTAATAATTAGTATTTTTGTGTAAATACATGAAAACTATTAAAGTTGCAAAAAAAATTACGAAAATGCCCTCAATGAGTTAATTGGTAAATGGTAAATTTTATGCCTCATGTGTAATTGGGCCGAGAAATCTGCTAGATCATTAAATGGGCTGAAAAATATGCTAGATTGTTAAATGGGCTGAAAAATTTGCTAGATCGTTAAATGGGCCAAAAAATCTGCTAGATCGTTAAATGGGCCGAAAAATCAGCTAGATCGTTAAATGGGCCAAAAATCTGCTAGATTGATATATGGGCCAAATTTGCTAGATTGCTAATGGGCTAAATATTATTTTGTATTATGGGCCATAATAAAAACTTGAAATATAGACTCACATGTAATTTGGCTTTTTGCTAAATTATCATATGGATATAGACTGTTATGCATACATGTTTGCATGGGTTGGGAAAAATGATGAAGAGAAGAAAGGCCTGTTGCCAAAATCTAGTTCGGTGGCTCTGCCACAAATATTTCAATAGCTTAATGCTTCTAGTTCGGTGGTGCACCACAACATTATTAAAAATGGCTTAATGCCTATGATTGGTGTGTTGGCGGGGTGGGTTGACTTGATCCCCACAGGTGTGATGGTTGGTACGGGTGGTGTGTAGCGGATGGAAATTAGGTTGGTTGGGAAATTTCATTTTGCATGCATTTCATTTATTATATTGCTAAATCCGTTGATGGGCTCAAGCCTAGAAATAATGAGTTGATGACCAGGCCCAGTGGATATAGTAAGTGAGTTATACACTGAGTTCTGAGTAACTCACTCCCTTAAATTTTCCATCTCAGGTAATGGCAATTGACGGAGGCTTGGGCCGAGGATGACTTCGTGGAGGCCATACTGCGAATATGGGTTTTATAAACTATGAACTTATATTAAGTGCTTTCTTTAAATTACTATTTTGGATGTGATGTAATAAGGCCTTATTAATATTTTATGGATTTTTTTGTGTGGATGGATTTAAATTTTATTTTAGATATTTAATATGGGCTTATGTTAATCCTATAATATTTCTTTAAAATACTTTATTTTTTTAAAATAAAAATATGAGATTCTATAACTATTCTTATTTTCAAATTCTTTTGAACTCTTTAAAAACTATTTTAAGGTTTTGTGATTGAATACTAATGATAAAATTTCAACAAATGTTTCCTAAATTCATCGATTTCAAATCATTTTCTTGGTTTTTATTAAAGTTCTCCTTCAAGAGGTTTTGGAGAACTGTTTTACTTAAATCATTAGAGAATAAAAAGGATGCTCGATATGTGTGACAAATCAAATCTCGTCTTGACGCATAGACCTGGTTTGGGGTGTTACATTTAATAGTATCAGAGCTAGTTTCAAAACTCGGCTGTGGTTGGGTTCAACAAATAACTTCCGTATGAAATTATTTTAATTATGTTTTAAAGTTAGTATGGCACCACAAGCATCCAACACCAAGTCAAGTAAGTATTCATTACTGAATGATTATTATGATGATATGATCATAGGAACACTCTAGAACTTCTAGTTTTAGATGTTGAAAATCGTAGAGATTGAGACTACAGGATGTGTTTGCGAAAAACAACTTTATCTCTTGAATCTCATAAAATATCGTTAATAAACACTGAAATAGTATTCTGATTCATAAAACTTGTAATTAGATTAAATCGAATTAGTCATTATGAGCACTAGAGGACGTGGTCGTGGACGTGGAAGACGTGGTCGTGGTAGAGGACGAGGTGTTGGAGATGCAACTGAAGCGCTGGATCATATGCCAGAAATGGATGCACCTGCATCATTTGTGAGTGAGACGGGATCACATGATCATATAAAAGAAGATAATGCTTTGACACGAGCAATGTTGCGAGTCCTTGAAAGGGTCGCTGGAACTAGAGCTGGGCCAACAGCTCGTGGGTCGATATCGAACGACTCAAGTCTAATGGTGTAGAAGTTTTAAAGGTGTCTCGGTGTAGCTCGAATGTGGCGAATATTGGCTCAAGTCGTGGAGCGGATTATGGATGATCTGGAATGCAATCGTCGAGCGTAAACCGAGAGGAGTCGTGTCCTTGCTAAGAGACGAGGCGTATCAATGGTGGCTTACTATTCGAGAAGGCACCGAGGCTGCATTGATTACTTGGGAATTCTTCAAAGCGCCTTTCAAGGGAAATATGTAGGAACAAGTTATGTGGATGCCGAAGGAAGGAATTTTGAATCTAATTCAAGGAAATAAGACGATGGCGGCAGATGAGGTCGAAGTTTTACGCTTGAGTCGCTATGCTCAGATAATAGTGTCAACGGATCATGAGCGTTGTGTACGCTTTGAGGATGGGTTGAATGATGATTTGCGAGTTCTGATAGCCCCACAACAAGTTATAACTTTTGCCACGCTTGTGGAGAAAGCTAAGATAGCTGAAGAGGCCAAGAGCTCAGAATGACAGAATCGAGAAAGAGTTAGAGGCAAGAGGGATATAAAGTATTCGGGTTCTTCAAAAAGGTTTCTGAAGAGGCCTCGGAATGATGAGTCAGCTCAAGGTAGAGCACCTGTGGCTAGAAATCAGAGTCGAGATTGTACGAAATGTGGGGAACGACATTTCGGAGAGTGCTGGAGGAAAACTAGTGCTTGTTATAAATGTGGTTTAATGGATCATCAATATAGAAATTGCCATCGACGTATGGATATGACTCGAAGTTCAGACATCGATGCAAACCGACAAGAGGAACTCAATGACCACCGAGAGGCCGTGGACCAGTCGTGGTGGTAATGGGGTGGACGTGGTCAAGGTGCACCGGTCGAGGCGATGGTTCTAGAGGTAACACGGATGCAAGACGGCCAGATTAGTCTATGCGATTACGCGCGAGGATGGCAATGCACCTGATGTAATAACTGGTACGTTTTTCATCTATGATGTACATGTTACTGCTTTGATAGATATTGGTTCTACTCACTCGTATGTTGCTAGCGCCATATCTGGAAACTTGAATCTAGAATCTAAAATTACCGATAGTGAGATGACGATAATTAGTCCTTTAGGACAGTCGATAATTGTAAATAAATTGTTCAGAGACGTGCCCTTAGAAATTTAAGAAGAAATATTTTTGGCGAATTTGATGGAATTGCCTTTCGGTGAGTTCGATCTCATTCTGGGCATGGATTGGTTGGTTAAGCATCGGGCACATTTGGATTGTGCTGAAAAGCGGATGTCAATAAGAACTTCGGGTGATAAGGAAGTAATAATGATAGGTCTGCATTAAAGGCAGAAAAATTGGTGTGGAAAAGGTATGGAGCATTCTTAGCTTTTATTTGTGCTTTGGATGCAAATGAGTTATCAGTGGATGATGTGAGAACGGTGAAGGAATTTCTAGATGTATTTCCCGATGAACTTCCTGGTATACCTCCAGATCGGGAAGTAGAATTTGGTATTGAGCTTTTTCCCAGAACGACTCCAGTGTCCATTTCTCCTTATAGAATGGCACCGAAGGAGTTGGCAGAGCTTAAAGCTCAAATTCAAGAATTGTTGGATCGGGGATTTATTGACCGAGTGTGTCTCCGTGGGGAGCACCAGTTTTGTTCGTTAAGAAAAAGGATGGGTCGATGCGTATGTGTATTGATTACAGGCAATTGAATAAATTGACGATCAAGAATAGGTATCCTTTGCCGAGAATTGATGACCTGTTTGATCAATTGAAAGGAGCTTCAGTCTTCTCCAAAATTGATTTGAGATCGGGGTATCACCAACTAAAGGTGAAAGAAGAAGATATTTATAAGACGGCATTCCGAACTCATTGTGGACATTATGAATTTTTGGTAATGCCATTTGGGTTGACCAATGCACCAGCCGCATTTATGAACATGATGAACCGAGTCTTTCAACCATATTTAGACCGGTTTGTGGTAGTGTTCATAGATGACATTTTGGTATATTCAAGGAATGAAGAGGAGCATGGTTCGCATTTGTGTATAGTATTGCAATTACTTCGTGATAAGCAACTTTATGCCAAATTCAGTAAATGTGAATTCTGGCTAAAGGAAGTGACTTTCTTAGGTCATGTAGTATCAATTTGAAGGAATAAGGGTGGATCTTGAAGATTGAAGTCAGATCGATTGGAAACCACCAAAGTCGGTAGTGAAATTTGGAGTTTTTTAGGTTTGGCTGGTTATTATAGACGCTTTGTTGAGGGGTTTTCATTGATTGCTGCACCCCTAACTAAATTGTTGCGGAAGGGAGTATCCGTATATTTGGATTTGAAAACAACAAGAGAGTTTCGAGAAATTGAAGAAGATTCGACGGAAGCACTGGGTTTGATTGATTTGAGGTCGGAAAAGAATTTATCATTTATTGTGATGTGTCTCACACGGGTTTAGGTTATGTGCTGATGCAAAATGGAAAGGTGGTGGCTTATGCTTTTCATTAGTTGAGATCGCACGAAGTAAACTATCCTACTCATGATTTGGAGTTAGCTGTAGTAGTGTTTGCTTTAAAGATTTGGAGGCACTATCTCTACGGTGAGAAGTCTATCATCTATACGGATCACAAGAGTCTTAAGTATCTTCTTACTCAGAAGGAGTTAAATTTGAGACAAAGAAGATGGGTGGAACTATTAAATGATTATGATTTCTCAATCGAGTATCATCGTGGAAAGGCTAATGTGGTAGCTGACGCGTTAAGTCGTAAGGTGGAATCTGATTTGAGAGCAATGTTTGCTCATTTGAGTTTGTATGAGGATGGTAGTCTGTTAGCAGAACTTCAGGGGAAGCCTCTATGGTTAGAACAAATCCAGGAAAAGCAGATATCAGATAAAAAGTTGGGACCCTTAATTTAGCAAGTTGGAAGGGGTGAAATAGAGGATTTTGGTATAAACACAAATGGAGTGCTGTGTTTTCGTGGAAGGGTTTGTATGCCTAAAGACTCAGATTTGAGGCAAATGATTCTGCGGGAGGCGCATAGTAGCCCTTATGCTATGCACCCCGGAGGAAATAAGATGTATCGGGATCTCCGTGAACAGTATTGGTGGTCAGGGTTGAAGCGTGAGATTTCTAAGTTTGTAGGAAAATGTTTGACTTGTCAACAAGTGAAGGCGGAGCATCAATTGCCATCAGGTTTATTACAACCGGTAAAGATTCCTCTTTGGAAATGGGAGCGAATAACAATGGATTTTGTTAGTGGGTTACCTTTAAAACCTACTAAGAAAAATTTCGTATGGGTAGTAGTTGATCGATTGACGAAGATTGCTCATTTTCTTCCAGTTCGTACGGATTACTCATTACAGAAATTGGCTAAGCTGTATGTATCTAAAATCGTGAGGTTGCATGGGGTACCGGTTCATTATATCGCATGGGGATCCTAGATTTACATCACGATTTTGGAAAGCTCTGCATGAAGCCTTGGGAACGAAGTTAAACTTCAATACGACTTTTCATCCTCAGTCAGATGGTCAGTCGGAAAGAGTAATTCAGTTATTAGAAGACATGTTAAGGGGATGTGTGATTGACTTGAGAGGTAGTTGGGAGGATTTTCATCTTTGGCGAAATTTATATAACAATAGCTATCATCTAGCATTCGGATGGCACCCTACGAGGCATTGTATGGTCGTAAGTGTCGTACTCTACTTATTGGGGTGAATTGGGTGAACAGCAGATGTTGGGTCCGAGTTGATATCCGAGATGAAGAAAAGGTAGAAGTTATTCGAGCACGGTTAAAGGAAGCTTGGATGAGATGTAAGTCGATGAAGACACAAGCGTAAGGATATCGAGTTATTTGTGGGAGAGAGGTGTCTTTCTGAAGGTCTCACCTTGGAAGAAAATTTTCAGATTTGGAAAGAAGGGCAAGTTGAGCCCTAGGTTCATTAGACCATATCATGTGATGAGGCATGCTGGTCCAGTGGCCTATCAGATTGAATTACCTCCGGAGTTGAGTCAAATTCATAATGTTTTCCATGTTTCCATGCTGAGGTGCTATAGATCGGATCCGTCTCACATAGTACCAGTAGAAGAAGTGGAATTGAAATTAGACTTGTCTTTTGAGGAAGGACCAGTGGAAATTTTAGACCGAGATGTTAAAGTGCTAAGAAAGAAGACCGTACCGTTAGTCAAGGTTTTATGGCATAATCAAGGAATGGTGGAAGCTACGTGGGAGCCTGAGGATGCAATTCGGCAACAATATCCTCACCTCTTTTAATCAGGTAAATTTCGAGGACGAAATTTACTTTAAGGGGGTAGAATTATAACATCCTAAAAATTTGAGTATCAAAATGTTGCTTGGTGTTAGCTCGGGTATGATTTTATTATGTGCTAAATATAGTCTTGAGAAGGCTCAGGTTTACTTGGAATTAGAATAAATTTTAGTAAAGAGTACTTTAGTGTATAGAAATCAGGTGACCTTGAAGCTTAAGTAAATTTAAGTGTCTAAAGATGCCATAAGATGAGCAATTGGCAAAGTGGTGATGGCGCCATAAGTTGGACTTGAGGGAAGAGGTTCAAATCTCCTAGCATGTAATTTGGGAGCTTTTATTTTTGCTTTATCCTAGCATGTGTCGGTCATGGATAAGGATTAGGATGAGTTGGATTAAATTTTTTGGTAATGAGACTTAAGGTTATGGTAAGCATGAGTTAAGGGATGGAATTGCTTGACTTTGGGGATAATGTTTCTCAAACTTAAGGAAAATGGAGGATGGTAAGGCTTGAGACTAGGTTGATGTTTTGGAAATTCTTTCATGGCCATTTTGACCATGAATGGGGACAGTTTTGTGGACTAAAGGGGGGAGCCGAATTTGGGTAGTGAATTTTGGTGATAGGCTAGTTTGGTTGGTAGCTTTTGGGGGTATTACCTTTTGGTCCTTTTTGCTTTTGCAAGACACATTTTTCTCTCCATCCATTTTCTCCCTAGCCGAATGTGCCAACAACTTTGAGTAAACAAATATTTCTTTTGTCATTTCTTTTGACCATTTCGGATTAGTTGCTCTCTCTCTCCAAACCTTTTTCTTCTCCTTGTGACCGAAATCACATAGATAACAAGGATCTTTTCTTTTCTTTTTTTTTCTTTTTCCTCTTTTTCCTCCCCAATGCCGAATGCACATTGCTCCTAAACTCAACTCTTTTCTTTCTCTTTCTCTCTTGAAAATCGAATCATCATCATCTCCTTCTTTCATCCTTTTATTTTCTTCTCAACTAAATTTTCTTCATTATTTTTCTCTCATGGTCGAATGCTAGATTGCTTCATTGCCGAACCATTTTCCTTTTCTTTGTTTATTCATAGCCAAATCTTCCATTATACATAAGTATTCTTCTTAATCATTTCTTTTTCAACCGTGGACAATAGTGTGATTTTGGAGGGCAGAAACTCAAGAGTTCGTGAGTATCGTGAATCGTTGGAATCGATCTTAAGAGTTAAGGAAAGGAGTTTATTCAAGGATTCTCATATTACTCGTCATATTGGTATAGATGGTTTATTAATCGATTTCGTTTTAGGGGACGTTATCGCTCGATTGTCATCTTGTGGAACGAGGATTATTGTGGTAAGCCAATCTCGTTTTTGAAATCGTTAGTCATAATTTTGATAATTAATTAGTTGGACTAATGATCTTATGTTAATAGAGACAATCAAGATAGGGAAGAAAAGGGTGGTAAATAGTGTTCGGAAGAGGTGGTTCCGCTATTCCCCCTAAGTATAAACGAAGGGATGTTTCGGGAATCGAGATTTTCCATTGGGTTACGGACCCTCATCCGAGGAGAACCAGTTGTTTGAAGTCATTCGTACTCCCGAACCTTTGTTTGTTCATGGATTCTCATCGGGTAACAAACCAACAATCGAGGAGAAACCACAAATAGAAGTGGTTCAAAATTCTGAGGGTAAAGATTTAGATCGTTTATCAATAGTGTAGTTTTATAAATAATAGTGTTCTAATTTATTGTATTGCGTTTAGGTATTGACGAACGGGAAAGTCTAGTTCTCACAGTAATCAGGTGTGTAACTTCACACTTATCTCGGGTTAGATGCTATACCGTAAGTATTGGGAAAAATCGTAAAGTTGACAGAATTGGAAAATGAGTAATAATTAGTATTTTTGTGTAAATACATGAAAACTGTTAAAGTTGCAAAAAAAAATTATGAAAATGCCCTCAATGAGTTAATTGGTAAATGGTAAATTTTATGCCTCATGTGTAATTGGGCCGAAAAATCTGCTAGATCGTTAAATGGGCCGAAAATCTGCTAGATCGTTAAAAAAAATCGCTAGATCGTTAAATGGGCCAAAATCGCTAGATTGATATATGGGCCAAAGTTGCTAGATTGCTAATGGGCTAAATATTATTTTGTATTATGGGCCATAATAAAAACGTGAAATATAGACTCACATGTAATTTGGCTTTTTGCTAAATTATCATATGGATATAGACTGTTATGCATACATGTTTGCATGGGTTGGGAAAAATGATGAAGAGAAGAAAGGACTGTTGCCAAAATCTAGTTCGGTGGCTCTGTCACAAATATTTCAATGGCTGAATGCCTCTAGTTTGGTGACTTTGTCACAATCTAGTTTGGTGGTGCACCACAACATTATTAAAAATGGCTTAATGCCTATGATTGATGTGTTGGCGGGGTGGGTTGACTTGATCCCCACAGGTGTGATGGTTGGTACGGGTGGTGTGTAGCGGATGGAAATTAGGTTGGTTGGGAAATTTCATTTTGCATGCATTTCATTTATTATATTGCTAAATCCGTTGATGGGCTCAAGCCCAAAAATAATGACTTGATGATCTGGCCCAGTGGATATAGTAAGTGAGTTATACACTGAGTTCTGAGATATAGTAAGTGAGTTATACACTGAGTTCTGAGTAACTCACTCCTTTAAATTTTCCATCTCAGGTTATGGCAATTGACGGAGGCTTGGGCCGAGGATGACTTCGTGGAGGCCATACTGCGAATATGAGTTTTATAAACTATGAACTTATATTAAGTTCTTTCTTTAAATTACTATTTTGGATGTGATGTAATAAGGCCTTTATTAATATTTTATGGATGTTTATGTGTGGATGGATTTAAATTTTATTTTAGATATTTAATATGGGCTTATGTTAATCCTATAATATTTCTTTAAAATACTTTTTTTTAAACATATGAGATTCTATAACTATTCTTATTTTCAAATTCTTTTGAACTCTTTAAAAACTATTTTAAGGTTTTGTGCTTGAATACTAATGATAAAATTTCAACAAATGTTTCTTAAATTCATCGATTTGAATCATTTTCTTGGTTTTTACTAAAGTTCTCCTTCAAGAGGTTTTGGAGAACTGTTTTACTTAAATCATTAGAGAATAAAAAGGATGTTCGATCTGTGTGACAAACCAAATCTCCTCTTGACGCATAGACCTGGTTTGGGGTGTTACAAGATTAATCATGTATCCAATACTCACAAAATAATCAAAGGTTTTCCATTCAAGCATTTGCAACTATATCTGCCTTCCCAAAGGTTAATCGATAACTACTCACAATCTTTCAATAGTTCAAGCCATCTATAATGTTTTAAATTTAGATCCTTCTGTGACATTAGATACTTTAAACTCTTGGGATTAGGAAACATATGACATTTTTCGTCGAACAACTGATGTCATTTGTCGAAACCATTTTTTTGTTTAAAAAAACGAGGATCAATTGAAAAACAAAAATGGAGTCGCCATCGACCTTTTTCGAGGTGTGATCGGATCACCTTGGACTTGATCATTTTAATAAAACTTTGATTTATCAAAACAAATTTTAGTCTACAGAACTTGAGAAAACGGGTTCGGGAGTCAGTTACGTACAAGAAAGGTTTAGCACTCTCGTAACGCCCAAAATTGGTACCTAATTGATTATTTAATGTCTTAATGCCGAAAATTTGAAAAGATTCTAGATTACAATCTTTTTGCTTAAAAGAACACTTGAACAAATCAAAATGAATACTGAGACCCGCTTATCTCAAAGAAATAAAAATGCCGTACCCAATAAGTTAGGATACGACATTTCATATTCTCAAAACTGAGCTTTTCTTTTGATTTTTTTAAAAGGAAACTCGTGCACTTAAATTCAAAAGGATATTCAAATATTTAAGTCAAATGAAAAATCGGAACCTAGTAAGTTAGGGCTCAATTTTTCAAAATTCCAAACGTAGAATATTACCTTTATTATTTTTTTGAAATTCTTATATGGAGATGATGAAATATCAAATCAAGTAAGTTAGGATGCAACATCTCAAATTCTCGAGAATAAGCTTTTATTAAAAATTTATGTGTTTTGATTTAAAAGAGAAAAGGGGACTCGGTTGCTAGGACTTAACGAGAAAAACTAGAACCCAGTAAGTTAGGGCACGATTTTCTCGAAACCTCTAAACACGAGCATTGCCCTGTTTCAAAGATTCTTAACAATGATTTCAAAACTTAAATGACATTAAAATTATCTGATCTTTTCAATTGTTAGAATTTTTTTTTTCTTGAATCACTCATGAATTTTTCTAGGAGATTAAGGATCTCATCGAAAACTTACAAAGACTTGCCAAACAAAGGCTAAGAGAAAAAAGAATGTATTATTGGCATAAAATCTACGATTGATTCAAAAAGCATAGGCCTCGGGCAATTTGGCTAATAAAAACTACTCGAAAAAAGGCGTAATTTGATCAAATTAAAGATATTAAGCATAACAAAATTTTGTTCTTGGAGATAATTTTGATTGAGTTATTAATATGTTTTTTGATATAAGTAAAAAATTAAGAAAGGAAAATAAGACTAAACAATACTTAATAATACCATCATTTTGATATACACGATGATTTTAGTTCGTTATGAACTTTATCATTTTTTTCAAATAAAATTAATCAATCAGGGTTTCGATTTGATTCAGATAGGGATACAAAAGAGTGAGAGATTTCTACAAAGAGAAAATTTTAGAGTTCAAATAAGAGGATTTTGTTGATTCATTTGTCGATCTAATTGATATGTATGTCATTAAATTAGTATTGTAAACGATTTTTAATGAAATACAATGGAATAATAATATACAAAGCAAGATATTAATCCATACATCAAACATTTCACTAATGCATCACAATAACCAACCAATAATTAAGAAATACAAATCACGTAATAAAAATAATTATAATATACAATTTCTCTATTATTAGTTGACAAAACAACACACAAGGTATACACAAAATAAAGGATAAATAAAAGAAAATGGTATGAAAATATCAATAACAAATGAAACAATTAAAACATGGTTATGAAACAAATAATGTAACAAAAAACAATATAAGTACAAAAAATATAACTATAGCAAGTAAATATTTAAGATAATAATATATATATAAAATACGTTTCAATGAAATATTATAAATAGCAATGATACAAAGTGATTTAAAAGAGTTCACGAAACAATTTTAAGACAAGACAATATGTAAAATATTTCAAAATAGTTAATAAAAACAACTTAAACTAACACTTAATCTTAATTTACTAATATAAAAAAGAGTTTGCATGAATAATGATATATATATATATATATAAAACAATTTTAAAATAAATAATACATAAAGAAGAATTAAAAATAATTTGTAGAAATAATTTAAACTAACTAATATATATATATATATGAATGTTCAAAGTAAATAATATATAAATTTAATGCAAATAATATACATAAAAGAAATTAAAATGAAAATGGTTGTAATGGACAATATAGAATTATTTTTAAAGTAAACTATAATAATAAGACAAATAAATGACAATCAAGCAAATTAAAATAGATTCAGGGCAAATTTGAAAGTAAAATAAAATTCGAGGTCTAAATGCTAAATATTAAAACAACAAAGGAACCTAAATGGAATGCGCGCGCAAAGAACAAGGGCTGAATGGGTAATTACCCCGAACCTTTCAAAACGCGTCGTTTTAGCGCAAACCCAAATGAATCGGAGGCAAAACTCAATGGGCCAAATTACAAAATAAAGAAAATGCGGGACCACACTGCACAACGCCACAAAAGTGGAAAGGCTCGTTGCGCAAATATACCAATAATCAAAATGCACGGATCCTCCCCAGGTCGGGCCACTCGTGTGGTATAGCTTCTAAACGACGCCGTTTTGGTCATTAACAGACCATACCAAAACGACATCGCATCGAGGGGCAATAAATACTAATAAAGGGCTAAAAAATCATTTTAAACATCCTTTCTTCAAAAAAAAACTTTAAACTCTCTAAAAAAAACTCTGCCCTATGAGCACCGACCAAGGTTCGACCGAGCTCCTATCATCGGGCCACCGTACTCCGCCACTGTCTGCCATCATGCGCAGTGGTCAGATACCCCAAAAACACCAATTTAAACTCCTTTATAAGCCCTGAACACAAATATACAAAAACTGAACACTCAAACCCCTCACTAAAAACGAAGAACAAACGAAAATGTTTTGTATTCGGGATTCCAATCGTCACGAAGAGGTAAAACTTTGTGTTTTTATTCTTCTCTGTACATGCATTACATTCGAAGTAAAAAAAATAGATTTTAGAATCTGTGAATAACTCTACTTTGATATCTATATTCGAAAAATCGTGAAGGAACCTTACAATTGTTTGCTTCGATTTTTTTATAACCGAATTTAAAAATTAAAATAAAATCAAAATACAATTGTTTGCTTCGTGTGTGACGTAAAGTGGGCAAGGGTACGGAGACCGTACAGAGGAGCTGACGTGTCATGGATGCCCGAACAGTTGTTGCGACGCCAAGGGTTTCTACCTAGGTTTTTTTTTTTTTTTTGCTTCTGATTTGTTTTTGGGCTTAGTGGGTTAGGATTTGGGTAGTGGTTTTGGGCTGCTGTAATGGAATTTTAATTATTGGACTATTTTTTATTCTTTTTAATTTTTTTAATTTTATTTTTTGATTTGGTCTTTGGTTAAATGGGTCAAGCGGGCCAGGCCAAAATTGGCCTATTACAGCTGCCCCTCTTTGCTTGTTGTCGTGTAACGGGAACAGAGCAAAGACCTTAAAAGGGCCAATTTTGCCTGATCTAGCCAAGTTTTGAAATCTTTTGGTGCTTTTCTTCTTTGAGTAGCCTCATTCCATCCCACTGCATCTTCAAGGGCATAGGAACTAGCGCTTCGATCCGATTCAAGGATATTAGACTTGTATCTTCAATCTGCTCCAACGTAACTTCGGGGAAATAAAATTTGCTATATTCAGTCTACTCCACTGTAACTTTAGGGAGATAAGGTTGGTGGTGAATTTGATCCGACATACTGCAACTTCAGAGGTATAGGATTCGTCGTTTTAATTCACTCTACTGCAACTTTAGGGAGATAGGATTAACTGCCTTTAGTCTACTCCACTGCAACTTCAGGGAGATAAGACTTTCTATGGTAAATTCAATCCAACCTACTGCAACTTCAGAGGTATAGGATTCATCGTTTTAATCCACTTCACTACAACTATAGGGAGATAGGATATGTAATCTATAGCTTTAATCTGTTCCACTGCAACTTCAGGGAGATAAGACTTGTGGATTCGTCGATCTTGTTACACCGTCCTCTATGGAACATGACCTGTAGAATCAGTTTCATGTATCTACTTATGACAAATGATTAGGATGCTATGATCAGAATGAATCAAATGCTCCTAGCTAAATGTGTTTTGCATGAATACAGAATTTCATGAGAATGATCACTTTTTTAAATTCTTAGGGTTGTCATCGCTCATTGTTTATCAGGGCTTTATCACTGACGTATTATGATGCCATCTTGTTCGGCTGGTATTCTTGACAGAAACCCAAGAAAATAATTATATTTTGCTCAACAGATTTTCCCCACTGTAACTTCAGGGCTCATCTCATTGTGACTTAAAGGTACAGGATCTAAATCTTTTCCCATCCATCCCATTGCGACTTCAAAATGTAGGATTTGTTTCTTTTTCAATCCATCCCATTGCTATTCAAAGGTATATGATCTGTAACTTGTTCCATCAACTGATCACTCCCCGGGTGACCTAACCAAATGTGTATACATGATATTTGCATGGATGCAGAATGTCATTTTTTCGAGAATGATTCCCGTTTCACGCTTGAGTTGATATTGCTCTCTTCCGTAGAGATTGTATCACCAACTATTTTTGGTAGAAAATCTAAGGAGATAGCCTCAATTTATACTTTTCCTTCTCAAGCATTTTCAGCCCTTAAGCTTGGTAAGTTCTAAACAATAGCCCTGTTTCAGGTTCTTGTATTATGTAGAAGCTTCTAGAGTAATATGCAAAACTCCTTTTATGAAAGTGTTATTAGTCCATTAATCATTATTTCAATGCAAAATACTTGAAAAAGATCATAACCATGGGTGAGAATGAAATTAAGTAGGAGCAGAGCTCGAAACCAATAAGTTAAGCAAAGATAGCATTTGCAATCAAGAAGGAAAACTTATTGAAAGTGTATTTTGAAACAAATAAAATAATCAAAGATAGCAAATTCAAAATGGGTAAGATGAAAACTAGGTGTCCCAGATATCTCAACCTGAGCTTCTCTGTGCAAACTTCTTGAGGACCATTTTGAGCTTAATATATGTTTAGGGGATCCGAAGTATTTTTTGATGCCTTAAGATGTAGCTTACTTCTTCATTGTGAATTCAAGCATAGCAAGACTACCATATGCCCCTCTTTTGATCAAAATTTGAGCCGCCCTTTTCAGGTCTTCAACTCGAATCCCCTTTGGTCTCAAAGCGCCCTTTGCGGGTTTTCACCTTGCCCTCTCATTTTTCTTCTTTTTTCTTTCTTTTCTTTGTGTGGTTTTTTTTGGAAAACTTTTTATTGAATTTGAATTCACCGGATTGGGTAGGTCCTTGCCATCCATCTCGGTCACTATCCATGCTTCCCCAGAATAGGCCTTCTTTGCTGCATAAGGACCTTCCCAGTTTGGCATCCACTTTCTTCTGAAGTCCCTTTTGCATGGGAAAAATCCTCTTCAAAGCCCTATCATGAAATTTTCTAGGGCAACCTTTTTGTTGTAAGCTCGCATCATCTGACCGTGATAGATAGCTTTTAACATTTTCTCTTCAAATTCAACTGATCATATCGGGATTAAATCTATTCTACCTCTTCCGACTTGAGTTCTGACAAGACTCAAAAAGAATGTCAACTTTAATAGACAAAACACTTTTATTCCACAAACTAAGGCATTGCCTCTGCGAAGGTCTTGGCCAATGTTTGATAAGCATAGGGGGTAAATCTAACTTCTTTATGCCAATCTTTACAAGTCTAGGTCATATTTCTAATGATCCTTGTTTCATAGCTTTTATTTTATTTTTTTTCATTTGTTTTTCCTCTCTGGCTGCCTTTGCTGCACTGGGATGTGGCACCTATCTTTGAACAGACCGTAAACTTTTGACATTATGCGGTTAAATGTGATCTTTTTGAAATTTTTTTGTCGATATTCTTTCTTTCTTTTTCTATTATTTGTCCCGATGACTATCGACTTTGTAATATTGGAATATGACGCGACTTTCACCCTCTTAGTGAAGTAATTATCAACCATGAAGATGAATTGGTGTTGGCTAGATGCTTTTGACGAGATCAGCTCGGAAACAGTTATGCCCTGCATATAGAGAAGATGGAGGAGGCAAACAAGTCTTGTCTTCCTCAATTTTGCATTTACGGTGTAACTGATGCAATTTCCTTTTCTTGGCAAACCAGTAGCCCGAACCTCTTGATTAGCCTGGTCGTTGTATAACCATTAACATGGATTCTTTAAACACCAATCTTAACAGCATGCCCACGTTTCAGTAGGTATCTGGCGTGCCTTGATATGATTATGCGAAAACATCTTTGAATTCTTAAAAATGCTTAGTGATGTCTCGCCTTATTTCTGTGGTGAGTTAGGTTTCAATTTTTACCCCTTTCCTAAGCTTGCAACGTCCACTGACCTTTTGCAAGGTAGAGTCTATTTTCATCTTTTTCTACCATCCTTAACAAATCAAATGATAGGCTACGATCTCTGTCATCTTCAAAGTCCTTAGATCCCTTAGACCCATATCTCATTCAAAAAGGGAGTTAGTAACAACGACGTTCATGGCGTTGATATCTGTGTACCTAGGTACGAAGGCAACAAATCCAAAGAATAAATGATTCTGAGGATGATTATTTGTATGGTATGGTCATGAATAAAGAATGAAAGAATATTCTAGAAACCAAAGAATGTATAGTATGAAATGTAAAGATTGAAAAAAAAAATTTCTTAAAAAGATGTATTTTATTGAAATAAAAATTTTGGACACAAGCCTATTTCACAAAAAGTTTCTTGTTGTTTCTAGGCTTAAAGCAACAAGCATGTTTTGAATATTACTCTAGATTAGCTCTAAAAATACAAGGATCTCTTCCACAATTCCATTGTTCAAAACATCCCAAGTACGTAAAGGCAGAAGCTTGGAAAAGTCTATTCCCCGATTCACTCTTCAGATACGTCATTAATACGGAAATTCACCAGTATTAGGTTTTGCACTAGAGCCCTAAACTTGATGTACTCCTGATCTCATCCCCCATTCATCATGGTACTCACAATAGTTATCCCTTTAACAGCATGGTTGAGTAACAAATTTTTTGCACCAGAGGGATCATCGAATCTTATAACTCCTATTTTGATGAATCTTTCAACCAGCTTCTTGAAAGGAAGGACATTTTCTATTGAATGTCCTATAATCTCGACATGGTACTCACACTGAGCATTCGAATCATACCATTTGGGGTATGGGGGTTGCATTGGTTTTAGGTAATGAGGAGCTACAGCATGCATATCAAATAAGCTCTGGTATAACTCCCTATACGTCGTTGGAATAGGTGTGAAATGGGGTTTTTCTGAATTCGATTTTGGATTGGGTTTTTGCTTTGGGGGGACCTGATAGTTGGTATTTTCCGTCTTTGGTCTGGCTTACTATAAATGGCTTCGATTGGCCCTTGTTATACCTATTCATACTATTCACTTCCTTCTTTTTCTTCTTCGGGGCCTTTAAAGTCCACTCTCCCCTTTCCTTTGTTTCTGCCAGAACAAACGGTTTGGCTTGATCATCCTCCAGGTTAAAACTTGAGCCCATTAAGAAGTCCAACAAGGCCGAGGTATCAGTCTGACATTGGGGTCTGATAATGATGGATATCCCATGCGAATGTGTGTCTGATTTGGTGGGACACTTATTGGAGTAAAATATGAGGAATAGATAAGGTCCTCATTATCACTCCCATTGTTGACCATCGGGCTTTTCCTTTCCTTAAGCCTTTCGGCTAATAACTAGGTTAATAGGCTCATCACATTCATTTTATCTCGCATCTCTTGTTGAATTTTGGTCAATTACTCATGCATCTGTATTTGCATTTGCTCTATTCTTTCCAACTTTCAGTCTATGGTATTTGTTCTTGCGTGAGTACCGTAACGATGCTCAGTTTGGTAGACTTTTATCGGTTCCTCAATTAGCTAAAATAAGTTTGCCAAATTAGTGTAATGCCTTAAAAATATCGAAACCCTAATTTCTTTGCATCGAAGTTAGTATGAATGTGTAGCACTTAGTTTATTAATATTAAGGAATTATTAGGATTATTTGAAGCCTTAGAGATAGGGGAGACCATAGGGAAAAAATTATTTTTCTTGCTTAGTGGACCTTAGTCTCAGGCATGAGGCCTCTTAAGTAGATTAAGATAAAATAGGACACAAATGGGCTTGTAGTACACTGGAAAGTGGCGTCACTTGGGAGCTACAAGTGGCGTGTGTCTAAGCTAGGGAGGTCCAAGGTTCGAGCATAGGGAGTGTATTTTTGGAGTTTATTTTGCATGGGTGGACGGTAAGAGTTGTGTTGGTTTTGAACTCTTGCCATGGAGAGTTTGAGGTAAGCAAGTGATATGGATGTGGAGGAAATTTTGGATAAGATTTAGGTGCTATCAAGGAGAAAAATTAGGAGATGAGAAAAGGGAGGAGTTGGTACCGAATGGGACTTTGGGAGATGGCATGTTCGGTTTGTGGCTATAAAAGGGAGGGCGGCTGAATGCTTATAGGTTCTTTGAGCATTCTTTAATTTTTCTTTCTCCTCTCAATCGGTTTCTCCTATAGCCAAATTCTTCCACTTGCTGAAAAGAAACCCATCAGTCTTTTTACCAAAAATTCCTATCAGAGTTGCATTTTGTTTCTTTCCCTAAAAGCTGAATACACCTTCTTATCATTTAGCTTCACTTGTGCCGATTCTTTGTTGGTTTTCCTTCGTAACAATCGTTTTCTACCCACTTTTAGTCAAGCTGAATCTTGTTCAGAAGAGATCTAGGTCGCAAGATCAAAGGAAAATTTCGGTAAGTGTTTAGCTGAACTTTTTAGTGCGTTTTGTTAAAATCCAAAGGGCTATCTAACCCCTCCTTGTCGTTAATTTGTAATAATAAGGGTAAGACTCAACAACCGTAAGCCTGGTAGGTAAGGATTTCTAACAAGGTGGTAAGTGTTCTCGACTCAGTCATGGTTTAGTAAATGGCCAAATATAATGTGGCTCATAATGGTGACTTATGAATAATATGGGTCACTTGGTTTTGATGATATAGTTTGTTTGGGTGCAGATCTAGAGGATAATTCCAAATAGTAGTAAAGGAAGGGCTACTAGAACGTGAGGCACACGGCAAGGGTACGGTGAGGTTTCAATTTTTGATAAATATGTGTTAAAGCTTTGGTTAATTGCTAGTAGTGTCGATTGTAGGTTTGTGACTAAGGGGTTTGTAGCACGCGAGGTTACCAGGTGTGTACAAACACTGCACACACGATATCGGTAATTCTGAAAAGCCAAAAGTGGCTAAAAGGGGCCAGTGGGCCCTAAGGCTAGGCTTGATGAGTTCGTTTGGTTTGGTGTATGGATTGAGTCAGTTAAGCATAATTCATAATCTGGAATTGTTTTGGGCTTAACAGGCCATAAGGATGTGATTTGGGTCTAATGGGTCATAGGGATGAAATTTGGGTTTGATGGGCTTTATGGGGCCGTAGACAAGTATGCTAGGGTTTATGGACTTTAGGCCTAGTTTGAACAACTCTTAAATTTCATAAGGCTTAAGCTAATTAAACATGTCCGTGTACAAGTCAATGGGTTAGGGTGAGTCAACGGGGATACGCATGTCTAGGATTGGATCGAGGGAGAGCTTGGTACTTAATCGGTCCTAGTGGCCCACCTCCTCTTCTCTAGAATCCTACCTAGTGCGTAGTGTCTGTTCTCTTTACCTGCGAGGACTTGTTGATGGGCCAAAGTTCATAACTAAAACCTGAGAGGGACTAAAATACCCTTATATTTGTTAAATTACTAAAATACCCTTATATTTACAAATTTATCAAAATAACCCTATTTTGTAAAAGTACCAAGATACCCCTATTTTGCCAAACTACCAAAATACGCCTGTATGGTACAATTACTAAAGTACCCCTAGGTAGTGAAATGATAAAAATACCCCTATATAACGAGTATGAGTTTGTGGATGTTACTCGTGTGTTTGATACATTCATATGATATTCTGTTTAGGATGCATATGGGAGGGAATTTTGGTACGGAGGAAGATTTTAGGATCGCATAGTCGCATGGCTATGGATCCACCTGTGGCTTTAAGGCCATTATATGGTTAGCAGCTTTGCTGCAACGTTAGGTAGTATCGCAACCGGGCTACCTTTGGTGTGTAGAGGATGGGTGGGTTGATTTAGAAATCCCTGTAGGTGTGTATAAGGTTGGAAGGGAAATGGTGTGTGTAGCGGATGGATTTTTGGGGAGGGTTCTGCATTACCTTGTTTGCTTATGATATGATATGATATGATATGATATGATATGATATGATATGATATGATATGATATGATATGAGGTCATTATGGGCTAAGGCCAAGACCACCGATTTTGATAAGGCTTAGGCCCAATGTGAATATTTGTATGTGATTTGATTACCAAGGGTTGTACACACAGAGTTTCGAAACTCACACCCTTTTATTTAATGTTTCAGGTGATCCTGAATAGACGGCTCGATGTAGGAGAGGACTCAGAGATGGCCACACTACAAGCTGATCAAATGTTTTAATTTGTTCAAATGAATATGTTTTTAAATACTTTATTTTTTTCATTGGATTGTAATAAGGCCATGTAACTCCTAATTGACTTTAGATTTCGCGTTTATTATTATTGTTTCAACTATCCGCTTAATAAATTTCATAAAATTTCTAAAGTTAGCATGGTTTTCAAAATAACTCAACATATGAGCGTTTTCTTAAAAATTTGGGTTTTTTCTCTTAACTTAACAAGATACAAGGGTTTTGGGCTTTTGGGCCTTAAATTGTTAAATTGTAAAATCGTTTTGATGTGTGCCTTTAATGTGACATTCTGGACTCGGGCCTAACTTTTAGGCCAGGTTTGGGTGTTACATTTAGTTGTATCAAAGCCCGGTTGCAAAGCTCGGGCTATGAAATGGGCCTTAGATTTTGGGTTTTAAAAAGTTTTTGGCATGATTCTTGAACTGTGGTTCACCGAGCCTTCGATGTCGAGCCAAGTAAGTTTTTGTTGTTTACCTTTGTTTAAGTACGAAACTATATCTAGTTAATGGGCTACTTAAAAATAGGCTTTTAGAGACTAAAGCCTATAGGAAACTTAAGCTTGTAGTGGATTCTCGACTGCTAATAACTTTAAAAAATTTTGCTCGTATAAGACATGTACCCTAAATAAGTGGAACTATGTACTAATTTCATAAAATTCTTAATTTAGAAATACGCAACGATGAGCACTAGATGAGGTGGAAGAGGCCGCGGCAGAGGTCGTAGAGGTGTTAGGGTAGGATCGTATGAGTCAGGCCATATGCCCAACGTAGGAGTATGGGAGGCTCCAGCCCCACCAGTAGCTGAAAGAGGAGCAAATGAACGGGCTGCCGCTACGGAAGAGGCCGTATCCCAGGCCATGTTAAAAATCTTAGAAAGGGTCGTTGGGCCCAATAATGGTACGGAGAGTCGTGGGTCGATTGTGGAGCGACTCCGAGCTAATGGGGCTAAGATTTTCAAATGAGTAGTGGGGGTGGCCCCGAATGTGGCGGAGTATTGGTTGGAAGCTACTGAAAGAATAATGGATGACCTAGATTGCACAGTTGAACAAAAGTTCAAAGGAGCAACATCCCTACTAAGGGAAGAAGCCTACCAGTGGTGGTTGACCATAAAGGAGGGCAACCAACCGGAGCAGATCACGTGGGAGTTCTTCAAATTGGCATTCCAGGTGAAATACATTTGAGCGGCCTATGTGGATGCCCGAAGGAAGGAGTTTTTGAGTTTGACCAGGGAGATAAGTAAGTAGCAGAGTACGAGGTTGAGTTTCTGTGCCTCAGTCGATATGCCAAGAGGATAGTCGCGACGGAGTATGAAAGGTGCGTACGATTCGAGGATAGATTAAGGGATAGCCTTAGGGTACTGATAGCTCCACAGAGGGAGCGAGATTTTGTGGCTTTGGTGGAGAAAGTAAAAATAGACAAGGAGGTAAAGAGCATGGAATGCCGCAATTGATTGAGAGAAAGAGAGGCAAGAACAAGCAGAATATGGAACCTACGGGAGCTGGACAGGGGCCCATATGGAGGGCCAGAGTGAATGGGCCGGTTAGAGTTGAGGCCCCTATTGCTGCTGCTTATAACGGAATACCACTTTGTGTTGAGTGTGGGAGAAGGCATCTGGGAAAATGTTGGAGGAGGATGGGAGCATGTTTAGGTTGTGGATCCATGGAGCATAGGGTTAGGTAGTGCCCGAGAAGGCTAGATCAAGAGCAAGCCAATGGTAGAGATAATTTTTACCCTCAGAGAGGTGGTCAAAAACCACCGAGGGGCTGTGGTCAAGCCAGAGGTGGCAATGGTGTAGGACGAGGACGTGGAGCACCAGGCAGATGTGCAGGACAGGAAGAGGCGAGACAGCCAGCGTTGGTTTATGCTGCTCGTCGCAGAGAAAAAAGTGATGCACAAGATGTGATAACTGGTACGTTCCTTATTTGTGAGCTACCTTATATTGCGCTAATTGATGTGGGGTCGACACATTTGTACATTGCATGCAAAAGGACTGAAACTGTAGGGGTTAAGTTTGAAACCATTAAGAATGAAATGACTGTGTTAAGTCCTTTAGGGCAGTCGGTGAAAGTTAGTAAACTGTTTAAGAATGTAACATTGGTAGTTCAAGGAGTTATTTTCCCAATGGACTTGATAGAATTACCGTTTGGTGAGTTCGACCTCATCTTAGGCATGGATTGGTTGACAAGGCACCAAGCAACTCTAGATTGTGCCATGAAGCGAATGGTGTTGAGAAAGGTGGAAGGTGATGAAGTGGTAGTGATTGGAGAATGACATGATTATTTGTCGAATATGATTTCAGCTTTGAGGGTTGAAAAGTTGATAAGGAAGGGTTGTGAAGCTTACTTAGCCTATATCAATGGTTCAGAATCGAAAATTTTTACTATCAAGGATTTGAAAATAGTCAAAGAATTCCCTGATGCTTTTTCGGAGGAGTTGCCGGATTACCTCCCAGTAAAGAAGTGGAGTTTGGAATAGAGTTATTACCGGGTACGACTCTAGTGTCCATTGCACCTTATAGGATGGCACCGAAGGAGCTGGTGGAGTTGAAGGCCCAGATTCAGGAGTTGTTGGACTATGGATTTATTAGACCAAGTGTGTCTCCATAGGAGCATCGGTGTTATTCGTGAAGAAGAAGGATGGGTCCATGAGGACGTGCGTCGATTACAGGCAGTTGAACAAGTTAACCATTAAGAATATGTACCCTCTGCATAGGATAATGACCTTTTTGATCAACTTAGGGGAGCCTCAGTTTTCTCAAAGATTGATTTGCATTCGGGATACCATCAACTGAGGGTTACGGAAGTATATGTGCATAAGATAGCTTTTAGAACTCGTTATAGACATTACGAGTTTTTGGTAATGTCATTTGGACTAACAAACACACCTGCTGCTTTTATGGATCTCATGAACTAGGTTTTTCAACATAGACCAATTTGTAGTAGTCTTCATAGATGACATCTTGGTATACTCGAGATCAGAGGTTGATCATGATGCACACCTAAGGATTGTGTTGCAAGTTTTAAGGGAGAAGCAACTTTATGCTAAGTTTAGCAAGCACGAATTCTGGCTAAGGGAAGTCACTTTTTTAGGACATGTGGTTTTCGCTGAGGGAATTAGGGTTGACCCCCAAAAGGTGGAAGCAGTTTTGGATTGGAAATGACCTAGAACGGTGACAAAAATTTGGAGTTTTCTAGGCCTGGTGGGGTACTATAGGCAATTTGTTGAAGGGTTTTTCTTGATCGCGGCACCTTTGACCAAGCTGCCACGGAAGGGGGTGTCGTTTGTGTGGAAGGATAAATAGTAGGAAAGTTTTGAGAAGCTTAAGAAGGTTTTAACGGAGGCTCCTGTTTTGATTCAGTCAGAGCACAAGAAAGAGTTTACGGCTTATAGCGATGCGTCACACATGGGCTTGGGCTGTGTTTTGATGCAAGAAGGAAAGGTGGTTGCGTATGCATCATGCCAGCTTAAGACTCATAAAAGAAATTACCCAACCCACGATTTGGAATTGGCGGCAGTAGTGTTCGCACTTAAGATTTGGAGGCATTACTTGTATGGAGAAAAGTGCACCATCTATATGAATCACAAGAGTCTGAAGTACCTTTTGACTCAGAAGGAGTTGAACTTGAGGCAGCGCAGATGGATTAAGCTGTTAAAGGATTACGATTGCACGATCGAATATCACCTGGTCAAAGCAAATGTGGTGGCTGATGCGCTAAGCCTAGGATTATGCTGGATTTGAGGGCAATGTTTGCTCGGTTGAGTTTGTATGATGACAGGAGTTTGTTAGCTGAATTGTAAGTGAGGCCACTGTGGGTTGAGTAGATTAAAGCTAGACAGTCCTTGGATGAAACTCGAGTTCTCGATTCAAGCAAGTTGAGAATGAGGAAACGGTAGATTTTGGGATGAATGGTGATGGGTTATTGTGTTTCTGTGGTAGAATTTCAGTGCCAAGGGATGAAAGGCTAAGGAAGTCTATACTACAGGAAGCGCATAGTAGCTCCTATGCTATGCACCCCGGAGGTAACAAGATGTACTGAGATTTATGGGAGCTTTATTGGTGGCTGGGATTGAAACACGAGGTTACAGAGTTTGTGGGCAAATGTTTAGTATGTCAGCAAGTGAAAGCAAAACATCAGTTGCCATCGGGATTACTTCAGCCGATTAAGATCCCACAATAGAAGTGGGAATGGTTACTATGGATTTCATTAGTGGGCTACCCTTGATGCCTGCTAAGAAGGACTCTGTGTGGGTCATTATGGATCGATTAACTAAGTCTGCCTATTTTATACCGGTCCGCACTGACTACTCACTATAGAAATTGGCAAGGTTGTATGTGGCGGAGATTGTGAGGTTGCACGAAGTTCTGGTCTCGATCATATCTGATAGAGATCCTCTTTTTACATCTCACTTTTGGAAGAAGCTGCATAAGGTGCTAGGTACGAGGTTGGATTTCAGTACAGCATTTCACCCTCAGACTGATGGTCAGTCAGAAAGGGTAATTCATGTAACATCCTAAAAAGGGCCTATACATTTTCGGTTTAATTGTACGAAATGACATGTCTTATGTGTTATGAATGTGTTTTGAACATTTTTGGAAACCTAGAAATGTATGGAAATGTTAAGTTTAAAAGAGGAAAGTGAACATTTTTGGAAACCTAGAAATGTATGGAAATGTTAAGTTTAAAAGAGGAAAGTGAACATTTTTTGAAACTAAGAAATGTAAGGAAATGATTTGGAAATGATTCAAAAGAGGAAAGTGAACATTTCTGGAAACTTGTAAATGTATAGAAATGTTAGGTTAAAGGAGGGAAACAAAAATTTTTGGAAACTTGGAAATGAAAGGAAATGTCAAGTTTTAAAGTTTAAAAAGAGGAAACTAAGGCAAGGTGGCCTTAATAAAATTAATAGGAAGGATTTGACACACAAACAGGCTTGTCAAAGTGGCTTGAAGGCACCACTTAAAAGCCCAGCAAGTGACGCCACAAGCTTGTATATTGGGGCCAGGGATCGAGTCACTTGGGAAGCAAATAAAAGAAATTTTATTTTGCTTCCAGAAGCAGAGAGGTGGACGGCTTTATGGCTCTTAAAAGAGGAGTTTTATTCCCTTTAAAAGTTTGGCTAAATAAGGGATAAATAATAGATTTAATATTAGATTACTTTAAGTGGATTATTGATGAGATTAATTAAGGTGATAAATAAAAGATAAACTTTATCAAAATAAGGAAGAGTGGTGGCCAAGTAAAGGACTCTAGCTAGTAATTTCAGCTACTAGAGGAAAAGAGGCCATTCATTCATCCACTCTTCCTTTGCCGAATTTCTTAAGCAAATTCTTCTCTCTCTGCCGAATTTCCTAGAGCCTTGTTCTTCTTCTTTTTGTTAGCCAAAGCCGAAAATTCAAGATACACCATTAGCCGATTTCTTTTCTTTCCAAATCCATCAATAGCCGAAGCTTGGTGGGGCTTCTAGTAAAAGTGCTGTCGATTTCTCCAAGTAAGGGTAAGATCTAGACTTGGTTTCCATTCTTTTCTTTTTAAGCCTGTCGAAATTTAGGGACTAATCCCTCATATTGTATTTTGGCCGAAACTATGGAAGGGAATTTTGGGATTTAGGTGGTGTCGACTAGAGAAAGAGGAGTTCTCCGGGATTTCAACATTCAAGGGTTTTCGACAGTATTAAGGAAGCAAGGATCCAATTCGGGATATTAAATTTGGAAGGTAAGCACATAAGTATGTTCGGCCAAGGCCTGATTTGATACCTAGATCTATTTGATAATTGTTTAAAAAGCCGAAACTAATCTGTTTAAGTGATTCAATGCTTGGCCAAATACAAGAAGAAGCATAGCAGCGATTTCGGGATTTGAATAGTCATCAAATCGGCACCAAAGGTAAGAAGTTAACTACATAAATCCTTCAGGATTTGGGTTATAGCCGACTAGGCTTTAAAAGAAAACACTAAGTTTGGCCGAATAGGCCTTTGCTAAATATTACCATGTTGGCCGAATGTAGGGACTTAAAAATCTAAAGCAATAGATCAATTTTTTTCGGGATTTCAAGGAATTCGTTAAGCAAATTAGGTGTGTATTCCACACTAATTTTTAATATGTTTATGGCAATATTTAATATGTGCATGTTTATAAGAATGTGAATATGGCTAAGGTACCGTGTTACAGTACAAAGTACTCAGTTACGTTTCCTACTCCTACTTTGATTATGAAATATGTTATATTTAACATGTGAAAAGTGAAATGAATATGAACTTAAGTATGATATGCATAATATGAAAAATATGGGGCATTCGGGTTATATGAGAAAGGGGAAGTGAATGTGGTAACTCCGGTCTCACTATCTGAATGTGGTGACTTTGGTCACATTATCTGAATGTGGTAACTTCGGTTACATTATCTGAATGTGGTGTCTCATGACACAATTATTTAATCTGGTGGCTATGCCACAAATTTTATATGGGCGATGAGCACGTCGACTGCAGAGACTGCCTTCGATAGTGTGTAGCAGATGGAGGGTTGACTTAGTAGTCCCCACTTGTGTGTGTGTTGGTGCGGGATGTGTAGCGGATGGCATCTAGGTTTGGGTTTGGGTTGCATCATTATCATTATGTGAACATGATATGTATGGTATGCCTAAATCATTAAATTTTAGTGTTGGTTACACATTGAGTCTTGACTCACCCCATTGTGGGAACATGTTTGGTGATGAGCGGTGATGGACCGGACTGGCGAGAACTTGTGGTGGCCATGCTCAGCTTAAAGTCTTATTTAATTTGGACATTTTATTTTATTTAAGTACTCTACAATTTTATTTTGGGTTTTGTTTTATGTAATAAGGCCATAATGATGATTTTATTGTTGTTTTAATTACTATGTTACTTAATTTATATTAAATAAAGATTAAGTAAATATAATTTAAAATAAACTTTAAATATTTTGTCACCTGAAATAAATGGGTTCTCAATATAAAAATAAACTTGTTTTCAACTCGAGCCCAACCCACAAACAAACTATCTTCAAAACACACAGTTTTCAAAGCGATAAAGAATTTTGAACCGGTTTACATCGAGGAACATACCAGATCCGGTCTAGGCTCGTGGGCCGGGTGTGGGGGTGTTTTAGTTTGGTATCAGAGCCCAATTTTAAACTCTCGACCTGCGATCTAAGGCCCAAAATGTTTTCAAATCGAGCCCAAATGAGTTTTATGGAAGTATTTCTGAAAATAGGTAGGTTTGATATCATGGCACCTAAGTCTCCAACCATGATCCACTGTAAGTACCCCTAACCATCGTGTGATTATGTGATTTATAGAAGGGTAGAAAAGGAATGGAACATAGAATAAAATGATAGGTACTTGAACCTAGGACTAGTCTCGCCTAACTACTACATAAAACTTAAATGCCTAACTAAACAAACCTATGGCTAAGTCAACCGAGTTAGGGTGTGGTAACCATCAGACGCATGTTCAGGATTGGATCCAAGAGCTCGGTATTTAAGCAGTCCTAGTGACTCACCTCCCTTCGCAGAATCTTACAGTGCGTAGCTTCGGCTCACCCTAACCTGAGAGGACTTAGTGGGTGTGGTAACCCCGTGTGCATGCCTAGGAATGGTTTCGATTGGGAGGTTGGTATTTAAGCAGTCTATGTGACTCACCTCCTCTCCACTCGAATCCTACCTGGTGCGTAGCTTTGGTTCACCCTGACCAAGAAGACTCGGTCATAGGCTAAACCCAATAACTAAAACCCGAAAGGGAACTAGCCATGTTTTTTTATATAAGAACCCTAATTTTAAAACTCTTAAAATCATTTTTCTTTAATTTGTGAAAACTATTTTTTCCCACACAATTTTCTGAAAAATTTCTGATTTATAAAATTACAAAAGTACCTCTAGTGGTAAAATTACAAAAATGCCCTTAGTTTATAAAAATGTCTAAAATACCCACAGTTCTAATCAACATTTTCATTATTTTGTAACAAGTTCAAAAACCCTAAATTTTCCAAGTATCAAAATACCTTGATTTTGGAAAATTACAAAATTAGCCCTAAACCTACAAATTACCAAAATACCCCCGAGTCACAAAATTATCAAAACAACCCTGAATCCCAAAATTTTTACAACATCACCAATTTGGAAAGAGAAATTTTCAAAACAACCCCCAAGTTTTGTAAATTCCAAAATATCCTTGATTTATTAAAAATTTACAAATTTACCCAGGTTAACTACCAAAATACCCTCATATTTCAAAATTTTCCAAAATACCCTCGGGAATGAAAAAAAAGAAATTTACCAGAATACCCTTATTGAAAAAATTACCAAGGAACCATATTTGACAAATTACAAAAATACCCCTGTAGGACAAATTACAAAAATACCTCTGTAGGACAAATTACGTAAATACCCCTAGGTAGTGGAAAAAAACAACAACAATGAAAACTACAACATTTCTCTGAATGAACGAAAGTTCATAATTGATTGATGGATGTATGAATGTAAAGACTGTGTGCATGCATGAATACAAAAGAACCACTCCTAAAATTCTCTTCATAAAATTTCTTCGCGGTTAATCAGTGGAATAAGGGCTAATTCATAAAACTTTCTTAAATCAGATTAAAGAGCGTCATTAGATATGAGTTCTAGAGGACGCGGTCGTCATGGACGCGGTAGAGGAAGAATGATTGTGTCAGAACCCGTTAGATCGAGTCAAGGGTTTGACGGTGAGTTACCACCGCCACCACCACCCCCAGCTGTCGGTGTCGAGCAGCAAGCTCAGATGAGGGATGATGCTATGTCGTAGGCTATGCTGCGAGTTTTGGAAATAGTGGCTAGCGCGGGTAGAAATACTGAGCTCGTAAATTTGATTCGGCGACTTCGAGCCAACGGAGCTGAGGTATTTCGTGGAGTATCCGTGTGGCACCTAATGACAAATTAACATCTTGGTTGGAAGCAACCGAGCACATTATGGATGAGCTCGATCTGACCCAGGAGGAGAAGTTGAAAGGAATGGTGGCACTACTACGCGATGAAGCGTATCAATGGTGGTTAATAGTGAGAGATGGTGCCGCTGCTGAAGATCTGACCTGGGGGTATGCTAAGGAGGCATATCATAAAAAGTATGTCGGCACAAGATATATTGATGAGCAGAGGAAAGCTTTTTTGGGGCTGGTTCAAGGGAACAAGTCGGTAGCAGTGTATGAAGCTGAATTTCTGAGGTTAAGCCGATATGCTCGAGGAGTAGTGGCTACGAAACATGAGCGGTGTGTGCGGTTCGAAGACGATTTAAAGGATGACCTAAGGTTACTGATAGCTCCACATTAGAAGCGGGAGTTTTTCGCGTTAGTAGAAAAGGCTAAGGTAGACGAGGGAATCAAGGACTCGGTTAAGCAGAGCTCTGATAGGAATAGACCCAAGAGGGGTTATGGGTCATCAGGATCGTCAGGAAATGTGCAGAAAAGGCCCAGAACTAATGGGCCGAGGGGTCAGCAAGTTGGTACAGGATGGCAATATTGTCCTTGTGATCATTGTGGAAAGAAGCACTTGGGGGAGTGATGGAAAAAGATGGGAGGATGTTTTAGGTGTGGGTCCAAGGACCATATGCTCAAAGATTGCCATAAGAAACCAGATGAAAGTCTAAGCAAGAGCTCGTAATGTTAATCGACCGGTAGAGGAAGACAATGAATTTCAACGAGGTCGTGGTTTGAATAACAGAGGTAATGGTGCTGGCAGAGGACGTGGAACACAAGGCAGAGGAGCTTATAATACTGAGGCAAGGTAGTCGGGTTTGGTTTATGCAGTTCACCGAAGGGAGGATGGAGACGCACCGGACGTCATAACCGGTACGTTCTTTATTTATGGCAAGCCTTATTATGCCTTAATTGATGTGGGCTCGACCCATTCTTATGTTGCCTGTAGTGTAGTTGAAACACTAGGCCTAGACTCTGAACTTTCTGATAGGGAGATGACGGTAGTAAGCCCATTAGGCCAAACTGTAGTGGTGAATAAGATCTTTCGGAATGTATCCCTAGAAATTTAGGGAGTGAGCTTTCGGGCTGACTTAATGGAGTTACCCTTCAGAGAATTTGACCTCATACTTGGTATGGATTGGTTAGTAGAACACCGAGCCGTGTTGGATTGTGCGGCTAAACAGATGGAATTAAAGACCTTGGAGGATAAGGTGGTCATTATGATAGGAGAAAGAAGGAACCACTTGTCTAATGTAGTTTCGGCGCTTAAGGCTGAAAAGATGGTTCGTAAAAGGTGCGAGGCATTTTTAGCCTTCGTAAGTGCTTTGGATGGAATGGAGGAAGGTGTCAATGGAGTTAGAACGGTAAGGGACTTTGAGGATGTGTTCCCAGAGGAATTACCAGGAATACCCCCAGATAGGGAGGTGGAATTTGGAATAGACTTGCTATCGGGAACAGCTCCTGTGTCAATCGCTCCATACCGAATGGTGCCAAAGGAGTTAGTGGAGCTCAAGGTTCAAATCCAAGAATTGTTGGATCGTGGGTTCATTCGACCTAGTGTATCTCTGTGGGGAGCACCGATCCTATTTGTGAAGAAGAAGGACGAAACTATGCATATGTGCATAGACTATCGTCAGTTAAATAAGCTGACCATTAAGAACAAGTATCCTTTGCCAAGGATCGATGACTTGTTCGATCAGCTTAAGGGGGCAGCAGTGTTTTCAAAGATCGACTTAAGGTCGGGATATCATTAGCTGAAGGTGAAGGAGGTGAATATCCATAAGATAGCTTTTAAGACAAGATACGGCCATTTTGAGTTTGTTGTAATGCCGTTTGGGTTGACAAACGCCCCAACCGCATTCATGGATATGATGAACCGAGTTTTCCAACCTTACTTGGATAGGTTCATCGTCGTGTTCATCGACGATATTTTGATGTATTCCAAGTCTAAAGAGGAGCATGATGAGCATCTCCGAGTTGTGCTGCAAGTGTTAAGGGAGAAGAAGCTTTATGCCAAATTTAGTAAGTGTGAATTTTAGCTCAAGGATGTGGCGTTCTTAGGGCATGTGGTATCCACAGAGGGAATAAGAGTAGATCCTAGGAAGATCGAAGCAATGTTGGATTGGAAACCACCTAGGTCCGTGGCTGAGATCCGAAGTTTTTTAGGTTTGGCAGGCTATTACATGAGGTTTGTGAAAGGGTTCTCGTCTATAGCCGCGCCTTTGACAAAGTTGTTAAGGAAGGAAGTACCCTTTGTCTGGTCGGATAAGCAGTGGAAGAGCTTTGAGAAGCTTAAGAAGGTTTTAACGGAAGCTCCAGTATTGATTTAGCCAGAGGCAGGAATGGAATTCACGGTGTATTGTGATGCTTTTCATACAGGTTTGGGTTGCGTATTGATGCAAGACGGAAAGGTAGTCACATATGCATCTCGGCAGTTAAGGCCGCATGAGGTTAACTACCCAACCCATGACTTGGAATTGGCAGCAGTGGTTTTCGCCCTTAAGGTGTGGAGGCACTATCTTTATGGAGAAAGGTCAGTGATCTACACAAACCACAAGAGCCTTAAGTATCTGTTGACTTAGAAGGAGTTGAACTTGAGGCAGTGAAGGTGGGTGGAGTTATTGAAGGATTATAATTGCTCAATAGAGTACCACCTGGGCAAGGCGAATGTGGTAGCAGATGCCCTAAGTCGGAAGGTGGTGTTGGATCTGAGGGCAATGTTCGCCCATTTAAGTTTGTATGATGATGAAAGCTTGTTGGCAGAGTTACAAGTCATGCCAACGTGGCTGAATGAGGTGAAAAGGGGACAGTTGGCTGATAAGGACCTAAGTGCTAAGTTACAGTAAGTACAGAACAGAGAGTTAGAGGATTATGGCGTTAATGATGAAGGAGTATTGTGCTATAAAGGAAAGGTCTGTATGCCGAGGGACGAGGAGTTAAGACGGAGGATTCTTCGGGAGGCACATAGTAGCCCTTATGCTATGCATCCCAGAGGCATTGTCTGCATGAGATCTAAGGAACAGCTTTTGGTGGCACGATCTTAAACGGAAAGTTACTAAATTTGTGGGAAAATGTCTGACATGTCAGCAAATTAAGGCTGAACACCAAGTTCCATCGGGATTGCTTCACCAATCGAGATTTCCGGAAGTGGAAATGGGAAAGAATTACCATGGACTTCGTTAGTGGGCTTCCCCTAACGCCTACTAAGAAGGACTCGGTATGGGCAATAGTGGACCGTTTGACCAAGTTCGCGCACTTTATCTCGGTAAGGGTTGATTATTCACTTCAGAAATTGGCTAAGTTACATGTAGCGAAAATTGTGAGGTTACACGGAGTGCCGGTGTCTATCATTTCGGATAGAGACCCAAGTTTCACATCTCGATTTTGGAGGGCACTTCATCAAGCTTTAGGCACTAAGTTGGACTTCACTACAGCCTTTCATCCACAATCAGACGGGCAGTCTGAACGAGTAATACAAGTGTTGGAGGATATGTTGAGAGGCTGTGTGATAAATTTTCGAGGAAGTTGGGAGGATTACTTGCCTTTAGCAGAGTTCACCTACAACAACAGTTATCAGGCTAGCATTTGGATGGCACCACATGAAGCATTGTACGGTCGGAACTGTCAAACTCTTACTAGTTGGACTGAGTTAAGAGAACGTCGAGTTTTGAGACCAGAGTTGGTGACAGAAACTGAAGAGAAGGTTGAGATAATCCGAGCACGGTTAAAGGAAGCCTCTGATAGGCAGAAGTCTTACACCGACCTCAAGCGAAAGGAAATAGAGTTTGAAGTGGGAGACCAAGTGTTTCTGAAAGTCTCGCCTTGGAAGAAGGTGATGAGGTTTTGTCAGTAAGAAAAGTTAAGCCCAAGATTTATAGGGCCCTATCAGGTGTTGAAGCGAATTGGACCAGTGGCATACCAGCTAGAGTTGCCACCGGAGTTGCAGCAGATGCATGACGTATTCCATGTATCCATGCTATGTCGATATCGATCTGATCCATCTCATGTGGTACCAGTTGAAGAAGTGGAGCTCAAGCCAGACCTATCCTACGAGGAAAAGCCAATTCAGATATTGGAACGTGATGTGAAAGTGCTATGAAGGAAGTCAGTTCCACTAGTCAAGGTGTTATGACGCAATCATGGATCGAACGAAGCTTCATGGGAACCAGAGGAGGCAATACGACAGCAATACCCTCAATTATTTTAGCTAGGAAAGTTCGAGGATGAAATTATTTTAAGGGGGTAGAACTGTAACATCCTGAAAAGGGCCTATGCATTTTCGATTTAATAGTATGAAATGACATGTCTTATGTGTTATGAATGTGTTTTGCACATTTTTGGAAACCTAGAAATGTATAAAAATGTTAAGTTTAAAAGAGGAAAGTGAACATTTTTGGAAACCTAGAAATGTATGGAAATGTTAAGTTTAAAAGAGGAAAGTGAACATTTTTGGAAACTAAGAAATGTAAGGAAATGATTTGGAAATGATTCAAAAGAGGAAAGTGAACATTTCTGAAAACTTGGAAATGTATGGAAATGTTAGGTTAAAGGAGGGAAACAAAAATTTTTGGAAACTTGGAAATGAAAGGAAATGTCAAGTTTTAAACTTTAAAAAGAGGAAACTAAGGCAAGGTGGCCTTAAGAAAATTAATAGGAAGGATTTGACACACAAACAAAGCTTGTCAAAGTGGCTTGAAGGCACCACTTAAAAGCCCAAACAAGTGACGCCACAAGCTTGTATATTTGGGCTGTGGATCGAGTCACTTGGGAAGCAAATAAAAGAAATTTTATTTTGCTTCCGCAAAGCAGAGGTGGACGGCATTATGGCTCTTAAAAGAGGAGTTTTATTCCCTTTAAAATTTCGGCTAAATAGGGATAAATAATAGATTTAATATTAGATTACTTTAAGTGGATTATTGATGGGATTAATTAAGGTGATAAATAAAAGATAAACTTTATCAAAATAAGGAAGAGTGGTGGCCAAGTAAAGGACTCTAGCTAGTAATTTCTGCTACTAGAGGAAAAGAGGCCATTCATTCATTCACTCTTCCTTTGTGAATTTCTTAAGCAAATTCTCCTTTCACCGAATTTCCTAGAGCCTTGTTCTTCTTCTTTTGTTAGCCAAAGTGAAAATTCAAGATACACCATTAGCCGATTTCTTTTCTTTCCAAATCCATCAATAGTCGAATCTTGGTGGGGCTTCTAGTAAAAGTGTTGTCGATTTCTCCAAGTAAGCGTAAGATCTAGACTCGATTTCCATTCTTTTCTTTTTAAGCTCGTCGAAATTTAGGGACTAATCCTCATATTGTATTTTTAATAAAGCTGTAGAAGGAATTTTGGGATTTAGGTGGTGTCAACTAAAGAAAGAGGAGTTCTCTCGATTTCAACATTCAAGGGTTTTCAAAGATAAGGAAGCAAGGATCCAATTCGGGATATTAGATTTATAAGGTAAGCACATAAGTATGTTCGGCCAAGGCCTGATTTGATACCTAGATCTATTTGATAATTGTTTAAAAAGCCAAAACTAATCTGTTTAAGTGATTCAATGCTTGGCCGAATATAAGAAGAAGCATAACAGTGATTTTGGGATTTGAATAGTCATCAAATCGGTACCAAAGGTAAGAAGTTGACTACATAAATCCTTCGGGATTTGGGTTATAGCCGATTAGGCTTTAAAAGAAAACGCTAAGTTTGGTCGAATAGGCCTTTGCTAAATATTACCATGTTGGCCGAATGTAGTGACTTAAAAATCTAAAGCAATAGATCGATTTTTTTTTGGGATTTCAAGGAATTCGTCAAGCAAATCAGGTGTGTATTCCACGCTAATTTTTAATATGTTTATGGCAATATTTAATATGTGCAAGTTTATAAGAATGTGAATATGGCTAAGGTACCGTGTTACGGTACAAAGCACTCAGGTACGTTTCCTACTCCTACTAGGATTACAAAATATGTTATATTTAACATGTGAAAATGACATGAATATGAAATTAAGTATGATATGCATAATATGAAAAATATGGGGTATTCGGGTTATATGAGAAAGGGGAAGTGAATGTGGTGACTTTGGTCTCACTATCTGAATGTGGTGACTTCGGTCACATTATCTGAATGTGGTAACTTCGGTTACATTATCTGAATGTGGTGTCTCATGACACAATTATTTAATCTGGTGGCTATGCCACAAATTTTATATGGGCGATGAGCACGTCAACTGCAGCGACTGCCTTCGATGGTGTGTAGTGAATGGAGGGTTGACTTAGTAGTCCCCACGGTGTGCAAGTTGGTACGGGGATGTGTAGCGTGATGGCATCTAGGTTTGGGTTTAGGTTGCATCATTATCATTATGTGAACATGATATGTATGGTATGCCTAAATCTGTTAAATTTAGTGTTGGTTACACATTGAGTCTGTTGACTCACCCTGTTGTGGGAACATGTTTCAGGTGATGAGCAGTGATGGACCGGGACGGCAGAACTTGTGGTGGCCATGCTCAGCTTAAAGTCTTATTTAATTTGGACATTTTATTTTATTTAAGTACTCTACAATTTTATTTTGGGTTTTGTTTTATGTAATAAGGCCATATTGATGATTTTATTGTTGTTTTAATTACTATGTTACGAATTTATGTTAAATAAAGATTAAGTAAATATAATTTAAAATAAACTTTAAATATTTTGTCACCTGAAATAAATGGATTCTCAATATAAAAATAAACTTGTTTTCAACTCGAGCCCAACCCACAAACAAACTGTCTTCAAAACACACAGTTTTCAAAGCGACAAAGAATTTTGAACCTGTTTACATCAAGGAACATACCAGATCCGGTCCAGGCTCGTGGGCCAGGTGTGGGGTGTTTCAATTCAAGTTTTTGAGGATATTCTGAGAGGGTGTGTAATTTAGTTTCGAGGTAGTTGGGAGGACTACTTACCATTAGTTGAATTTGCATATAATAATAGTTATCAGGCAAGTATTGGAATGGCACCATATGAAGCATTGTATGGACGAAGATGTCGTACTCGGACTTGTTGGATTGAGTTGGGTGAGCGACGGGTTTTGGGTCTGGAATTGGTAGCAGACACCGAAGATAAGGTGAAATTGATTCGGGATCAGTTGAAGGAGGCGGCGGATAGGCAAAAGTCGTATGCTGGCCTCAAATGAAGAGAGATCGAATATGCGGTGGGGGACATGGTTTATTTCAAGGTTTCCCCTTGGAAGAAGGTGTTAAGGTTTGGTCGGAAGGGCAAGTTAAGCCCAAGATTCATTGGGCCTTATCGAGTATTAAAGTGAATTGGGCCAGTTGCCTATCAGCTAGAGTTACCTTTTGAATTGAGTCAAATACATGATGTGTTCCATGTGTCAATGCTAAGGCAGTATCGCTCAGACCCTTCTCACATTGTGTCAATCGAGGAGATCGAGGTTAGAACATATCTAACTTTTGAAGAGGAGTTGGTCTAGATAATTGATCAAGAAGTCAAGGTATTAATAAGGAAGTCAATTCCTTTACTCAAAGTTCTTTGGCGTAACCATAATGCCGATGAGGCTACTTGGGAACTTGAGGAGGCAATGCGTCGACAATACCCTCACTTGTTTCAAACAGGTAAATTTCGAGGCCGAAATTTTTTTTAAGAGGGGTAGAATTGTAATGCCCAAAAATCCCAAAACCCTAATTTCTGTGCATTGAAGTTAGTATGAATGTGGAGCACTTAGTTTATTAATAATAAGGAATTATTAGGATTATTTTAAGCCTTAGAGATAGGGGAGACCATAGGGAAAAATTTATTTTCTTGCTTAGTGGACCCTAGTCTTAAGCATGAGGCCTCTTAAGTAGATTAAGAGAAAATAGGACACAAATGGGCTTGTGGTCTAGTGGAAAGTGGCGTCACTTGGGAGCTGCAAGGTGGCGTGTGAGTAAGCTGAGGAGGTCCAAGGTTCAAGCATTGAGAGTGCATTTTTGGAGTTTATTTTGCATGGGTGGATGGCAAGAGTTTTGTTGGTTTTGAACTCTTGCCGTGGAGAGTTTGAGGTAAGCAAGTGATATGGATGTGGATGAAATTTTGGTTAAGATTAAGGTGTTATCAGGGAGAAAATCAGGAGATGAGGAAAGGGAGGAGTTGGTGCCGAATGGGACTTTAGGAGATGGCATGTTCGACTTGTGGCTATAAATGGGAGGGGGCCGAATGCTTGAAGGTTCTTTGAGCATTCTTTAATTTTTCTTTCTCCCTTTAATCGATTTCTCCTATAGCCGAATTCTTCCACTTGCCGAAAAGAAACCCATCAGTCTTTTTACCAAAAATTCCTATTAGAGTTGTGTTATGTTTCTTTCCCTAAAAGCCGAATACACCTTCTTATCATTTAGCTTTACTTATGTCGATTCTTTGTTGTTTTTCCTTCATCACAATTGTTTGCTACCCACTTTTAGTCAAGCTGAATCTTGTTCAGAAGTGATCTAGATCACAGGATCAAAGGAGACTTTCAGTAAGTGTTTAGTTGAAATTTTAGTGCGTTTTGTTAAAAGCCGAAGGGCTATCTAACCCCTCCTTATCGTTAATATGTATTAACAAGGGTAAGACTTAATAATCGCAAGCGTGGTAGGTAAGGATTGCTAACAAGGTGGTAAGTGTTCTCGACTCAATCATGGTTTAATAGATGGCTAAATCTAATGTGGCTCATAATGGTGACTTATGAACAATACGGGTCACTTGGTTTTGATGATATAGTTTGTTTGGGTACAGATCTAGAGGATAATTACAAATAGTAGCAAAGGAAGGGCTACTAGAACGTGAGGCACATGGTAAGGGTACGGTGAGGTTTCAATTTTTGATAAGTATGTGTTAAAGCTTTGGTTAATCGCTAGTAATGTCGATTGTAGGTTCGTGACTAAGGGGTTTGTAGCACACGAGGTTACCAGGTGTGTACAAACACTACACACACGATATCGGCAATTCGAAAAGCCAAAAGTGGCTAAAAGGGGCCAGTGGGCCCTAAAGCTAGGTTTGATGAGTTTGTTTGGTTTAGTGTATGGATTGAGTCAGTTACGCATAATTCATAATCTGGAATTGTTTTGGGCTTTATAGGCCATAAGGATGTGATTTGGGCCTAATGGGCCGTAGGGATGAAATTTGGGTTTGATGGGCTTTATGGGGCTGTAGACAAGTATGCTGGGGATTATGGACTTTAGGCCTAGTTTGAACAGCTCTTAAATATCATAAGGCTTAACCTAATTAAACATGTCCGTGAACAAGTCACTGGGTTAGGGTGTGGCAACGGGCATACACATGTCTAGGATTGGATCTAGGGAGAGCTTGGTACTTAAGTAGTCCTAGTAGCCCACATCCTCTTCTTTGGAATCCTACAGGTGCGTAGTGTCTGTTCACTTTACCCGCGAGGACTTGTTGAAGGGCCAAAGTTCATAACTAAAACCCGAGAGGGAGTAAAATACGCTTATATTTTTAAAATTACAAAAATACCCTTATATTTTTAAAATTACTAAAATACCCTTATATTTGTAAAATTACTAAAACACCCTTATATTTGTAAAACTACCAAAATGCCCTTGTTTTGTAAAAGTACCAAGATACCCCTACTTTGCCAAACTACCAAAATACCCTCGTAGGGTAGAATTATGAAAGTGCCCCTAAGTAGTGAAATGACGAAAATACCCCTATGTGACGAGTATGAGTTTGTGGATGTTACTCGTGTGTTTGATGCATTCATATGATATTCTGTTTAGGATGCATATGGGTGGGAATTTCGGTACAGAGGAAGATTTTAGGATCGCATAGTCACATGGCCATGGATCCATCGGTGGCTTTAAGCCCATTATATGATTAGCAGCTTTGCTGCAACGTTAGGGAGTACCACAATCGAGCTACCTTTGGTGTGTAGAGGATGGGTGGGTTGATTTAGAAATCCCCACAGGTGTGTATAAGGTTGGAAGGGAAATGGTGTGTAACGGATGGATTTTTGGGGAGGGTTTTGCATTATCTTGTTTGCTTATGATACGATATGATATGATATGAGGTCATTATGGGCTAAGGTCAAGACCATTGATTTTGATAGGGCTTAGGCCCAATGTTAATATTTGTGTGTGATTTGATTGCTAAGGGTTGTACACACTGAGTTTCAAAACTCACACCCTTTTATTTAATGTTTCAGGTGATCCTGAATAGACGGCTCGATGTAGGAGATGACTAAGAAATGGCCACACTACAAGCTGATCAAATGTTTTAATTTGTTCAAATGAATATGTTTTTAAATACTTTGTTTTTTTTCATTGGATTGTAATAAGGCCATGTAACTCCTGATGGACTTTAGATTTCGGGTTTATTATTATTGTTTCAACTATCCGCTTAATAAATTTCATAAAATTTCTAAAGTTAGCATGGTTTTCGAAATAACTCAACATATGAATGTTTTCTTAAAAATTTGGGTTTTTCCTCTTAACATAACAAGATACAAGGGTTTTGGGCTTTGGGGCCTTAAATTGTTAAATTGTAAAATCATTTTGAAGTGTGCCTTTAATATGACATTCTGAACTCAGGCCTAACTTCTAGGCCGGGTTTGGCGTGTTACAATTAGGGTCTTTCTAAAAATTTTAACGCATGTGATGTGATATAATGCAAATGTAGGAAATACAATGCCAATGCATGGTGTAACACCCCAAACCCGGCCTATACGTCATGACCGGATCTGGTATGCTACGGGTTGAAACTTGAAAACTTTGCCTTGAAGGGTTTTGAAAATCTTAGTTTATAATAGCCGGTCAATCAAATAATTGTGAAATTTTTGAAACAACTTTAAGCATTCGCGTTGCTTGTGTTTGAAAAGCCCATTTACCATTTCATTTTATAATTAAGACTTTAAGAAAAAAAAGAACACATAGGTTAATAAAAACTTAACATAAAAAAAATAAATCGAAAACCTAAGTAATGGAGGCCTTATTACAAAAAATTCCCCAAAATTAAAATTCAAATGAAAAACTGAAAATAGTCTATGTAGATAAGAATCTTGATGGCCCCTCAAGTTCGCCTTGGCTCCCATGTCCACGATCTACTGCTCATCTGAAAAGTTAGGGAAAAGTAATAGGGTGAGTCACCAAGACTCAGTGTGCAAATCCCAAAAACACATAAAAGCCTTGGGCCCACAAACACATTATGGGCCTTGGCCGACACACAATGGCAACAGAATATTTCATGCAACATGGCCCATCCCAAACCTAAGTGTCCATCCTCTACACACCCCCGTGCCAACCTTCACACCATGGGGATTTCTACAATCAACCCTCCATCCGCTACACACCGTGGGGATTATGTACCTGGCATCCCTTGCCTACCCTTTCTGGGCATACCACTATTCATACATCCTCTCTTTTCGGCTTTTAGCCCACAACATACATATAATACAAATTAATGAGTGTGATGGAGATCTACCACCTGGTTACCGTCAAGACGACACTCTCTATGTCGACATTATCAGAAGCTGATACGACTGCTATCTGCCTAAGATGCTGTTCAGAAGTCGATCCACAACCCGGTGGCCAATCTCAAACAGCAGACACCGCTCATTTCTTCAACTTAGGGATTGGGTTTACGGACCCAATCCTCTCCTTTGCCTGATCCATATTTGACTCCATCAAAAGTCCTTGTCAGAACTACTATAACGAAATAGGGTTGTTAAACCATGTCATATGATTAAGATCTTAAGTACGATAAAGAATCTAATGGAAATCTAATGAAAACCCCTTACCTTGAAATCCCAAAATAGATAGGGTACTTAGAGACTAGCGGATTTCGGCTTTCGAAATCTAGATAATTCGATCTACTCCGATTTCTCGAGGTGTCGCCCCATGATGTGAACACAAGAACAATCCAAACGTTATTCAAAAGATAACCTTACCACGCCTATAAGACTTTCGACTTTGGCCTCCAAAAATCAAAAATAAAGAAAAGAACAGAAGAGATCGGCACCTACCTTAACAGAGAATTCGGCAACTCCCAAAGAATTTTAGGCTTTTGAGAAGATCAAAAAGAGAGAAGATGATAGGAAGAAATCTATGCGGATTCGACTTTTAGTGGAGAAATCGACAAATGAGAATAGGAGGTGTTCGGCTATGGAGATGAGAAGAAAGTCCAGAGTTTCGGCTTTTGAATGAAAGTGAATATGAGAGAATAGGCTTAGAGATTTCGGCTTTTGAAGAAGTCAAAAGAAAAGAAATTGCAGAGAATGACTGAGAGTTTCGGCACAGAGAATAAGGAAAAGAATAGGGTTCAAATGCCGGAATTGAAGAGATACCACCCCTATTTATAGAGAATTTTGGCACTTACTTATAAAAACCCAAAAGTGCCCTTCTTGATAACTAACAATTAATCAAATAATAGGGGAAATTTCGGCACCCTTTTGCCATAAAGAAACCGATTTCTTTCCCCCTATAGGAGATGGAATATCGGCCAACACTACTCTCAACAGATAGCTCCTATCTTTTCTCCTTTATCTTAATCTATTCATACCTTTAGATGAGGTCTAAATAACACCACCTCTCCCTACTATTATCAGCACAATATCCATATTATCCCAATCATTAAATCCCTCCTAAAATTAAGCCTCATTGCTGTCCCCCTCCTTGCTCCTTTTAAGTGCCGAAAATGCCCAAAAAATATGGGCTCCTTGCGGTAAAAACTTGGGCCTTATCTCCTGCTATTGGCGCCAACCTATAACTCCTCTGCAACACCACATACTACTGGGCCACAAGCCCATTTTGCAACCTAAAGCACCGATACTATCTTTTAAACCCCATGGTACCCAAATAAGAATTTTAACCAAGGCTTCGGCCCAATCCTGGCCCAATTTAAACCCCTAACACTCAAATTCATATCCACCCACTAAACGCATAGGCCCAATAATTCACTATGTTACAATTCTACCCCCTAAAGAAAAATTTTGGCCTCGAAATTACCTGATCAGAAAAGATGAGGGTACTGCTTCGCATTGCTTCCCCTAGTTCCCAAGTAGCCTCCTCAGAACCGTGATTCTGCCATAGAACTTTAACCAATGGTACCGTCTTCCTTCGCAACACTTTGACATCACGATCCAGGATTTCCACTGGTTCCCCTTCAAAGGTGAGGTCAGGTCTCACCTCAATTTCTTCTACAGGCGCCACGTGAGATGGATCCGAACAGTATCATCTTAGCATAGAGACATGAAACACATTGTGAATCCGGCTTAACTCTGAAGGTAGCTCAAGCTGATAGGCCACTGGTCTGACTCATTTCAACACCCGGTATGGTCCGATAAATTTGGGACTTAATTTGCCCTTCCATCAAAACCTCAGCACTTTCTTCCATGGCGATACCTTTAAGAACACCTTGTCACCCACTGCAAACTCTATGTCCCTACACTTCAAATCAGCTTAGGACTTTTGTCTGCCTGATGCTTCCTTTAGTCGAGCCCGAATTAACTCAACCTTCTCCTCTGTCTCTACAACCAACTTTGGACCCAAAATATGACGTTCCCCTAATTTCATCCAACAAGTAGGAGTACGACACTTCCGCCCGTACAATGCTTCATTGGGCACCATCTGAATACTAGACTGGTAGTTGTTGTTGTAAGCAAATTTCGCCAACGGTAAAAACTCCTCCCAACTACCCTTGAAATCAATGACACATCCCCTTAACATGTCCTCTAAGACCTGAATACCTAGCGTTTGATGCAACGCTTCCAAAATTGCGACGTGAACCTAGGGTCCCTATCTGATATGATTGATACTGGTACTCCATGTAACCTTACTACCTCTGCTATGTATAGCTTAGCCAATTTCTGCAGAGAGTAATTGACTCGTACCGGTATGAAATGAGCAGACTTCGTCAAGCGATCTACAATCACCCAGACTGAATCTTTCTTAGTAGGTGTGAGAGGTAGCCCACTAACAAAGTCCATTGTGATCCTTTCCCACTTCCACTGTAGAATCTTCACTGGATGCAACAACCTTGATGGTAACTGATGTTCTGCCTTGACCTACTGATAGGTCAAACACTTACTCACTAATTCGCTTCAAGTCCCGCCCAATCGGTCCCGCAAATATCAATCATCGCTCCCTCAAGTATAACGATGGACTACCATGCGCCATCCTATGCCTCAATTCAAGATCGGTCCTTGGAAACATAATAGCAAATATCAATACATCTTGCTCCTTAACTTGACCGACCCAAGAAGGTTTCACTTGAATTTCAGCCAATAAAATCCCATCATCGATCTAAGGTGGCTTCTAATCCAACATCCGCCACTATATTAGCTTCTATAATTTTAACGAGGGTCCACCTCCCCTACCTAATCCAACTCCCCAAAAGGTTCTTAAACTCTTATGACACAACGTGACTTCTAGCAAAAAAGTAACTTAATTTAAGCTAGAATTCACACTTGCTAAATTCCGTGTGAAGCATAAAGAACTCCTTCCTAGCCGCTGAATCTCCTTCAAAATCTACAAAACCACTTATCGCAGATGTGAATCATGCTCAACAAATCTTCCGATGTTGAGTAAACCAAGATGTCATCAATAAATACCACGACAAACCGATCTAAAGAAGGGTTGTGAACACTAAACCAAGATTCATCATATCCATAAACTCGGTTCATCATATCCATAAATCTTTGGTGAATTAGTCAACCCAAATGGCATCACCATGAACTCGTAATGTCTATAGCGAGTCTTAAAAGCCATCTTATGAATGTCTGCCGCCTTGACCTTGAGCTGATGGTACCCTGACCTAAGATCTATCTTTGAGAACACTGATGCCCCTTTCAGTTGATCGAACAAGTCATCAATTCTTGGCAACGGATACTTGTTCTTGATAGTCAACTTGTTCAGCTTGACGGTAGTCAATGCACATACACATTGAACCATCCTTCTTCTTAACAAATAACACCGGTGCTCCCCAAGGTGACACACTTGGTGGAATAAACCCTCTATCCAACAACTCCTGGATTTGTGCTTTCAATTAGACCAACTCCTTTGGCACCATTCTATAAGGAGCAATAGATACCGGCACTGTTCCCAGAAGAAGATCGATTCCAAACTCCACTTCTCGATCCGGAGGTAATCCCAGAAGTTCTTCTGGGAAAACATCAAGAAATTCCTTCACCGTCCTAATGTCCCCAACAATTAGATCCTTGGCTTCCAAAGCCCGTACAAATATTAAAATTGCCTCGCATCTTTTTCTCACAATTCTTTCTGCTCTTAAGGCAGTCACCACATTGGACAGACAATTCCCCCTTTCTCCTATCACCAACACTTCACCTCCCTCGGGGGTTCATAACACTATACGCTTGGCTGCACAATCTAAGTTAGCTTGGTACTTCATCAGCTAGTCCATACCTAATATTAAGTCAAACTCCTAGAACGGTAATTCCATCAGATCCGTTAGGAAAACTATTCCCTGAACTTCTAAAGGTACCTCCCAAAAAAGTTTATCTACTACCACAGATTGTCCTAATGGGCTAATTACTATCATCACCCTAGGGGTAATTTCGGAATCCAAACTTAAAGTTCCAGACACACTACTAGTAACATATGAGTCTGTCGATCCAATATCAATCAATGTAGTATAAGGCAATCGAAAAATTAAAAATGTACCGGTTATAACATCCGGTGCATCAGCCTCCTCTCGACGTTTGGCAGCATAGACCAACCCTGGCTGCCTCGCTTTAGTGTTTCCTTCCCCTCGATCTGGTGCTCCTCGGCCTCGACCGAAATCGTTACCACCTCTGGCTAGACCATGATCTCTCTGCGGCTGCTAACCTCCTCTACCTGGCTGAGCATTTCCCTGCCCTTGGGGTCCTACCTCATCTCGTGGCTGAGGACAGTCTCTTATCTGATGATCCGTAGATCCACACCTAAAGCACTTCCCACTGCCTGCCCAACACTCACCTACATGGAACTTACCACATTGGGCACACTTCCGTGTTTGGCTAGCAGCAACAGGTCTCTCAGCCCCTCTCGGTCCATCTGATCTAGGTCTTTTCTGAGTACGCACAATTGTCCATGATGATCCAAAATTTCTCTTACCTCCACCCCTATCTCTATCCCGGTTCAGCTTTTTCGTCCGTTTCACCTCCTCAGCTATCTTAACTTTCTCCACAAGCACAGTAAATTCCCTCTCTCGTTGTGGAGCTATCAACACACGTAGATCATCCTTCAGGCTATCCTCAAAACGAGCACATCGCTCATGCTCTGTGGCCACTATACCTCGAGCATAACGAATAAGCCGTAAGAATTCAGCTTCATACGCCGCCACCGACCTACTTCCCTGAACCAGATTCAGGAACGCTCTACGCTACGCATCCACATAGCTTGTTCCAATGTATTTACTCTAAAACACCGTTCTAAAATAGTCCCAGGTGATACGGTCAGCTACGGTACCATCCTTAACCATAAGCCACCATTGATACGCTTTGTCCCGGAGGAGGGACACTACTCCCTTTAGATTCTCCTCTTCCGTGAAGTCAAGATCATCCATTATACGCTCCATTGCTTCCAACCAATACTCCACTGTGCTAGGAGCTACACAAGAAATTCCCTTAAACACCTCTGCCCCATTGGCTCTAAGTCACTCCAGCACAGACTTTCGGGCTCCTTTGCCCATGCCTACCCCAGTAACCCTCTCTAACACCCTCAACATCGCCTGAGATACCGCATCATCTCTGGCCGTCTGATCTTGGAATTTCGCCTCCACAACTGATGGCACTGGTACCTCATTCCCTGACTCCTGACCAGACCCTACGGGTTCTGACACAACAATCCTACCTCTACCTCGGCCACGCACACCACGTCCCCTCGTGCTCATTCTACCATTCACGATTTATCTGATTAGAAATTTTATGAATTATTAATAATCTCTTCCAATCGATTAATAACAGACGACCTTATGGAAAGTAGTTTTTAAAGAGTTCTTTTGAATTAATTCTATCTACAAAGTTCGGTTCTCAAGTCTATATTTCCTAGTTTTAGAATACACATACATACAACATCCATCACACATCAACATACAAGCAAAGATCCATGAACTTACATTCATCACCTAGGGTATTTTCATCATTTCACTACCTGGGGTATTTTTGTAATTTTATCCTACAGGGGTATTTTCATAATTTTCCAGAATAGGGTATCTTGACGATTTTACAAAATAGGGGTATTTTTGTAATTTTGAAATCTGGAGGTATTTCGGTAATTTTTGGAAACCAGGGGTATTTTGGGAAATTTTCTCAAACTTAGGGTATTCTGGGTAATTTACAAAATTAGGGTATATAAGTAATTTTATAAAGACAAGGTGATGGTCCCTTTGGGTTTTAGTTATAAATTTTGTTCGTCAACAAGTCCTCGTGGCTAGGGTGAATAAATACACAAGACTAGGTAGGATTCCGGTGAAGAGGAGGTGAGCCGCCAGGCCGCTTAAATACCAAGCTCTTCCTGGATCCAATCCTAGACATGCGTATGCCTATTACCACACCCTAACCCTGTGACTTGTCCACAGACATGTTTAATTAGAAATTAATTTTTATGGAATTTGGAGAATTGTTTATACTAAACCTTAAGTCCATCAACCTCTTCTCATACTAGCCTACGTCCCTATAAAACCTAACAATACAAACCACATAAGAGTTAGAATACTTACCTGCATGGATCGGGTGCCGATAGACTCGAAGGTCATATCTCAACTACATTTTTCTCAAACTTACATCATTTTTACAAACCACTACTAGACCCGTTTCACAGCCCGAGTTTTGAACTGGGCTCTGATACCAAGAATGTAACACCCTAAACCCGGCCCATACGTCATGACCGGATCTGGTATGCTACAGGTTGAAACTTGAAAACTTTGCCTTGAAGGGTTTTGATAATCTTAGTTTATTATAGCCGGTCAATCAAATAATTGTGAAATTTTGAAACAAATTTAAGCATTCGCGTTGTTTTTGTTTGAAAAGCCCATTTACCATTTCATTTTATAATTAAGACTTCAAGAAAAAAAGAAAACATAAGTTTATAAAAACTTAACATAAAAAAAAAAATCGAAAACTTAAGTAATGGAGGTCTTATTACAAAAATATTCCTAAAAATTAAAATTCAAATGAAAAATCGAAAACAGTATGTAGATAAGAATCTTGATGGCCCATCGAGTCCGACTCGGCTCCCATGTCCACGATCTACTGCTCATTTGAAAAGTTGGGGAAAAGAAATAGGGTGAGTCACCAAGACTCAATGTGCAAATCCCAAAGACACATAAAATCCTCGGGCCCACAAACACATTATGGGCCTTGGCCCACACACAATGGCAACAGAATATTTCATGCAACATGGCCCATTCCAAACCTAAGTGTCCATCCTCTACACACCCCCGTGCCAACCTTCACACCGTGGGGATTTCTACAATCAACCCTCCATCCGCTACACACCATATCGATCACTATGTGACCTTTGTGGGAAAGCCACCGATCACTATACGACCTCAGTAATACATTATAGTATTCGACAGCTATGCTACCTGTCACAAAGACCGATCACTATGTGACCTATGTGGCAAAGCCACCGATCGCCTCGCACACTGCTCCCCTCTCAGAATCAATCAATCTCATCCCATGCATGCATACATACATACAATAATTAAAACATTAAACTATCTAAACAGATCGCAGACTTTTACATACTTCGATACACATAGAGGAGTTTCTATGATTATGTACCGCATCCCTTGCCTACCCTTTACGGGCATACATTGCTCATCTGACCTCTCTTTTGGCTTTTAGCCCACAACATACATATAATACAAATTAATGAGTGTGATAGAGATCTACACACCGGTTACCGATTAAGACGACACTCTATGTCGACACTATCGAGCCGCGCGATCGCCATCCGCCTAAGATCTTTGTTTAGAGGCCGGTCCACAACCTGGTGGCCAATCTCGAACAGTAGACACCGCTCGTTTCTTAAACTTAGGGATTGGGTTTACGGACCCGATTCTCACCTTTGCCTGAAATCAAAAGATGAGAGTAGGCTTAGAGATTTCAGCTTTTGAAGAAATCAAAAGAAAAAGAATTGTAGAGAATGACTGAGAGTTTCGGCACAGAGAATGAGGAAAAGAATAGGGTTCAAATGCTGGAATTGAAGAGATACCACCCCTATTTATAGAGAATTTTGGCACTTACTTATAAAAACCCGAAAGTTCCCTTCTTGATAACTAACAATTAATCAGATAATAGGGGAAATTTTGGCACCCCTTTGCCATAAAGAAATCGATTTCTTTCCCCCTCTAGGAGATGGAATTTCGGCCAACACTACTCTCAATAGATAGCTCCTATCTTTTGTCCTTTATCTTAATCTATTCATACCTTTAGAAGAGGTCTAAATAACACCAGCTCTCCATACTATTATCAGCATAATATCCACATTATCCCAATCATTAAATCCCTCCTAAAATTAAGCCTCATTGCCGTCCCCCTCTTTGCTCCTTTTAAGTGCCGAAAATGCCCAAAAACATGGGCTCCTTGCGGCAAAAACTTGGGCCTCACCTCCTACTATTGGCGCCAACCTATAACTCCTCTGCAACACCACATACTACTGGGCCACAAGCCCATGTTGCAACCTAAAGCACCAATACTATCATTTAAACCCCATGGTACCCAAACAGAATTTTAACCAAGGCTTCGGCCCAATCCTGGCCCAATTTAAACCATTAACACTCAAATTAACACATTAAACATATCCACCCACCAAACGCATAGGCCCAATAATTCAGGATGTTACAGTTCTACCCCCTAAAGAAAAATTTCAGTCTCGAAATTACCTGATCAGAAAAGATGAGGGTACTGCTTCAGCATTGCTTCCTCCGGTTCCCAAGTAGCCTCCTCAGAACCGTGATTTCGCCATAGAACTTTAACCAACGGCACCGTCTTCCTTCGCAACACTTTGACATCACGATTCAGGATTTCCACTAGTTCCTCTTCAAAGGTGAGGTCAGGTCTCACCTCAATTTCTTCTACAAGCACCACGTGAGACGGATCCGAACAGTATCGTCTTAGTTTAGATACATGAAACACATTGTGAATCCGACTTAACTTTGAAGGTAGCTCAAGCTGATAGGCTACTGGTCTGATTCGTTTCAACACCCGGTATGGTCCGATAAATTTGGGACTTAATTTACCCTTCCGTCCAAACCTCAGCACTTTCTTCCATGGTGATACCTTTAAGAACACCATGTCACCCACTGCAAACTCTATGTCCCTATGCTTCAAATCAGCATAGGACTTTTGTCTGTCGAGGCTTCTTTTATTCGAGCCCGAATTAACTCAACCTTCTCCTCTGTCTCTGCAACCAACTCCGAACCCAAAATCTGACGTTCCCCTAATTTCGTCCAACCAGTAGGAGTACGACACTTCCGCCCATACAATGCTTCATAGGGCGCCATATGAATACTAAACTGGTAGCTGTTGTTGTAAGCAAATTTCGCCAACGGTAAAAACTCCTCCCAACTACCCCTGAAATCAATGACACATCCCCTTAACATGTCCTCTAAGACCTGAATCACCCGCTCAGACTGTCCATCGGTCTAAGGATGGAATGTCATATTAAAATCCAACTTCGTACCCAGCGTTTGATGCAATGCCTTCCAAAATTACGATGTGAACCTAGGGTCCCTATCTGATATGATCGATACAGGTACTCCATGTAACCTTACTACCTCCGCTATGTATAGCTTAGCCAATTTCTGCACAGAGTAATTGACTCGTACCGGTATGAAATGAACAGACTTTATCAAGTGATCTACAATCACCCAAACCGAATCTTTCTTAGTAGGCGTGAGAGGTAGCCCACTAACAAAGTCCATTGTGATCCTTTCCCACTTCCACTGTGGAATCTTCACTGGCTGCAACAACCTTGACGGTAACTGATGTTTTACCCTGACCTACTGACAGGTTAAACACTTACTTACCATTTCAGTTACCTCATGCTTCAAGCCCGGCCACCAGAACTGGTCCCACAAATCTCGATACATCTTGCTCCTTCTGGAGAGCATAGCGTATGGACTACCATGCGCTTCTTGCAGAACCCTATGCCTCAATTCAAGATCTTTCGGCATGCACACTCTCCCTTGGAAACATGATAGCCCTTCCTAATTCACACTAAATTCCGTTGATTCATCACTTGCTCCTACCGGAAACTTCTCCTTTAGCAACTCATCAGTCTCCTGTTCCTCCTTAACTTGACTGACCCAAGAGGGTTTCACTTGAAGTTTAGCCAATAAAATCCCATCATCGTATAAGCTAAGGTGAGCAAACATTGCTCTCAAGTCAGTGATCACCTTATGACTTAAAGCATCTGCCACCACATTAGCCTTACCCGGGTGATACTCGATCGAGCAGTCATAATCCTTTAACAACTCGATCCACCTCCTCTACCTTAAATTCAACTCCTGAGTCAAAAGGTACTTTAAACTCTTATGATCCGTGTAAATGACAGATTTCTCCCCGTACAAATAATGCCTCCAAATTTTGAAGGTAAACACTACCGCCGCCAATTCTAAATCATGGGTGGGATAATTCGACTCGTGCGGTCTTAACTGCCGAGATGCATATGCAACAACCTTTCCATCTTGCATCAACACATATCCTAATCCCATGTGTGAAGCATCAAAGTAAATTATGAACTCCTTCCCAACCTCCGGCTGAATCAACACCGGAGCCTCCGTCAAAATCCTCTTTAACTTCTCAAAAATCTCCTACTTCTTATCAGACCAAACGAACGGAACTCCTTCTATAGCAACTTAGTCAATAGTGCTGCAATTAGAGAAAATCCTTCAACAAATCTTCTGTAGTACCCGGCCAAACCAAGAAAGCTCTGAATTTCCACCACAGATCTAGGTGGCTTCTAATCCAACACCGCTTCTATTTTTCGAGGGTCCACCCTAATCCCCTCTGCTGACACAACGTGACCTAGAAAAGTAACTTCCTTAAGCCAAAATTTACACTTACTGAATTTGGCATAAAGCTACTTCTCCCTCAGAATCTGCAGAACCACTCGCAGATGTGAATCATGCTCCTCTTTCGATCTTGAGTAAACCAAGATGTCATTAATAATTACAATGACAAACCGATCCAAGTAGGGTTGGAACACTCGATTCATCATATCCATAAATGCTACTGGTGCATTAGTCAACCCAAATGGCATCACCATGAACTCATAATGTCTATAGCGAGTCCTAAAAGCCGTCTTATGAATGTCTGCCTCCTTGACCCTGAGCTGATGGTACCCTGACCTCAGATCTATCTTTGAGAACATTGACGCCCCTTTCAATTGATCGAACAAGTCATCAATCCTTGGCAACAGATACTTATTCTTGATAGTCAACTTGTTCAGCTGATGGTAGTCAATGCACATACGCATTGAACCATCCTTCTTCTTAACAAATAACATCAATGCTTCCCAAGGTGATACACTTGGTCGAATAAACCCTCTATCCAACAACTCCTGGATTTGTGCTTTCAATTCCATCAACTCCTTTGGTGCCATTCTATAAAGAGCAGAGATACCGCGTTGTTCCCGTAAGAAGATCAATTCCAAACTCTACTTCTCGATCTGGAGGTAATCCCGGAAGCTCTTCTGGGAAAACATCAAGAAATTCTTTTACCGTCCTAACATCCCCAATAGTTAGGTCCTTAGCTTTCGAAGCCCGTATAAATATTAAAACTGCCTCGCATCCTTTTCTCACCATTCTTTCCGCCTTAGTAAGGGCCACCACTTTCGACGCACAATTCCCCTTTCTCCTATCACCAACACTTCACCTCCCTCGGGGTTCTTAACACCATACGCTATCGCACAATCTAAGTTAGCTTGGTACTTCATCAGCCAGTTCATACCTAATATTAAGTCAAACTCCTAGAACGGTAATTTCATCAGATCCGTTAGGAAAACTATTCCCTGAACTTCTAAAGGTACTTCCCGAAAAAGTTTATCTACTACCACAGATTGTCCTAATGGGCTAATTACTATCATCGCCCTAGGGGTAATTTCAAAATCTAAACTTAAAGTTCCAGACACACTACTAACAACATATGAGTGTGTCGATCCAATATCAATCATTGCAGTATAAGGAAATCCAAAAATTAAAAATTTACCGGTTATAACATCTGGTGCATCAGCCTCCTCTCAACGTTTGGCAACATAGACCAACCCCGACCGCCTCGCCTCAAGTGTTTCCTACCCCGACTGGTGCTCCTCTACCGACCGACATCGTTACCACCTCTGGCCGACCACGACCCCCTCTCATGGCCATCGACCTCCTCTACTCGGCTGAGCATTTCCCTACCCTGCAGGTCCTACCTCAACCCGTGGCTAAGGATAATCTCTTATTTGATGATCTGTAGATCCATACCTAAAGCACTTCCCACTGCCTGCCCAACACTCACCTACATGGAACTTACCACATCGGGCACACTTCCGTGTTTGGCTAGCGAATGTGTCTCTCGGCCGCCTCAGTCCATCTGATCTAGGTCTTTTCTGAGTACGCACAGTTGTCCCTTATGATCCAAAATTTCTCTTACCTCCACCCCTATCTCTATCCCGGTTCAGCTTTTTCGTCCGTTTCCCCTCCTCAACTATCTTAACTTTCTCCACAAGCACAACAAATTCCCTCTCTCGTTGTAGAGCTATCAACACACGTAGATCATCCTTCAGGCCATCCTCAAAATGAACACATCGCTCATGCTCTATGGCCACTATCCCTCGAGCATAACGAATAAGGCGCAAGAATTTCGCTTCATACGCCGCCACCAACCTACTTCCACGAACTGATTCGTGAATGCTCTACGCTATGATCCACATAGCTCGTTCCAATGTATTTACTCGAACACCGCTCAAGTAATCCCTGTGATATGGCCACCTACAAGCACCATCCTCAACCGTACGCCACCATTGATACGCTTCGTCCCAGAGGAGGGACACTACTCCCTTCAGCTTCTCCTCTTCCGTGAAGTCAAGATCATCTATTATACGCCCATTGCTTCCAACCAATACTCCGCTGTGCTAGGAGCTACACAAGAAATTCCTTAAACACCTCTCGCCCCATTGGCTCTAAGTCGCTCCAAGACAGACTTTCTGCTCCTCGTGCCCATACGCCCCAAAGAACCCTCTCTAACACCCTCAACAAAGACTTGAGATATTGCATCATCTCCGGTCGCTCGATCCTACAATTACGCCTCCACGGTGGTGGCACTGGTATTATCCTCGATTGTGACTGACCTACGTTCTCGACACAACAATCCTACCTCTACCTCTACCACGCACACCACGCCCCTCGTGCTCATTCTACCATTTATGATTTATCCGATTAGAAATTTTATGAATTATTAATACTCTTCCACCGATTGATAACGATAGTCTTATGAAAAGTAGTTTTAATAAAGAGTTCTTTTGAATTTGAATTCTATCTACGAGTTGGTTCTCAAGTCTATATTTCCTAGTTTTAGAATACACATACATACAACATCCATCACACATCAACATACAAGCAAGATCCATGAACTTACATTCATCACCTAGGGGTATTTTTATCATTTCACTACCTAGGGGTATTTTCGTAATTTTATCCTACAATGGGTATTTTCGTAATTTTTTAGAATAGGGTATCTACCGATTTTACAAAATAGGGGTATTTTGGTAATTTTGAAATCCAAGGGTATTTTGATAGTTTTTACAAATTAGGGGTATTTCGATAATTTTTACAAACTAAGGATATTTTGGGAAATTTTCTCAAATTTAGGGTATTCTGGGTAATTTACAAAATTAGGCATATATAAGCAATTTTTATAAAGACAGGGTGATGGTCCCTTTCGGGTTTTAGTTATAAATTTTGGCCCGTCAACAAGTCCCTGTGGCTAAGGTGAACAGTCACTACGCACTAGGTAGGATTCTAGTGAAGAGGAGGTGAGCCGCTAGAGCCGTTTAAATACCGAGCTCTTCATGGATGCAATCCTAGACATGCGTATGCCTGTTACCACACCCTAACCCTGTGACTTGTCCACAAACATGTTTAATTAGAAATTAAGTTTTATGGAATTTCGAGAATTGTTTATACTAAACCTAAAGTCCATCAAGCTCTTCTCATACTAGCCTACGTCCCTATAAAGCCCAACAATACAAACAAGAGTTAGAATACTTACTTGCGTGGATCGGGTGCCGGTAGACTTGAAGGCCATATCTCAACTGCATTTTTCTCAAACTTACATCATTTTTACAAACCACTACTGGACCCATTTCACAGCCTGAGTTTTGAACTGGGCTCTGATACCAAAAATGTAACACCCCAAACCCGACCCATATGACATGACCGAATCTGGTATGCTACGGGTTGAAACTTGAAAACTTTGCCTTGAAGGGTTTTGAAAATCTTAGTTTATTATAGCCGGTTAATCAAATAATTGTGAAATTTTTGAAACACTTTAAGCATTCGCGTTGTTTGTGTTTGAAAAGCCCATTTACCATTTCATTTTATAATTAAGACTTCAAGAAAAAAAAAGAAACATAAGTTTATAAAAACTTAACATAAAAAAAATAAATCGAAAACCTAAGTAATGGAGGTCTTATTACAAAAATCTTCCCAAAAATTAAAATTTAAATGAAAAATCGAAAACAGTCAATGTAGATAAGAATATTGATGGCCCCTCGAGTCCGACTCGGCTCCCATATCCACGATCTACCGCTCATCTCAAAAATTGGGGAAAAGTAATAGGGTGAGTCACCAAGACTCAGTGTGCAAATCCTAAAAACACATAAAAGCCTCGGGCCCACAAACACATTATGGGCCTTGGCCCACACACAATGGCAACAGAATATTTCATGCAACATGGCCCATCCCAAACCTAAGTGTCCATCCTCTACACCCCCGTGCCAACCTTCACACCGTGGGGATTTCTACAATCAACCCTCCATCCGCTACACACCATATCGATCACTAGGTGACCTTTGTGGCAAAGCCACTGATCGCTATACGACTTCAGTAATACATTATAGTATTTGACAGCTATGCTGCCTATCATAAAGACTGATCACTAAGTGACCTATGTGGCAAAGCCACCGATCGCCTCGCGACCTGCTCCCCTTCCGTAAATCAATCAATCCCATCCCATGTATACATACATACAATAATCGAAACATTGAACTATCTAAATAGATCACAGACTTTCACATACTTCGATACACATAGAGGAGTTTCTATGATTATGTACCGCATCCCTTGCCTACCTTTTTACGGGCATACGATTGCTCATACTGACCTCTCTTTCCGACTTTTAGCCCACAACATACATATAATACAAATTAATGAGTGTGATAGAGATCTACACACTTGGTTACCGTCAAGACGACACTCTCTATGTCGACACTATCGGGTTTATACATCGCTATCTGCCTAAGATGTCGTTTTAAGTAGTCCACAACGGTGGCCAATCTCGAACAATGAGACACCGCTCATTTCTTAAACTTAGGGATTGGGTTTACAGACCGGATCGTCTCCTTTGCCTGATCCATATTTAATTCCATCAAAAGTCCTTGTCAGAACTACTATAACGAAATAGGGTTGTTAAACTATATCATATTATTAAGATCTTAAGTACGATAACGAATCTAATGGAAATCTAATGAAAACCCCTTATCTTGAAATCTCGAAATAGATAGGATACTTAGAGACTAATGGATTCTGACTTTTGAAATCTAGATAATTCGATCTACTCTGATTTCTCGAGGTGTCGCCCCATGATGTTAACACAAGAACAATCCAAACGTTATTCAGAAGATAACCTTACCACGCCTATAAGCCTTTCGGCTTTGGCCTCCAAAAATTAAAAATAAAGAAAAGAACAGAAGAGATCGGCACCTATCTTAACAGAGAATTTGGCAACTCCCAAAGAATTTTAGGCTTTTGAGAAGATCAAAAAGAGAGAAGATGATAGGAAGAAATCTATGCGGATTCGGCTTTTAGTGGAGAAATCGACAAAAGAGAATAGGAGGTATTCGGCTATAGAGATGAGAAGAAAGTTCAGAGTTTTAGCTTTTGAATGAAAGTGAAGATGAGAGAATAGGCTTAGAGATTTGACTTTTGAAGAAATCAAAAGAAAAGAAATTGAGAGAATCACCGAGAGTTTGACGAGAGAATGAGGAAAGAATAGGGTTCAAATGCCGGAATTGAAGAGATACCACCCCTATTTATAGAGAAATTTGGCACTTATTTATAAAAACTGGAAAGTGCCCTTCTTGATAACTAACAATTAATCAAATAATAGGGGAAATTTCGGCACCCCTTTGCCATAAAGAAACCGATTTCTTTCCTCCTCTAGGAGATGGAATTTCGGCCAACACTGCTCTAAGCAGATAGCTCCTATCTTTTCTCCTTTATCTTAAGCTATTCATACCTTTAGAAAAGGTCTAAATAACACCACCTCTCCCTACTATTATCAGCATAATATCCACATTATACCAATGAAACACCCCAAACCCGGCCTACGATCCTTGACCGGATCTGGTATGTTCCTTGAGTAAAAACTTTTCAAATCTTGTTTGTTGATTTGGAAAATTTGGATGGTTTTGAAGAACATTTGATTTGTGTTGGGTTGATTGGAAAGTGTTGTTTATGTGTCAAAACATTTAAATGTTTGTTTACATTTTAAAGAAAATTTATTTAGTCTCGATCTAATAATAACCTTATCATAATAAACCAATTTTAAACACTTACTTAAAATAGTTAATAATAATGGCCATAATTACACAAAAACAAATCCAGAATAAATTGAAATACTTAAGTATAGAAAGTCCAAAATAAAATAAGCTACCGAATGAGCATGGCCACCACTAAGCTCCTGCCGTCCTTCTATTACCGAGTGTCACCTGAAACATATCCTACAACGGGGTGAGTCAAACGGACTTAGTGTATAACCACCATCACTAAGTCCCAACAGTTTAGGCATATCAGTTCATACATGTACATATAGCAGAAATGTAGATAATGATGCAATCTCGAACCCAAACCTATATAACCATCCGCTACACATCACCCATACCAACCATCACATCGTGGGGACTACTAAGTCGACCCTCCATCCGCTACACATCATCGAAGGCGTCATTGCAGGCGACTTGCACATCGCCTTATAAATTGTGGCATAGCCACCAGATAATATTTTGTGACGTAAGTCACCACATTCAATTTCGTGACATGAGTCACCACATTCGAGATATTGTGGTATAAACCACGAGATCACTTCCCTTTCATATCACCCATATGCCCTATGTCATACAAATCATGCCAATAGCTTATCTTATGCCTTATTCACATTATTCTGATTTCACATGTGTGCCATAATGAGATATTCATAATATTATAACCACGGTAGTAGTAGGTTAACGTGCACGAGTACTTTGTACCATTACATGGTACCCTTAGCCACATTTTACATATTCTTATTAACACATTTATTAAAACATTACCATAAATCTATTAAGACTTAGGGTTAGGGCTACACACCTGATTTACTTAACGAGTTCACTGAAATCCCAAAAATCCCGATCTAATGCTTTAGATCCTTAGTTCCTACATTCAGCCAATCACTTAATGTTTTAGCAAAAAGCCTTTTAGCTAAATAATCAAATCCCGAAGGATCATTGCAACCAAAATCCTTACCTTGCTGTCGATTTGATTACTAATCAAATCCCAAAACTTTGTGATGTTCCCTCTTGCAATCGGCTAGACACTAAATCACTTAACTAGTTAGTTTTCGGCTTTTTGAATAAATACGAAATAGATCTGAAACACCAAATATGGCCTTGGCCAAATATCATGTGTACTTACCTTGCGATTCTAAATCCTGAAAGTGGTTACTTGCTATGGAGTTGTCGAAATCCCTACTTGTCAATTGTTAGAATTGACTTTAATAGATGGAAACTATGAAGATGGCCCTTGGCCAAATATTCACTTACCTTGTTTGACTAGATCCCTAATTTAACCCTTGCTCTTGATGATGCGAAATCCTATAGATATATGTTAGATTAGGTTCTAACACTTAAACACAATAGAATGACCTTTGGCCTAAAACCACACTCGCTACCTTAGATCTTGAAATCTCGAAAACCTCCTCCCTTGTAGTCGACAATAGCGAGAATCCCGAAACCCTACTTGAGTTTCGCCAAAGTACATTAATAGGATTAGTTCTTAAGTTTATTAAAAGAAAAGAAAGGAAACCAAATAGCATTTGATCTTACCCTTACTACAATCGACAAAGACTCCTTGCCCGACAAAGACTTTGAGATATTGACTATAATTTGGATGTTTGATCAATCAGTTTCAACTTTTGGTGTTTGGTGAACAATCGGCTATGGCTAGGAAAAGACTTACTTTCGGCTTTTGATTAACAGGGAAGATTGTGAAAAAGAAGGAATAGAATGGTATAGGGGCTTCAATAATGTTTCGGTTTGAGTGAGAGAGAAGAAAAAGAATGATCTTAGAAGAAGGAAAGTATAGGAAAAGTGTGGGTGAGGCTAATGATGCATTAGTCCTAGGGGATTTTGGTGACCGAATTTTGTCACCCAAGGAGTCCCTTCGCCTACCAACTCTCCTCTCTCCATTCAATCCCCTTTTCACTCTACCTTAGCAGAATCTTTAAGTTTTAGCACGATCTACACTTCATCTTTGAAGTGTCCTTGTCTGAATCCTTGCCTTTCCTCCTTATGAGAAAAATAAAACTCCCATTTGCTTCCCTTGTCGCTTTCGAACCTAGGCCCTTTTACACGCCTTATGGCGTCACTTCCTAGGGCTTTTAGTGGCGCCTCCTTGCCACTTTGCCAAGCCCATTTCCATGTCCAATTTCCTTATAATTTTCTTAAGGCCTCATTTGCCTAGCTCCCCCTTAAAGGCTTAAAATAAAATATTTCTAAGGCATACATCTACACTCTAAAGTTCTCAAATTTCATAAAACACATTCACCACACACATAGGCATGCTACTTCATACAATTTAAGCAATAATGCACAAGCCCTAATTCCTGATATTACGTTCTACCCCTTAAAATAATTTCGACCTCGAAATTACAGCTAGAATAGGTGGGGTATTACTATCGCATTGCTTCTTTCGGCTCCCAATAAAATTGCGCTTTCGATCCATGGTTATGCCACAACACTTTGACCAGAGGTGACTTCCTCTGAATGACCAGAGGGACCGACTTCCTCTGAAGCACCTTCACATCTCATTCCAGAATCTGAATCGGCTCTTCCTCATAGGACAGATCTGGTCTCAGCTCCACCTTCTTAATCGGTATTATATGAGTTGGTCCGATCGGTAGCGACGTAGCATAGAAACATGGAACACGTCGTGCATCTGTTTAAACTCCGGTGGCAACTCTAACTGGTATGCCACTGGTCCAACTCGCTTTAATACCCGATAAGGTCCTACAAACCTTGGGTTTAACTTTCCTTTGTGACCAAATCTCATCACCTTCTTCCAAGGTAAAACTTTGAGAAACACTTGATCTCCCACAGCAAATTCTATGTCCTTCCGTTTGAGATCTACGTACGACTTCTGCCTATCCGATGCCTCCTTCAATCGTGTCTAAATTACCCTAACCTTTTCCTCTGATTCTGCCATAATTTTCAGACCAAAAATCTGACGTTCTCCTAATTCTGTCTAACATGTGGAAGTGCGACACTTAGTCCATCTGATCTTAAATGCATTTGCCATCCGAATACTTGCACGATAGTGTTGTTGTAATGCGTAAATTACGCTAAAGGTAAATATTCTTCCCAACTTCCTCTCAAGTCTATCACACGCCCTCAACATATCCTCCAACACTTGGATCACCTCGTTGATCGCCTGTCATTTGTGGATGAAAAGCCGTACTAAAGTCCAACTCGGTGCCTAAAGCTTGATGTAGCGCCTTCCAAAACTGAGATGTGAACCTCAGATCCCTATCTAAGATAATCGACACTGGCACTCCGTGCAACCTCACAATCTCAACTGCATATAACCTTGCCAATTTTTGTAGGGAATAGTCAACCCACACGGGAATGAAATGTGCAGACTTTGCCAATCGGTCCACTATCACCCATACCGAGTCCTTCTTAGTAGGCGTAAGGGGAAGTCCACTAACGAAGTCCATGGTAATTCTCTCCCACTTTCACTGTGGAATCTGTATTGGCTGAAGCAACCCTGACGGAACTTGGTGTTCAGCCTTAACTTGCTGACACGTTAAGCACTTTCCTACAAATTCGGTAACTTCTGCTAAGACCAGCCACCAAAACTATTCCTTAGATCATTGTACAACTTACTACCTCCGGGATGCATAGCATAAGGGCTACTATCACGATTCGAAGAATTCTCCGCCTTAACTCCTCATTCTTTGGCATACGGACCTTACCCTTGAAACACAATACTCCATCGCCATTAATACTATAATCCTTCAACTTCCCGCTCTGCACTTGCCGAAGCTTAGCACTTAGATCATCATCCGCCAACCGACCCTCTTTCACCTCATTCAGCCATGTCGGCTTAACTTGCAATCGCCAATAAGCTTTGTCATCATACAAGCTAAGATGTGCAAACATAAGCCTCAGATCCGACACTACTTTTCAACTTAGGGCATCTGCCACAACATTCGCCTTGCCCGGGTGATACTCTATGGAACAATCGTAGTCCTTCAATAATTCCACCCACCTTCGCTATCTCAGGTTCAACTCTTTCTAAATCAGCAAATACTTATGGCTTTTGTGGTCTGTGTAGATCACTGACTTCTCTCCATAAAGATAATGCCTCCATACCTTAAGAGCAAAGACCACTGCCACCAACTCTAAATCGTGCGTCGGGTAGTTAACCTCGTGTGGCCTTAATTGTCGAGACGCATAAGCAACTACCTTCCCGTCTTGCATCAATACGCATCCCAAACCTATGTGAGAAGCGTCACAATACACCATGAATTCTTTCCCTACCTCAGGCTGAATCAGAACTGGAGCTTCCGTCAAAACCCTCTTAAGCTTTTCAAAGCTCTCTTGTCGCTTATCCGACCATCTGAAAGGTACCTCCTTCCTTACCAACCGTCAAAGGAGCGCTATTGATGAGAACCCTTCTCTGAACCTTCAGTAATAGCCTCGCTAAACCCAAGAAGCTACGAACTTCCGCCACGGACTTAGGTGGTTTCCAATCCAACACCGCCTCAATCTTCCGAGGATCCACCTTATCCCTTCTCGCGGACACCACATGTCCTAAGAATGTAACTTCCTTCACCAAAATTCACTTGCTTGAACTTGGCATATAGCTTTTCCTCCCTTAACACTTGCAACACAACTCGAGGTGGTCATCATGTTCTTCCTCGGACTTGAATACACCAAAATATCATCTATGAACACAACAACGAACCGGTCCAGATAGGGTTGAAAAACTGGTTTATCATGTCCATGAATGCGGCTGGGGTGTTTGTCAATTCGAACGGCATTACCAAGAACTCATAATGCCCGTACTTTGTTCGAAAAGCTGTCTTATGGATATCAGCCTCCTTCACCTTAAGCTGATGATATCCAGACCTTAGATCTATCTTGAAAATATTATGCCCCTTGGTGATCGAACAAGTCGCCTATTCTTGGCAAAGGGTACTTGTTCTTGATGGTCAGCTTATTCAACTGACGATAATCTATGCACATGCACATAGTTCCGTCCTTTTTCTTCACAAACAAGATTGGTGCTCCCCATGGAGACACACTGGGTCGGATAAACCCATGGTCAAGCAACTCTTGGATCTGAGCCTTGAGCTCAACCAACTCCTTTGGTGGCATTCTGTATGGGGTAATTGACATAGGAGCTGCATGCACAAAGACAAGTCAATTTCAAACTCCACCTCCCCGTAAAGGGGTATTCTGTAATTCCTCCAGAATGACATCCACAAATTCTCTTACGGTTCTAACTCTACTAACTCCCCCTTCTTTTGCATTCAACGCACTAACAAAGGTCAAAAATGCCTTGCACCCCTTCCGAATCATTTTGTCAGCCTTTAAAGCAGAAACTACATTAGAAAAGTAGTTTCTTCTTTCTCCTATCATAATTATCGCCTTATCCTCCGGTGCCCTTAACTCCATTCACTTAGCTGCACAATCCAATACAGCCCGATGTTCCACTAGCCAGTTCATGCCAAGTATAAGATCAAATTCTCCGAATGGTAGTTCCATCAACTCAGCAGGGAATACCACTCCCTGAAGCTCTAGAGGTACACTCCGAAATATCTTATTCACCACTACAGTTTGACCTAATGGGCTTACTACGATCGTCTCCCTATTAGATAGTTCGAGGCTATGCCTAGTGTTTCAACTACTCTACATGCAACATAAGAGTGGGTAGAGCCAACATCTATCAAAGTAATGTAAGGTTTGCCAAATATAAGGAACGTATCGGTTATGACGTCCGGTGCGTCTCCAACCTCCCTCCGGTGGACTGCATACACCAGGCCTGGCTGTCTTGCCTCTGTATTACCAAAACCTCTGCTCGGTGTTCCCCATCCTTTACCAGAACCATTACCTCTACCAATGGGACCACGGCCTCATTGAGGTCATTGCTCACCTCTTTCGGTCGATTATAGCTCGACACGATGGTCGACTCCGTCTATCTTTATCTGACGGTCCTTAATCATGTGATCCTTAGACCCACTTAAAACATCCTTTCTTCTTCTTCCAACATTCTCCTCGATGCATCTTCCCACACCGGTCACAAGTGCAGATCGTCCTCCTATCACGGCCTGTGACCTCATGCCCATCAACTCTAGGCCTTTTTGCACATTCCCAGATGACCTTGATGGTCCAAAACTCTCTTTGCCTATTCAAACCGTATTCTACCTCACCGAGTCCTTAATCCTTCTTGCTACCTTAGCCTTCTCCACCAATCTGGTAAATTCTCGCCTCACTGTGGAGCTATCAACAACCTCAGTCATCCTCGGTCCGTCCTCAAATCAAACACACGCTCATGCTCGTCGACACAATACCTCGAGCATAATGGCTCATTTTAGAAATTGACCTCGATTCCGCTACTTGACTTATTTCCCTAGACCAAACGACCAAAACGCCTTCCTCTCGTACATCAACATAACTAGTTCCAATGTACTTCTTCCGATATGTCACTTAAAATATTCCCAAGTAAGATCATCGGCTGACAAGACCATCCCGAATCGGAGCCACCATTGGTATGACTCATCACGAGATAGCGACACTACCCCTTCGGTTTCTTTCGGCGGTCGGTCCAAATCGTCCATAATCCGTTCGTCGCTTCTAACCAATACTCACCGTATTGGGTGCCACACCAGATACCCATGGAAAAACTTCAGCTCCATTGGCTCAAGTCGCCAGTACCGACTTTCGAGCTCCCATGCTCCACCTACTCCACCACCTTTCTAAGACTCGCAAGATCGCTCGACACCGTGATCATCCCCCGTCGATCTTGATATTCCATATCGCAGATGGTAGTGGTGGTGGCATTTCATTTTGGACCCTTGTCCGGACCTAACGAGCTCGACACCGCGGTCATTCACCTCTACCACTACCACGCGCGTTACGACCACGCCCCTAGAATTCATGCTTTGAATCGCGTTTATCTAATTTAAGAATTTTATGAATTAGTTTTGTTCCAATCGATTTATCACGTAAAATCTTATGTGTAATAGTTCTAAGGAGTAGTTCTTTGAATTCATACATACACAGTCTCAAATTCATTCAATCAATCATGAACTTATGTTCATTACGTAAAAGTGTTGTAATTGTTATTTTTGTTGTTTTCCACTACCTGTGGGTATTTTCGAAATTTTTATCCTATAGGGGAATTTTGGTAATTTTCAAATTAGGGTATTTGAAATTTCACAAAGTAGAGATTTTTTGTATTTTTACAAAATTGAATTACTTGGTAAGAAAATTTCAAGGGTAAAATGGTAATTTTATAAACTAAGGGTATTTTCGTAATTTTTTCAAATCAGGGGCATTTCGGTAATTTTTCGCAAAATATGGTTCCTGGTGACTTTCAAAATAAGGGTATTTTAGAAATTTTAATTTTGAGGATACTTTGGTAACTTTCCACACTGAGGGTATTTTGGTCATTTGTACAGGTTAGGGGTAATTTGGTCAATTTGCAAATCAAGGGTATTTTGGTCATTTTTTTAAAAATGAGGGTACTTTTGGAATTTTAAAATCACGGTTTGTCTTTAGAATTTTACAAAATAAGGTGACGGTCCCTTTGGGTTTTAGTTATCGAGTTTAGCTTATGATCGAGTCCTCTTGATTAGGGTGAACCGTCACTATGCACGTGTAAGATTCGGCGGAAGGAGGTGAGTCACTAGGATGCTTAAATACCAAGCTCCCACCGAATCCAATCCTAGCCATGCACACAACTGCGGTTGCCACACCCTTAACTCTATGACCAGCACACTGTGTTTGTTTGATTAGACTTTAAGTTTTATGTAACTTGGTGTTGAAGTAGGCTAATCCTAGGGTTTGATTCTAATTTACTAATTCACGTCCCTATAAGTCCCACATACAAATCACAAAAGAGTTAGGAGCACTTACGGTGGATTGGTAGGAGACTTAGGTGCCATGCCGAAAACACCGCTCATTTCACAAAAATTTTCACAAAATTCATTTGGGCTTGATTTTGAAAGTGTTATGGACTTTAAAACCCAAGGTCAAGAGTTTAAAACTGGGCTCTGATACCAAAACTGTAATACCCCAAACTCGGCCCACGAGCTTTGATCGAATCTGGTATGTTCCTTGAGTAAAAACTTTTCAAATCTTGTTTGTTGATTTGGAAAATTTGGATGGTTTTGAATAACATTTGATTTGTGTTGGGTTCAGTTTGGAAACGGTGTTGTTTATGTGTCAAAACATTTAAATGTTTGTTTACATTTTTAAGCAAATTTATTTAGTCTCGATCTAATAATAACCTTATCATAATAAACCAATTTTAAACACTTACTTTAAACAGTTAATAATAATGGCCATAATTACACAAAAACAAATCCCGAATAAATCCAAATACTTAAGTATAAAAGTCCAAAATAAAATAAACGCCGAAGTGAGCATGGCCACCACTCGACTCCCGCCAACCCGTCCATTCTTGAGTGTCACTGAAACATATCCCACAGCAGGGTGAGTCAAACGGACTTAGTGTATAACCACCATCACTAAGTCCCAATAGTTTAGGCATATCAGTTTATACATGTACATATAGCAGAAATATAGATAATGATGCAATCTCAAACCCAAACCTATATAACCATCCGCTACACATCACCCGTACCAACCATCACATCGTGGGGACTACTAAGTCGACCCTCCATCCGCTACACATCATCGAAGGCAGTCGCTGCAGACGACTTGCATATCATGCTTATAAATTCGTGGCATAGCCACCAGATAATATTTTGTGACGTAAGTCACCACATTCAGATTTCGTGACATAAGTCACCACATTCAGATATTGTGGTATAAACCACCAGATCACTTCCCCTTTTCATATCACCCATATGCCCCATGTCATACAATTCATGCCAATAGCTTATCTTATGCCTTATTCACATTCGTTACAGTTTCACATGTGTGCCATAATAGATATTCATAATATTATAACCACAGTAGTAGTAGGTTAACGTACCTGAGTACTTTGTACCATTGCATGGTACCCTTAGCCACATTTTACATATTCTTATTAACACATTTATTAAAACATTGCCATAAATCTATTAAGACTTAGGGTTAGGGCTACACACGATTTACTTAACGAGTTCTTTGAAATCCCAAAATCTCGATCTAATGCTTTAGATCCTTAGTTCTACATTCGCCAATCACTTAGTGTTTTAGCAAAAAGCCTTTCGGCTAAATAATTAAATCTCAAGGATTATTGCAACCAAAACCTTATTTTGGTGCCGATTTGATTACTAATCAAATCAGGAAACTTTGTGATGTTCCTCTGCAATCGACTGACACTAAATCACTTAACTAGTTAGTTTTGACTTTTGAATAAATACTAAATAGATCTGAAACACCAAATATGGCCTTGGCGAATATCATGTGTACTTACCTTGCATTCTAAATCTGAAAGTGGTTACTTGCTTTGGAGTTGTCGAAATCCCTACTTGTCAATTGTTAGAATCGGCTTTAATACATGGAAACTATGAAGATGGCCCTTGGCCGAATATTCACTTACCTTGTTTGACTATATCCCGAATTTAACCCTTGCTCTTGATGATGCCAAAATCCCTATAGATATATGTTAGATTCGGTTCTAACACTTAAACACAATAGAATGGCCTTTGGCCTAAAACCACACTCACTTACCTTAGATCTTGAAATCCCGAAAACCTCCTCCCTTGTAGTCGACAATAGCAGAATCCCGAAACCCTCCTTGAGTTTCACCAAAGTACATTAATAGGATTAGTTCTTAAGTTTGACTAAAAAGAAAAGAAAGGAAACCGAATAGCATTTGATCTTACCCTTACTACGTAAATCGACAAGACTCCTTGCCTGACACCACTGAGATATTCAGCTATAGGCTAGATGTTTGATCAATCGTGTTTAGACTTTTGGTGTTTGGTGAACAATCGGCTATGGCTAGGAAAAGACTTACTTTTGGCTTTTGATTAACAGGAAGATTGTGAAAAGAAGGAATAGAATGGTATAGAGGCTTCAATAATGTTTGGTTTGAGTGAGAGAGAAGAAAAAGAATGATCTTAGAAGAAGAAAAGTATAGGAAAAGTGCGGGTGAGGCTAATGATGCATTCGCCTAGGGATTTTGGTGACCAAATTTTGTCACCCAAGGAGTCCCTTGGCCGGCCAACTCTCCTCTCTCCATTCAATCCCCCTTTTCACTCTACCTTAGCCTAATCTTTAAGTTTTTAGCCTGATCTACACTTCATCTTTGAAGTGTCCTTGTGCCGTCCACTACCTCTCCTCCTTGCGGCAAAATAAAACTCCCATTTTCTTCCCTTGCTACTCGAACCTAGGCCCTTTTGCACTGACTTTGTATGTCGCTTCCTAGGGCTTTTAGTGGCACCTTCTTGCCACTTTGCCAAGCCCATTTCCATGTCCAATTTCCCTTATAATTTTTCTTAAGGCCTCATTTGCCTAGCTCCCCCTTAAAGGCTTAAAATACAATATTTCTAAGGCATACATCTACACTTTAAAGTTCTCAAATTTCATAAAACACATTCACCACACACATAGGCATGCTACTTCAAACAATTTAAGCAATAATGCACAAGCCCTAATTCCCGGATATTACACCCACTCATTAAATCCCTCCTAAAATTAAGCCTCATTTCTGTCCCTCTCCTTGCTCCTTTTAAGTGCCAAAAATGTCCAAAAGACATGGCCTCGTTGTGGCAAAAACTTGGGGCTCACCTCCTGCTATTGGCGCCAACCTATAACTCCTCTGCAACACCACATACTACTGGGCCACAAGCCCATTTTGTAACCTAAAGCACCGATACTATCTTTTAAACCCCATGGTACCCAAACAGGAATTTTAACAAAGGCTTCGGCCCAATCCTGGCCCAATTTAAACCCTTAACACTCAAATTAACACATTAAACATATCCACCCACTAAACGCATAGGCCCAATAATTCAGGATGTTACAGTTCTACCCCCTAAAGAAAAATTTTAGCCTCGAAATTACCTGATCAGAAAAGATGAGGGTACTACTTCCGCATTGCTTCCACCGGTTCCCAAGTAGCCTCCTCAGAACCGTGATTCCGCCATAGAACTTTAACCAATGGTATCATCTTCCTTCGTAACACTTTGACATCACGATCCAAGATTTCCACTGGTTCCTCTTCAAAGGTGAGGTCAGGTCTCACTCAATTTCTTCTACAGCACCACAGAGACGGATCCGAGCGGTATCATCTCAAAGATAGAGACATGAAACACATTGTGAATCCAAATTTTAGCTCAAGGTAGCTCAAGCTGATAGGCCACTGGTCCGACTCGTTTCAACACCCGGTATGGTCCGATAAATTTGGGACTTAATTTACCCTTCCGTCCAAACCTCAGCACTTTCTTCCATGGCGATACCTTCAAGAACACCTTGTCACCCACTACAAACTCTATGTCCTTACGCTTCAAATTAGCATAGGACTTTTGTCTATCCGAGGCTTCCTTTAGTCGATCCCAAATTAACTCAACCTTCTCCTCTGTATCTGCAACCCACTCCGGACCCAAAATTTGACGTTCCCCTAATTCCGTCCAACAAATAGGAGTACGACACTTCCACCTGTACAATGCTTCATAGGGCGCCATCTGAATACTAGACTGATAGCTGTTGTTTTAAGCAAATTCTGCCAACGATAAAAACTCCTCCCAACTACCCCTGAAATCAATGAAACATCCCCTTAACATGTCCTCTAAGACTTGAATCACCCGCTCAGACTGTCCATCGGTCTGAGAATGGAATGTCGTACTAAAATCCAACTTCGTACCCAGCGTTTGATGCAACGCCTTTCAAAATCGCAACGTGAACCTAGGGTCCCTATCGATATGATCGATCTGGTACTCCATGTAACCTTACTACCCGCTATGTATAGCTTAGCCAATTTCTGCAGAGAGTAATCGACTGCATCAAGATGATATGAAGCAGACTTCGTCAGCGATCTACAATCACCTGCATCAATCTTTATTAGTAGGCGTGAGAGGTAGCCCACTAACAAAGTCCATTGTGATCCTTTCCCACTTCCACTGTGGAATCTTCACTGGCTGCAACAACATTGATGGTAACTGATGTTTTGCCTTGGCCTACTGACAGGTCAAACACTCACTCACCAATTCAGTTACCTCACGCTTCAAGCCCGGCCACCAGAATTGGTCCCGCAAATCTAGATACATCTTGCTCCCTCCGAGGTGCATAGTGTATGGACTACCATGCGCTTCTTGCAGAATCCTATGCCTCAATTCAAGATCTTTCGGCATGCACACTCTCCCTTGGAAACATAATAGGCCTTCCTAATTCACACTAAATTTCTTTGATTCATCACTTGTTCCTACCGAAAACTTCTCCTTTAGCAACTCATCAGTCTGCTGATTCTCCTTAACTTGACTGACCCAAGAGGGTTTCACTTGAAGTTCAGCCAATAAACTCCCATCATCGTATAAGCTAAGGTGAGCAAACATTGCTCTCAAGTCAGTGATCACCTTACGACTTAAGGCATCTGCCACCACGTTAGCCTTACCCGGGTGATACTCGATCGAGCAGTCATAATCCTTCAACAACTCGATCCACCTCCTCTGCCTTAGATTCAACTCCTTCTGAGTCAAAAGGTACTTTAAACTCCTATGATCCGTGTAAATGACAGATTTCTCCCCATACAAATAATGCCTCCAAATTTTTAAGGCAAACACTACCACCGCCAATTCCAAATCATGGGTGGGATAATTCAACTCGTGCGGTCTTAACTGCCGAGATGCATATGCAACAACCTTTCCATCTTGCATCAACACACATCCTAATCTCGTGTGTGAAGCATCACAGTAAATTACGAACTCCTTCCCAGCTTTCGGCTAAATCAACACCGGAGCCTCCATCAAAATCCTCTTTAAATTCTCAAAACTCTCCTGCTGCTTATCAGACCAAACAAACGGAACTCCTTTCTATAGCAACTTAGTCAACGGTGCTACAATCGTAAAAAATCCTCAACAAATATTACAGTACCTACCAAACCAAAAAGCTCTAAATTTTTGCCACAGATCTAGGTGGCTTCTAATCCAACACCACTTCTATTTTTCAAGGGTCCACCCTAATCCCCTCTACTGACACAACGTGACCTAAAAAAGTAACTTCCTTAAGCCAGAATTCGCACTTGTTGAATTTGCCATAAGCTGCTTCTCCCTTAGAATCTGAAGAACCACTCATAAATGTGAATCATGCTCCTCTTCCGATCTTGAGTAAACCAAGATGTCATCAATAAATACCACGACAAACCGATCTAAGTAGGGTTGGAACACTCGGTTCATCATATCCATAAATGCTACTGGTGAATTAGTCAACCCAAATGGCATCACCATGAACTGGTAATGTCCATAGCGAGTCCTAAAAGCTGTCTTATGAATGTCTACCTCCTTGACCTTGAGCTGATGGTACCCTGACCTCAGATCTATCTTTGAGAACACTGACGCCCCTTTCAGTTGATCGAACAAGTCGTCAATCCTTGGCAACGGATTCTTGTTCCGGATAGTCAACTTGTTCAGCTGACGGTAGTCAATGCACATACGCATTGAACCATCCTTCTTCTTAACAAATAATAGCGGTGCTCCCCAAAGCGACACACTTGGTCGAATAAACCCTCTATCCAACAACTCTTGGATTTATATGCCAGCATAACAAATAAGGTGTAAGAAATCTCTGTGGCCATCCTCAAAACTAACACATCGCTCATGCTCTGTGGCCACTATCCCTCGAGCATAATGAATAAGGCGTAAGAATTCTGCTTCATATGCCACCACCGACCTACTTACTTGAACCAGATTTAGAAACACTCTACGATGTCCATCCACATAGCTTATTCTAATGTATTTACTCTAGAACACCGTTCTGAAGTAATCCCAGGTGATACGGTCAGCTACGGTACCATCCTCAACTGTAAGCCACCATTGATACGCTTCGTCCCAGAGGAGAGACACTGCTCCCTTTAGCTTCTCCTCTTCCGTGAAGTCAAGATCATCCATTATACGCTCCATTACTTCCAACCAATACTCCGCTGTGCTAGGAGCTACACAAGAAATTCCCTTAAACACCTCTGCCCCATTGGCTCTAAGTCGCTCTGGCACAGACTTCCGGACTCCTGTGCCCATGCCTGCCCCAGCAACCCTCTTTAACACCCTCAACATCGCCTGAGATACCACATCATCTCTGGCCGTCTGATCCTAGAATTCTGCCTCCACAACTGGTGGCACTGGTACCTCGTGACCAGACCCTACGGGTTCTGACACAACAATCCTACCTCTACCTTGGCCACGCACACCACGTCCCCTCGTGCTCATTCTACCGTTCGCGATTTATCTGATTAGAAATTTTATGAAATATTAATACTATCTTCCACTGATTAATAACGGACAGTCTTATGGAAAGTAGTTTTAACAGTAGTTCTTTCGAATTCAAATTCTATCTACAAAGTTCAGTTCTCAAGTCTATATTTCCTAGTTTTAGAATACACATACATACAACATCCATCACACATCAACATACAGCATCCATGAACTTACATTCATCACCTAGGGGTATTTTTATCATTTCACTACCCAGGGGTATTTTCATAATTTTATCCTACAGGGGTATTTTCGTAATTTTCCAAAATAGGGTATCTTATCGATTTTACAAAATAGGGGTACTTTGGTAATTTTGAAATTAGGGGTATTTCAGTAATTTTTGCAAACCAGGGGTATTTCGATAATTTTTGCAAACTAGGGGTATTTTGGGAAATTTTCTCAAACTTAAGATATTCTAGGTAATTTACAAAATTAGGGGTATATAAGTAATTTTTATAAAGACAGGGTGATGGTCCCTTTCGAGTTTTAGTTATAAATTTTGGCGTCAACCGGTCTCAAGTGGCTAAGGTGAGCATAAATACCACGCACTGTGTAGGATTCCAGTGAAGAGGAGGTGAGCCGCTAGGGCCGTTTAAATACCAAGCTCTTCCTAGATCCAATCCTAGACATGCGTATGCCTGTTACTACACCCTAACCCTGTGACTTGTCCACAGACATGTTTAATTAGAAATTCAGTTTTATGGAATTTGGAGAATTGTTTATACAGATCGCATACTTTCACATACTTCGTTATACATAGAGGAGTTTCTATAATTATGTTCCTGGCATCCCTTGCCTACCCTTTCTGGGCATACGACTGTTCATACAGCCTCTCTTTCGACTTTTAGCCCACAACATATATATAATACAAATTAATGAGTGTGATAGAGATCTACACACTTGGTTACCGTCAAGACGACACTCTCTATGTCGACACTATCAGAAGCCGATACGATCGCTATATCGCCTAAGATCTTTGTTGAAGTTTACCACAACCCGGATGGCTAATCTTGAACAGCAGACACCGCTCGTTTCTTAAACTTAGGGATTGGGTTTACGGACCTGATCCTCTCCTTTGGCTGATCGATATTTGATTCCATTAGAAGTCCTTGTCAGAACTACTATAACGAAATAGAGTTGTTAAACCATATCATATGATTAAGATCTTAAGTACGATAATGAATCTAACGGAAATCTAATAAAACCCTTTACCTTGAAATCCTGAAATAGATAGGATACTTAGAGACTAATGGATTTCGGCTTTCGAAATCTAGATAATTCGATCTACTCCAATTTTCTGATGTGTCGCCCCATAATGTGAACACAAGAACAATCCAAACGTTATTCAAAAGATAACCTTACCATGCCTATAAGCCTTTCGATTTTGGCCTCCAAAAATCAAAAATAAAGAAAAGAACAGAAGAGATCGGCACCTACCTTAATAGTGAATTTGGCAACTCCCAAAGAATTTTTGGCTTTTGAGAAGATCAAAAAGAGAGAAGATGATAGAAAGAAATCTATGCGGATTTCGCTTTTAGTGGAAAAATCGACAAAAGAGAATAGGAGGTATTTAGCTATGGAGATGGGAAGAAAGTTTAGAGTTTCGACTTTTGAATGAAAGTGAAGATGAGAGAATAGGCTTAGAGATTTCGACTTTTGAAGAAATCAAAAGAAAAAAAATTACAGAGAATGACTGAGAGTTTTGACACAGAGAATGAGGAAAAGAATAGGGTTCAAATGCCGGAATTGAAGAGATACCACCCCTATTTATAGAGAATTTCTGCACTTATCAAAACTCGAAAGTGCCCTTCCTGATAACTAACAATTAATCAAATAATAGGGGAAATTTCGACACCCCTTTTCCATAAAGAAACCGATTTCTTTCCCCCTCTAGGAGATGGAATTTTGGCCAACACTGCTCTCAGCAGATAGCTCCTATCTTTTCTCCTTTATCTTAATCTATTCATACCTTTAGAAGAGGTCTAAATAACACCACCTCTCCCTACTATTATCAGCACAATATTCGCATTATCCCAATCATTAAATCCCTCCTAAAATTAAGCCTCATTGTCGTCCCCCTCCTTGCTCCTTTTAAGTGTCGAAAATGGCCCAAAGACATGGGCTCCTTACGGAAAAAACTTGGGCCTCACCTCCTGCTATTGGCGCCAACCTATAACTCCTCTACAACACCACATACTATCGGCCACAAGCCCATTTTGCAACCTAAAGCGTTGATACCATCTTTTAAACCCCATGGTACCCAAACAGGAATTTTAACCAAGGGTTCGGCCCAATCCTAGCCCAATTTAAACCCGTAACACTCAAATTAACACATTAAACATATCCACCCACTAAACGCATAGGCCCAATAATTCAGGATGTTACACATCAAATGAATGCAAAAATAAAGAGAGGTGTTGATTCTGAATTCAATTCCATTAGAAGAACTTTTCTAGAAAATAAATTCCTTTACATAAAACTTTTCTAGAATAACATTTCACTAATGCATCACAATAACCAACCAATAATTAAGAAATACAAATCACGTAATAATAATAATTATAATATACAATTTCTCTATTAATAGTTGACAAAACAACACACAAGGCATACACAAAATAAAGGATAAATAAAATCAAAAGGTATGAAATATCAATAACAAATGAAACAATTAAAAGCAGGTTACGAAACAAATAATGTAACAAAAAAATATAAGTACAAAAATATAACTATAGTAAGTAAATCTTTAAGATAATAATATATATAAAATACGTTTCAATGAAATATTATAAATAGCAAATAAAACAACTTAAACTAACACTTAATCTTAATTTACTAATATAAAAAAGAGTTTTCCATGAATAATATATATATAAAACAATTTTAAAATAAATAATACATAAAGAAGAATTAAAAATAATTTGTAGAAATAATTTAAACTAACTATATATATATATATATATATATGAATGTTCAAAGTAAATAATATATAAATTTAATGCAAATAATATACATAAAAGAAATTAAGCGAAAATGGTTGTAATGGACAATATAGAATTATTTTTAAAATAAACTATAATAATAAGACAAATAAATGACAAACAAGCAAATTAAAACATATTCAGGTCAAATTTAGAAGTAAAACAAAATTCGGGGTCTAAATGCTAAATATTAAAATAATAAAGGGACCTAAATGGAATGTGCACGCAAAGAACAACGGCTGAATGGGTAATTACCCCGAACCTTTCAAAACACGTCGTTTCAGTGCAAACCCAAATGATTCGGAGGCAAAAATCAAGGGGCCAAATTACAAAATAAAGAAACATGCGGGACCACATTGCACAATCCCACAAAAGCAGAAGGGCTCGTTGCGCAAATATACCAATAATAAAAAATGTGCGGATCCTCCCCAGGTCGGGTCACTCGCTCGGGTATAGCCTCTAAACGACGTCGTTTTGTTCATTAATAGACCATACGAGTATGGTGTCGCATTGAGGGGAAATAAATACTAAAAAGGGCCAAAAAATCATTTTAAACATCCTTTCTTCAAAAAAATTCAAACTCTCTAAAAAAAACCTCTACCCTCCGAGCACTAACCAAGGTTCGACCGAGCTCCGATCATCGGGCTGCCATACTCTGCCACTGTCTGTTGTCGTGCGCGGTGGTGGATACCCTAAAAACAGCGATTTAACTCCTTTATAAGCCCTAAACACAAATCTACAAAAATCGAAGACTCAAACCCCTCACTAAAAATGAAGAACAAACAAAAACGTTTCATATTCGAGATTCAAATCGTCACGAAGAGGTAAAACTTTGTGTTTTTATTCTTCTCTGTACATGCATTACATTCGAAGTAAAAAAAAAAAAGAAAATATATTTTAGAATCTGTGAATACCTCTGCTTTGATATCTATATTCGAAAAATCGTGAACGAACCTTACAATTGTTTGCTTCGATTTTTAATAACCGAATTCAAAAATTAAAATAAAAATCAAAATACAATTCTTTTTTTCTTGCTGCTATTCGTTTGTCTCTTTTGTAGGTGTGCGACACGTAATGGACAAGGGTACGGAGGCCATACAGAGGAGCTGACGTGTCATGGAGGCCCGAACAGCTGTTATGGCGCCAAGGGTTTCTGCCTAGGTTTTTTTTTTTTTTTGCTACTGATTTGTTTTTGGGCTTAGTGGGTTAGGATTTGGGTAGTGGTTTTGGGCTGCTGTAATGGACTTTTAATTATTAGACTGTTTTGGATTCTGTTTAATTTTTTTTAATTTTATTTTTTGATTTGGTCTTTGGTTAAATAGGTCAATCGGGCAGGCCAAAATTGGTCTATTACATCATCAAATTCTCAACACAGGCATAAAAAGTGGCTGGCTCTAAATCACTCATCGGACAGTTCCTTTCATGTGACTTTAACTGTCTGAAAGCATAAAGTATCACTTTACATTCTTGTATTAAAACACATTCCAATCCGTTTCATAGTGCATCACTAAAAAATCACAAATTCTTTACTCAATTTAAATTGAACTCAGAATCAGTGCTTCAGTTAACAATACCTTCAACTATTTTCAACTTTGCTAACACTCAACAGACGATTCAAACTTTCACAAATGTGATAACTTTATCAATCAAAACAACTTTAACTCATACTAATATCATCTAATTAGAACTGATCTAATAGGCATGTCCTTATATCACTCCCTTTTTGAATATAAATTCTTCATTCAGACTGTTCGTCAGTTTACACATGAGTGTACAAGATTTTATCTTCTTACCTGAGGATAAATGAAACACCCCAAACCCTGCCCATAAGCCCTGACTGGATCTGGCATGCTCCTTGAGTAAAACGTAGTTAAGTTTTGGAATGACATTTTGAAAATCTTGATGGTTTTGAAGAATATAAATTTGGATTGTTCTCAAGTTAAAACCGTGTTGTAGTTTAGCTTTGTACTAAAACGATATTTTCATATTTCAAAAGTTACAAGTTAAAAGAAATGCCGGATTTTAGAGTTTATTATTATTAACTTGAAAACCGTAGGTGTTTGGGTTTCAAAACAATTAATGTTGTTTTAAGAAAAATGTTAAATCGTCTTGTTCGATGTTGTTCGTATCATAATAAAAATTTAAAACGCATAAATAAAACAGTTGAGTTATAATGGCCTTATTACATCAAAACATAACCCAAAATAAATCAAAATAAACTTAAAACAAAACAGAGAAAAAAACTAAGTCATGCATGGCCACCTTTAAGTTCTTGCCGACCGGTCCATTTTCTTGAGTGCCATCTCGCAAAATGTTAGCCCACGAAGGGTGAGTCAACAGACTCGATGTGTAACGACCATCACAGACTCCCAAACATTCAAGGCATATTAAATCACATAAAATAGCTGTAAATAATGATGCAACCCAAACCACCTAGATCCAACCTCTACACATCACCCGTACCTACCAATCACACCGTAGGGATTACTAAATCGACCCTCCATCCGCTACATCGCCATCAAGGCGATCCAACGCAATCGATCGCACATCGCCTTATAATTGTGGCATAGACACGGATAATGTGTGAGTCACCAGATTCATAATATGTGACATAAGTCACTAGATAATGTGGTAGAAACCACCAGATCACTTCCCCTTTAACAATATCACCCATATGCCCATGCAACATTCAAAACATACATTTATCATGCAATTTACCTTACCCCCAAAATCATAATGGATTTCCACATATTTTCACTTCAATGTTATTAAACAATTTAACGAGTATTAAGGGGTACATACCTGAATTCATTGTACCATTAAATGGTACCCTTAGCCATGTTTATTCGTCACTTCATTAACACATGATTAACATTATTATTAATCTATTGGGAATTTTAGTGTAGGGTTACACACCTGACTATTCGTAGATCTAATTGAAATCCCGAAAATCCTGATCTAACGCACTAGATCCCCTTTCCTACATTTGGCCAACACTAAGAACATTAGCAAAGAGGCCATTCGGCTATACAGCAAATCCCAAAGGGTTAACGCAACCAAAATCCTTACCTTGCTGCCGATCTTGGTTACCAACCAAATCCCGAAACTTTGTGATAATCCCCCTTGCAATCGGCTAAGCACTAGTACACTCAACGAGTTAGTTTTTGGCTTTTGAGCGAATAAGGAACAGATCTGAGACACTAGAACCCTTACCTAGATTGCTTAGCCAAATCCCGAAGATCTTTTGAAAATCCCCTAAAACACCATAGTTAGAATCGGCATAGCCTTAGAACAAATAAAAGTGGCCCTTGGCCGAATGGTATGCCTTGCTTACCTTGGATCTTAAATCCCAAAAAGATCACCTACTAACTGTCGGCTATGAGAATCCCGAGAGATCTCCTTCATGGTTCGGCCAAAAGAAAAATAAGAATTAGAGTCTTTGACTTTTGACTAAACAAAGGAAATAGAAAAGAACTCAACTAGTTGTTATCCCTTACTGAAATCGATTGAACACCTTTGCTTGGAACACAGAGAGATTCGGCCACAATAGAGGGTTGATTATCTTTGAGAAAGTAACAGAAAAGGAATCGGTTCAACAAGGAGTAAGATGAAATCGGTTATGGAAAGTAAAATATGGAATGGAGAAGAAAGAAAAAGAGATGTTTGGGACTTTAAGAATTTCGACAATGGTGGAGAAGGATGATAGAGGAGTTTCGGCCTTAGCAAAAATAAAAGAGAAATGAGGGAGACGAGTAAAAAGAAATTCAGAAATTTTGGCACTACTCCCCCACACATGACCGAATAAACCCCTCCCCAAAGTCCTATTGTCGGTCAACTCTTTCTCTCTCCACCCAATCCCCCTTTTCACTCTTACTTAGCCGAATCTCTAAGCTTTTGACCCAATCTACACTTCATCTATGAAGTGTCCTTGTGCCGCCCAACGCTGCCTCTCCTTGCTGCAGAATAAAACTCCAAAAATGCTTCCCTTGCTGCTCGAATCTAGGCCTCTTTACACTCCCTGTGGCGTCACCTTACAAGGCCCTATGTGGCGCTTCCTTGCCACCTTACCAGCTTAATTCTTGTGTCCTAAACCACACAATAAACTCCTTAAGGCCTAGCTCCCTTAGTTCCCCTTTTTAGGCTTAAAAATCCAATAACTTCTAAGGCTCCTACCTACGTCCCAAGGTTCCTAAAGCCCCCAAAACACATTCAAATCATAGACAATCACAAAACACATTCAAATCACAGACAAGCATGCTACCACATACATTTAAGTGAAAATGCATAACCCCTAAATCCCGGATATTATAGTTCTACCCCCTTAAAATAATTTTGACCTCGAAATTACCTGGCTAAAATAAGTGAGGGTATTGCTATCGCATTGTTTCCTCTGACTCCCACGAAGCTTCCTTCGATCCATGGTTACGCCATAACACTTTGACTAGAGGGACTGATTTCCTCCGAAGCACCTTCACATCCCGTTCCAGAATTTGAATCGGCTCTTCCTCATAGGACAAATCTGGTCTCAGCTTCACCTCCTCAACCGGTATTATATGAGATGGATCCGATCGATAACGACATAGCATTGAAATGTGAAACACATCGTGCATCTGCTTCAACTCTGAAGGCAATTCTAACTGATACACTACTAGTCCAACCCGCTTCAGAATCCGATAAGGTCCTATAAACCTAGGACTTAACTTTCCCTTACGACCAATTCTCATCACCTTCTTCCACAGTGAAACTTTGAGAAACACCCGATCTCCCACAACAAACTCTATCTCCTTTCCCTTAAGATCTGTATATGACTTTTGTCTATCAGACGCCTCCTTCAACCGTGCCCGAATCACTCTAACCTTTTCTTCCGATTCTGCCATAATCTCTGGACCCAAAACTTGACGTTCCCCAATTCTGTCCAACATGTAGGAGTGCGACACTTCCATCCATATAGCGCTTCGTACGGTGCCATCCGAATACTTTCTTGATAGATGTTATTGTACGTAAATTCTGCTAAAGGCAAGAACCCATCCCAACTCCCTCTGAAGTCTATCACGTAACCTCTCAACATATCCTCCAGCACTTGAATTACCCGCTCAGATTGGCCGTCCGACTACGGATGGAATGCCGTACTGAAGTCCAACCTGGTGCCCAAAGCTTGACGTGATGCTTTCCAAAACTGAGATGTAAATCTCGGATTCCTATCCGAGATGATCGACACCAGCACTCCGTGCAGCCTCACGATTTCTGCCACATAAAACTTTGTTAATTTCTGTAGAGAATAGTCAACCTACACTGGTATGAAATATGCAGACTTGGTTAACCGATCTACTATCACCCATACCGAGTCCTTCTTAGTAGGCGTAAGGGGAAGCCCACTAACGAAGTCCATGGTAATTCTCTCCCACTTCCATTGCGGAATCTTTATCGGCTGAAGCAATCCTGATAGTACTTGGTGTTCAGCCTTGACTTGCTGACACGTTAAGCATTTCCCTACAAATTCTGTAGCTTCCGTTTAAGACTAGGCCACCAAAACTGATCCCGTAGATCCCTATATAACTTACTTCCTCTAGGATGCATAGCATAAGGGCTACTATGCGATTCCTGAAGAATTTTCTACCTTAACCCCTCATCCTTTGGCATACAGACCTTGCCCCGAAAACACAATACTCCATCACCGTTTACACCATAGTCTTCCAACTCCCTATTCTATACTTGTAGCAGCTTAGCACTTAGTTCACCATCTACCAATTGTTTCTCCTTTACCTAACCTAACCACGTCGGCTTCAATTGCAATTTCGCTAGCAAACTTCTATCATCATAGAGGCACAAATGTCCAAACATCGCCCTTAACTCGACACTACTTTCTGACTTAGGGCATCTGCCACAACATTCGCCTTGCCCGAATGATACTCTATTAAACAATTATAATCTTTTAACAACTCCACCCACCTTCGCTGTCTCAGATTCGGCTCCTTCTGGGTCAACAAATACTTCAGACTTTTGTGGTCCGTGTAGATCACCGACCTTTCTCCATACAAATAGTGCCTCCACACTTTAAGTGCGAATACAACCGCCGCCAATTCCAGATCATGCGTCGGATAGTTAACCTCATGTGGCCTCAACTGTTGAGACGCATAAGCGACCACTTTCCCGTCTTGCATAAGAACACATCCCAATCCTATATGAGAAGCATCACAATATACCACAAAGTCTTTCCCTGCTTTTGACTGAATCAAAATCGGAGCCTCTGTCAATACTTTCTTAAGCTTCTCAAAACTCTCCTGCTGCTTATCCTCCCATACGAAAGATACCTCCTTTCTTAACAACTTCGTCAAAGGTGTTGCTATTGACGAGAACCCTTCGACAAATCTCCTGTAGTAGCCTGCTAACCCCAAGAAACTACTGATCTAAGCCACAGACTTAGGGGGTTTCCAATCTAATACTGCCTCAATCTTCCGAGGATCCACCCTTATTCCCTCGGCAGACACCACATGCCCTAAGAACGTAACTTCCTTCAGCTAAAATTCGCACATGCTGAACTTGGCATATAGCTTCTTTTCCCTTAACACTTGTAACACCACCCGAAGATGCTCATCGTGTTCCTCCTCAGACTTGGAATACACTAGGATGTCATCTATAAACACAACGATGAACCGATCCAGGTAGGGTTGGAAAACCCGGTTCATCATATCCATGAACGCGGCTGGGGCGTTTGTCAATCTGAATGGCATTACCAGGAACTCATAATGCCCATATCTAGTCTGGAAAGCTGTCTTTTGGATATCTTTCTCCTTCACCTTAAGCTGATGATATCTCGACCTTAGATCTATCTTCAAAAATACTGCGGCCTCCTTAAGCTGATCGAACAAGTCATCTATTCTTGGCAATGGATACTTGTTCTTGATGGTCAGCTTATTCAACTGCCGGTAATCTATGCACATGCGCATAGTCCCATCCTTCTTCTTCACGAATAGGACCGGTGCTCCCCATGGAGACACACTAGGTCGAATAAACCCACGATCGAGTAACTTTTGGATATGGGCTTTAAGCTCTACTAACTCTTTTGGTGCCATTCAGTATGGAGCAATTGACACAGGAGCTGCACCCGACAGTAAATCAATTTGAACTCCACTTCCCTGTCCGGAGGTAACCCAGGTAGCTCCTCTGGAAAGACATCCACAAATTCTCTTACTGTTCTAACTCCTCCTACAGCTGCTTTCTTAGCCTATAAGGCACTGATCAACATCAGAAAAGCTCCACACCCTTTTCTCTCCATCTTCTCTGCCTTAAGGGTAGATATTACATTTGACAAGCAATTCTGTCTCTCGCCCATTACCACAACCTCTTTGTCGTCAGAAGTTCTTAACGACATGCGCTTAGCAGCACAATCCACATTCGCATGGTACTTTACTAACCAGTCCATGCCTAAGATTAGATCAAATTCCTCAAATGGCAACTCCATTAAGTCAACTGGAAATTGCACCCCTAAACTTCCAAAGGTACTGCCCTAAAGAGTTTGTCTAACACTACTGATTGCCCTAAAGGACTAAGTACAGTCATCTTCCTAGGTACAGTCTTAGAGTTCACATGCAGAGTTCTAGACACCTTACTAGCAATGTATGAATGAGTTGACCCAATATCTATGAACGCAATAAAAGGTAATCTAGAGATAAGGAACATACTCGTTATGACATCAGGTGCGTCACCATCCTCCCTCCAATGAACTGCATACACTAGACCCTACTATCTCGCCTTCGTGTTACCACCTCTACCCGGTGTTCTCCAACCTCTTCCAGAACCATTACCTCTGCCAACCGGACCACAACCCTACGGTGGTTGCTGTCCACCCCTTCCTGCCTGATTAAGACCCTAACTCGTGGGTCGGCTCCTGTTAGTTTTCATAGGACAGTCCCTAATCATGTGATCCTTGGACCCACACTTAAAACACCCTACTGTCTTCTTCCAACACTCTCCTAGGTGCATCTTTCCACACTGAGCACAAGTACGGTACTGTCCTCCCGTAACAACTTGTTGACCTCGCGACCTATCAACTCTAGGTCTCTTTTGGACATTCCCAGATGACCTTGATGATCCAAAACCTCTCTTTTGTCTATTCTTTTTCGCATTTTATCTCACAGATTCCTTAACTCCTTTAGCAACCTTAGCCTTCTCTACCAACACAGCAAACTTCCGCTCCTACTGTGGAGCGATCAATAATCTCAGGTCATCCCTCAGTCCGTCCTCAAACCACACATCGTTCATGCTCCGTAGCCACAATACCTTGAGCATATCGACTCAACCTTAAGAATTCTGCCTCGTACTCTACTACAGACTTATTCCCCTAAACCAGCCTCAGAAACGCCTTTCTCTGCGCATCAATATAGCCAGTCCCAATGTACTTCTTCTGATACGCCACCTTAAAATACTCCCAAGTGAGATCATCTACTGCAGCACCATCCTGTACCGTAAGCCACCACTGATATGACTCATCACGAAGAAGCGACACTACCCCTTTTAGTTTCTCCTCGACAGTCAAGACCAAATCATCCATAATTCGTTCCGTCGCCTCCAACCAATACTCAGCCGTATTGGGCGTCACACTAGATATACCATGGAAAACCTCAGCTCTATTGGCTAGGAGTTGCTCAGGTACAGACTTTCGAGCTCCCATACCTCCACCTGCTCCAGCCACCCTCTCAAGAACTCGCAGCATCGCCTGGGATACTGCATCATCCCCCATATGATCCTGATATTCAACACCAGCAGCTGGTGGTGGTGGCATTTCATTCTCGGACCCTTGACCAGACCAACGGGTTCCGATACGGTCATTGGCCTCTACCACGACCACGCACATTACGACCACGTCCTCTAGAACTCATTCTTCCGAGTTGCATTTATCTGGTTAAGAATTTTATAGATCATTATTTCTTTCCACTGATTTATCGCGAACAGTCTTATATTTAATAGTTCTAAAAAGTAGTTCTTTCGAATTCATACACACAGAGTCTCAAGTTCATTCATTCAATCATCAACATTCATGAACTTGCATTCATTATAGCAAAATGTTGTGGTTGTCATTGTTGTTGTTTTCCACTACCCAAGGGTATTTTCGTAATTTTATCCTATAGGGGTATTTTCGTAATTTTTCCAAATCAAGGTATTTTGAAATTTCGTAAAATAGAGGTTTCTGGGTATTTTTGCAAAATAAGAATATTTTTGGTAAGAATATTCAAGGGTAATATGGTAATTTTATAAACTGAGGGTATTTTTTTATAATTTTACAAACCAGTGGTATTTCGATAATTTTTACAAATAGGGGGTATTTTGGTAATTTCACAAATTAGGGGTAATTTGGTCAACCGACAAATCAGAGGTATTTTGGTCATTTTTTCGAATCAAGGGTACTTTGGTAATTTTGAAACTAAGGTTTAATTTTAAGGTTGTACAAAACAAAATTGGTTGGTCCTTTCGGGTTTTAATTATTGAATTTAGCTTTGTGATTAAGTCCTCTTGGTTAGGGTGAACCGTCACTACACACTAGGTAGGATTCGAGGGAGAGGAGGTGAGTCACTAGGACTGCTTAAATACCAAGCTCCCCCTGAATCCAATCCTAGACATACGCATAATGGTTGCCACACCCTTAACTCAGCGACTCACACACAGGTTTGTTTGGTTAGACTTTAAATTTTATGTAATTCTATGTTGGAGTAAGCTAATCCTAAGGTTCATTAGCTCCTAGTCTACTAGCCTACGTCCCCTTAATACCCACATACAAATCATACAATGGTTAGGGGTACTTACGGTGGATGTGGTAGGAGAATCAGGTGCCATGCCAGAAAACCTGCTCATTCTTTAATAAAACTCAATTTCAAAATAAGAAAAACGTTTTGGGCCCAAAAGCCCTCAAGGTCGAGTTTTGAACCGATCTCTGATACCAAATTGAAACACCCCAAACTCGGCCCACAAGCCCTGACCGGATCTGGAATGCTCCTTGAGTAAAATGTAGTTAAGTTTCGGAATGACATTTTGAAAATCTTGATGGTTTTGAAGAATATAAATTTGGATTGTTCTCAAGTTAAAACTGTGTTGTAGTTTTGCTTTGTACTAAAATGATATTTTCATATTTCAAAAGTTACAAGTTAAAAGAAATGTCAGATTTTAGAGTTTATTATTATTAACTTGAAAACCGTAATTGTTTGGGTTTCAAAACAATTAATGTTGTTTTAAGAAAAATGTTAAATCATCTTGTTCGATGTTGTTCGTATCATAATAAAAATTTAAAACGCATAAATAAAATAGTTGAGTTATAATGGCCTTATTACATCAAAACATAACCCAAAATAAATCAAAATAAACTTAAAAACAAAAATCAAAAAAAAAAACTGAGCTGTGCATCGCCACCTTTAAGTTCCTGCCGACCCGGTCCATTTACTGAGTGTCATTTGCAAAATGTTAGCCCACGAAGGGTGAGTCAACAGACTCAGTGTGTAACAGCCATCATAGACTCCTAAAACATTCAAGGCATATTAAATCACATAAAACAATTATAAATAATGATGCAACCCAAACCACCTAGATCCAACCTCTACACATCACCTGTACCTACCGATCACACCATGGGGATTACTAAATCGACCCTCTATCCGCTACACACCATCGAAGGAAGTCGCTGCAATCGACTGTACATCGCCCTTATAATTGTGGCATAGCCACCAGATAATGTGACACAGTCACCAGATTCATAATATGTGACATAAGTCACCAGATGATGTGGTAGCAACCACCAAATCACTTCCCCTTTAACAATATCACCCATATGCCCATGCAACATTCAAAACATACATTTATCATGCAATTTACCTTACCCCCAAAATCATAACAGATTTCCACATATTTTCACTTCAATGTTATTAAACAATATTAACGAGTATTAAGCGGTACATACCTAAATTCATTGTACCATTAAATGGTACCCTTAGCCATGTTTATTCGTCACTTCATTAACACATGCTTAACATTATTATTAATCTATTGGGAATTTTAGTGCAGGGTTACACACCTGACTATTCATAGATCTAATCGAAATCCTGAAAATCCTGATCTAACGTACTAGATCCCTTTTCCTACATTTGGCCAACACTAAGAACATTAGCAAAGAGGCCATTCGGCTATATAGCAAATCCCGAAGGGTTAACGCAACTAAAATCCTTACCTTGCTGCCGATCTTGGTTACCAACTAAATCCCGAAACTTCGTGATAATCCCCCTTGCAATCGACTAAGCACTAGTACACTCAACCGGCTAGTTTTTGACTTTTGAACGAATAAGGAACAGATCTGAGACACTAGAACCCTTACATAGATTGCTTAACCAAATCCCGAAGATCTATCGAAAATCCCCTAAAACACCATAGTTAGAATCGGCATAGCCTTAGAACAAATAAAAGTGGCCCTTGGCCGAATGGTATGCCTTGCTTACCTTGGATCTTAAATCCCGAAAAGATCACCTTCCAATTGTCAGCTATGAGAATCCTGAGAGATCTCCTTCATGGTTCAGCCAAAAGAAAAATAGGAATTAGAGTCTTTGACTTTCGACTAAACAAGGGAAAAAGAAAAGAACTCAACTAGTTGTTATCCCTTACCGAAATCAATTGAACACCTTCACTTGCAACACAGAGAGATTCAGCCACAACAGAGGGTTGATTGCCTTTGAGAAAGTAACAGAAAAGGAATCGGTTCAACAAGGAGTAAGATGAAATCGGCTATGGAATGTAAAATATGTAATGGAGAAGAAAGAAAAAGAGATGTTTGGGACTTTAAGAATTTCGGCAATGGTGGAGAAGGATGATAGAGGAGTTTCAGCCTTAGCAAAAATAAAAGAGAAAGGAGGGAGATGAGTAAAAAGAAATTCAAAAATTTTGGCACTACTCCCCCACACATGACCGAATAAACCCCTCCCCAAAGTCCTACTACCAGCCAACTCTTCCTCTCTCCACCCAATCCCCCTTTTCACTCCTACTTAGTCGAATCTCTAAGCTTTTGACCCAATCTACACTTCATCTATGAAGTGTCCTTGTGCCATCCAAAGCTGCCTCTCCTTGCTGCAAAATAAAACTCCAAAATACTTCCTTTGTTGCTAGAACCTAGGCCCCTTTACACTCCCTGTGGTGTCACCTTACAAGGCCCTAAGTGGCGCCTCCTTGCCACCTTACCAGCTTAATTCTTGTGTCCTAAGCCACACAAGAAACTCCTTAAGGCCTAGCTCCCTTAGTTCCCCTTTTTAGGCTTAAAAATCCAATAACTTTTAAGGCTCCTACCTACATCCCAAGGTTCCTGAAGCCCCCAAAACACATTCAAATCACAGACAAGCACCAAAACACATTCAAATCACAGATAAGCATGCTACCACATACCATTAAGTGAAAATGCATAACCCCTAAATCCCGGATATTACAATAAACTTAAATCTATATAACTCAAATTACCTTTCAACTAACCAGCTCACTCAGATAAAAGCAACTGATTCGATCTCAACTATCAAATAATACCATATCAAAATGCTCCCTTCTTCATGCTGTTAAAACAACTCAAACATACAATCTTTTAAAATTTCCTCACATGCTAGTCAAAGATCTTTACAACTGCATTAGCTCAAGGAAACAAAATATCTTGATTGAACTCATCGACCTTAATCAAACTTACCTGAGAAAAAAAAACCATCATACAATTTAAGCTTGAGCTTCCACTGTCTATACCTTTGTTGATGTCGATTCCTTTCACGAAAATTAGAGAAATCTCGATACCAGAATCACCACGTTCCTATGATCAAACCGGAAATACACCCATAATAGACATAGTTATCACAAGCCAAAGACACACTTTAAAGATGAGCCATGATTGATAATTTATGAAATAAGGATGATAAGAAAATAAAGATAAAGAAATCCAAGATATGAGACCACACTGGAAGTCTGAGAACATAACTCATAAGAAAATAATAAAGATTTTGATGATCCCTAAAAGAAAACCAGAAGAAAAGTAATGCTTATACGCTTTGGAGTCAATTGTAACAGAAATAATATATTTTCCAAATATATATACAAAAAAAAAACAACATCCAGTAGAAATAGAAGAATAGTCTCACATAAATTTTCACCGTTAACTTTTATTTCAAACATAATAGAATAGGACCCCAAAGAGAGAGATAAGGTATGATGATCATCAACCAACCAGACCAACAGTGCTTTCATCTAACATTATAATCATCTCGCTGATTGTGTGTTAGAGTATTAAAAATTTATAAAAAAGAATGATCGAACCTGAAAACTAACTAAGACAATGATGGAGGCAAGCAAACCTATCGAACAGTAGTATAGCTAGTGGCAAGACCGGATTGTTGAACCCAAAGGAACCAAAAGTACTAATAGTAACTCTCTTTCTATTATTTAGCCTACGAATTAAGTGGATTTTTATTTAATCTAAAATTAGTTATTTAACTAAACTAAAGATGCTAAGACAAAGAAGAAATTGGGGAAAAGACTTGAGAGAAAATCGATTGATTTGCACAATACCTTAGGAAGAATCCACCTAGACTTCACTTATTATCTAACTCTGAACCGGACGATTTTTTCATTTGACTTGATCCATAGGATTCCCTAATTTATATTAATCCCTCTCTTTAAGGCTACTAAAGTCTAACCCTAGGTTGATTATTTGAAATCTCTTTCTAATTAAAAACCCTAGAATTTCATTAACTCGATCTATGGACTCCCATATTAGGTTTGACCCTAATTAGGTAGATTTTTGTCACCCTATCTCTAGGTGCGTGAGCAACTCCGCTTAATTATGCTAGATCTACTCTTAGACAGGGTCTCTTCCTCCTCTGCCTAAGCACATCACACTTGAATCAATATCCCAAGAATATCAAAACAAGAATTAAGACACATAGTTAAGAACAAATCAAATATTTATCATTCAGTTCAGATAACAATAACAAGATATGTCTTAGGTTTCATCCCCCTCAAGTATTTGAGGGTTTAGTTTATAATTGTAAAAGAAGACATCTTAGAAGAAAATATAAAACAAAACATAAGAAATCCCTAAAACCCCCTAAAGGAATTGACTGAGAGATCCTCCATCTTGAGTATAATTCTGGCTTCTTGAGATGAATCAATTGGCTTTCTTCGAGTAAATCCCTAAATTTAACTGCTCTAGCTCGACTCCTTGGCCTAGTTGAATGCCCCTTAAAGGTTGGCCTATAGGGTCTTTATATAGGCTTTTGGAATATGTTTCTTTGCCTCTAAGTACCCTAATCCGAATAGAATTCTTATTTTCTGCAACAGAGACACGCCCATAGCACACGCCTGTGTAAATTGTGGCCAGGTCATGGTTAATCCTATTGATGAGGCACAGCCATGTATTTCGAGGTCCAGGCCGTGGTCAACTTTTCTTGCGAGGCATGAAGTATGGTCTTGGGCCCAGGCCGTGTAGATTTCATGCTTTGGCCCATTTTCTCCATTTTTGACCTGTGGCCCATTTTTTCCGTTTTCAGCCTGTTATTTGTTCTTTTCATCCTCCGATGCTCTACTGAGTATAAAACATGAAAAAAATGATTAGGAGAACCTATTTCCATAATTAAAGGGAAAAATCATCCAAAAGTATGCTAAATGTGGGATTAAAATATGTTACTATTTCGGTTTATCACTCGCATTCTCATACGATAAGAATTTCATTAGAAAACGAACAATTAGATATATATCTCTAAAGATAACTGAATATATAAAATTCCTAGGAGAGATCATCATAATCTATTCAATCACAACTGTTACACTCAAACATCTTTATGATTCAAAGATCATTTCTATGACTAATTTTGTTATCACTAATCACGTATTATTCCATTCACTAATGAAAATCAATTCGGAAGAAATTATAGCAAAAACATACTTTAGACATCATACCGGAATGAGTCTATTAGCCAATATTAACTTTTTCTTTAACCATGACATCGCAAAATCTGAATGATCTTTAGAATAATCTGACATCTTTTCCAGAACTATATTCACTTGCCAAACTATTCTTAACTTCGACCACATTATTAGTTATTCCGCTATTGAACTCTTTAGTCTCTTACTTGTGAGCTCATTCAACTTAAATCTTGTGAAATTTCGTTATAAAATACCATTTGGTAAGGGGGTGAGGTCGTAAAGCCTCTAACTCGACTTTTATATATACACACATATCACTTAGCATTCATCATCAACATAATAACTTCACAATCATATAATTCACTTCAAGCTAATTAACATACATATTTATATCACACGAACTTTTCGATTACCTTTATTCAAACAAGTGTACTTAAACATACATTCCATAAATTTGAGTAAGTTTACTTATCACATTCACTTAATCAAACAAATTAGGCACATATCATCATATGAATGCCAAATAAACATTGATGAGCTTATCACAATATAAACTTTCATTTCACTTCACCGTTCTATATTTCAAGAATAATTCCCATTGAACTATTGTAATTTCGATGGATACTCAAGTAGTATGCTGAAGGTATGCATGTCAACAATCTATCAATTCATTTTCAAAAGTGCCATTTTGGCACATATTCATAGAGTACACTCTCAAGCCACATATGATATAACAGGATTGCCAGTCCAGGCTAAATCCTTTTAGTAACGTATACTCTAAAAGGCTTACTCTGGATTACTTGTCTGGGCTAAATCCATTTCATAACATATGCTCAAGAGGGTTTAATTTAGGATTACCTTTTCAGGCTAAATCCTTTTTGCAACGTTTAAAACATTTTATCCGTTTCATAAAATCACCATAATCCATCAAAATACAACGTTCAACCGGAACAATTACATTTTATCCATATTTCTCAACTTACGGTTATTTCATTTTGTACATCATCACATACATATCATGAATCCTTATTCATACCTTTCCAAGTTTTGACTCATCACAAACACATTTTCAAATATCTTAGTATCACTTTCAACGTTTTCGAAAATAGCTCGGTTGGAAAGCATCTCTACCTCAAGAAAAAAATTTCACCACAGTCGGGAGATATCACACTATCATAGGTAGCAATATGGCATGTATAGCTAGACTCACATACGCTACGTTAGTTCGAGAATCAAACATGAAAATACATACATGTTCAACATGGGTAAAATTTTAGACTTTGACATCTCTTCAAATTGGTAGTAGAAATAGATAGATCATGTAACATCTTAAAAATTGAGTATCGATATGTTACATGTTTTTGGTGCTTAGCTTGTGGATGATTTAATTTGTGTGCTTAAAATAGTCTTAAGAAGGCTCGAGATTTATTTGGAATTAGAATAAATTTTAGAAATGAGTACTTTATTAAAGTGGATCAAGTGAACTTGATGTTTACGGAAATAAAGTGTCAAAAACTAGCATAAGATGAGCTAGTAGTAAAGTGGAGTTAGCGCCATAAGTGTTGCTTGAGGCAAGAGGTTTGAATCCCATGGATTGTATTTTGGTGACTTTTATTTTTGCACCTTTATAGCATGTATCGGTCAAGCATTATATTTGGTAAGGTTGGACTATTTTACTTATGGCAAGATGGCTAATGGTTAAGGTAAGCATGGAACTTGGGGAAAGAAATCCTAAACTTATAGAATGTAGGGGGGACACAAGGCATATCCTAAGGGTTATGTTTTGGAAACTTTTGGATGGACAACTTGTCCATGAATTTGGAGGGCTTTGTGGACTAAGGGGGGAGCCGAATTTAGGTGGTAAGTTTGGGTATAGTTTGGTAGCTTGATAGAATTTTCCATATGGTCATTTTGCTCTCCCAAAAGCATCTTTCTCTCATCTTTTCCTCTCTTGGCCGAATGTGCTTGTGTTAGGAGAAAACAATATTTGCTTTGATTCTTTTGGTCATTCTTTTTGACCATTTGGTCATTTTTGCAAAACCTCTCAAGTGTTTCATCTTGTATTTCTCTCCTAGTGCGAAATAATCAACACAAAAAGCCATTTCTTTTCCTTCTTTTCCCCATTCTTAGAATGCATATTTGCTCCTAAACTCCTCTCTTTTCTCTTTTCTCTTTTCTCTTTTGTCTTTTTTCTATTCTCTGTTCTCTTTTCCTCTCCATTTTACTTATCTTTCAAACACATTCTTCCTTCATTTTCCTTCCATGGCCGAATGCTTATGACCATCCCCATAGCCAAAATTATTTTCCCTATCCATTAAATCATAGCCGAATCTCTTTTTCCTCATAGACCTTATTCTCAATCATTTCTTCCATTAAGTTTTGGATAACCGGTAAGAATCATTTTTTTCTTTTATTTCTTTTGTTTTTTTGGTCACCTTGTTTGAATCTATAGGATGGCTTAGGAAAAGCCTTTAAATCGATAATCGTCTATTCTATTAAATGTTTCCTTTAGTTATATTTTAGTGAGATAGTGGAGGGCCAAATCACCATCTCGTCAAAGTCATCTTGATGTTATTCAAGTTTGGATCATAACTGGCAAGGTAAGAAGGAACTCTTCATGGATTCATGATCACCCTCATTTTTTCAATGACTATCAATTGGGATTTGTTATAACAGAAAGTTTTTATATGGGAATCCTTTAGAAATCACTCGAGATTTTAAGGTAAGCTGAGTTCGCTCTTTTACGACAATAGTCTTAATTTTCAATATATTGTTAGGACTAATAATCCTTTGTCAATGGAGGCAATCAATATAGGGTCGAAAAGAGTGGTGAATAGCGTTCGGAAAAGGGGCGGTTTTGCCATTCCCCTTAAATTCAAGCGAAGGGCTATTTTGAGAATCTGAGACTTTCCATCGGGTTGTGGACCCTCATCCGAGGAGAATCGATTATTCAAAGTCGTGCGTACTCCGGAGCCATTGACTGTTCGTGATTCTTCAACGGTTTATGAACCGTCAATCGAGGAAAATCGAAAGATAATTGTTGTTCAAAACTCTGAGGGTAAAGATCTAGATCGTTTATCTTGACATAGATTTATATTTAGTATCAGTGTTCTAATCGAGTGTGATACGCATTTAGGTATCGACGAGCGGGAAAGTATAGTTCTCACCGTAATCAGGTGTGTAAATTCACACTTATCTCATGGGTTAGATATTGTAATGTAAGTAATAGAATAAAAATCGTAAAGTTGGTAAAGTTAGAAAAATATGGTATATTAACACTTTTTGTGTAAATGCATGAAATCGGTATTAAAGTTGTGGAAATTATAGATTTGCCCTTAATGGGCTATTATATTAAACAGTGATATTTGGGGCCATATGAATTATTTTGATAAATTGGCCAAGTGTGAAATTTGTGAAAAGGGCCTTATGTGATTAATGGGCCAGAAATTTGCTAGATCGATTAATGGGCCAAAAATTTGTTAGATCGATTAATGGGCCAAAATTTGCTAGATCGATTAATGGGCCAACTTGTGTTATGGGCCTTATGATGAAATCATTATATGAATATTGTTATGCTTTGTATATGCATACATGATTGCATGGGTTGGGATAAAATTGAAGAGAAGTGCTGGTGGATCTGCCACAATCTAGTTCGGTGACTCTGTCACAATCTAGTTCAGATGGCTCTGCCATAATCTAGTTCGGTGACTCTATCACAATCTAGTTCGGTGACTCTGTCACAATCTAGTTCAGATGGCTTTGCCATAATCTAGTTCGGTGACTCTATCACAATCTAGTTCGGTGGCTCTGCCACAAACATTTTAAATGGCTTTATGCCTGCGATTAGTGTGTTGGTAGGGTGGGTTGACTTGATCCCCACAAGTGTGCTAGTTGGTATGGGTGGTGTGTAGTAGATGGAAATTTAGGCTTGGTTGGGAATTGCATATCATATGCATTTTATATTTGCGTGGTACGTGGTAGAGGGCGAGGTGCTAGGGGTGCAACTAAAGCACTAGGTCATATGCGAAATGGATGTACTTATTCTTGCTTGGATAGATATCGAGGTCTACCCACTCGTATATTGCTAGTGCCATATCTGAAACACGAATATTAGATCTAAGATTACCGATAGAGATGGCGGTAATTAGTCCTTTAGGATAGTCTGTAATTGTGAATAAAGCTGTTTGAGGCGTGCCCTTAGAAATCAAGAGAAATATTTTTAGCGGTTTGATGGAATTGCCATTCGATGAGTTCGATCTTATTACGGGCATGGATTGGTTGGTGAAGCACAGGCGCAATTGGATTGTCTTTGACGGATGTCAATAAGGGAATGTGAATGATGAGGAGGTAGTAATGATAGGCGGCGAAGAAACTATTTGGCAAATGTGGTATCTGCATTAAAGCGGAGAAGTTAGTCGGAAGGGAATGGAGCATTTCTAGCTTTCATTAGTGCTTTGGATGCCAAGGAATTATCGATTGGAAGATGTGAGAATGGTAAAGGAATTTTAGATGTCTTTCGAAGAACTTCTGGTTTACCTCAAATCGAAGTAGAATTTGGCATTGAGCTTTTGCCCGAGCGGCTCCGCGTCCATTTCCTTTATAGAATGGCAAGAAAGAGTTAGTGGAGCTTAAAGCTCAAATTCAAGAATTGTTAGATCGAGGATTTATTAGATGAGTGTGTCTCGTGGGAGTACGGTTTTGTTTGTCAAGAAGAAAGATGGGTCGATCGTGTGTGTATTGATTATAGGCGGTTGAATTAGATTTCATGCTTTGGCCCATTTTCTCCATTTTCGACACATGGCCCATTTTCTAGTTTTGACTGTTATTTGTCCTTTTCATCCTCCGATGCTCTCTTGAGTATAAAACATGAAAAAAATGATTAGGAGAACCTATTTCCATAATTAAAGGGAAAAATCATCCAAAAGTATGCTAAATGTGGGATTAAAATATGTTACTATTTCGGTTTATCACTCGCATTCTCATACGATAAGAATTTCATTAGAAAACGAACAATTAGATATATATCTCTAAGGATAACTTAATATATAAAATTCCTAGGAGAGATCATCATAATCTATTCAATCACAACTGTTACACTCAAACATCTTTATGATTCAAAGATCATTTCTATGACTAATTTTGTTATCACTAATCACGTATTATTCCATTCACTAATGAAAATCAATTCGGAAGAAATTATAGCAAAAACGTACTTTAGACATCATACCGGAATGAGTCTATTAGCCAATATTAACTTTTTCTTTAACCATGACATCGCAAAATCTGAATGATCTTTAGAATAATCTGACATCTTTTCCAGAACTATATTCACTTGCCAAACTATTCTTAACTTCGACCACATTATTAGTTATTCCGCTACTGAACTCTTTAGTCTCTTACTTGTGAGCTCATTCAACTTAAATCTTGTGAAATTTCGTTATAAAATACCATTTGGTAAGGGGGTGAGGTCGTAAAGCCTCTAACTCGACTTTTATATATACACACATATCACTTAGCATTCATCATCAACATAATAACTTCACAATCATATAATTCACTTCAAGCTAATTAACATACATATTTATATCACACGAACTTTTGATTACCTTTATTCAAACAAGTGTACTTAAACATACATTCCATAAATTTGAGTAAGTTTACTTATCACATTCACTTAATCAAACAAATTAGGCACATATCATCATATGAATGCCAAATAAACATTGATGAGCTTATCACAATATAAACTTTCATTTCACTTCACCGTTCTATATTTCAAGAATAATTCCCATTGAACTATTGTAATTTCGATGGATACTCAAGTAGTATGCTCAAAGTATGCATGTCAACAATCTATCAATTCATTTTCAAAAGTGCCATTTTGGCACATATTCATAGAGTACACTCTCAAGCCACATATGATATAACAGGATTGCCAGTCCAGGCTAAATCCTTTTAGTAACGTATACTCTAAAAGGCTTACTCTGGATTACTTGTCTGGGCTAAATCCATTTCATAACATATGCTCAAGAGGGTTTAATTTAGGATTACCTTTTCGGGCTAAATCCTTTTTGCAACGTTTAAAACATTTTATCCATTTCATAAAATCACCATAATCCATCAAAATACAACGTTCAACCGGAACAATTACATTTTATCCATATTTCTCAACTTACGGTTATTTCATTTTGTACATCATCACATACATATCATGAATCCTTATTCATACCTTTCCAAGTTTTGACTCATCACAAACACATTTTCAAATATCTTAGTATCGGTTTCAACGTTTTGAAAATAGCTCGGTTGGAAAGCATCTCTACCTCAAGAAAAAATTTCACCACAGTCGGGAGATATCACACTATCACGGTAGCAATATGGCATGTATAGCTAGACTCACATACGCTCACGTTAGTTCGAGAATCAAACATGAAAATACATACATGTTCAACATGGGTAAAATTTTAGACTTTGACATCTCTTCAAATTCGTAGTAGAAATAGATAGATCATGTAACATCTTAAAATTTGAGTATCGATATGTTGCATGTTTTTGGTGCTTAGCTTGTGGATGATTTAATTTGTGTGCTTAAAATAGTCTTAAGAAGGCTCGGGATTTATTTGGAATTAGAATAAATTTTAGAAATGAGTACTTTATTAAAGTGGATCAAGTGAACTTGATGTTTAAGGAAATAAAGTGTCAAAAACTAGCATAAGATGAACTAGTAGTAAAGTGGAGTTAAGCGCCATAAGTGTTGCTTGAGGAAGAGGTTGAATCCATGGATTGTATTTTGGTGACTTTTATTTTTGCACCTTTATAGCATGTATCGGTCAAGCATTATATTTGGTAAGGTTGGACTATTTTACTTATGGCAAGATGGCTAATGGTTAAGGTAAGCATGGAACTTGGGGAAAGAAATCCTAAACTTATAGAATGTAGGGGGGACACAAGGCATATCCTAAGGGTTATGTTTTGGAAACTTTTGGATGGCCAACTTGTCCATGAATTTGGACGGCTTTGTGGACTAAGGGGGGAGCCGAATTTAGGTGGTAAGTTTGGGTATAGTTTGGTAGCTTGATAGAATTTTCCATATGGTCATTTTGCTCTCCCAAAAGCATCTTTCTCTCATCTTTTCCTCTCTTGGCCGAATGTGCTTGTGTTAGGAGAAAACAATCTTTGCTTTGATTCTTTTGGTCATTCTTTTTGACCATTTGGTCATTTTTGCAAAACCTCTCAAGTGTTTCATCTTGTATTTCTCTCCTAGTGCCGAAATAATCAACACAAAAAGCCATTTCTTTTTCCTTCTTTTTCCCCATTGCCGAATGCATATTTGCTCCTAAACTCCTCTCTTTTCTCTTTTCTCTTTTCTCTTTTGTCTTTTTTCTATTCTCTGTTCTCTTTTCCTCTCCATTTTACTTATCTTTCAAACACATTCTTCCTTCATTTTCCTTCCATGGCCGAATGCTTATGACCATCCCCATAGCCAAAATTATTTTCCCTATCCATTAAATCATAGCCGAATCTCTTTTTCCTCATAGACCTTATTCTCAATCATTTCTTCCATTAAGTTTTGGATAACCGGTAAGAATCATTTTTTTCTTTTATTTCTTTTGTTTTTTTGGTCACCTTGTTTGAATCTATAGGATGGCTTAGGAAAAGCCTTTAAATCGATAATCGTCTATTCTATTAAATGTTTCCTTTAGTTATATTTTAGTGAGATAGTGGAGGGCCAAATCACCATCTCGTCAAAGTCATCTTGATGTTATTCAAGTTTGGATCATAAGCGGCAAGGTAAGAAGGAACTCTTCATGGATTCATGATCACCTCATTTTTTCAATGACTATCAATTGGGATTTGTTATAACGAGAAAGTTTTTATATGGGAATCCTTTAGAAATCACTCGAGATTTTAAGGTAAGTTGAGTTCGCTCTTTTACGACAATAGTCTTAATTTTCAATATATTGTTAGGGCTAATAATCCTTTGTCAATGGAGGCAATCAATATAGAATCGAAAAAGTGGTGAATAGCGTTAGGAAAAGGCGGTTTGCCATTCCCTTAAATTCAAGCGAAGGGCTATTTTGAGAATCGAGACTTTCCATCGGGTTGTGGACCCTCATCAGGAGAATCGATTATTCAAAGTCGTCGTACTCGGAGCCATTATTGTTCGTGATTCTTCAACGGTTTATGAGCAAATCAATCGGGAAAATCGAAAGATAATTGTTGTTCAAAACTCGAGGGTAAAGATCTAGATCGTTTATCTTGACATAGATTTATATTTAGTATCGGATAGTATTTTGATTCATAAAACTTGTAATCGATTAAATCGAATTAGTCATTATGAGCACTAGAGGGCGTGGACATGGGCGTGGATCACGGTGAGCGTGGCTGTGGTAGAGGACGAGGTGCTAGGGGTGCAACTAAAGCACTAGGTCATATGCCAGAAATGGATGTACTTGTTACTGCTTGGATAGATATCAGGTCTACCCACTCGTATATTGCTAGTGCCATATCTGGAAACCTGAATATTAGATCTAAGATTACCGATAGAGATGACGGTAATTAGTCCTTTAGGATAGTCTGTAATTGTGAATAAACTGTTTAGAGACGTGCCCTTAGAAATCCAAAGAGAAATATTTTTAGCGGATTTGATGGAATTGCCATTCGATGAGTTCGATCTTATTCTGGGCATGGATTGGTTGGTGAAGCACCGGGCGCAATTGGATTGTCTTTGAAAGCGGATGTCAATAAGGATGTGAATGATGAGGAGGTAGTAATGATAAGTGAGCGAAGAAACTATTTGGCAAATGTGGTATCTGCATTAAAGGCAGAGAAGTTAGTGCGGAAGGGGAATGGAGCATTTCTAGCTTTCATTAGTGCTTTGGATGCCAAGGAATTATCAGTGGAAGATGTGAGAATGGTAAAGGAATTTTTAGATGTCTTTCCCGAAGAACTTCCTGGTTTACCTCCAAATCGAGAAGTAGAATTTGGCATTGAGCTTTTGCCCAGAACGGCTCCCGCGTCCATTTCCCTTTATAGAATGGCACCGAAAGAGTTAGTGGAGCTTAAAGCTCAAATTCAAGAATTGTTAGATCGGGGATTTATTCGACCGAGTGTGTCTCCGTAGGGAGTACCGGTTTTGTTTGTCAAGAAGAAAGATGGGTCGATGCGTATGTGTATTGATTATAGGCAGTTGAATAAATTGACGATCAAGAATAGGTATCCTTTACCGAGAATCGATGACCTGTTTGATCAATTGAGGGGAGCTTCAGTTTTTTCCAAGATTTATTTGAGGTTGGATTATCATCAACTCAAGGTTAGAGAGGCAGATATCCATAAGACAGCATTTCGGACTCGTTATGGTCATTATGAGTTTTTAGTGATGCCGTTTGGTTTGACCAATGCACCAGCTGCATTTATGGACATGATGAACTGAGTCTTTCAACCCTATCTAGACCAGTTCGTAGTGGTGTTCATAGATGATATCTTGGTATATTCGAGGAATGAAGAAGAGCATGACATACATTTGCGCATTGTGTTGCAAATTTTGCGAGATAAACAACTTTATGCCAAATTCAGTAAAAGTGAATTTTGGTTGAAGGAAGTGACTTTCTTGGGTCATGTGGTGTCAACCGAAGGAATAAGAGTTGATCCTCGAAAGGTAGAGGTAGTGTTGGATTGGAAACCACCGAAGTTAGTGGCTGAGATTCGGAGTTTCTTGGGTTTGACTGGTTACTATAGACACTTTGTTGAGGGGTTTTGTTAATTGCTGCACCCCTAACTAAGCTATTGCAAAAGGGAGTATCGTATGTGTATACTGATAAACAACAAGAAAGTTTCGAGAAACTGAAGAAGATTTTGACGGAAGTGCTAGTACTGATTCAACTTGAGGCTGGAAAAGATCGTTTACTGTGATGTGTCACACATAGGTTTAGGATTGTGTTGATGCAAGGAGGAAAAGTGGTGGCTTATGCTTCTCGTCAGTTAAGGCCGGACGAAGTTACCTATCCTACTCATGACTTGGAGTTGGCTGCGGTAGTGTTTGCTTTAAAGATTTGGAGGCACTATCCCTACGGTGAGAAGTCAATCATTTATAAGACCACAAGAGTCTTAAGTACCTCATTACCCAAAAAGAGTTGAACTTGAGACAACAGAGATGGGTGGAGTTGTTAAAGGATTATGACTTCTCAATCGAGTACCATCCTGGAAAAGCTAACGTTGTGGCAGACACGTTGAGTCGTAAGGTGGTATCGGAGTTAAGAGCAATGTTTGCTTATCTCAGTTTGTATGAGGATGGCAGTCTACTAGCAAAACTTCAGGTGAAGCCATTGTGGTTAGAATAGATCAAGGAAAAATAGTTATCAGATGAAAAATTGGGTCCTTTAATGCAACAAGTTGAAAGTGGTATAATAGGGGACTTTAGATTGAACAGGGATGGCGTGCTGTGTTTTCGTGGAAAAATTTGTATGCCTATGGACTCGGATTTGAGACAAATGATTCTGAGAGAGGCGCATAGTAGCCCTTATGCTATGCATCCCAGATGAAATAAGATGTATCGAGACCTCCGTGAACAGTATTGGTGGCCAGGGTTAAAGCGGGAAGTAACAAATTTTGTAAGTAAGTGTTAGACTTGTCAGCAAGTGAAGGTGAAACATCAATTGTCGTCAGGCTTATTGCAACCGGCAAAGGTTCCTCTATAGAAATGGGAGCGGATAACAATGGATTTCATTAGTGGGTTACCTTTAACACCTGCTAAGAAAGATTCCATTTGGGTGGTAGTAGATCGATTGATGAAGACTGCTCATTTTCTACCAGTTCGTACAAATTAATCACTACAGAGTTGGCTAACCTATATGTATCTGAGATCGTGAGTTTGCATGGGGTACCAATGTCTATCATATCGGACAGAGATCCTAGGTTTACATCACAGTTTTGGAAAGCTTTACATGAGGCTTTGGGAACAAAGTTAAACTTCAGTATGGCTTTTCATCCTCAGTCAGATGGCCAGTCAGAGAGAGTAATTCAGATTTTAGAAGACATGTTAAGAGGTTATGTGATTGACTTCAGAGGTAGTTGGGAGGATTTTCTACCATTGGCAGAGTTCGCGTATAATAATAGTTACCAATCCAGTATCCAAATGGCACCTTATGAAGCATTATACGGTCGTAGGTGTCATACCCCTACTTGTTGGACTGAATTGGGGGAACGGCAGTTGTTGGGTCCTGAATTGATATCTGAGACGGAAGAAAAGGTAAAGGTGATTCGAGCACGATTAAAGAAAGCTTCGGATAGACAAAAGTCATACGCGGACCTGAAGCGTAAAGATATTGAGTTTGCGGTGGGAGATCAGGTCTTTCTAAAAGTCTCACCTTGGAAGAAGATTTTCAGATTTGGAAGGAAGGGCAAGTTGAGCCCTAAGTTCATTGGACCGTACCGTGTGCTAAATTGTATAGGACAAGTGGCCTATCAACTTGAATTACCTCCGGAGTTGAGTCAGATTCATAGTGTTTTCTATGTTTCTATGCTGAGGCGTTATAGATCAGATCCGTCTCACATAGTACCGGTAGAAGAAGTGGAGTTAAGGCCAGACTTGTCTTTCGAGGAAGAACTAGTGAAAATCTTAGACTGTGATGTTAAGGTACTAAGAAAGAAGACTGTGGCATTGGTTAAGGTTCTATGGCGTAATCACGGAGTGGAGGAAGCTACATGGGAGCCTGAGGATGCAATTCGTCAGCAATATTCTCAGTTCTTTTAACCAGGTAAATTTTGAGGACAAAATTTTCTTTAAGGGGGTAGAATTGTAACATCTTAAAAATTGAGTATCGATATGTTGCATGTTTTTTTTACTTAGCTTGTGGATGATTTAATTTGTGTGCTTAATATAGTCTTGAGAAGGCTCGGGATTTATTTGGAATTAGAATAAATTTTAGAAATGAGTACTTTATTGAAGTGGATCAAGGGAACTTGATGTTTAAGGAAATAAAGTGTCAAAAACTAGCATAAGATGAACTAGTAGTAAAGTGGAGTTTGCGCCATAAGTGTTGCTTGAGGGAAGAGGTTCGAATCCCATGGATGGCATTTTGGTGACTTTTATTTTTGCACCTTTATAGCATGTGCCGGTCAAGCATTATATTTGGTATGGTTGGACTATTTTACTTATGGCAAGGTGGCTAATGGTTAAGGTAAGCATGGAACTTGGGGAAAGAAATCCTAAACTTATGGAATGTAGGGGGGACACAAGGCATATCTTAAGGTTTATGTTTTGGAAACTTTTGGATGGCCAACTTGTCCATGAATTTGGACGGCTTTGTGGACTAAAGGGGGAGCCGAATTTAGGTGGTAAGTTTGGGTATAGTTTGGTAGCTTGATAGAATTTTCCATTTGGTCATTTTGCTCTCCCAAAAACATCTTTCTCTCATCTTTTCCTCTCTTGGCTGAATGTGCTTGTGTTAGGAGAAAACAATCTTTGCTTTGATTCTTTTGGTCATTCTTTTTGACCATTTGGTCATTTTTGCAAAACCTCTCAAGTGCTTCATCTTGTATTTCTCTCTTAGTGCCGAAATTATCAACACAAAAAGCCATTTCTTTTTCCTTCTTTTTCCCCATTGTTGAATGCATATTTGCTCCTAAACTCCTCTCTCTTCTCTTTTCTCTTTTCTCTTTTCTCTTTTCTCTATTCTCTATTCTCTTTTCCTCTCCATTTTACTTATCTTTCAAACACATTCTTCCTTCATTTTCCTTCCATGGCCGAATGCTTATGACCATCCCCATAGCTGAAATTATTTTCCCTATCTATTAAATCATAGCCGAATCTCTTTTTCCTCATAGACCTTATTCTCAATCATTTCTTCCATTAAGTTTTGGATAACCGGTAAGAATCATTTTTTTCCTTGATTTCTTTTGTTATTTGGTCACCTTGGCCGAATCTATAGGATGGCCTAGGAAGAGCCTTTAAATTGATAATCATCCATTCTATTAAACGTTTCCTTTCATTATATTTTAGTGAGATAGTGGAGGGCCGAATCACCATCTCGTCAAAGTCATCTTGAAGTTATTCAAGTTCGGATCATAACTGGCAAGGTAAGAAGGAACTCTTCATGGATTCATGATCTCCCTCGTTTTTTTTTTCAATGACTATCAATTGGGATTTGTTATAACCGAAAGTTTTTATGTAGAAATCCTTTAGAAATCACTCGAGATTTTAAGGTAAGCCGAGTTCGCTCTTTTACGACAATAGTCTTAATTTCTGATAAATTGTTAGGGCTAATAATCCTTTGTCAATGGTTACAATCAATATAGGGTCGAAAAGAGTGGTGAATCGCGTTTGAAAGAGGGGCGGTTTTGCCATTCCCCCTAAATTCAAGCAAAGGGCTATTTCGAGAATCTGAGACTTTCCACCGGGTTGTGGACCATCATTCGAGGAGAATCGATTATTCGAAGTCGTATGTACTCCGGAGCCATTGTCTGTTCGTGATTCTTCAATGGTTTATGAATCGTCAATCGAGGAAAATCGAAAGATAATTGTTGTTCAAAATTTCAAGGGTAAAGATCTTGATCGTTTATATTGACATAGATTTATATTTAGTATCATTGTTCTAATCGAGTGTGATACGTATTTAGGTATCGACGAGCGGGAAAGTATAGTTCTCACCGTAATCAGGTGTGTAAATTCACACTTATCTCATGGTTAAATATTGTACCGTAAGTAATAGAATAAAAATCGTAAAGTTGGTAAAATTAGAAAAATATGGTATATTAACACTTTTTGTGTAAATGCATGAAATTGGTATTAAAGTTGTGGAAATTACGGATTTTCCCTTAATGGGCTATTATATTAAACAGTGATAGTTGGGGCCATATGAATTATTTTGATAAATTGGCCAAGTGTGAAATTTGTGAAAAGGGCCTCATGTGATTAATGTGCCAAAAATTTGCTAGATCGATTAATGGGCCAAAATTTGCTATATCGATTAATGGGCCAAATTTGCTAGATCACTTAATGGGCCAACTTGTGTTATGGGCCTTATGATGAAATCATTATATGAATATTGTTATGCTTTGTATATGCATACATGATTGCATGGGTTGGGATAAAATTGAAGAGAAGTGCTGGTGGCTCTGCCACAATCTAGTTCGGTAACTCTGTCACAATCTAGTTCGGATGGCTCTGCCATAATTTAGTTCGGTGACTCTATCACAATCTAGTTCAGTGACTCTGTCACAATCTAGTTCGGATGGCTCTGCCATAATCTAGTTCGGTGACTCTTTCACAATCTAGTTCGGTGACTCTGTCACAATCTAGTTCGGTGGCTCTGCCACAAACATTTTAAATGGCTTTATTCCTGCGATTGGTGTGTTGGCGGGATGGGTTGACTTGATCCCCACAGGTGTGCTGGTTGGTACGGGTGGTGTGTACCGGATGGAAATTTAGGCTTGGTTGGGAATTGCATATCATATGCATTTTATATTTGATAAATATATATACATTGTACATTTGTAAATGGGCTCAAGCCCAATTATATGCTTAAATGGTTTTGGCCCTGTGGACACGGTAAGTAGGTTACACACTGAGTTCTAAGTAACTCACCTCGTTTTTCTTACCCTTCTCAGGTAATGATAATTGATGGAGGCTTGGGCCGGGGATGACTTCGTGTGAAGGCCATACTACGAATGATGGGTTATATATAAACTTTGAACTTCTTTTAAGTATTTCTATTTAAGTATTATTTCAGTTGCAATGTAATAAGGCCTCTGGTATTATTTTCATGGATTTTTATTTCATGGATGGATTTTAATATGTTTTAGATACTTCAATGGAATTGTTTTAATTTCTATAAATTTTTCTTAAACTTGCATATAAAAAGGGTTTTTCTTAAATATCATCAACTCGTAAAATTTCTGTGAAAATTCTTTTATGAAATTATTTTAACCCCTTACGTTTTAAAATAATGGATTTCAAATTAATCTCGATTTGGATAAACTCTATCCCCAAAATCGTTTTGAAGATTTGTTTTCTTTAAATCATTAATGACTAGATGTAAGTTCGATTTGTGTGGCATGCCAAATCTGGACTTAACGTATAGGCCGGGTTTGGGGTGTTACAGATCATGTTACATATAAAAATCATTAAAAATAAGGTTAGAACGGACTTATAATCGAGCTTGAAAGTGGCCAAACCCTAGCCATGGTTTCCCCCTTGTAAAATTCGGCCATGAGGAAGAAGATGGACAAATTTTGGCTTGATTGTTTCTTTTTAATTCATTTTAATAACCAAATTACTAAAATGCCCTCAATGAAAACCTTTAGAAACATACCAAACCATGTCCATTTTTGTCCACCAACTTAACCAATGGTCTAATTGCCATCTAAGGACCTCTAATTTAAAATCTCATAGCAATTGGACACCTTTAAAATATAGAATTCAAGTTTTGTAGTTTTTACAATTTAGTCCTTTTAACTAAATTGAGTGCCCAAACGTCAACATTTTCGAACGAAATTTTCAAGAAATCATTCCTTAAAACTTTATACCATAAAAATATAATAAAAATAAATTTTACTGCATCAGATTTGTGGTCCCGAAACCACTGTTCTGACTAGACCCAAAATCGGGCTATTACAACTCTCCCCCTTTTAGGGGTTTTCGTCCCCAAAAATCCTACCAGAATATAAATTTGATTTACATGTAGACTCCTCTATCTCGTGACATTGCCAAAGAACCCCCACTAAGGTTATGCTTCTATTTCCCAACTTTTTAATCTCTCGTGTCAAAATTTCAATCGATTCTTCATTATACAACACATCGGCTGAATCTTAATCCCTATCGGAGAATTCATACTCGAAGAATCCAATCGATACCATCGCAACATAGGTACACAAAACACATTTTGAATCTTTTTACAAGGCAATACTTTTGAAAGCATGCTATCGTTGAACGAAAATTTCATATCCTCAAGTTTCAAATTTACATACGTTTTCTGACAATCTAAAGTGGATTCTAAACTGCCATGAATCACTTTTACTTTCTATACGATTTTTGATCGGATAGTCTCTAAAACATATAACTCAACTAATCTATCATTTTACATACCCGATCACCAGAACATCTATTTAAATAACTGTACATTTATTACTCCCTGAATGAACAAACGAGCTACTACTGGGCTTCATACAAATTTTTTTGCATAAGCTCTGAATTACTCAGTGCGTAAATTCTATCTCGGAATAATGATAACAGCCATCAGATCTGACTTGAAATTAAGAATCAAAATTTGTCTCACACTGTACTCATTTAGTTTGCCACTCACTATCACATTCCTGAGGTTCTCAATCTTGCAAAGAAAACATCGCTTTAGCTTCTATTTTAGCTAGATTCAGACAGTCATCAAATAAGATTAATCATGTATCCAATACTCACAAAATAATCAAAGGTTTTCCATTCAAGAAATTTGCAACTATATCTGCTTTCCCAAAGGTTAATTGATAACTGCTCACAATCTTTCAATAGTTCAAGCCATCTATGCTGTTTTAAATTTAGATCCTTCTGTCATAATAGATACTTTAAACTCTTGGGATTAAGAAACATATGACATTTATCGTCAGACAATCGATGTCATATCAAATTCTTAACATAGACATAAAAAGTGGACGACTCTAAATCACTAGTCGAAGAGTTCCTTTTATGTGACTTTAACCGTCTGGAAGCATAAAGTATCACTTTACATTCTTGTATTAAAACACATTCCAATCCGTTTGATAGTGCTTCGCTGAAAAATCACAAATTCTTTACTCAATTTAAACTAAACTCAAAATCAGTGCTTTGGTTAACAATACCTTCAACTATTTTCAACTTTGCTAACACTCAACAGACCATTCAAACTTTCACAAATGTGATAACTTTATTAATCAAAACAAATTTAACTCCTAGTAATATCATGCAATTAGAACTGATCTAATAGGGACACCCTTGTATCACACCCTTTTTTAATATAAATTTTTCATTCAGACTGTTCGTCAGATTACCCATGAGTGTACAAGATTTTATCTCCATACCTGAGTAAATGCATATAACTCAAATTACCTTTCAACTAATCAGCTCGCTCGAATAAAAACAACTAAGTCAATCTCAACTATCAAATAATATCATATCAAAATGCTCCCTTCTTCATGTTGTTAAAACAACTCAAACATACAATCTTTTAAAATTTCCTCACATGCTAGTCAAAGATCTTTACAATTACATTAGCTCAAGGAAACAAAATATCCTGATTGAACTCATTGACCTTAATCAAACTTACCTAAGAAAAGAAAACCATCATAAAATTTGAGCTTGAGCTTCCACTATCTATACCTTTGACGATGTCGAATCCTTTCACAAAAATTAGAGAAGTCCCAATACCAGAATCACCATGTTCCTATGTTCAATCTAGAAATACACCCATAATAGATATAGTTATCATAAGCCAAAGAACACACTTTAAAGATGAGCCATGATTGATAATTTACGAAATAAGGATGACAAGAAAATAGAGATTAAAAAATCCAAGATACGATACCACACCGGAAGTCCGAGAACATAACTATGAGAAAATAATAAAGATTTTGATGATTCCTCAAAGAAAACCAGAAGAAAATCAATGCTTATATGCTCTGGAGTCAATTGTAACAGAAATAATATATTTTCCAAATATATATACAAAACAAAACAACATCTAGTAGAAACAGAAGAATAATCTCACATAAATTTTCACCGTCAACTTTTATTCCAAACATAATAGATTAAGACCCCAAAGAGAGAGATAAGGTATGCTAATCATCAACCACCTAGACCAATAGTGCTTTCATCTAACATTATAATCAGCTTGCATTCTCATATGATAAGAATTTCATCAGAAAACGAACAATCACATATATATCTTGTAACACCCCAAACTCGGCCTAGACGTTACGACCAAATCTGATGTGTCACATCGAAGTGTTTCTTGAAATCAGGTTTGTTGAGAGGGAACCATTTTAAATGATTGTCATGTTTGCTTCTGGTGGTTTCTTAGTTGGTTAAAAACTCGCGGAAGCTACTCTAATTAATACCATTTTAAAGTTTGAAAATGTGTGTTTGTTTTTTAAAACAGTTATTATTTTTGAAAAACTTGTTTGTAACAGTTTGGTAGGTTCAAAATAAGAAATTAAACCCAATTAAAAGAAATTAAAATCACCAGAGGCCTTATTACATAACATCAACCCAATAATAAAATTTAAATAACTAAGTCTAAAATAAAACATTAACGAACGTGTGGCCAACTCCGAGTCCCTCTCAGCTCCAAATCATCTAAGGCTAGGGATTACCTGCATAGTCAAAAGAGAAGGGTGAGTTACGAGAACTCAGTGTGTAATCCCCTATCATGCAGTCAGTAATACAGGTAGTAACAGTTTGGGCCTGGGCCTTAGCCCATTACGGTAATAGTGTGGGCCTAAACCTAATACAGTATCAATATGGTGCAAATATGCAACTCACCCAAATCCAGCCAACACACCACCCGTACCAACCAACACACCATGTGGGGATAAAATCGACCCACCCAGCCAGCACACCAATATCGTAGCATAGCTACTAGTAATAATAACAGCCCAATTGCCAAGATGTGATATATGTGGCAAACCCACGATATGATGATTGTGGCGAGCCACTAGTAATGATATTGGGGCAAAGCCATCGATATGATACTTCCTTCATATTAGAATCTCAACCCCACGCAGTATGCCATTTCATAAATATTTTGTGTATGCAATATGTCCTACTCAGTACAGTCGTACAATAACATACATTCATCAGTCAACCTACCGCTAGGGGTGAAAAGGTTATTTCCATGTACTAGGGGTGAAATGGTAATTTTGCCCCTTTAGGGGTATTTTGGTCATTTACAAATTTTGGGTTTCGGTATAGATAACGACTCTTCAAAAGGTCTACAGTCATCTAGAGTGACTTAGGAAACCAAAATGGATATAATAGTGTATTTGGGCCTGAGGCCCATTGCTCGGCCCATATGAGCCTACACCTTCGTGTGGCCCATTTAGCCCAGATTCAGTCACGGTTAAGCGAAATACATCGACTAGTCTAGAATTTGTCATATTTCATGGATTTCATTTGTGTGGGGCCTACGAGCCTGTTGGGCCCACATGGCCTAGTTCGGCCCATGTGACCCAATAGTGGCCTAAGCCCACGAGAACACTCATGGTGACCTACGCCCATGTTTCGTGGTCTCGCATTACCAGACGCATGAAGAATCCCACATGTATCGAACCTACACTCAACAAGACCTTCAGTTAATTAACTGATGATTCGAGTTAACCACTTCTTAACATTTAGCCCAAAAATACACCAGCTTACCCTAATTGAATGAGGGTGGCTTAATCCTCTAAGATGGCCAACCCAAAATTTATCACACGCCTTGTCGAGAATCTAAATTATAAGCAGATCTTGCTAGATAGGATCAACTACTATCTCATCAACATAAAGACAACATTCGGCTTAACCCTAGAAAATGAGGTAGCATATTACCTTAATTGAATACTTGAGAAAAAAAGTTGTGGTTGCTTCAAAACCACTTGTACACCACCACTCCTTGAGGAACCCTAGAAATAAGGAAGGATTCATAAATTGGTACCCAAAAATAAAAGGAAAAACATTTGGCTTAGATGAATGAAAGGAAGCATAACTTAAACCCTTACCAATTGTCAGGAAATCTTATGAAAACCGAAATAGCAAAACAATAGTAGAACAGAAGAGTACTCGGCCAAACCCCTAATAACAGAGTAACCGAAAATGGCTAGCCAAAAAGGTGAAGGGTATTCGGCCGAAAAAATATGAGTATATCGAAGGCAAATAGAAAAAGGGAATGAAGTAAAAAGATGAAGAGAGAATTCGGCTAGAAAAGAGACCAAGAGAAAATAAAATAGAGAGGGAGGGATGAAGCTATATTCGATCAAGAAGAAATAATAAGTAGAAGGGGGTGAAAGCAATAATCAATTCGATAAATGCTTAATTGAACAGTAAGAGGAAAGAAAAGGTGAGAAAGAAAATAACTCAACTAGATTGCGAAGAGGAGGAGTCGGCACTAGAATGGACAGAACAAAACTCGAAAGAAAAATAAAAGAAAAATGGTGCTAAAGGTTGACAACAGTCACAATTCGGCACACCAAAAATAGCACAAAATGCCCAAAACCGAACAAAGAGTAGAGAAAAACACTTAAAATCCTTCTAGCTGAATTTGCATGCCCAAGACTCCCTGTTCGACTATACCACACCAACATTTGAATTTCCTTGATCTTCTCCTCCTAAATCTCCTCCATAACCTGACCAACATTATCATATCCCTTCATCTCCTCCCTTGACCAATTCCACAACCACCTCAACAGAGTTTCAGTCAAACTCCACCTCTTGCACCACAAAGATATAAAATAAATACTCATTTGCATGCCAAGCGATTCGAACCCAAGCTCTTACACCAGCCATTTAATGCCATCACCACTAGGCCACTAGCTCATTTTTGTCTCCTTTCCCCTACAATTATTTATAAAGCCTACCTACTAATGCTCAACCCCTTTAAATAAGAAAAATAATTTTTTGCTAAAGACAAGGCTCAAACCCAGAGTTTCTCAGAGGCTCTCAACCACTCTTAAACCACTCAAACAATCCATTATCCATGTCAAAACACATAAAATCAAAACATGGATTTTTTTTGGGCGTTACATATATTTGAGGATAATTGAATATATAAAATACCAAAGGGAGATCATCATAATCTATTCAATCACAACTTTTACACTCAGACATCTTTACGATTCAAATATCACGGAAGTTAGGCCCGAATCTTGCATGTCACATTGAAGTGTTTTTTGAAAACCATGTTTTCATTGAAAACCCTCCTCAATATTTTAAAACTAAAGTCTCAGATTGTGTTCGTTCAATTTCAAAATGGGATTCATTGAAAAGTTAATCACTTTTAAAAATGTTATTAACTTCGATAAAAATGTCTTTTAGTTGTGGAAGCTAATTTAAGATAAAAAAGTTTAAAACCTATGTTTTTTAAAATAGTAATTGGGTTGAAAACTCATATACATCTAACAGATATAGAACGTAACAAAATCCCAAATTCAGAATTAAATTCCGAGAGGCCTTATTATAGAAATCAAAACCCAAAATGGAATTTAAAACATATATAAAGTCCAAAGCATAACAGTCACAGTCGTGTGGTCACCTTCGAGTCCCTCGCAGCACTGATCCTCCTAACGCTGGGGATTTCTTGCACAATTAAAAACTAGGTGAGTTTATGAAAACTTAGTGTGTAATCCCCTTACTAGAGTAACAGTCAGTATACAGAAACAGAAGCCAAAATAGTCTGGGCCAAAGCCCTTTAATAGTAACATACAGTCTAGTTAAGAGCATACATGGGCCAAAGCCCACCACAATATCATTTGGGTCACATCCCATAACAGAATCAATTGGGCTTAGCCCATTCCAATAACAGTGGCAACTGGGCCTTAGCCCACAATAGCCTCAGTTGGGCCTTAGCCCATATCAAATGTCACATACCACATCTCTCTGGGCCTAAGCTCATCTCAATATCAAAATCAGCATATGCAATGCATGAGTACCCAAACCAACCCTACACTCCATCTCTTATCCAACCCTGCACTCTTGTGGGGATTTAATCAACCCACCCATGCCTACACTCCTTATGTAGCACCGATTGCGGCACTAACTCAACAAAATGGCTTGGCATCATAGACAGAACGGTTAAAAGCCATAAATATCGCAGCAACGCTACCAGTTAACGGAACGGCTAAAAGCCATAAAAAGGGTGGTTATAAACCATAATCAGGATGGCACAGAGCCATAATCAGGATGGAACAACGCTATCGGTAACTATAATAAGTTTGGCACATAACCATCAGTGACAGTAATATAATCGGCACACAGCCATGAGTAATTATGATAAATACAGAGTCGTCAGTATATATGTTAGACACATAGCCACGGGTAAATATGATTGGCACAAAGCCATAATCAAGATGGCACAGAGCCATATTTAGGTTGGCACAGAGCCATAATCAGATTACGCAGCTTTAAGCCATCCGTCGGTCCACAGTCGTCTCATGCGACATGTGCGGCCTTAACAGATCAAAACTGGATCCACAGTTGTCTCATGCGACCCGTGTGACCCTATCAGAACTTCCTCCGTATCAATGTCCCAACCCCATGCAATATGTCTTGTATGTCGTGCTCAATCATTACACGTGTATGTAAAATGGCCATGCTCAGTAACAGTCATTTAGACATATATTAAAAGTATATCAGTCACACAACCACAGTCAAGCCAGTTAAAACACAGTCATATGATCACAGTTAAATCAGTCAAATTCATAGTCTAAGTTAGTCATTTACCCACAAGGGAAAAATAGTCATTTTACCTTACAAGGGTATTTCGGTAATCCTACCCTTTAGGGGTATTTCAGTAATTCTACCCTATAGAGGCATTTCGATAATTTTACAAATCAGGGGTATTTTGGTAATTTTTCAAATCAGAGGTATTTCGATAATTTTGCAAATTGGGGGTATTTCGATAATTTTTCAAATTGGGTATTTTGGTAATTTTACAAACTGGGGGTATTTTAGTAATTTTACAAAATGAGGGTATTTCATAAATTTTACAAATCAGGGGTATTTCGGTAATTTTGTAAACTGGGGGTATTTTAATAATTTTGCAAATTGGGGCTTAACGACCCAATAGAAGGTTCACCATCGCCACGAGCGACTTAAGTAACCCAAACAGACACAATGGTGTAAATGGGCATAAGGCCCATTATTCAGCCTAAGTGGGCCCACAAGCTCATGTAGCTCAATTAGCCCAGAAATAGCCTCAGTTATACGAGCAGCACAGTTCAAACCAATAGAAATCATATAACATGCATTTTGTGCGTATGACCTTCAAGCCCATTGGGCCCACACGGCCCAACAAGGCCCAGAATAGCCCAAGACCACGAGAGCGCTCGTGGTGGCCTCTACAGACTAACGCCCATGTTTGAGTGCTCGGTTCACCACACATATGATCGCCCGCTCGTGTGGCATCATACGCAATATTTCTGGCTTTTTAGCATTATATCGATCTACAGTCCTAGCAGTGTAAACAACACATACTTTCGGCTTTCCAATCGATTATCAAACATAGCATACAGCTACACACACTCTATTGGCTTTCTCACCGACTATTGAATACAGGGTACTGTTACACACCTTTGTTATGAAGAAAGCGAATAATCCTTGAGCACCAAGACCTACATCAATTCCCAACACATGATTAATCACATTTTGATAGGGATACAACCAACCTTAATAGTCACATAAACATACCACCTTCTTAATACTTAGCCCCAAAACATTCACTACCCTTACCTTGATTGAGTGAGTACCTCCAGTTCTTTAAGATCGCTAACTATGATAGATCACATGCCTTGCCAACAAACTGCACTATGATAGATCTCTGTTAGGTAGTACTGATCATAGATGTAGCCTACAACCCAAATTTTACTTTGCGAACCCATAGGGCCTAATTGGTCTATACCCAAAGAGTAAGATAAAAAATTACCTTAATTAGACGATAAGAGAAAAACCTCGACGGCCTTAGAACTCTAGAACTTCTCCGCTCTTCAGATTTGACTAGCCCCCAACGAGCATTATATCATGCAGGAGAATCAAGATCGTAATTAGAGTCCAAAAGAACAGAAGCATTCGGCTTCCAGAGAAATATTATAAGAGATCAAATTTGAATGTAAAGAAGAAAGTATAAACACCTACCCTTCAGTCAGGAACACTTACAGAACCAATTAACAATACCAACAGTGGAGCATAGAAAATTCGGCCAAGGATAGGGAGAGAAGGAGGTTGAGTACCTTCGGTCTACCAAGCAAAAGAAAGAAAAGAAGGAAAAAGGAATAGAGAATGAGCAATTGGCTAGGCTAGAAACTGAAAAGAAAGAATGACACAGTTTTTCCCAAATAGCCAATTTGACAATCCCAATAACAAAAAAGCAAATAGAAAGTGAACTAATATGACACTTTAGAGCTCAAAATAACTCAGCACAGAAAGAAGATTTTTCCCAACTCAAAAACTGACCAAACACTAAACCAAATGGGAGAAAAGCCCTCTTGGCCGCATTTCCCTAAGCATAACACCCAAATTCAGCACAACGTCACTCCATAACAAACTCCTTTTTTTCCTCCCCCTTATCCCTCTCCTAAAATCTCTCCACCTTATTCTACTCCACCACATTTTCAAACTCCTCCAATTCCATATCCCATAAAACTCTCCTCCAAGACCAATTCCACAACCACTTGAGCAGAATTCAATTCTAGCACAACCGTTGGGCGACACAGCTGCAAAATAAATAATCCATAGCATACTCCAAGTCTCGAACCTTTGACCTCCTTACCACACTTGTGACGCCACCAATAGGATTTTTTTGTCATGATTTCCCTAACAATATTCTTAAAACCTACTTACTTACATCTAGGATTTTATTCACCTAAAACCAAAATTTTTCTAAAGCCTAGGTTTGAACCCAAGACTTCTCCAATTCTTCTCAGGACCCTTAACCACCAAAGCAGACATACTTTTTTGTTATTAGCATGCACAACTAAATTCCAATTCCTCCGGCACGCGAAGTCCATTTCTTCTAGGCCTAAATTTAGGGCATTACAATACCTGAATGAGTCGATTTAACAAGATTAACTTTTTCTTTAACTGTGACATCGCAAAATCTGAATGATATTTAGAATAATCTAGCATTTTTTCCAGAACTGTATTCACTTACCGAACTATCCTTAACCCAACCACACTTAGTTATTCTACTACTGAACTCTTTAGTCTCTTACTTGTGAGCTCATTCAACTTAAATTTCGTGAAATGTAACGCCCTGAATTTGGGCCTAGAAGGAAATAGGTCTTGAGCGTGGGAACACATAAAAATTTATATGTGCAAGAAAATAACATAAATGATTGTCTGCTTCAGTGGTTAAGTGATTTGGAGTGTTTAAGAGTGTTTGAGAAGTCCTGGGATCAAACCTAGGCTCTAGCAAAATTTTAGTTTTTCTCTTAACTGAACCTTGATTCTGGCCTAGAGGCCTTAAGAATAATTATGGTGAATTTATGACACAAAGAGTTGGTCTAGTGGTAGTGGCATGTGAAGTGGTGCATGAGATCCAAGGTTCAAGTGTTGGCGCAACAATAATGAGTATTTATTTTTCTACCCAAGTCATGTAGGAGGTGGAGTTGGACTGGAACACTGAGTTTGAATAGGTCATGAGGTGGTTGTAGGCAATTTGAATTAGATGTTGAGTTATTTGTGGAGTGATATGAGGAGAAAAATAAGGAGGATATTATGGAGAGATTTGAGGAGTGGATCAAGGAGTAAGGGAGTGGTAGTTTTTGCCAAAAGTAGGATTTCCTTTGGTGCCAATTCGGTTATAGGCACTTAGTGCCGAAATTGTCTAGCTTTTGTTTATTTGTTTTTCGATAGGTATTCCTCTTATGCTTTTGCTCTCTTTTGGTTTCAAGCTTGTTTTGGTAGCCATTTTACGCATTGTCCATTTGGGTGTTTTTCTACTTTGGCATTTTTTTTTCTCTTTCTTCCTTTCAGTTTTCTTATCCTTTCTAACGTGCTCATCCTAGTACCCTAAACTGAATACCATTTCTTCCTTCTCCCTTGAGCAGTGTCGTATATCCTTTTTCCCCTCATCCCTTTTTTTGTCAGTTCTACAATTATTGGTTACTCCCTTACACTATCGTTCGTGTATTGTTCGGTGTGGCAAGAGTTTTATGTCAATCGGTATGTGTTCAAGTGTACTTTTTTACTTTTAGCTTAAAACTGAATACTCTTTCTTCTTGTCCTATGATTGCCGACTTTTGATCCTTCCTCGTGATGTGTAGTCTGTTGAGTTTCTAGGTTTCCCGAGGAGTGAAAGAGTGCAAGTGTTGTTGAAGAAATCTAATCATGTTTCTCTCATCATTCAATTAAGGTAAATGTGTTATCTTACCTTCTTTTGGTATAGGCCAAATATTGTTTGTGTTCTTGTAACATCCTAAATATTCAAGTATCATTATGTTGCTAAGTGTTAGCTCGGGTTTACTTGGAATTAGAATAAATATTAGTAAAGTGTACTTTAATGTAAAGAAATTAAGTGACCTTGGAACTTAAGTTAGTTAAGTACTAAAAAATGGCATAAGATGAGTAATTGGCAAAGTGGTGATGCCGCCATAAGTTGGACTTGAGGGGAGAGGTTCGAATCTCCTAGTATGCAATTTGGGACTTTTTATTTTTGCTTTATCCTAGCATGTGTCAGCTATGGATAAGATTAGGATGAGTTAGATTAATTTTTTTTTTTTGGTAAGAAGACTAAGGGTTATGGAAAGCTTGAGTTAGGGATAGAATGGCTTGAATTGGGGATAATGTTTCTCTAACTTAAGGAAAAGGAGGATGATAAGGCTTAAGAATAGGTTTATGTTTTGAAACTTTCTAATGGCCTTTTGACCATGTATGTGGACGGCATAAGGGCTAGGGAGGTGGCGATTTTGTTGATTGGTTTGGTAGGCTTGGGAGTTGGATGAAAACTTTCTTTTGGTCATTTGGTGCTTGCTTATCAAACTCTCTTCCAAAATTTGCTCTCTCCTAGCCGATTATACCTTAAACCTTGAGGAAACTATAGCATCTTTTTACCATCCTTTCTCTTTGACCATTTGGTAATTTCTTTGCCAATCATTCTTCCTAATGCGAAACTATCATCACACAAAAAGAAAGAAGGCCATTCTTTTCTCTTTTTCCTTCACAATGCCGAATGCAAAATTCTCCTAAACTCAATTCTCTTTTCTTCTCTTTTCTTTCTCTTTCTTCTCTTTCTTTCTCTCTTTCTCTCTTGAAAACCGAATCATATCATTTCCATCTTCCATTCTTTTACTTTCTTTTAAACTAAAGTCTTTTCAATACTTTTTCTCATGGCCAAATGTTAGTTTGCTCTTGTGCTGAATCTTTTTCATTTTCTTTGTTTGGTCATAACCGAATTCTCCTTTAGTCATAAGTATTCTTCTCACTCAATTCTTTTCAACCGTGGACAATAGTGAGATTTTTGGATGGCAGAAACTCAAAGTGTTCTTGAGTATTGTGGATCATTGGAATCGATTTTAAGAGTTAAGGTAAGGAGTTTATTCAAGGATTCTTATATTATTCGTCATTTTGGTATAGTTAGTTATTTAATCGATTTCGTTATAGGGACGTAATCGCTCGATCATTTCTTCGTGGGACGAGGATAATTGTGGTAAGCCAATCTCAAATCTTTTAAAATCGTTAGCCATATTTCGATAATTATTAGTCGGACTAATGATCTTATGTCATTAGAGACATTCAAGATAGGGCAGAAAAGGGCAGTGCATAGTTTTCGAAAGAGGGGTGGTTCCGCTTTTCCCCCTAAGTATAAACGAAGGGCTATTTCGGGAATTCGGGATTTTCCACCGGGTTGTAGACCCTCATCCGAGGAGAACCAGTTGTTTAAAGTCATTTGTACTCCCGAACCTTTATTCGTTCGTGGATTCTCATCGGGCAACGAACCAACAATCGAGGAGATACCAAAAATAAAAGTGGTTCGAAATCCTAAGGGTAAAGATTTAGATTATTTATCAATAGTGTAGTTTTAAAATATGATAGTATTCTAATTATCGTGTTACGTTTAGGTACTGGTGAGCGGGAAAGTCTAGTACACACAATAACAAGGTGTGTAACTTCACACTTATCTCGGGTTAGATGTTAAACTGTAAGTATTGAGAAAAATCGTAAAGATGACAAAATCAAAAAAATACGTAATAATTAGTATTTTTGTGAAAATACATGAAAACGGTTAACGTTGTGAAATTTACGAAAATTCCCTCAATGAGTTAGTTGGTAAATTGTAAATTTTATGTCTCATGTGTTAAATAGCTGAAAATATGCTAGATCATTAAATGGGCCAAAAATATGCTAGATCGTTAAATGGGTCAAAAATATGCTAGATCGTTAAATGGGCCAAAAATATGCTAGATCGTTAAATGGGCCGAAAATATGCTAGATCATTAAATGGGCCTAAAAATATTCTAGATCGTTAAATGGGCCTAAGTTGCTAGATTGCTAAATGGGCTAAATGTTATTTTGTATTATGGGCCTTAATAAAAACTTGAAATATTGTTTCACTTGTAAATTGGTCCTTTTACTAAAATTATCATATGGATATAGATTGTTATGCATACATGTTTGCATGGCTTAGGAAAATGATGAAGAGAAGAAAGGCCTGTTGCCAAAATCTAGTTCGGTGGCTCTACCACACATATTTTAATGGCTTATTGCCTCTAGTTCTGTGGCTCTGCCACACATATTTAAATGGCTTATTGCCTCTAGTTTGGTGGCTCTACCACAAATATTTTAATGGCTTAATGCCTCTAGTTCGGTGACTTTGTCACAATCTAGTTCGGTGGTTCACCACAACATTATTAAAAATGGCTTTATGCCTATGATTGGTGTGTTGGTAGGGTGGGTTGACTTGATCCCCACAGGTGTGATGGTTGGTACGGGTGGTGTGTAGCGGATGGATATTAGGTTGGTTGGGAAATTTCATTTTGCATACATTTCATTTATATTGCTAAATCTATTTATGGGCTCAAGCCCAAAATAATGACTTGATGATCTGGCCCAATGGATATAGTAAGTGAGTTATACACTGAGTTTTGAGTAACTCACTCCCTTAAATTTTCCATCTCAGGTAATGGAAATTGGCGTGGACTTGGGCGACGTTGACTTCGTGGAGGCCATCGCAAACATGGGTTTATAAATCTTGAACTTTTATTAAGTACTTTCTTTAAATTATTATTTTGGATATGATGTAATAAGGCCTCTATTAATATTTTATGGATTTTATGTGTGGATGGATTTAAATTTTGCTTTGATATTTAATATGGGTTTATGTTAATCCTAAAATGTTTCCTTAAAATACTTTGGGTTTTCAAACATATGAGATTCTTTATCTATTCTTATTTTCAAATCCTTTTGAATTCTTCAAAAACTACTTTAACTTTTTTATAATTAAATACAAAATGATAAGATTTCAACTAATGTTTCTCAAATTCATTGAATTTAAATTATTTCTCTTGGTTTTAATTAAACTTTATTTTCAAAAAGTTTTGTAATACCGATTCACCTAAACCATTAGATAGATTAAAAGAATGTTCGATTTGTGTGACAAACCAAATCTCGTCTCGATGCATAGACCTGGTTTGGGGTGTTATAGTTCTATAGGCTTACATTTGTGAATGTAGGCCACATATATGAGCAACCCTAATTGGTAGGTCTGTTGTTGATACAGTTAATCGACAAGGATCGGGTGATCGATTTTCACCAGCAACCTAAGAGCATTAAGCCATATTTGTTCGTTCAAGATAGGTGGTGTTTGGCGATTTGGGAATTAAGTGTTGGTGAACCCTAACGATTGGTAGACTAATTGTATATCTTGAATGAATGTAGGCTTTGGGCGGTGAACTGTTCACTCGTTATCACGAATAGGTGTGTAACTATTTTCTGTAAATGATAATCGGGTTAAAAGCTGAAAGGTTGTTACCATCAAAACTCGAAAAGGTGTGTAGTAACACCCTTCTCCACTATGATTCGGAGAAAGCCGAAAAGTCGAAAAGCCAAAACTTTAGCATTTGTGGCCCCACGAGCTTGTGAATGCTCGAGGGTTGAACCAAGCCCACAAACCGTGGGCGATAGACTTAGAGACCACCACGATCATTCTCGTGTTTTTGGGCCGAAACGGGCCTCGTTTGGCTGAAATGGGGCGTGTGGGCCTACTGGGCTCATGGGCCCCACACGAACAAAATTCCTGATAATTGGCAAATACTGGACTGGACTATGTAGTTCACATAGCAGTGACTGAGTTTGGGCTACGTGGGCCACACTAGCGTGTGAGCCTACTTGGGCCGAATAATGGGCCTTGGGCCCATTTACACTGATATGACCTTTAGATTGTGTAAGACGTTCGAGGCAACTATAGACCTTCAGATGGGTTGATAGGTGTGCCTAAACCCAAGCTGATGTAAATTGACCTAAATACCCCCATAGGGTAAAATGACTAAAATACCCCCATAAGGTAAATTAACCGAAATACCCCATAAGGTAAAATGACCCAAATACCCCATAGGGTAAAATGACTAAAATACCCCCATAGGGTAAATTGACTGAAATACCCCCATAGGGTAAAATGATCGATATACCCCTATGAGGTAAAATGACTGTTATGCCATATGTTATATATGACTGATTTGCTCTATGATATGTGTGACTGTAATCGGGCATGACATTTTGCATTCACGTATGATATTAGGTCACGACATATTGCATGGGGATAGGTTGTTATATTTGGAGGAAATGTACTGTACTAATAAGGTCGCAGGGTCGCCCAAGACGACTGTGGACCTACTGATGGCTTTGTGCCGTTCATACTACTGATGGCTTTATGCCACTCATATTACTGGCAGTTTTGCTGAGATACTATTTACTGGCAGCTTTGCTGCGATACTGATTAGTGTCGCAATCGGTGCTAATTTTTAGAGTGTAGGGATGGGTGGGTTAATTATATCCCCATATGGAGTGTAGGGTTAGACTAAGTTGGAGTGTAGAGGTTGCTTGGGTAGGATACTTGCATGCTTTTTAATCTGCTACTGTATTATTGGCATTGAAATGCGCTAAGGCCCAATACATGACTGTTCTGTACTATGATAGGCCAAAGCCCAAACTGATTTTGTTATTGACATTGAATAGGGCTTAGGCCCAGACTGTGTTTAATTTATCTGATTGTTTATATGGGATTACACACTGAGTTTTCGTAAACTCACCCAACTGTTTAACTATACAGGTAATCCCCAGGAATAGACGGTTCGGTGCTGCGAAGGACTTAGAGATGGCCACACATTTAAATTTACTTTGGATTTGATTTACATTAATTATTATTTTATATTGGGTTTGTAATAAGGCCTTTACTTAACTTTTAAACTTAAATTCTGGGTTTACTTAATTACATTTTGAAGCTGATAGAACTAAGGCTCAGTTTTTTTAAAAGATATCTATTTTCAAAAACATCACGGCTTTACAACAATTAATTTAAAAAGTAAGCTTCTGCAATGATCAAGTTTTCAGATGTAACTATAATTTTGTTTTGAGTAAATAACTTAAAAGGGCTTAATGAGGCTTTAACCTTCTTACGGGTTTTATCAACAAGAGCAAGTTTTCTAAAAGTACTCCAATGTGACACTGCTAGATTCGACCATAACATCTAGGTCGGGTTTGGGGTGTTACATGAAATTTTGTTATAAAATACCACATTGGTAAGGGGGTGAGGTCGTAAAGCCTCTAACTCGACTCTCATAAATGCACACATATCACTTAGCATTCATCATCAACATAATATCTTCACAATCATATAATTCACTTCAAGCTAATTAACATATATATTTATGTCACATGAACTTTTCGATTACCTTTATTCAAACAAGTGTACTTAAACATACATTTCAAAAATTTAAGTAAGTATACTTATCACATTCACTTAATCAAAAAAATTAGGCACATAACATCATATGAATGCCAAATAAACATAGATGAGCTTATCATAATATAAACTTTCATTTCACTTCACCTTTTCATATTTCAAGAATAATTCCCATTAAACTATTGTAATTTCGATGGATACTTGAGTAGTATACTCAAGGTATGCATGTCAACAATCCGTCAGTTCATATTCAAAAGTGCCCTTTTAGTACATATTCATAGAGTACACTTTCGAGCCATATATGATATAACAGGATTGCTAGTCCATGCTAAATCCTTTCAGTAGCGTATGCTCTAAAGGGCTTACTCTGGTTGCCTGTCCGGGCTAAATCCATTTCATAACATATGCTTGAGAGGTTTTAATCCAGGATTACCCTTTGGGCTTAATCCTTTTTGCAACATTTAAAACATTTTATTCGTTTCATAAAATCACCATAATCCATCGAAATACAATGTTCAACCGGAACAATTACATTTTATCCATATTTCTCAACTTACATTTATTTCATTTTGTACATTATCACATACATATCATGAATCCTTTTCCAAGTTTTGACTCATCACAAACACATTTTTAAATATCTTAGTATCACTTTTAGAGTTTTCAAAAATAGCTCGGTTGGAAAGCATCTCTGCCGCAACAAAGTAATTTCATCAGAGTCGGGAGATATCACACTATCATAGGTAGTAATATGGCATGTATAGCTAGACTCACATACGCACGTTAGTCTAAAAATAAAACATCAAAATACATACATGTTCAACATATGTAATATTTTAGACTTTGACATCTGTAACATCCTAAAATTTGAGTATCAATTGGTTGCTTGTGTTAGGTCGGGTAGTATTGTTTGTGTGCTTAGCATAGCCTTATGAAAGCTTGATTTTATTTATGAAGCTAGAATAATTCTTAGTATTTAAAATTTAATGAAGTGGATTAGGTGATCTTGACACTTAAGATAATTTAAGTGTTAAATTCTAGCACATGAGGAGTTAGTGGCAACTTGGCTATGATGCATGAAGGGTTGCTTGAGGGAAGAGGTTCGAGTAGAATGAGTTGCATTTTGGAAGACTTTATTTTTAGGCACCTTTACTATAAGTGTCGGCCAAGTTATGCATTTGGTAAGTTGGACTTTAAAATTTTTGGCAAGTTGAATATTAGTTTAAGGTAAGCTTGATGTTTGGGAAAGAAATCAATGGTTTTAAGGCTAATGGGAGAACATAAGGCATGATGTAGGGTGTCTTGTTATGGAAAGAATTGTGTAGAAAGATTTGACTTAGAAGTCCATGTATTTGGACAGTTTTGGGGTCTTTGGGGGAGTAACCAAATTTTGGTTTTGATGGTAGCTAGTTAGTGCCGAATTTCTCTTTGGTTAATAGTCATTTCGGCTAGCTTGGTAGGCTTTCAACCTTTGCTTTGAGTCAAAACCGAAACCCTTTTAAACTTTACCAATTTTTCTCTCTTGTGCACTATAGTGAACCATAGCCGAATGCCCTTAGGTGTTGTTGATTTTTCCTCTTAGGCATTTGGCCGAAACTTATTTGGAACTTCCCTCCTATCTTTTAATTCTTTCTAACCAAAAAGAACCTCTTTTGTTCTCATTTTCCTTTCCTTTTCTTATCATACTTGTTAACACTTGCAACATTTCTTTTACTTTCTTCTTGGCTGAATCTCTTTCTTCCCCATTCTTCTTGATTTTTCTTTCATTGGTTGCTAAAGCCGAATCATCTTTCTTCTCTTTTCATTTTTCTTTGCCATACTAATTCTTCATCTATTTTGAGCCGAATATCAATTGTTTTCTTCATTCTTAAAAAACCATAGCCGAAACTTCTCATATCCTTTTTGAATTGTCTTGGCCGAATATCATCAAGAGTAGGATTTCATTTGGTTTCTTCAATCGATTTTGGAAGATAGGCTCTTTGGGACTTTGGAAGCATTTGATTTAAGCCCTATCTCTCTAGCAATCAAAAGTTGGTAAGTCAAGTGGTAAGGACTCTTATCAGTTCTTCATCTCTTTTGATGGTTGAAAAGCCATAGGCTTTTGGGATTAAGGTGTGATGTTGGCCGAATGGTATTGCTTATGGTTGTGGTTTGGCCGAATGTAGGAAAAAAGTGATCTAGTGCGGTAGATCGGATCTTCGAATTTTAGTACTTGTGTTAGTGTCAGGTGTGTATCTTACACACTTTATAATTCGGGTTATATATTTATATACGTATTAACTAAACATGTTATTAAAGTGGGAATCTATGAGATTTTTGATAAGATACCTTGATGGGTATGTGCAAGGATTCGGGTAAGTCCGTTTCAATATGATGTTAATATATGTTGATATCATGATCTATTATTTAAATATGTTATATGATCATATCAAAGTATGATGGCATGATTGATACCCTTAATACATTGGTTTGGGAATATGAGTGGAGGGAAGGATTTGATATCCATGTCTTTGGACACGGAGGTTTGGCACCTCCGGTGATTTGGTATCACATTTGTGTCTTTGGGACACCGAGGTTTGGCACCTCAAAGCGACTCGTCCCTGTGGTCTAGCATCACCGTGGGTTGGCCTCACTTTTAAGATATGGGATCTTCGCCAGTGATTTGGTATCACACGTGGGTTGGCCCCACAACTTGATTATTCGTGACTTTGGTCACCAGTGATTTGGTATCACATTTTTGGATATCGTGACTTTAGGTCACCAGTGGTTTGCCACCACCAGTGGTTTGGTACCACACGGGGTAGAAAAGGAGTTAAGGATGGCTAGGTTGGGTGCATTATATATTTATATATGTTTCTTGATTATAAATTGTGTAAGAATGTTGCATTAATCGGGGGAAGGATTTATACACTGAGTCTTGGTAACTCACCTTCTCCTTTATCATTTCAGGCGATTCATGAGATTGCGGATGAGGAGCCGGATAAACTCGAGGAGGCCATGCAATAAAATTTGATTTTTCATGAACTTCAATTTGGGGTACTTTAATTTATTTTAATTTGGTTTTTGTTTTATTTGGGTTTGTAATAAGGCCTCTTTAATTATGTTTTTGGATTATTTATATGCTTTGGATATGTTTTAAATATGGCTTATAAATTATTTGGTTAATTTAATAATTGAGCCCAAAGTTTTCTAAAATAATAAAAAACGCAATGGTTTTAAAATCTTACCATCGGGTAATATAAATCGTTTGATAGTAAAATATAGATTAAGTGTTTTCTACAATTTTAATGATTTCCAAATATTAAGTTTCTACATTCAAAATGCAAATGGTTTTCAAAGTAATAATTGAGTTTTCTTAAAATGATATAAATGTTTCCTACCTATGATTTATCAACTAAGTTTTAAAGTTTTATTTATGAAATTACAAAGTAAATTATCAGTTTAAACTTATTATACATCTGATTTCTACAAATATAAAATTTTCAAAGAGTTTTTCACAAAAATTAATTGTTATTCGATTCTTTTCAAAATGTTTTCCTCAGTGACATATCAGATTCGGTCGTGGCATATTGACCGGGTTTAGGGTGTTACAAATTGGTATCAGAGCTAAGTTCAAAATCTCGGCTGTGGGCCCGAGGCCCAAAATGATTTTAAAGTATGACTTTTAAATGTTTTAGTTTAAAATTATGATTTGAAAGGCATGGCATCGAGTCTCCGGCACCGATCCGCCTGGGTAAGTACTTCAAATTGTTGATATGATGATGATGGTATGACTGTATAGAAGTAAGAACTACTCTAGAGACTTAAAACTATAGGTTGGATGTACTCGCGAAACAACCTCTTATTAAAACTTTTCATAAAACTGTGTTTTAAAGATAGTGGAATAATGACTAATTCATAAAACTTTTAAATCAGATAAGTCGAGACTTTAGATATGAGCACTCGAGGTCGAGGTCGTGTTATGCGTGGACGTGGTAGGGGTTGGATGGCTGTGTCTGAGCCAGTGAGGTCGGGTCGAGGATCCAAGAATGAGGTACCACCACCCCCACCACCAGCGGTTGGAGTTGAGTTTCAGGATCAAACGGGGGACAACGCAGTGTCTCAAGTAATGCTGCGAGTTCTTGAGAGAGTAGCTGGAATAGGTGGAGGCGCGGGAGCTCAAAAATCTGTACTTGAGCGACTTCGAGCCAATGGAATTGAGGTATTTTGAGGTGTTTCGGGTGTAGCTCCCAGTACGGTCGAATATTGGCTAGAGGCGACGGAGCGAATCATGGATGACTTGGACCTGAATGTTGAAGAAAAGCTGAAAGGGATAGTGTCACTTCTTCGAGATGAGTCATATCAGTGGTGGCTCATGGTGAGGAACGAGGTTGTGGCGAAGATCTTACTTGGGACTATTTCAAGGCAGCGTATCAGAAGAAATATATTGGGTCTAGTTACATTGATGTGCAACGTAAGGCATTTCTAAGTTTGGTCCAAGGGAGTAAGTCCGTATCAGAATATGAAGCAGAATTTTTAAGACTGAGCCAATATGCTGGAGGTATCGTGGCTTCAAAGTACGAGCGATGTGTTCGGTTCGAGGATGGACGAGCTGAGACTGTTGATTGCTCCACATCAGGAGCGAGAATTTGCTGCGCTAGTTGAAAAGAATAAGATAGCTGAAGGGATAAAAGAATCTGTAAAGCAAAATCATGACAGGAATAAACATAAGAGAAGTTTTGGATCATCCAAGTGGTAGGTAATTCTCGTAAGAGGCTAGCGAGAATGGGCGAATCAATCGAGAGGCTTATTATCGCTAATCGAGGACCAAGACAAAGTGTAATCGATGTGGGAAATATCATTGGGGTGAATGTTGGACCGGAGGGAAAGGATATTTTGAGTGTGGCTCACTGGATCATCGTGTGAGGATTGTCCACGTAAGCTAGCCAGGAATCGGTCGAGGTCAAGGTCGTGCTCAGTTTAGAAAGGAGGGACCGTCACCACAGAGAGGTCATGGTAGTGGTAGAGGAAGTAATGCTTCTGGTCGAGGCCGCAGAGCATCGGGCAAGGGTACAAGTAAAACTGAGGCAAGACGACCTAGTTTGGTGTCTGTGATGAGGCATCGAGAGGAGGTGGCCACTGCAGCGTCATAACTGCACGTTCTTAATCTTTGGTGTACCATATACTGCTTTGATAGATGTAGGTTCGACGCATTCGTATGTTGCTAATTGCATAGTAAAGACCATGAACTTAGACTCTAAGACACTTCTAGGGAGATGACAGTACTTATCCCTCTAGGTCACTCTGTAGAAGTAAATAAGCTGTATAGAGATGTACCCCTAGAACTCCAACGGGTAATGTTTGTAGCTGATCCGATGGAACTGCCGTTTGGGGAGTTCGATCTAATTCTTGGGATGGACTGGTTGGTTAAGTACCAGGCAAGTTTGGATTGCGCTGCTAAGCGCATGGTTTTGAAGACAGCTGAGGGCGAAGAGGTAGTGATGATAGGTAATAGAAGAGATTATCTATCCAATGTGGTATCTGCGTTGAAAGCTGAGAAGATGGTCAGGAAGGGCTGCGAGGCATTTACGGTTCATGTGTGTGCGTTGGAGGCTAAGGAGTCTCTTGAGGAAATGTTGAACGGTGAAGGAATATCTTGATGTATTCGGAAGAACTTCTGGGATTACCTCCGGATCGTGAAGTCAAATTCAGTATAGATCTGTTACCCGGAATGGCACCAGTGTCTATAGCTCCGTATAAGATGGCACCGAAGGAATTGATGGAATTGAAGGCTCAGATTCAAGAGTTGTTGGATCGAGGTTTCATTCGACCAAGTGTTTCGCCTTGGGGAGCGCCGGTACTTTTTGTCAAGAAGAAGGATGGTATGATGCGGATGTGTATTGACTACCGCCAGTTGAATAAGCTAACGATCAAAAACAAGTATCCTTTGCCAAGGATAGATGACTTGTTTGATCAGCTTAAAGGGGCAGCGGTTTTCTCCAAAATTGATTTAAGGTCTGGATATCACCAGCTAAAGGTGAAAGAGACTGATATCCATAAAATGGCATTTCGCACTCGGTATGGGCACTACGAGTTTCTGGTAATACCTTTTGGATTGACTAATGCCCCAGCAGCATTCATGGACATGATGACTTGGGTATTTCAGCAATTTTGGATCAGTTTGTCGTGGTATTTATAGACGATATTTTGGTATATTCCAAGTCAGAAAAGGAGCATGATGCGCATTTGCAAGTTGTGTTGCAGATTTTGAGGGAAAAAAAGCTATATACCAAATTTAGTAAGTGCGAGTTTTGGCTTAGGGAGGTGACTTTCTTGGGTCATGTAGTATCAGTTGAGGGGATTAGAGTGGATCCTCGAAAGATCGAAGCAGTGTTGGATTGGAAACCGCCTAAGTCAGTGGCTGAAATTCGGAGTTTTCTAGGTCTAGCGGGGTATTATCGAAGATTTGTGGAAGGATTTTCTTTGATAGTAGCACCTATGACCAAGTTATTGAGGAAAGGAGTTCCATTTGTGTTGACTGAAAAGCAACAAGAAAGTTTCGACAAGTTGAAAAAGATTCTGACTGAAGCCCCGATTTTAATTCAACTTTGAGGCGGGCAAGGAATTCACGGTTCTTGTGATGCATCACATCTTGGTTTGGGATGTGTCTTGATCTGAGGAAGGAAGGTAGTGGCTTATGCATCTCGACAGTTGAGACCACATGAAGTTAATTATTCGATGCATGACTTGGAATTAGCTGCAGTGGTTTTCACCCTGAAGATTTGGAGACACTATTTGTACGGAGAGAATTTGATAGTCTACACAGATCACAAGAGTCTAAAGTATCTTTTGACTCAGAAGGATTTGAATTTGAGGCAGCGCAGATGGATTGAATTGTTGAAGGACTACAACTGTTCGATTGAGTATCATCCGGACAAGGCTAACGTGGTGGCAGACGCATTGAGCCGTAAGGTTGTATCAGACTTAAGATCGATGTTTGCTCGTCTTAGTTTGTATGACGATGGGAGTCTTTTGGCAGAATTACAAGTCAAGCCAACCTGGTTATAGCAGATCAAGAAGAAACAGTTAGAAGATGATGGTTTGAATGATCGGAGGTTGCAGGCTCAGAATGGTGGTTTAGAGAATTATAGTTTGTCCAGTGATAGAGTGTTGTGTTTTCAAGGGAGAGCTTGTATGCCGAAAGATGTTGAGTTGAGGCAAAGGATTCTTCGGGACACACATAGTAGCCTATATGCTATGCATCCTAGAGGTAGCAAGATGTATCGGGATTTAAGAGAGAAATTTTGGTGGCCAGGTCTGAAGCGGGAGGTAACTGAGTTTGTGGGTAAATGTCTGACGTGTTAGCAAGTCAAAGCTGAGCATCAGTTACCGTCTGGATTACTTCAGCCAGTGAAGATTCCACAGTGGAAGTGGGAAAGGATCACTATGGACTTTGTCAGCGGATTACCTCTTACGCCTAGTAAGAAGGACTCGATTTGGGTGATTGTGGATCGTCGACTAAGTCGACTCATTTCATTCCGTGAGGTGGATTACTCGCTTAATAAGTTAGCTAAGTTGTATGTGGCGGAGATAGTGAGGTTGCACGGTGTACCAAATGTCGATCATCTCGACATGAGATCCTAGATTTCGTCAAGGTTTTGGAGAGCGTTACATCGGGCTTTGGAGTGCGTGGTTGGATTTTAGTACGGCATTTCATCCACAAATCGACAGCGATCGAAAAGAGTTATTCAGATCTTAGAGGATATGTTGAGAGGATGTGTTTTGGACTTCAGAGGTAGTTGGGAAGAGTTTTTACCATTAGCTGAGTTCATATACAACAATAGTTATCAGGCAAGCATTAAGATGGCACCATATGAGGCATTGTATGGTAGGAGGTGTCGCACACCTACATGCTGGACAGAGTTGAGTGAGCGTCAGATGTTAGGACCAGAGTTGGTTGCAAAGACTGAGGATAAAGTTAAGATGATTCAGGCTCATTTGAAGGAAGCTTCAGATAGGCAGAAGTCTTATGTCGATCTCAAGCGAAGGGATATAGAGTTTGCCGTAGGTGACAAGGTTTTTCTGAAGGTCTCGCCATGGAATAAGGTATTAAGATTTGGGAGAAAAGGCAAGTTAAGTCCAAGGTTTATTGGGCCGTATAAGGTGTTGAGACGTGTGGGACCAGTAGCGTATCAGCTCAAATTGCCAGTAGAGCTGAGTCAGATTCATGATGTGTTCCATGTCTCCATGTTTAGACGCTATCGTTCTAATCCATCGCATGTTGTGACAGTGGAGGAATTAGAGGTGAGTCCAGATTTTACAGTGGAAGAAGAACCAGTGCAGATTCTAGATCGAGACGTGAAAGTTTTGCATAAGAAGTCAGTTCCTTTAGTGAAGGTCTTATGGCGGAATCATGGCGTAGAAGAAGCTACGTGGGAACCAGAGGATGTTATGAGGCAGTAGTACCCTCATCTCTTTTGATTAGGTAATTTCGAGGACAAAATTATTTTTAAGGGGAGTAGAATTGTAACATCCTAAAATTTGAGTATCAATTGGTTGCTTGTGTTAGCTCGGGTAGTATTGTTTGTGTGCTTAGCATAGCCTTATGAAGGCTTGATTTTATTTATGAAGCTAGAATAATTCTTAGTATTCAAAATTTAATGAAGTGGATTAGGTGATCTTGACACTTAAGATAATTTAAGTGTTAAATTCTAGCACATGAGGAGTTAGTGGCAAGGTGGCTATGATGCATGAAGGGTTGCTTGAGGGAAGAGGTTCGAGTAGAATGAGTTGCATTTTGGAAGACTTTATTTTTAGGCACCTTTGCTATAAGTTTTGGCCAAGTTATGCATTTGGTAAGTTGGACTTTAAAATTTTTGGCAAGTTGAATATTAGTTTAAGGTAAGCTTGATGTTTGGGAAAGAAATCAATGGTTTTAAGGCTAATGGGAGAACATAAGGCATGATGTAGGGTGTCTTGTTATGGAAAGAATTGTGTGGAAAGATTTGACTTAGAAGTCCATGTATTTGGACGGTTTTAGGGTCTTTGGGGGCGTGACCAAATTTTGGTTTTGATGGTAGCTAGTTAGTGCCAAATTTCTCTTTGGTTAATAGTCATTTCGGCTAGCTTGGTAGGCTTTCAACCTTTGTTTTGTGTCAAAACCGAAACCCCTTTGAACTTTACCAATTTTTCTCTCTTGTGCACTATAGTGAACCATAGCCGAATGCCCTTAGGTGTTGTTGATTTTTCCTCTTAGGCATTTGGCCGAAACTTATTTGGAACTTCCCTCCTATCTTTTAATTCTTTCTAACCAAAAAGAACCTCTTTTGTTCTCATTTTCCTTTTCTTTTCTTATCATACTTGTTAACACTTGCAACATTTCTTTTACTTTCTTCTTGGCCGAATCTCTTTCTTCCCCATTCTTCTTGATTTTTCTTTCATTGGTTGCTAAAGTCGAATCATCTTTCTTCCCTTTTCATTTTTCTTTGCCATACTAATTCTTCATCTATTTTGAGCCAAATATCAATTGTTTTCTTCATTCTTAAAAAACCATAGCCGAAACTTCTCATATCCTTTTTGAATTGTCTTGGCCGAATATCATCAAGAGTAGGATTTCATTTGGTTTCTTCAATCGGTTTTGGAAGATAGGCTCTTTGGGACTTTGGAAGCATTTGATTTAAGCCCTATCTCTCTAGCAATCAAAAGTTGGTAAGTCAAGTGGTAAGGACTCTTGTCGGTTCTTCATCTCTTTTGATGGTTGAAAAGCCATAGGCTTTTGGGATTAAGGTGTGATGTTGGCTGAATGGTATTGCTTATGGTTGTGGTTTGGCCGAATGTAGGAAAAAGGTGATCTAGTGGGGTAGATCGGATCTTCGAATTTTAGTACTTGCATTAGTGTCAGGTGTGTATCTTACACACTTTATAATCCGGGTTATATATTTATATACATATTAACTAAACATGTTATTAAAGTGGGAATCTATGAGATTTTTGATAAGATACCTTGATGGGTATGTGCAAGGATTCGGGTAAGTCCGTTTCAATATGATGTTAATATATGTTGATTGATATCATGATCTATTATTTAAATATGTTATATGATCATATCAAAGTATGATGGCATGATTGATACTCTTAATACATTGGTTTGGGAATATGAGTGGAGAGGGAAGGATTTGATATCCGTGTCTTTGGACACCAGAGGTTTGGCACCTCCAGTGATTTGGTATCACATTTATGTCTTTGGGACACCACAGGTTTGGCACCTCATAGCGACTCGTCCCTGTGGTCTAGCATCACCGTGGGTTGGCCTCACTTTTGAGATATGGGATCATCGCCAGTGATTTGGTATCACACGTGGGTTGGCCCCACAACTTGATTATTCGTGACTTTGGTCACCAGTGATTTAGTATCACATTTTGGATATCGTGACTTTGGGTCACCGGTGGTTTAGCACCACCAGTGGTTTGGTACCACACGGGGTAGAAAAGGAGTTAAGGATGGCTAGGTTGGGTGCATTATATATTTATATATGTTGCTTGATTATAAATTGTGTAAGAATGTTGCATTAATTGGGGGAAGGATTTATACACTGAGTCTTGGTGACTCACCTTCTCCTTTATCATTTCAGGCGATTCGTGGGATCGCGGATGAGGAGCCGGATGAACTTGAGGTGGCCATGCAATAAAATTTTATTTTTCATGAACTTCGATTTGGGGTACTTTAATTTATTTTAATTTGGTTTTTGTTTTATTTGGGTTTGTAATAAGGCCTCTTTAATTATGTTTTTGGATTATTTATATGCTTTGGATATGTTTTAAATATGGCTTATAAATTATTTGGTTAATTTAATAATTGAGCCCAAGGTTTTCTAAAATAATAAAAAAAGGCTATGGTTTTAAAATCTTACCATCGGGTAATATGAATCGTTTGATAGTAAAATATAGATTAAGTGTTTTCTACAATTTTAATGATTTCCAAATATTAAGTTTCTACATTCAAAATGCAAATGGTTTTCAAAGTAATAATTGAGTTTTCTTAAAATGATATAAATGTTTTCTACCTATGATTTGTCAACTAAGTTTTAAAGTTTTATTTATGAAATTACAAAGTAAATTATCAGTTTAAACTTATTATACACCTGATTTCTACAAATATAAAATTTTCAAAGAGTTTTTCACAAAAATTTAATTGTTATTCGATTCTTTTCAAAATGTTTTCCTCAGTGACATATCAGATTCGATCGTGGCGTATTGACCGGGTTTGGGGTGTTTCAACATCTCTTCAAATTGGTGGTAGAAATAGATAGATCATGTTTCAAGGATTTCAAAAACATAAAAAATCATTAAAAACAGGGCTAGAAAGGACTTACAATCGAGCTTGAAAGTGGCCAAACCCTAGCCATGGTTTCCCCTTATAAAATTCGGCGATGAAAAAGAAGATGGACAAATTTGGGCCTGATTTTTGCTTTTTAATTCATTTTAATAACCAAATTACTAAAATGCCCTTAATGAAAAACTTTAGAAACATACCAAACCATGTCCATTTTCTTCCACCAACTTAACCAATGGTCTAATTACCATCTAAGGACCTCTAATTTAAAATATCATCGCAATTGGACACCTTTAACATATAGAATTCAAGTTTTGTAGTTTTTTGCAATTTGGTCTTTTTAACTAAATTGAGTGCCCAAACGTCAAAATTTTCGAACGAAACTTTCACGGGATCATTCCATAAAACTATAGACCATAAAAATATAATAAAAATGAATTTTACTGCGTCGAATTTGTGGTCTCAAAACCACTGTTCCTACTAGACCGAAAATCGGGCTGTTACATGTTATCATTCTAATTTTGAGATGATTACATTCCAAATTATGAACTAAATTCTCTCTATACCTAGGGAAGATGAAACCTATGATAGATCTTATTATTTGATTTTCTGAACGACGTGATAAATACTTGAATCTTGTTCTTAATTATGTATAGTTATTTCTTGCTCTAATATTTTCAGGATGTTAATTCAAGTTTAATGTGCTTATTTCTATGGAGTAAAAGTCCCTATTTAAGAGGAGATCTGACATAATTGAGTGGAGTTGCATGCAATCCTAGAAATAGGACAAAATAAATCTACCGTATTAGAGTCAAATCTAATAGGGGAATCCATAGATCGAGTTAATGCGACAATAGGGTTTTAATTAGAAAGAGATTTCAATTAATCAACCTAGAGCCAGTTTTTTTTATTCTCGAAAGAGATATTAACATAATTTAGGATTTCTACAGATCAAGGCACAAATGAATAAATTGTTTAATTCAAATTCAGAATAATAAGTGAAATCTAGGTGGATTCTTTCTTGAGTATTGTCTATATCATTGGTTTTCTTCAAATATTTTCCTAATTCATTCTCTATTGTGTTCTTAGAAATTAGTTAGTTAATTTTAGATTAAAATCAATCCCATTAATTTGTCGGCTAAATAATAGAAAAACAATAATTGCTAGTACATTTAGTCATCGTGAATACGATATTCCGACTCACCATAGCTATACTATTATTCGATAGGTGCACTTGCCTTTGTCATAATTTTAGTTAGTCTAGTGACTATCATGTTTTTGGCGCTGTTGCCGGGGACTAAAATATTAGGAACACTTGATTTTTATTAAATTAATCATTTTTATTTTTATTACATTTTATTTTTTTTTTAGTTTAATTTTTCTTTTGTTTGCTTCTGGTAGGTTCCTTTAGTTTATGACTAGAAGAAACCCGTCAGGACTACTAGTATTTGACAGTGAAATTGAATGTACAGCTTGTAGAAATTGTAGAGAAGCAAGGCAGAGTCGATAGAATATAGTGGAAGTGCAAGAGGACATTATTGTTATTACTGAGGAGATGGCTATGAATCAGAATAATTAGCTACCTCTTGTGGTTGCTGGGAACCCTGCAAATCCGAATCCTAATCCTCGTACTATGTACGATTATGCAAAGCCCACTCTAACTGGGCTAAATTGAGTATTGTGATACCCACTATTGCTGCGAATAACTTCAAACTAAAGCCAAACACTATTCAGATGATCAAACAGTTTGTTCAGTTTGATGGTTTGCAAGATGAATATCCAAATACTAATTTGGCTAACTTTCTGGAATTCTGCTACACTTTCAAGATAAATGGCGTTTCTGATGACACTATTCGCCTGCGGTTGTTTCCCTTCTAGTTGAGGAATAAAGCTAAACAGTGGTTGAACTCATTACCATGAGGTTCTATCACTTTATGGGATCAAATGACCGAAAAATTCTTGCTGAAGTACTTCCCACCGACTAAGATAGCCAAGCTGAGGAATGATATTTCTTCCTTCGTTCAGATAGACTTAAAGACCCTATATGATGCATGGGAGAGTTATAAGGATTTATTGAAAATGTGCCCTCACCATGGGTTACCATTATGGTTATAGGTTCAAACCTTCTACAACAGTTTGAATCCCTCAACTAGGCAGTTTATTGATGCACCCGTCGGTGGTACTCTGAATAATAAAACACCTAAAGAGGATAATGAGTTTATAGATGAGATGTCACTAAATAATTATCAGTGGCAAGTCACGAGGACGAAGCTAATGAAAGTAGCCGGTGTTTTTAACATATATGCGGTCACCATGTTATCGAATCAGGTAAGTAAGAAAATTGATGGTTTATATGGTTCTACATAGGTACATCCGCTGATGCAGTGTGATACAAATGGAGGAAAGATTAACAATCCATAATATTTACCCCACAGTCCTAGCACAGAAAATAAACAAGTCAACTATATGGGTAATAATTCTAGGTCTCAAAATAATCCCTATAGTAACACTTATAATGCAGGTTGGAGGAACCATCCCAATTTCTCTTAGGGTGGTCAAGGAAACCAAAGACCACAACCCCCTCTAGGCTTTCAACCACCTTACCAACAAGAGAAAAAGCTGAATCTTGAGGAGATGTTGACAAATTTTATTTCGGTGTTAGAAACCCACTTTCAAAACACCTAAACAACACTTAAAAATTAACAAGCATAAATTCAAGGGCTCGAGATCCAAATAGGTCAAATTGCCAAGCCAATTTTAAAAAGGCCACAAGGTAGCTTGCCTAGTAATATTGAAACGAACCCAAGGGAGCAACTTCATGTAATCACTGTGCGAGATGAAGAAGGGTTAGTTGAATCAGAACCAGAACCGATGCAAGAAAGTATGGTAAGTAAAGGTAAGGTTGAGGTAAGATAGAATGAGCAAAAACCGGTCGGTAAAGATTATACACCACGTGTGCCATATCGCAACGCGACAAAGAAAGACCACACTAATGAACAATTTGGTAAATTTCTTAAACTTCTAAAAAAGTTGCATATTAACTTACTATTTATTGAAGCTATTTTGCAGATGCCTAATTCTGTAAAATTTTTAAAGGAGCTTTTGTCAAACAAACGGAAGTTAAATGATTCGTCGCACGTCGCGCGTGGAGCTAAATGTAGTGTGCTCAGCTATTTTTCAAAATAAAGTACCCAACAAATTGAAAGATCCAGGGAGTTTTACTATTCCTTATTTAATTAGTAGTTTAAATGTTGATAATGCTTTGGCTGATTTAGGGGCTAGTATTAATGTCATGCCCTATAAAATGTTTAAACAACTAGGTCTTGGGATACCCAAACAAACTAGGATGAGTATTCAATTAGCAGATAGAACCATTAGATTTCTTAGAGGTATTATTGAAGATGTTCTTGTAAGAATTGATAAATTTATATTCCTAGTTGATTTTGTTGTTTTAGACATGGATGAGGATAGCAACATACCTTTAATTTTAGGAGGACCCTTTTTAGCAATTGCTAGAACTATTATTGATGTTAGTACAAGAGAATTAATACTTCGAGTAGGCGATGAAACGATTAAACTCCAAGCTCATGATTCTGCAAAGATATCTAGTGATCGAGTTGATTATACGAGTTCTCTTAATATAAGTAACCTTGTGGCTCAACATTCTTTGCAGGAAACACCGCAAAAAAAGGTGATAGAGCCACATTTCAGTCCATGCAACAAAAATAGAGCAACTCGAAGAACGAATGCTACAGATCGATGAACTAAACGAATGGCAGACACATGTCAAGGAGAAACATAGAATACATGATGAAGAAATGAAGCGATGCCATGATGAGTTTAAGGATGGAACAAACCACTTTAAGGTTGGGGACCATGTATTGTTAGATAAAACAGATCCTTGAATCACCACTTCAAAGTATAATGCAAATGGAGCAACTACTTTTATGGTACTGAATGTTGTACCCATACGGTAAATTATTTTGAATTCAGCACTTTTAAGGTAAATATTACTCGACTCAAACCTTATTTGGATAATAGAATTAACAGCGAGAAAAAGAAGTTTCGACTCTGCGAACCACCGTGACTGTGTGAATATAAGGTAAGTCAAGCTTGGACTTTAAATAAAAACTTCTCGAGAGGCAACCCGAGCGCTGACATTGCTAATTTCTTAATTTTATCTCATGATAGTTTTTTAAAACTAATTAATTTTCAAAATTAGAAAATTTTAAAAAGTGTGTTTTTTAACCCACACGACCTGGACACACTGGTGTGTCCTTGGCTGCGTGGATCCTAAGACTTAGTTTTAAAATTTGAAGAAATCAATAGTGAGTTACACGACCTGGCGACATGGTCGTGTAACCACATGACCTGGACACATGGGCGTGTCCTTGGCCTTGTGGATCCTGGGACTTAATTTTCCAAAAATTGACAGAGACACGACCTAAAATAGGTCGTATGACCACACTACCTAGACACACGGGCATGTCATAGGTCGTGTGAAACCTGGAGCTAAATTTTTCAATTTTAAAACAAGTCAGAAAGTTACACGGGCAAGGCACATGGCCGTGTGCCAGATAAGGCCGAACCACACAGGCATGGGAGAAGCGAAGGAGGTTGCACATGGCCAAGCGACATGGCCATGTGTGCCACGCGACCTGGACACACAGGCATGTCCGAGGCCGTGTGAAGACTGGGTTAAAAATTTTATTGCACACAGGCTAGGGAGAACTACACGGGCCTGTGACACGGTCGTGTGGCCCAACACGGGCCTTTACACGACTGTGTCACCTCATAAAAATCCTAATCCCTTTTCTTTTTCTTGTTTTGTCTTCTTCCTCCCCTTTTAAACCCAAGTCGTCGCAACCCTTCAACCACCCATTTCCGGCAGTCATCCCCGACCAAACACCATGCATAACTTGCTCCCCTTTCCTTTCTCTCCTCCCTCTCCCCTTCATCGTCGAGCCTTAGACCCTGACCACCCCTTTCTCCCTCCTTTTTCCCCTTCCTTTTTCACTTCCCCAACCACAACCCCCTTTTCCTTATCCTGTACTCCGACCACGTTTTGCCACTCACCCCTCCGTTATCCTTTCCCTTTCCCTCTCAACCCTTACCTCCACGCAAACCCAACCAAAACACCCCTGCCTCTCTTCTCTCATCTCCCTCACCCTTTTCACCCAAGCCGCAGCCCCTCTTCTCCTTTCTTTAATCTTTCCTTCTTCCTTCCGCCAACCACCAGCTGTCGCGCGAGTCTCTGAGCTCCAACCACCACCGTCGGTCCCTCTTTTACCCCTTCTTATTTTTACTTATTATTCTTTTTCTTATTCTTATTCTTATTATTATTACTATTATTTTTCTTTCATTATTATGATTATGTTCTTTTTATTAGTTGCACAATTCTATTATTTGTTATTGATTATTCTAATTCTTTACTGTTGACTTTTGTGTTTCTTCTTGAGTTCTAGGCACTTTTACCATTTGATGGTAATTATATCAATTAATCATTTATACACTTAGAATTTAATGCTTATTAAACATATGAACTTACCTCGGCATAGAAATTGCAAAAAGGAATAAATCGTCAAATACTTTTTTTTCCCCGTTCTAGGTCCGAACCTCATTTTTTTCTTGATATATAATATCAATTTTAACTTATTTAATCATTATACTATTAAAAATCAGCCCAAAATCACATAATGGCAAAAATTACATTTTTCTTCCTAAACTTTTGAAATTTTACATTTTAGTCCCTAGGCTCATAAAATGATTTTCATTCAATTTCATTACACCCAAGCCCAGCCGAACCTATATCATGCTCATAACAGCCCACATTTTTCATTTATTCACACTTTTACTACTCATTTTACAACTTTTATAAACAAGTCCTTTCAGGCATTTTTACCGCAAACACTTAGCAAAAGTCGTTTAACAAGCAACAAATGAAACACCCCACACCCGCCCACAAGCCTGAACCGGATCTGGTATGTTTCTAAAATAAACCGGTTTTAAGAATTTTCAGTACTTAGAGAAAATTTGTAAATTTTTTAGGAAATGTTGTTATGGATTGGGCTTAGATTGGAAACCCATTTAATTAATCTTGTAAATCCAATTTTTATTAAGGTGACAAAATAATTTTTAGGGTTTTAAAGAAAATAAAATTTAACTTTTAGTCATAATAGTTCGTATCATAACAACTTAAAGTAAAGCAGAATAAGAAAATTCCACTGGGCCTTATGGCCTTATTACATCAAATAAAACCCAAAAGAAATAAAATAACAAAGTCCAGATCGAATAAAATCTTCAAATGGAACATGGCCACCTCGAGGTCTACCGTCCCGGTATGTCACTATTCATCACCTGAAAATATTTCCCACAACGGGGTGAGTCAACAGACTCAATGTGCACACAGTACTAACATTCAACAAATCAGGCATACATGTTCAAATCAAATTTACATTCATATAAAATAAATGATGATGCAACCCAACCCAAGCCTAATGGTCCATCCGCTACACACCACCCGTACCTGCCAGTCACACCGTGGGGACTACTAAGTCAACCCTCCATCCGCTACACACCATCGAACCGATCATTGCGATCGATGTGCTCATCGCATATATAATTTGTGTCATTAGACACCATATTCAAATAATGTAACCGAAGTTACCAAATTCAAATATTTGTGACCGTAGTCACCATATAATGTTAGTGAGACCAAGTCAACACCTTCTAACGTTGGTGAGACCAAGTCAACACCTTCTTCCCTTTCACATAAATCCAGAATGCCCCAAATATATATCATGCATAACATACTTAATTTCATAATCATATACATATATTCACATGTTATAAAATAACATATTTCATAATCCTATCGAAGTAGGAAAGCGTGCACAGTACTTTTGTACCACATTAGGGCACTTAGCCATATTAATATTCTTACGTATAATCACATAATAAAATAATTGCCATATGAAATATCGAAAGTTAGTGTGCGTACACACCTGATTTGCTTAATAGATTCCTTGAAATCCCGAAGAGCGATCTACCGATCTAGATTTTTACTCCTATATTCGGCCAACCATTAACAAACTTATTTGGCTTAAAAACCAAATCCAAGTAGGATTTGTATTACTTACCTTGTTTTTCGAATTTGGATGTCTGTAAATCAAGTCCCAAAAATTGCTAGTATTCCTTTTCCTTGAAATCGGCTAACACTAGCTATGTAACCATGTCAGTTTTCGGCTTTTGAAATAATGGGAAATAATCCTAAATATCAAAAAAACAAGCCTTGGCGAATATCACCTACCTTACAAATTCCAAATCTAAAAGGATTCCTTGCCTTATAGACATGTCGACATCCCTAGCATCATATGTTAAATTTAATTTAACATATAAATCATAACCTTTAACCAAATGTATTTTTCTTACCTTAGATCCTCGAATTTCCCTAAAGATTCCTCCTTGTATTCAACTATTGTAAAAGAACACGAGAGATCCTTATAGATTCAGCCATAAGACAAAAATAGGATTAGACCCTTCTCTTTCGGCAAATAGAAAAAGAAAAGACTTGATTAATGCTTAGCCTTACCTTTAATGCTTTGATTGATTGCTTCCTTGCCTATAGTCACAGAGTTTGGCTATGGAGTTTTAATCGGGGATCAAAGAGTGTTTTGGCTCGATAATAGCAAAAGAGAGGAGAGAAAATAGAAGAAGAAGAGATGGATTTTGCTTAAAGAGAAATTGACAAGAGGGGAGAGAGCAAGGGATTTTGGCTACTTGGAAAGATAAGAGAAAAGACCTTGGGTTCTCCTTTTATATCCGAATTTGCTAGGCCAAGAGTCCTTGACTTGGCCACCACTCTCCCTTAAGATAATATTATCTCCTTTATCTAAAAATGAAAGCATTTAATCTATCAATTATCTTCTCAGATAATCCAAATTTAAAATCCCTTATTTATCACTTATTAATCAAGTTTTAATAAAAATAAAACTACTCCTTTCTAGAAAATAGGTGCCGTCCAACCTCTTAGCCTTGGAAGCAAAATAAAACCTTCATTATTTGCTTCCCATGTGACTCGAACTCAGGCCCAACACCCTTGTATGTGGCGCCATTTCTAGAGGCCCTAAGTGGCATCTTCAGGCCACTTTTCCAAGCCTGTTTGTGTGTCAAATTTCACCAACTTTTTCTTTTAAGGCCCTCTTACCCTTATTTCCTATTTTGAACTTTAAAATTTGACATTTCGAGGTCATTTTTAAGTTTCCAAAAATTTTCACGCGGCTCTGTAAACTTGACATTTCCTAGGTTTCCAAAATATTTAGTTTCCTCTTTTAGTATAGTTTCCAAAATGTTTACTTTCCTCTTTTGGCTTAGTTTCCAAAATGTTTACTTTCCTCTTTTGGCTTAGTTTCCAATATGTTCACTTTCCTAATTTACTTAGGTTTCCAAAATGTTCACTTTCCTAATTTGCTTAGGTTTCCAGAAATGGTCATTTTCCTACTTTCAACGTAACCTTTCCATACATTCTCAGGTTTCCAAAATCATTCCAAATTTATTCCAAAACACATAAAACATGTCTTTTCGTGCAATTTAGGCCAAAATGCATAGGCCCTTTTCAGGATGTTACAGTTCTACCCCCTTAAAAATAATTTCGTCCTCGAAATTACTTACTATCGTTCATCCGTACAGTCTAACTCACCACACTACGCTATTGCTGCGCACTCTGATCTTTAAAGAACTATCATACTTTCTAGGCACATTCCCTAAGTTCACAATCAAGGTTCCATATACTTCATTAGCAACATAAGATCGAACTAATCTTATAGCGAGTAGAGTAATGAAGTATAATCCATAAATAAGAAACTTACTCATTGTCTGGTCTGGAGCATCACTATCCTCGCGATGGCCGATCGCATAAACTAACCTTGGTACGCCTTACTTCGAACCTTCAACACCTCCGCTTGGTGCTCCACGACCTTGGCGGAACCATTACCTCATTATTCAAACCTCGACCTCGTTGAAGGTCATTGTCCTCCCTACCACTGATTAACATCTTTGAGTTCTTTGGTTGTTTGTCATCGATATTTTGGACAGTCCTTGAACATATGGTCCTTGGACCCACACTTAAGACATGCTCTGTCTTTCTCCAACACTCACCTAAATTCTTCTTTCCACAATGCTCACAAGGATGATCGCCCTCTGGTACCAACTTGCGATCCTTTGGCCCATCGGTTCTAGGCCTCTTATTCCCGATGATCCGGACAATCCAAAACCTCTTTTCTACCTATTTCGATCGATTGTTACGCTTGATAGAATCCTTAATTCCCTCGGCCACTTTAGCCTTATCCACCAAAGCGAGAATTTCCGCTCCCGATGCGGTGCTATCAGCGATCTCAGATCGTTCCTCATCCATCCTCAAAGCGGACTGGCGTTCATGCTCAGTTGCCACTACCCCTCGAGCATAGCGGCTCAACCTCAAGAATTCCGCCTTATATTCTGCGACAGACTTACTCCCTTGTACCAACCCTAGAAAAGCCTTCCTTTGTTCATCTGTATACCTGGTTCCCACATACTTCTTTTGAAATGCCTCTTTAACATATTCCCAAGTCAAGTTTTCAGCCGTGGTACCATCCCGAACAGTTAACCACCACTGATACACTTCATCGCGTAACAACGCCACCATCCCTTTCAACTTTTCCTCTGGAGTCAGATCGAGCTCATCCATGATACGCTCCGTTGCTTCCAACCAGTACTCAGCTGTACTGGGTGCCACATTAGATACTCCTCGGAACATTTCGCTCCATTAGCTCGAGCCGTTCGGTCTGGACTTTCGATTTCTGAATTTCCTCCCGCACCGCCACCAATTCCAAAACTCGTGAGCATCGCGCTGCAACACAAACATCTTCCCCGTCGAGCTCTTTGCTCAACATTTGGTGGGGTGGTGGTGGCGGTGGCATTTCATTGTCGGACCCTTGACCCGATCTAACGGGTTTCGACACGGTCATCCTTCCTCTACCTCGACCACGACGACCACGTCCTCTAGAGCTCATTTTCTAGCGTCTAGATCTGATTAAGAAATTTTATGAATTAGTCATTGTTCCACTTTTTTACCCGCGAAGGAGTTTTATGAAAAGAAATTTAAGAGTGGTTCTTTCGTATTCATACAAACACACAGTATTTTCCATTCATTCATTCATCCATCAAACAAGTATGAACTTTCGTTCATTCAGAGAAACGTTGTAGTTTTTTTGTTGTTGTTTTCCACTACCCAGGGGTATTTTCGTAATTTTGTCCTATAGGGGCATTTTCGTAATTTCTCAGAAGAAAAATGTTCCTTGGTTTTTTTTGTCAAAAATTATTTTGAAAACTTCTAGGTCTCGGGGTAATTTGGAAAAATTTTAAAATCCGGGGTTATTTTGGTAATTTTTGACCTCAGGGGTATTTTGGTAATTTTTCACAAATCAGGGTAAATTTATTAAATTAGGGGTATTTCAAAAGTTGTAAAACTTTGAGGATTCTTTTCAAAAATTGTTCCTTCAAAAATGGGGATGTTGCAAAATTTTGAAATTGAGGTCATTTTGGTAATTTTGTAAGTTAGGGGCAATTTTGTAATTTTTCTAAAATCAAGGTATTTTGATATTTTACAATTTAAGGTTTTTGAATGTTTATAAAATAATGAAATTTTGGTAAGGCTGTTGAGTAGTTGAACATTTTATAAACCAAGGGCATTTTGGTAATTTCACCCTAAGGGCATTTTTGTAATTTTCGCAAATCGGAGTTTTTTGAAAATGTTGTAAATATAATTTTCTTAGATTTAAAAGAAAGTTTTAAAAGTTTGAAAAACTAGGGTTTGTTGTTTTGTTCTCTCTCTTTTTTTTTTAAACATGGCTAGTTCCCTTTCGGGTTTTAGTCATTATGTTTAGCCTATGACCGAGCCCTCTTGGTCGGGGTGAACCAAAGCTACGCACTGTGCAGGATTCATGTGGAGAGGAGGTGAGTCACTGATTGCTTAAATACCAAGCTCCCACCAAAACCATTCCTAGACATGCGCATGAGGTTGCCACACCACCGAGCCCTACGAGTTATGGTGAGCCGAAGCTACGCGCTGGTAGGATTCTGGGAAGAGGAGGTGAGTCACTAGGACTGCTTAAATACCAAGCTCTTCCGGATCCAATCCTAGACATGCATACAAGGGTTGCCACACCACTAGCTTAGTGACTTAGCCATAGGTTGGTTCAGTGCATTAAGTCTTATGCGGTTTTGTGTTTGAGTAGTCTAATCCTAGGGTTTAAGTTCCTATTATTCTATTCTACGTTCCATGCCTTTTCTACCCTTATACGGTTCACAGAATCACACATAGAGTTAGGGGTACTTACCTGGTGGACTGTGGGTCGGAGACTTAGGGGCCATGCCAGAAGCCTGCTTATTTTCAAAGAAAATCATTTGGCTCGCTTTGAAAACATTTTGGGCCTTAGCCCACAGGCCGAGAGTTTAAAACTGGGCTCTGATACCAAATTGAAACACCCCACACCCGGCCCACGAGCCTGAACCGGATCTGGTATGTTTCTAAAGTAAACCGATTTCGAGAATTTTCAGTACTTAGAGAAAATTTGTAAAATTTTTAGGAAATGTTGTTATGGATTAGGCTTAGATTGGAAACCCATTTAATTAATCTTGTAAATCCAATTTTTATTAAGGTGACAAAATAATTTTTAGGGTTTTAAAGAAAATAACATTTAACTTTTAGTCATAATAGTTTGTATCATAACAACTTAAAGTAAAGCAGAATAAGAAAAATCCACTGGGCCTTATGGCCTTATTACATCAAATAAAACCCAAAAGAAATAAAATAACAAAGTCCAGATCGAATAAAATCTTCAAATGGAACATGGCCACCTCGAGGTCTACCGTCCCGGTCCGTCATTGTTCATCACCTGAAAATATTTTCCACAACGGGGTGAGTCAACAGACTCAATGTGCACACAGTACTAACATTCAACAAATCAGGCATACATGTTCAAATCAAATTTACATTCATATAAAATAAATGATGATGCAACCCAACCCAAGCCTAATGGTCCATCCGCTACACACCACCCGTACGCCGGTCACACAAGTGGGACTACTAAGTCAACCCTCCATCCGCTCCACACCATCGAGGCGATCATTTGAGTCGGCGTGCTCATCGCCCATATAATTTGTGTCATTAGACACCATATTCAAATAATGTAACGAAGTTACCAAATTGAGATATTTGTGACCGTAGTCACCATATAACGTTAGTGAGACCAAGTCAACACCTTCTTCCCTTTCACATAAATCCGAATGCCCCAAATATATATCATGCATAACATACTTAATTTCATAATCATATACATATATTCACATGTTATAAAAAACATATTTCATAATCCTATCGAAGTAGGAAGCGTGCACGAGTACTTTTGTACCACATTAGGGTACTTAGCCATATTAATATTCTTACGTATAATCACATAATAAAATAATTGCCATATGAAATATCGAAAGTTAGTGTGCGTACACACGATTTGCTTAATAGATTCCTTGAAATCCAAGAGCGATCTCCGATCTAGATTTTTACTCCTATATTCTACCAACCATAAACAAACTTATTTGGCTTAAAAACCAAATCCAAGTAGGATTTGTATTACTTACCTTGTTTGCCAAATTTGGATGTCTGTAAATCAAGTCCCAAAAATTGCTAGTATTCCTTTTCCTTGAAATCGGCTAACACTAGCCATGTAACCATGTCAGTTTTCGACTTTTGAAATAATGGAAATAATCCTAAATATCAAAAAAACAAGCCTTGGCGAATATCACCTACCTTACAAATTCCAAATCGAAAAGGATTCCTTGCCTTATAAACTTTATCGACATCCCTAGCATCATATGTTAAATTTAATTTAACATATAAATCATAACCTTTAACCAAATGTATTTATCTTACCTTAGATCCTCGAATTTCCCTAAAGATTCCTCCTTGTATTCAACTATTATAAAAGAACCTGAGAGATCCTTATAGATTTGGCCATAAGACAAAAATAGGGATTAGACCCTTCTCTTTCGGCAAATAGAAAAAAGAAAGGACTTGATTAATGCTTAGCCTTACCTTTAATGCTTTGATTGATTGCTTCCTTTCCTTTAGTCACAGAGTTTCGGCTATGGAGTTTTAATCAGGGATCAAAGAGTGTTTTGGCTCGACAATAGCAAAGGAGAGGAGAAGAAAATAGAAGAAGAAGAGATGGATTTTGCTTAAAGAGAAATTCGGCAAAGAGGGGGAGAGAGCAAGGGGATTTTCGGCTACTTGGAAAGATAAGAGAAAAAGACCTTGGGTTCTCCTTTTATATCCGAATTTGCTAGGCCAAGAGTCCTTGACTTGGCCACCACTCTCCCTTAAGATAATATTATCTCCTTTATCTAAAAATGAAAGCATTTAATCTATCAATTATCTCCTCAGATAATCCAAATTTAAAATCCCTTATTTATCACTTATTAATCAAGTTTTAATAAAAATAAAACTCCTCCTTTCTAGAAAATAGGTGCCGTCCAACCTCTTAGCCTTGGAAGCAAAATAAAACCTTCATTATTTGCTTCCCATGTGACTCGAACTCAGGCCCAACACCCTTGTATGTGGCGCCATTTCTAGAGGCCCTAAGTGGCATCTTCAGGCCACTTTTCCAAGCCTGTTTGTGTGTCAAATTTCACCAACTTTTTCTTTTAAGGCCCTCTTGCCCTTATTTCCTATTTTGAACTTTAAAATTTGACATTTCGGGGTCATTTTTAAGTTTCCAAAAATTTTCGCGCGGCTCTGTAAACTTGACATTTCCTAGGTTTCCAAAATATTTAGTTTCCTCTTTTAGCATAGTTTCCAAAATGTTTACTTTCCTCTTTTGGCTTAGTTTCCAAAATGTTTACTTTCCTCTTTTGGCTTAGTTTCCAAAATGTTCACTTTCCTCTTTTGGCTTAGTTTCCAAAATGTTCACTTTCCTAATTTACTTAGGTTTCCAAAATGTTCACTTTCCTAATTTGCTTAGGTTTCCAGAAATGGTCATTTTCCTACTTTCAATGTAACCTTTCCATACATTCTCAGGTTTCCAAAATCATTCCAAATTTATTCCAAAACACATAAAACATTTCTTTTCGTACAATTTAGGCCAAAATGCATAGGCCCTTTTCAGGATGTTACAACAAACATGCATTTTCCATCGTCAAACATCAAATTACATACATGTTCAACATGGTTAAAATTTTAGACTTTGACATCTCTTCAACTTGGTGGTAGAAATAGATAGATCATGTTACAAGGATTTCAAAAACATAAAAATCATTAAAAACGGGGCTACAAAGTACTTACAATCAAGATTGGAAGTGGCCAAACCCTAGATATGGCTTCCCCGTTGTGAATTTCGACCATGAGGAAGAAGATGGACAAAAAATTGGCTTTTAATTTGGGTTTTTAATTCATTTAATTACTAAATTACTAAAATACCCTTAATGAAAAACTTTAGAAACATACCAAACCATGTCCATTTTTGTCCACCAACTTAACCAATGGTCTAATTACCATTTAAGGACCCCCAATTTAAAATCTCATAGCAATTGGACACCTCTAACATATAGAACTCAAGTTTTACACTTTTTGCAATTATGTCCTTTTAACTAAATTGAGTGCCCAAACGTCAAAATTTTTGAACAAAATTTTCACGAACTCGTTCCATAAAATTGTAGACTATAAAAATGTAATAAGAATAAATTTCTCTATGTCAGATTTGTGGTCCCGAAATAACTATTCTGACTAGACCCAAAATTGGGTTGTTACAATGTTTATGGAATTGAGCATATTGATGCATATTTGTTAATGGTCATTTTGATGATTTAAGAAGACAAGGATTGGCATGAATTTAGATGGAAATATGTGGTATTTATGTTTTGTATTGGTTGGTGTTGGAATTAGTATAAGTCATGCTTGATTTGGAATTGAATTATATGCCTATTGATGCTATGTTATGTGTCATATGAGTTGTGTAGGTGCGCCTAATTTTGGGTGGAAAAATGGCTTGGTAAATAGCCTATTTTTGTCCCCATGGGTAGAGACACGGGTGTGTGTCTCAACCGTGTGTGACACACGGTCATGTTACACGGCCGTGTGTCCCTTAGTGTGGTTTTAAAAATTAAGTCAGTATGCTCCACACAGCCTCACACATGGGCGTGTGACTTGGCCGTGTGGCATAAGTCAGTATACCCTACAGGTTTGGCACGACCTAGCACACGGCCTAGCACACGGGTGTGTATGGCCATTTTTAGGGCATACGGGCTAGCCACACTAGCGTGTGTGTTGGTCATGTGACCCAAGTCAAAGAGTTACATGGGGTCAGACACAGGCTGGGACATGGCCATGTGATCCCATTTCTAATGTCCACACAGCCTGTGACATGAGCGTGTCTGGTGGTCGTGTGAGACCCACGGGCAGGCCACACAGGTGTGTGTCCCCTGTTTTGAGAAAAATTTTATAAGTGTTCCAAATGTTTCCAAAGTTATCGGTTCGGTCCCAAACCACTCCAAATGTATGTTTAGGGCCTCGTAGGCTCATATTAGGGACAAATTGATTGAGATTGAATGATGAATGTTTGAATTGTGAAAATGCATGCTAAATAGTGGTTTAAATGTTTTATAAGTTTGTTAACGCTCTATAACCCTATTTTAGCATTGAATACAGGTGAAGGGTTTACATTTATTGGTATCAGAGCTACAATTTAGTCGATTCTAGGACTAATGTAGCATATGTGAGAGTCTAGCTATACATGCCATATATAAACTGTGATAGTGTGATGAATACTAACATTTTAAAATTGTATTTTCATATAATAAATGGATCCCAATCGAGTTGTAGCTGATGAGGTTGAAAGTAATGCGCCAGCTCCCACTCAAGGGATAGCACCTTCTGAATCTAGACCCATATCGGGTAGCCAAGGAAGAAAGGCTAAAGAAGCCTTCTTCCAAGTGATGAACGAATGATTCACGCAGTATATCCGAAAAAATCTGACTGCTCAACAACCTCCACCCCTCCTAATCCCCAACCAGTTCCCGTAGCTTCTCAAGGTGTCAAACTTTTAAGATTGAATAAGCCTCCAGTTGATAAGATTCGTAAACACAGAGCTGAAAAGTTCAGAGATAATGTTGATAATGATCCTGAGAGAGTTGATTTTTGGCTTGAAAACACTATCAGAGTATTTGACGACCTTTCTTGCACACTGGCTGAGTGTTTAAAATGTGCTATATCACTTTTGAGGGACACCGCGTATCAGTGGCAGAATACATTAGTATCAGTAGTGCCAAGAGAGAGAGTCACATAGGAGTTCTTTCAGATGGATTTCCGGAAGAAATATATAAGTCAATAATTTCTTGATCAAAAGTAAAAGAGTTTTTAGAATTGAAACAGGGTCGTATGACTGTAACCGAGTACGAGAGAGAATTTATATGGTTAAGAAAATATGCTCGAGAGTATGTTTCTACCAAAGTGATCATGTGCAAGCGATTTGTTAACGGTTTGAATGAAGACATTAAACTTCTGGTTGGGATTTTAAATTTGAAAGAATTTATCGTATTAGTTGACCGAGCTTATAAAGCCGAAGACTTTAGCCGGGAAAAGAGGAAAGTTGATTCAGAGGCTAGAGATTTGAGAAAAATACCGATGAATAAACCTTATCATTCTTCATCAAAGAAATCTTAAAATTTGTATAGTCGATCAAATGCATCAGTGGGATACCAGAATAGAGATTGTGGAAATCAACATGTGAGTCCTAAAGCTCAAGCAACTTCGACTCGAGCGTTGGCAGTGTAAGAAATAATAAACCTGATTGTCAACATTGTGAGAGACGACATTTTGGAGAATGCTAGAATAAGAATAATAAAGCTTGTTTCAAATGTGGTTTGCCAGATCACTTTATTCGAGATTGCCTAGAGTTATTCGAGAAAGATAAATTTCATAATGCAAGATAGAGTAATACGACTGCGAGAGGGAGACTACCGAGGAATGTTGGAAATATGTCTAGTGGAAAAGGAGCGACAAAGAACTCAGCTATGAGATTCGAGGCTAGAGCAGCTGCTAGAGCCTATGCTATTCGCACTCACGAAGAGGCATCATCCCCTGATGTTATTATCGATATATTCTCTCTTTATGACACTATTGTGATTGCATTGATTGATCCTGGATCAACTCATTCCTATATCTGTATGAATTTAGTGTTTAGTAAGAGTTTGTCTGTGGAGTCTACTGAATTTGTGATTAAAGTATCGAACCCCTTAGGCAAGTATGTTCTAGTTGACAAAGGTTGCAAGAACTGTCCTTTAATGACTCGGGTTACTATTTTTTGGCTGATTTGATGCTTTTACCATTTGATGAGTTTGATGTAATTCTGGGTATGGATTGGTTGACTCTACATGATGCTGTTGTAAATTGTAAAAGAAAGACTATCGAATTGAGATGTCAGATTAGTAAAATCATTCGAATTGAATCCGATGAATCGAGTGGGTTGCCTATACTGATTTCATCGATGTCGGCTCAGAGATATATGAGAAAAGGTTGTGATTCATACCTAGCATATGTTTTAGATACCAAAGTGTTTGAAAAGAAGATTGAATCGGGGCCTGTAGTTTGCGAGTATCCGGATGTATTTTCAGAAGAGTTGCCTGGAGTACCACCGATCAGAAAGGTTGAGTTTGCTATTGAACTGGTACCGAGAACATTGTCGATATCTATAGCTCCTTACAGAATGGCTCTAACAGAATTGAAAGAGTTGAAATCTCAGTTACAAGAGTTAACAGATAGAGGTTTTGCACGACTAAGTTTTTTGCCCTAGGTTGCGCCAGTTTTGTTCGTAAAGAAGAAAGACGGGTCAATGAGAATGTGTATTGACTATTGACAGCTCAACAAGGTTACAATAAAGAGAAAGTATCCTTTGCCGAGAATTGATGATTTGTTTGATCAGTTAAAAAGGGCAACAGTGTTTTCGAAGATTGATTTGAGATCGGGTTATTATCAGTTAAGAGTTAAAGACTCAGATGTACCGAAAACTACATTTAGAACGAGGTACAGACATTATGAATTTCTTGTTATACCTTTCAGATTGACTAATGCTCTTGCAGTTTTTATGAATTTGATGAATCGGATCTTTAGACCGTATTTAGACAGATTTGTTGTTGTTTTCATTGACGACATTCTGATCTATTCTCGAGATAAGTCTGATCATGCTGAGCATTTGAGAATCATGCTTTAAACCTTGAGAGATAAGCAATTGTATGCTAAATTTAGCAAATGTGAGTTTTGGCTCAGAGAAGTCAAATTTTTGGGGCACATTGTTTCAGTGGAAGTTATTAGAGTTGATCTGAGCAAAATTTCAGCGTTGTTGACTGGAAACCCTCGATAAATGTATTTAAAGTTAGAAGTTTTCTAGGGTTAGCTAGTTATTATTGACGTTTTGTTAAAGGGTTCTCGATGATTGCTACACTTATGACCAGATTAGTACAGAAACATGTGAAATTTGAGTGGTCTAAGAAATGTCAATAGAGTTTCGATCAGTTGAAAGCATTGTTAACTGAAACACCAGTTTGGGTTCAACCTGAGTTAGGTAAAGAGTTTGTGATTTATAACGACGCATCATTGAACGGTTTAGATTGTGTGTTGATGCTAGAAGGAAAAGTTATAGCTTATGCCTTCAGACAGTTAAAGCCGCATGAAAAGAATTATCCGACTCATGATTTAGAATTGGCTGCTATTATATTTGTATTGAAAATTTGGAGACATCATTTGTACGGTGAAAAATGACACATCCTTACCGATCACAAGAGTTTGAAATACCTAATGACTCTAAAATATTTAAATTTGCGGTAACGAAGATGGCTAGAGTTGTTGAAAGATTACGTGCTAGTGATTGATTATCATCTGGGGAAAGCGAACGTAGTCACGAATGCTTTGACTAGAAAATCATAGTTTGCCTTGAGAGCAATGAATACACTGTTGACATTATCTGGTGATGGTTCAATTTTAGCTGAGTTAAAGGCTAAATCTGTAACATCCTAAAATGGGGGTTTATTGTGGTTAAATTATTTTGCTTGTGATTGGATTGCTGTGATGTTATTTGTGGTGTAATAGGACTTAATTGTGAACTTTGAGTAGGCTCGGAATGGTGGAAAATTTATTTGTAAGCTTTAGAGATAGGGAGCCTTAGTATGTAGGGGTTACAAGTTAAATGAGGGGAAATTAGGCACTAAAAAGGCCTTGGAAAAGTCGCAAAAGGGAGGCCACTTAAGAGCTGGAGTTGACGCCACAAGAGGAGCAAGGGGAGACTAGGTTCGAGCTGCGAAATTCTCCCTTTTTGCTCTTTATTTTGGACGGAAAGAGAGAGAGGAGTGTTCAAGTTAAACACTTCAGGATAATAGGGATAATAAGGATATTATTAGCTTTTTAGTTGGATTTTATTTGATTAAATCTAAAAAGGTTGGCAAAGAGAAAAAGAAGGAATTTAACTAATTCAAATTATTTCGGATTATTTCAAACTATTGGCCAAGAATGATTCAAGAAAGTGGTCGAATTTTGGACTCCTTGTTGAGGAGGAGTGGACGACAAGGTTTAGATGAAGGGGGGGAGTGCCGAATTTTCTTTAGGCATACTCTCCATCTTTTTGTTTTTCTTTTCTCCATTTGCAAGTAGCCGAAATTCCCAAACTCTTTCATCTTTGATTTTCTCTCTTTTCTCAATCTCTCAAAACCGAAAACCATTCTCTTTTTCTTAGACCATTGGCCGAATCCTCTACACTCTCATCTTCAAACTATTTCTTTCTTTTTCTTCTTAAAATCGAAACCCCTATCTCCCTTTTTCTCATTATTTTCTTTCCCTATTAGCCGAATCTACTTCCTACCTTGGTGATCAAAATCTCTTTTTCCCCTATTAAACTCACTCTGGCCGAATATTAAGAGTAGCATAGATTTCTTCGGGACTTTTCTTTCAATCGATTGAGAAGGTAAGTACTTATAGCCGAATGCCTATTTCTTCTCCTCTCTTGTTCTCTGTCGACTAGGATGAATGGGAAAAGCCGAAGTATATATTGGTGGCTAATCAGTGTTAAAAACCGATTCTGTCTAGGTGCTCCGGGATTTTGAGGTATTCAAACCAAGCCTTCATTCGTCAGCAATCGGGTGGTAAGTGGTGGTAAGGATCTACTTTAATAGTCTATACTTTTAATGATCGAAAAGTCGAAGGCTATTAATATGGGTATGTATGACCGCCGATTATAGGAAGCGAAACTCTTGGTGTGGTGGCTAGTATTCAAAGGGCGTGTAGGTAAGGTTTGGGTTCATGTGTAACCTTTGGGTATATTTTGGTTGGGCCGAATGGTCAATAGCACTAACATGGGTAATGGCCGAATATAGGGGCAAGAAGATCTTGTGTGGCCGATTGACTCTTCGGGATTTAGGGTTACCGATAGTAACAGGTGTGTACATACACACTTTATAACTAATTAATGTGCTGAGTATATTGTGTATACTAAACTGGATTGTGTAGATTTGGATTAATACCATAAAGGTATAAGCAAGGATCCAGGTAAGTCTTTGTCAATATGAGTTTGATTATGATGCTTGACATATTTGGTATATGTGGCATATAAGAAGATGGCTTTTGATAAACTCGGTATATGTTATTAAATAAACGTGTTTGGCATGATTTATGCATATCATAAATGTGTGGGTTAAATGAGTGGAGGGGGAAGTGATATTCGTGTTGACGGACACTAGTGGTTTGGTACCACATTTCGTGACTACGGTCACCAGAGGTTTGGCACCTTATAGCGTCTTGTCCCAGTGGCTTAGCACCACAGTGGGTTGGCCCCACGGATGAAATTATGGGATCGACACCAGTGATTTGATATCACACGTGGGTTGGCCCCACAACTTGTTATTTGTGACTTCGGGTCACCAGTGGTTTGGCACCACAATATTGATGGATATCGTGACTTTAAGTCACCAGTGGTTTGGCACCACCAGTGGTTTGGTACCACGCGGGGTAGAAAAAGGTGTTTTGGATGGTTAGGTCGGGTGCATGTTAACTTGATTGTGATTTGTGTGTATGATGTTGCATTAAACCAGGAAAAGGGTTACACACTGAGTCTTGGTGACTCATCTTTTCCTTTAATATTTTTCAGGTGACTCGTAGATTGCGGATGAGGAGCCGGATGGACTCGAGGTGGCCATGCAGAGGAAATATGGATTAAATGGATTTTGAATTGTTTTATTTTATTTGGTTTTATTTGTTCAAGTTGTAATAAGGCCTCCTAAGATTATTTTTATTATTTTACATGTTTGGGATAATTTGTTTAAACCACTTAATGACTTTAAAATGATTACACAAATTTTCTTAAATTTAAACGTAAAATGTTTTTCGGTGCCATCGGGTGCATCTGAAATCGGTAACAGTCTGGCTTAATATATTTTTAAACGAACTAAGTATTAATTTCTTTATACACCACAACTATTTTTTTAACAAGACAATGTATTTTACTTTAAATTAAATCGGCTAAACAAGGGTTTTCAAAATGTTTTCATCTGTAACATACCGAAATCGGTCATAGTGTTTGGGCCGGGTTCGGGGTGTTAAAAATCAGTATTTCTTCAATAAATTTGTGAAGCTCAGAAATGTAATAGTGAATTGCAAGCTAAAAGAGTGCAATGTGAGTCAAGTAGTGATTCAGAGTACTAAATCAGATCCGATGATTGTTTGATGTTCCGAGATAGAATCTGTGTACCGAAAAATCCAGAGTTGATTCAGAAATTTTTATACGAGGCACATAGTGGTTGTTTATTTGTTCATACTGGAAGTACTAAGATGTACAATAATATAAAACGGCTATCTCGGTGGTCAGGCATGAAATGAGATATTTCAGAATTTGTATCAAGATGTTTAATTTGTCAACAAGTGAAAGCCGAACACCTAGTACCATTGGGACTACTTCAGCTAGTTATGATACCAGAGTGGAAATGGGATAGAGTTACGATGGATTTCGTATCGAGATTGCCCCTAACTCTGAAAAAGAAAGATGCTTTATGGATTGTAGTTGATAGATTAACGAAATTGGTGCATTTTATACCAATCCTACAGACTATTCACTCAATAAATTAGCTGAATTATACATTGTTGAGATCATTAGATTGCACGGAGTGCCAGTTTCGATAATTTCGGATAGGGATTTGAGGTTTACGTCATGATTTTGGAAGAAATTACAAGAAGCTCTGGGTACAAAGCTGAACTTTAGTGCTACATTTCATCCGCAAACCGATGGTCAGTGTAACAGCCCAAATTTCTGTGAAATCAGAATAGTGGTTTCGGGACCACAAATTTGACCCGAAAATAAAATTTATTTTTATTTTATTATATGGTCCGTATTATGATAGATATGACATGTGAAAATTTTGGTATGAAAATTTTATCGATTGAGTGATTAATTACGAGAAGGACTAAATCACATAAAATGTGAAAGTTGAATTCTAGTAGCTATAAGGATTAAATAGTTATAGAATTCAAAACTTAAGGTCCTTATATGGCAATTAGACCATTAAGAAAAGTATGGAGATTTTTCTTGGTGAATCATCCATGGAATTATAAAATAAGGGAAAAGACTAAATTGGAAAGTTAAAATTTTAATTAATTAAAAGATGATAAAATAGATATCATCTTATTTTCTCATCTTCTTCCCCAAAATAAAACATGGAAACCCTAGGAGGGAGAGAAGAAACTTTCATGGCCAAATTGGGTAAATTTCCTTATCCTATTTTTAGTAATTTTGATATTTTTGGAATCGAGATAGTCTAAACTATCTATTTGGGGATTAAATTGAAAAGTTATCAAGATATGAAAAATGGGTCATGGATATATATGCTGGAAATTAGAAATTTATGGTAGAAAATGAAAGATTCTTGATAGATAAACAACTTGTACAAAGTGATTTTTGATGAAAATATGATTTAGGGACTGAAATGTAAACTTGTGAAATTGAAGGAAAAATTATGAAATTTTTATGAATACATGTGCTGTAAATTTTGTAATGGAGCTTTATTTAGGCTTGGAATAGGGAGTAATTTACACAAGTTTCATTTTCCGAGCCTAGGGACGAAAATGGAATTTATGGAAAAGTTAAAGGCAAAATGGTAATTTTGCCTAGGATGAAAATTTAGTCCACTTGAATGTGAAATGTGGTATTTAATGTTAAATTTACTCGTATAGATCCAAATATATCAAATTTGGAGCTAGAACGAGGAAAGAGGAAAATGTCGGATTAGTAGATTTATGTACACGAACATTTATCGAGGTAAGTTCGTGTAACTAAATTATATATATTTTTTATGCTTGAATTAATTTTTGTGCTTCTGAATTCTGTAAGGCCACGTTTGGTTCGCTGTAATGGAATAGAGCTGTAATTGAATAGAGGTGTAATGGAATAGAGGTGTAATGGAATAGAGCTGTAATAAGTAATTCAACTGTTTGGTTGAATGGAATGGAATAGAGCTGTAATAGAATTCTTGTGTTTGGTTGAATGGAATGATGCTGTAATAGCATAAGGAAAAGAACTAAAATGACCAGAATACCCTTAGCAGAATTTCTTTTAGGTAGATGATTATTGTTATTGTTATTAAATTTTAATAAGATTATTATTGAAAGTAATTTAATAAAAATAATAAATAATTTAATCATATCTTAACATAATTATTATTAAATATAATTTAATAAAAATATAAATTAATAACATTCTTAATATTATTATTATTATATAAATTTAAAAGAATCAAAATATATAATACTATAAAAAATATAATCTAATTTCATTCAACAAAATTGGCTCTAGGGTTAGCAAATCATAATGTCTTGAACATTAAAATAAAATTAATAATGAACATCTAATTTTGAAATACATCAACATCCAAATTACATAATTTTCAATGTTATAAAATATACATATATTATATGAAACTTTTAAAAATTCAATCTTTAATTTACTTTTTAAAATTTAATCTTTAATTTACCTTTAATTTAATCTTTAAAAGTTAATTGTTGACCAATTTCTATATCTCTTGAGATTATATTTTTGCGTCTAAATTTTATAATAAAATTATATTATAAAAATATAATTATTTTTATTGTATATAAAAATAAAATTATTATAAGTAATAATAAAAGAGTTATTAAGTTATTAATATAAAAGTTAAAAGCATCCATTTTCTTTTTCTTCCAAAAATGGAAGTGATAGTTTTATTGCTTTTTGTCACGTTCACGAGGAATTTTCCACGTTATTTGAGTCACTACTATTTATGGAATACTTGTCATTGCTTTTTGTCACGTTTATGATGAATTTTCACGTTATATGAATCACTACTATTTATGAAATACTTAACCTAACATTGTAAGCGCTTATGTTTGTTTGTTTGTCAAAAACAATGAAAAGAAAAAGAAAGAAAATAAATTGCGAGTCATGTGATGAAATCCTAGAATGCGACCTTTGAAACACAAAGCGATGAAACTAGAACAATAAAACACTCTTTTCTTTTTTTCTTGTCTCCTTCATTATGTGTTGAAGCTAAATGACAATTTCCACATATAATATAGCCCCATCTTCATCCTTGGCCTCCAAATTAGCCTCACATTCTAAAAGTAAGCGCAATGGATTAACTCATCAATCATAGAATTTTGGGCTACTACAAAAAAATCAGAATAAGCAGAGAAAAGAACAATATCGAATCAAAAAATTGACCGGAGATAAGGCGGATAAGCATAAGCGGAGGCAAGTTGAGTAGTGTCATTATCTTCTACAGGTTTATCGATGTTACCATTCAAGTTATCTATATGGTAAAGTGAAATTTAAATTGCATCGATGGGAAACATAATAGACAAGGGCATTTTAATTGCAAGTGAGTCCAAAAACAACCATGAGAGAAGCATTATAACAAGTATTGCATTCTTTGAACTTGTTGACCAACTATGAAAGAGCATAAATCCTTTCAAGCGAGACCTACTAATAAGGTTACATTGTTAGTCATTGATGGAACATTGGTGAAAAAGAATCAAAACTCAAACTAAAATTCACCATAAGATCTAAGGAAGACATTTAATTAAAGCATATAACATCTTTGAGAAATGACTCCATCAAATATACTCCATTTTAATTCATAAGAACTAACTATTATCATTAACCCAAAACACCGACATGCTTAAGATGTCAATAAGAAAGACTATTAACTAACTGGATTATCCTAAAGACACTTTATTGTTAGATTAAAACAACCCCCTCCCTAGAAAGTATTCTTTTGAATAAGATTATTTTCTTTATAATAGTAAAAATAAAGATTCATGTCAAAATATAAAGCAGATAGAACATCAAAGAATATTATCACAAGAGAGTGTATATCAATGCCTTGTTTCACTAATTTCCGTAAAGCAAAAAAGTAACAAATACAAGATAACGAGGATTTTCTACGCCCCACACCGCCATTTCCTTGGAGCTAATGGGGACATATTTTGTGACAAACCACAAAAAAGATTCCTAAAAAGTTTCCTAAGTATATTGACATTGCCACTACTAGTGCTCGCTCGAGGGCCAACATGATGGGATAGAGAAGATTCACTAATTCAGGCCTTTTTGCTTTATTCAAGCAAGCATAATATAATGGATGATGACCTTAGCATGCCTGTCAGCAGCTACACAAACTCATCTCCACTTCAAAGTCAACACTTTGTATGTGCTCCTCTCCTTAATTGAGTGGCCCTTTGGCTTGGCCGTGCTTTTTGCCTTCAACAACCAACAAATACATTAAATCAATCTTATATACTTTCATAAACAGAGTTATATTTGAGAGTAGACATCCATTTCAAAGCGCCTAACAAACAAAAGGATCTCTATTTTTCACTCTTTAGCTATTTAAGCAGAAAAAATGTAACAAAAAGAGAACAAAATAATCATATCTAAATTTGGGTATATAGGCTCTTATTCATTGATTTTCAAAAATATGAACATAATCCAATATATTAAACCAAAACAGCAATAATAAATAGGATATAAATGCGGACCTTTATCCAAGGTCGTAATGACATAATCCGGTTGGAATTTAAAAGATAAAAATTGAGGAGGTGGAATTAAATATTGAAAAGGATGGAGTGGGGATAGCGTTTTCAATTCAAAAGAATTGATGTTCCAAGCTTTACTACCAACAGTTGATATCATCACCATCAACCCATCGCCTTTGATATATTCCTATTCTTTCTCTCTCTTTAGCTTTCTACTCCATTTCCAAATCTTCCATTTTTCTTTTCGGGACAACGGTTTCCTTACTACATTCTTGCATTTTCACTTTTTTTCTCAATTGGGTGTTTAAAACCGCATCTTTGGGTATGTTTGGGTAGTGAGAAAAATCATAGAATGCCAATATCAACAAGGTCTCGATCAAGAACACCCAAGATTAGCAACAAAGAAGTAGAAGATCAAATGAAGAAAGAAGAAGAAACCCAAATGAGCATGTTACTAACAATTTCACATCCAGAATCTACATCATGGGTTGAAGGAGAAAATGAGAGCTTTAACTCTTTTATATGAGCAACAAAAGAAAGCACGCCATTCTTAGGAACAATAATATTAATAACCCATCATCATCCCCAAAGCCTGATCAAGAGAAGCATTTTACATTTCACCCAAGCGCTAATCTTCTCACTTCTTGCCAAAGACAAGAGCGAAAGGATCCCAAATTCAACAATGTTATGAGTGAAAACAATTGTGCCACTATTGCCTACGATTGCAGACGGAAAATGAAAGGAACAAAGAGAAGGAAAAATTTACCTGACCTTGGATGAAGGGGAGGAATGCCGTACTCAAAAAAAGAAAGAAATGGCTGCCGATTGATGAGTGTTTTTGAGGTGAGATTTTGGTAAGGGTAAAATAGGGTCCTTCAAGCAACGAATGGGTAAACGCGAAAAGGGAAGGAAATAGAAATCCCCAAAAATCACTACTTAGGTCGGGAAAACTTTCTCGTTGGTTACTTGGCTTGTTCTTGGCGAAGGAGAAAGCCAGAAGGAGATTTTGGGAAAATTTTCTTCATTTCTATTCGACGAATGGCTATTCAGTGCTGAAAGCACTGAATCCCTATTACGCGTTTTAGAGAATAAAAACGTAATAGGTAATCCAGCCGAATGAAAAAACACTAAACCAAACAAAAGCATTGGATGGGCCCACAGAATAGGGGTGTAATGGCATAGGCATTACACCCAACCAAACATGGTGTAAATGTCTTAATTATATGAGAATCACATATTCGTCAAAGCCCGATAAATGAAATGTGCCCGATCAGCAATAATGCTCGATAAATGATAAATGATAAAAATGTAAATTTTAACTTGAGTTGAATGTGAACACTTGAATTGTATGAATGCATAAATTTATGAGATTTAACATATACCCGACAATTTCCTGATAAATGTTAAATCCTGTTTGAATAAATGGAATTCAATGGATAAATGTGATTTCCCTGATAAAACTGCATGTGTTGAAGAATGGAATTAGTCCGGACAAGTAATTTGAAATAAGCCTCTCGAGTATATGTTTCAATTAGGATTTAGCCTGGACTGGTAATGTAACACCCCAAACACGGCCTACATGTTATGGCTGGATCTAGCGTGTCACATCAAAAGGTAGTTGAAAAGCCAAGCGATCGTTAAAAATGTTGCGTCTCTTTTTGAAACTCAAAACTTTGTTGCTTGTGAAAATAAGATTTGCTTGAAATGTTTTCTTGTAAAGATGTTATTTTCGAAAACTTTGTTTATTGCTAAAATCTGACTCAAAGAATTACGGAAACGTGTTATTTTGAAAACATTTGTTATTGCTTAAAAATCCGTGATTAACCGATTAATAATTATTAACTAGCAAAATTACTATACGAAAATTTAGAAGAAAAATCTAATGGCCTTATTTCACAAAATATTAACCCAAAATAATAACATAAAATATATTTAAAACTGGATTTACTAAGTTTTGTGAGAAATAACTCCGACGTATGGCCACCACCGAGTCCTCCGCAGCTCCAAATCCTCTAACGCTAAGGATTACCTGCAAGGTTAAGGGAAAGGGGGTGAGTTACGAGAACTCAGTGTGTAATCCACTAAATAATCACTAACTGGGCTCGAGCCCAAACGACATCAATCTGGGCCTAAGCCCTAAAATCATGATAATGCAGATAATGTAATGCAACCCAACCTAATCCAACCAATCACACCCCCGTACCAGCCCTACACTCCTGTGGGGACCAAGTTAACCCACCCAGCCCTACACACCAAGAATGCAAGCGAAAGTCGCCGGTATAACACAAAGAATCTTGCCGATGAATGATATTTGTGGCTGAGCCACTAAAATCAGTATATCATGGCAGAGCCACTGAATCGGTATAATGTGGCATAGCCACCAGTACAGTACTTCATCCAATATATATATTTATATATATTTATCCATCCCAACCCAATGCAAGATGTCGTGACATAATATTTCAGTGTATGCAAAAATATACCATCATAGCAGTTAAACAGAATACACACAAACATACTAAATCTACCCCTAAGGGTATAACAGTAATTTTACCCACTGAGGGTATCTCAATAATTTTACACCAAGGGTATTTCAGTAATTTACCCTCTAAGGGTATTTTAGTAATTTACCCTTCAAAGGAATTTCGATAATTTACCCACTAAGGGTATTTCGATAATTTACCCACTAAGGGTATTTCGATAATTTACTCACCAAGGGTATTTCGCCTTTTGGCCGATTCACAGAATAATGCATAACATAACAAGCAAGGGTGAGAGATTACACACCTTATCATGTAGAGTACTAAATAATCACAAGCGCCTTCACCTATACAAAACATATCACACAATTAACACATTTAGCAAAAGAATTGGGAGATCTCTATTCCAAGCACCTAACCATGAGATTTACTATCACTTGCCTTCACTAGAATGATCAATTGTGGTTTGCCTAGTTGAACCAAAGTTTGATGCCGACACCCTTTCGCATCCAGGCGGAAAGTCCCGAATCGCTGACACCCTACACCACTTAAACTTGGGAGTGGAGGCTATGTGCACAGTCTCGACTGGCACCTTTGCTGTCCTCCTATGGCTAAAATCTCTTTTTCTCATCAAGAACACGATCTTACAAAATCGGAGTCAACACGAATGCTTAAATCACAACCACAAAGTAACCAATCACCCTAACAGGAAGAAACAAGATAACGATGCGATTGGGCCTAGGGCCCATTCTCGACCCAAATGGACCCACACATTCATGTGGCCCATTTAGCCTAAATCTAGCCACTGATATAAGATTCACATAGACTAGTTCACTATCTACTACACAATCATACAATTATTCATAAGGGCCCACTTGGTCCCTTTCGGCCCATCGTGGTCCAAACAGCCTGAACCCATAATGACACTCATGATGGCCTCAACTATCGCGTCAAAGCCCTCACACGTGTGCTCGCATGTTCGTGTGGCTACCATTGCCGTGTGACTTGCATTTCGACATTTTTCGCTCTACAGCTAGAATAGTGCAAAATACACACCTGATAAGAGTCTGAAGTTTATCCGTGCTCCAAATGCTCCTATGCCCAAACGCCAATCAAGGTATGCTTCCTCTCCTCATAGATTACTCTATTTAAAGCCAGCTTCTCACCTTCCCTCCTACTAGCTTTCTGATGTGGGATCCCTCATTCAGTAGAGTTTAAATCCAACACAAACTCTGGTCGTGTCGTCCCAACTTTGCAAAATAAAAGCCTCCAATTTTCCATCTGCGAGATTCAAGCCTCCAACCTCCTTGCACTCCCCTTGACGCCACACCACCTTGCCACATGCTCAACTTGTGTCTAAAATCAAGTGTAACTAAATATAAATCTATAGGCCAAAGTCTAAGTTCACTTAAAAATAAATCAAAATGAAATTCAAGCGTCAAGACTTGAACCTTGGACCCCTTGCTTCCTTATGTGGCGTCACCTCCTTGTCTCCCATGTGGCGCCACTTTTCACTACACCACAACTCCTTTTGTGTCAATTTTCTCCACATTTTATTCTTATAACCTACTTACTAACTCCCAGGGTTTTACTCACCTAAAACCAAAATTTTCCTAAAGCCCAAGTTTGATCCCGAGACTTCATAGAAGCCCCCTAACCTTCCAAAATCACTCACCTAATAGGTCCAACTTGCATTAGTGCCATTCTCTCATCCAATAAAATTTTAAATGGTCCCCTGTCCAAGGCCCAATGGGCCTAATTCTACTAGGCCCAAATTTAGGGCGTTACAGGTATCCTAATTGAGCTGGATTTAGCTTGGACTGGTAATCCAGATCGGACTCTATAGGGAATTCTTTGTCATATAAAGGATTTAGCCTGGACTAGTAATCCAACAAAGCCCTTAGAGTATATGTTACCACTAGAATTTAGCCTAGACTGGTAATTCTGTTGTATGATACGTGGCTCGAGAGTGCACCTACAAGGTACTACTGAGTATGAATTGAATGTTTCTAATTTGTACACCTCGAGTGTACTACCGGTGTATCCATCGATATTCCAAATAAATTCAACGGGCAAAACTCTTGACATGAGAAGATTATGAATAAGAAATGAGTTATTACATGTGTCTACCTGAAATACATGAAAATGATGATATGTGATCATTGATACATGGAAATATGAGACGATGAAATTTGTACTCGGAATTTGGTTGATGAATATAAGTTCATCCTTGATTATAGACTTGTAAACCTTGAGTGTACTACTACTTGTGTGACCTTAATACTCACAAAATATGAGTAAAGTCCGAACATGAAATAAGCTGAACCCGAAACGAAATGCTATGAAACTATGCTTGTAATAATAAGAGATGATTTATACATATTAAATGAATACATGTTGTGGAAGGCATAAGTGCATGGAAACTTAATTGTTGTTGAGCTCATACTTGCATTGATGTTACTATGGAATATACTAATAAGGCATAAGTACCATGTTATATGAACTTACTAAGCATACAATGCTTACCCTATTTTATTTCCCCTATTTTAGAGTAAATCGGAAGCTCGTTAGATTGGAAGCTCGGTGGAGATCACTCACACCATCCATCGGCCTACGTTGGTACAATATGGTAAATCAATTATGGTTGTAATGGCATGTATAGTTTATATTGGTCACATTGGCATATAAATGTAAATGATGCTTGTAATCTAGCCATTGGAATGGCTAGCAATGGTTATTTTGATATACTTGTAATGTCATGTATGGTAGCTATATATACATGTTATGTTAAGTAGTTGATTAAATCATGTTTAACATATGAATTCAACCAAGGTAAGATAGGAAACATGTAAGTATGCAATAATATGCCATGTTAAATGATGAAATTTGCTTATTTGAGTGCTTGGAATGGTTGGATTGTACTTAGTACGTTTTGGTGTAGGAAAATGGTCAATTTGGATGACAAATGAGGCTAGGAAATGGCATTATTATGTCCACATGGGGGCGTGTGTCTAGGCCATGTGTGACACAAGGCCTACCCCATGGGCGTGTAGCCAAGTCGTGTGTCCCCTACACCTTAAATTTGAGAAAAACGAATTGTTCAAAATTGAGCACACGGGCAGAGACACGTGCTTGAATACGAGCGTGTGTCTTAGCCGTGTGAAACCTGCACCTAATTCAAATTGAATTAATTAACCACATGGCCTAGCACACGGGTGTATGGAATGGCCATATGGCGCATGTCAAAGAGCAACCCTAATTGAACATGGCCCGAGGCATGGGCGTGTGAGCCCTGCACCTTGGAAAATTTTTGAAATGTCACAAAAATTTTTTAGAGTTATCGATTAAGTCCCGACTTGATTCTCATGCTTGAATTGGGCCTCGAGGGTCCATCTTCGGGACGTTATGGATGATCTCAATTAATGAGTAGTAATTTACATAATTTATCTGTAAATGTTCTAAAAAGTTCTCGTAATGCTCTGTAACCCTATTTCGGTAACGAATACGGGTTAGGGGTGTTACAGTCAGTCTGAGAAAGTAATTCAGATTCTATAAGATATGCTCAGATGTTGTGTTTTAGAGTTCGAAGGCAACTGGGAGAAATATTTACCGTTGGTTGAATTTACGTATAACAATAGCTTTCAATCGAGTATTAAAATGGTACCGTATGAAGCTTTGTATGGTCACAAATGTCAAACTTTGTTGTACTGGACAGAATTGAGTGAGAAAAATATTCACAGAGTTGATTTCATCAGAGAAACTGAAGAAAAGTGAAAGTAATTCGCGATTGTTTGAAAAAAGTTTCAGATCGAAAAAAATCATACGCGGATTTGAAATGGAAAGACATTGTATTTCAGATCGGTGATAAAGTTTTTCTGAAAGTATCTCCGTGGAAGAAAATCGTTCGATTTGGTCGTAAAGGTAAATTGAGTTCTCGTTTTATCGGGCCGTACGAGATCATCGAAAGAATAGGTCTAGTGGCATATCGACTAGCTTTTCTGATTGAGTTAGAGAAAATCCATAATGTGTTTCATGTATCAATGTTGAGCCGATATAGATCTAATCCATCACATGTAATTTCTCTGATCGACGTTGAAATTCAACCTGATATAACGTACAACGAAGAACCAATCAGAATTCTAGCTCGAGAGGTTAAAGAATTGAGATATAAATGAATAGCTTGGTGAAGGTTTTGTACCAACGTCACAGTGTCAAGGAGGCTATGTGGGAGCCCACGGATGCTATTAGAAAATAGTACCCTAACCTATTCACTTGTAAGATTTTCGGGGACAAAAACCCCTAATGAGGGAGAGTTGTAATAGCCCGTTTTTAGTCAAATCAGATCAGTGGTTTCAGGACCATAAATCTGAGGTTAAAATATTTATTTAATTATTATTTTAATATTTACAGCATGATTGAATGGTGGTGTTAAAGTTTCGTTAATAAATTTTGTTGTTTGAATGGTCAATTTGATAAAAAGGACTAAATCGCGTAAAGCGTAAAATTTGAGTTCTAATAGCTGAAGGTGTCTAATAGTTGTAGAACCTTAAAGTTAAAGTCCTTTTATTGTAATTAAACCATTTTATTTGTGAGTGGACATATATAGACATATATTAAGGTGTTTTAAATACTTTTATTAAAGGTTAATTTTGTAATTTGTTTATTAAGCATAAAATAAATAAAACAAAACCAAATTAAATGTTATCATCATCATCTTATTGCCAAAATTGAAGAGAAGAAAAAGCCATTCATAGTGTTTAAAGTTTAGGCCATTTCATTGTTCAATTGTAAGTAGGGGTGAGTAAAACTCGATTTGACTCGAAAAAATCAAAAAAAAATTTGAATTTCGAGTTAAACAAATCGAATTATTCGAGTTAATCGAGTTATTCGAATCAACTCGAATTTTTTTTCGAATTTTGAGTTCTAATCGAGTTGATTTTTCGAATTTGAATAACTCGAATAATTCGAATATCAAAATATAATATTTTACATTTTTACCCTAAACTCTCAAACCTTTTTACTTTTCCTTCAAAACTTTTACTCATTCCCACTTTCCCCTAAAAACTTTTATTCCCCTCCCATCCCAACCCTCCAATCTACCCAAAATCCATTTCCCACCAAAATTTTACTCTCTCATTTACTTTTTCTCAAAATTTTACTCCCAAAAACCCTCAAAACTTTTTATTTTCCTCCCAAATTTTTACTCCCTCCCACTTTTCCCCTAAAACTTTTACTCCCTTCCCATCCCACCTCCCATCTACCCCAAACTCATCCCCCCCCAATTTTTTTTTTTATATTTTCCCTCCAAAATTTTACTACCCCTATTTACTTTCCCTCAAACTTTTTTTCCAAAACTTTTATTTTACCCCTAACTTTTACTTCTCACCCTTTACTCTCAAATAAAAATCAAATTTATCCAAAAAAATCACTAAACATAAATAGTAATAATTTTATTTATATCTACAATTTATATTATTAAATTAAATTTCACATTTTATATTATTTATATTATTGAATTGTTTAGTCATATTGAATATTTATATTAAAATTGAATTATTAATTATGCCATAAAATTTTCAGTATTAAAATTTTATATTGGTATCAATTTCACATTTTATCTTTAAAATAAATTTTATTAAAAATCACATTTTTACATTTAATATATATTTTAATTCCAAAATACATAGTGACAAGAATCAAAATAATTAAAATAACTAAGCAAGCAAAGAAGTTAACCCGTATATAAAAGATTAATAAATAAATTATGAGATGATGAAAGTTAATAAAAAATTTGATTAAGGTGGACAAATTTTATTACGATGGGTGACAGTGGTTACAAGGACCCAAAATTATTTTTTAAAATTTAACTCGAACAAATATATTCGATTCGATTCGAATTCTATCTCACTCGACTTGATTCGAGAAAATTTCAAATCAAATTAGGATGATAAAATATGATTCGTCAACTCGATTAACTCGAAATTTTTTCATTCGATTCGATCGAACACTCACCCCTAATTGTAAGTCCATTTTTGCTCGATTTTTAATGATTTCTATGTTTTTGTAATCGTTGCAACTAGTTCTAGTTAGCTCAGAGACTATTTTGCCAAACTGTTAATGATTTTGAAAGTTGTCATTGATGAAAATATGTGTTCTTTGATGTTTGATGATGAAATATGAAATCTTGTTGCTATATTTACATATTTTGTAAAGTGAATTTGAGTAAAAATGAAAAATAGGGATTTATTTGTGAAAATGTGTGGTTAAATGTGTGAAAAGTTGAAAAATGTGGGCTACTAGGGGCATAATAGTAATTTCGATAGCAAGGGTTTATTTTGAATTTCATTAATTTGTGATTTTGTGTAATAAGGACTAAATTGTAAAAGTTGTAAAATTTTAGGGGTAAAAGTGTAAATGTGCTTAAATGTGTGTTTTGGATTAAATTGAATAGAGAAATTATTAAATAAGTTAATTTTCAATATATTTAGATCAAGAAAAGCGAAATTTGGATCTAGATCAGGGGAAAACTAAAGTTATCGACTAATTGACTTATTTCTTCGTTTTCACATCCGAGGTAAGTTCATATGTGATAAATTTCATTATAAATGTATTTAAAATGATTTGATATTCATTATGTTGTGAATACGAGACTTCAGATAAGTTCGACAATGATTTGATAGTAATTAGGCATTTGAAATCCCGGTTGAACCTTAGGAATAGTTTAGGATGCTAGTGACATGTCATTAGGGGATACATTGAGTTAGCTTTGGGCCATGATAGAGCACTTTAGGTGCGAGTTATACTGATTTTGTAACACCCTTACCCGTATTCAACACTAGAATAGGGTTACGGAGCATTATCGGACTTATAACACTTACAAACATACAATTCATATACAATTATCAATTCAAATAAAATTCAATCATAACTAATCATAGTATCCCTTAAACGAGCCTACGAGGCCTTAAACATGCATTAGGAGTGATTCGGGACTAAACCGAAAGCTCAAAAAAATTTTCAACACTTAACAATTTTTCTCCAAAACAAGAGACACGCCCGTGTGACTCACACAGCCACCAGACATGCTCGTGTCACAGGCCGTGTGAACATTCGAAATGGGAGCACATGGCCGTGTCCCTGCCTATGTCCTACCCCGTGTCCAAACAAGTGAGGCTACTGACTTGGGTCACACAGCCAACCACACGCCCATGTGTCTAGCCTGTGTGCCCTTTGAAGTGGCCACACACGCCCGTGTGGCCGTGTGCTAGGTCGTTGCAAACCTGTAGGGTATATTGACTTGTGTCACACGGCCAGTCACATGCCTGTGTGTGAGACCGTGATGAGCATACTGACTTCATTTCAATATCAACACCAGGGGACACACGGCTATGTAACATGACCATGTGTCACACACAGCTAAGACACACGCCCGTGTCTCTGCCCTTGTGGACAAAAATTAGGCTATTTACCAAGTCATTTTCCCACCCATTTTACACATACCTAAACAAGCTCAAATAGTTCCATTTCAAGACACAAATAAGTAGCTAAAAGTCATCAACCAAAGTTCAAATCATACCAATTCTTTACCATTAATATAAATCACAAATATACCACAATTTGCCATATAATTTTATACCTAATTCACATATACCATTCAATTAACTAAACCATTCCAAACATGCAATATCCATTCAACCTTAATCACTCATTATAGGTCAATTACCTAACTTAAAATAATACCATTTGCACATTTACAAACAACATCAAATTCACCATCACAAGCCAACTCAAATGGCCTAAATACATGTTCATCAAACATACCAAAATGACTCAAGCCTATACATGCCATATTCCATATATACAAACTTCAAAAGTGCCAAAATAGATGTCTGATAGTGCGATGAAGTCCTTGACGATCCCCGAATTCGAGCTAGCTTTGTAGAACTATAAAACATTAAAAATTAAACAAAGTAAGCTATAAAGCTTAGTAAGTTCGTATGTAAATATGAAATAATCTCAACAATCATTAACACTTCAAAATGGATAACATAATTAACATTTAAAGCATCAATCAATGAGCTAACATAAATTTTAACTATATCGTAACTCATAAGTCCTCAACTTCTTCTAACTAGTTACTATAATAGTTTTCAGTACATACCTGTACCGATGCATATCTATTTACCACCAACTCTCTTACCAAATCAATTCAAGCTTATAAATGTTTACTATACAAATAATTCAATTTTCGATGTCATAGTCCAACTATGGTCTTACACATACGTTGCCAAGGCCCTGCCGTGGTCTTACATTCACATGCCATAACCTGATTATGGTCTTCTTATCCGATTTGCCATAACCTAGCTATGGTCTTATTCAGTAACTCGTCCTCTTAAATCGTACATTTAAATTAAGTTCTGCACATTTAACCATAGGATAAAAACAATCTCAATACCATCCATCCATTGAATAAATACACATTTAAGTTCAAATATATAAACTTACCTCGTGTACGAAAATGACGAAACGGATCGACTATTCAATTACTTTGCTTTTTCCTCGATCTAAGTCTGAATTCCTCTTTTCTTGATCGATAAGTAATCAAAATCAACTTAGTTATTCTTCTGTTTATTCAATTCAATCCAAAACATACATTAGGGATATTTTACACATTTGCCCCTAAACATTCACATTTTTACAATTTGGTTCTTATTTCATAAATTCACAAATTAATGAAATTCACAATAGACCTATGCTAGCTGAATTATCATAATGCCCCTATCGACCCATAATTTTTCATTTATTTCATATTTTACCCACTAACTTTGCACATTTCTCAATTTAATCCCTATTTTGCATTTTCACTAAAAATTACTTTACAAAACTTGTATATCTATCAACAAGCTTTCAAAATCTATCAAGAAACTTCAAAACACATGCTTATTCATCAATGGCAACATCTAAAATCTTTAACAGTTTTACTAATTAATCCCTGGGTTAGCTAGATCTAGCTGCAACGATCTCAAATACGTAGAAATCATTAAAAACGGGACAAAAATCATACCTTAATTGGCAATTATAGCATAGCAAAATGAAAACCCTAGCAATGGTGTATTTGAATCTTGAATTTTGGTGATGGAAGATGAATTAAAGATGGAGAAACGTTTTGTTTTATTATTAATAACCTTAATTACTAAATTACAAAAATAACCTTAGTATAAAACTACTAATATCACTTAATGGTTGTCCATAATTGTCCACTCACCTTTCAAATGGTTAAATTACCACATAAGGACCTTAACTTTGAGGTTCTATAGCTATTTAATACCTTTAGCTAATAGAATAGCACTTTTACATTTTACGCAATTTAGTCCATTTTATCAAATTAACCAACCAAACGATAAAATTTCTTCACGAAATTTTCACACATACATGCTATCATGTTGTAAACATTAAAATAATAATAAAATAAATATTTTGAATTCGGATTTATAGTTCTAAAACCACTGTTTTGATATGACTAATAACGGGTTGTTACAACTTTCCCCCCTTAGGAATTTTCGTCCCCGAAAATCTTACCAGTGAATAGGTTAGGGTACTATTTTTTCATAGCTTCCTCAGGCTCCCACGTAACCTCTTCAACACTGTGTCGTTTCCAAAGTACTTTTACGATAGCTATGGTTTTATTTCTCAATTGTTTAACCTCACGTGCTAAATTTCTGATCGGTTCTTTGTTATACGTCATATCAGGTTGAATTTCAATCTCTGATGAAGAAATCAAATGTGATGGATCAAATCTATATTGGCACAACATCGAAACATGGAATACATTATGAATCTTTTCCAACTCCGATGGTAAGGCTAATCAATATACTACTGGCCCTATTTGTTCAATAATCTCATACGGCCCGATAAATCACAGACTTAACTTGCCTTTGTGACCAAAACGAAGTATTTTCTTCCACAGAGATACTTTCAAGAACACTTTGTCACAAATCTAAAATTCAATGTCTTTTCATTTTAAATCCGCATATGATTTTTGGCGATCTGAAGCTGCTTTCAAATATCACAAACTACTTTCACTTTCTCTTCGGTTCTCTAATCAAATCAACCCCGTGAATCTGTTTCTCGCTAAGTTCAAACCAATACAATGGAGTTCAGCATTTGTGACCATACAAAACTTCGTACGGTGCCATCTTTATGCTCGATTGAAAACTGTTATTATACGCAAATTCAACCAGCGAAAAATATTTCTCCCAGTTGCCTTCAAACTCTAAAGCACAACATCTAAGCATATCTTCGAGGATCTATATTATTCGTTCCAACTGACTGTCGGTTTGTGGATGAAAAGCTGTACTGAAATTAAATTTCGTACCTAAAGCTTCTTGCAATTTCTTCCAAAATCGCGATGTAATTTCTATCCAAAATAATCAAAACCGGTACGCCGTGCAATCTCACTATTTCGGATATGTACAATTCAGCCAATTTATCAAGTGAATAGTCTGTACGTATCGAAATGAAATGTGCTAATTTTGTTAATTTATCAACGATAACCCAAATTGCATCTTTATTTTTCAGAGACAAGGGCAACCCCAATACGAAATCCATCGTAACTCTATCCCATTTCCACTCAGGTATAATTACTAGCTGAAGTAGTCCCAACAGTTCTTGATGTTCAGCTTTAACTTGTTGACAAGCTAAACATTTCGAGAATAAATTAGAATATCATCAATAAATACAATAACGAATCTATCTAAATACGATTTGAAAATCTGATTCATCAAATCCATAAAGATAGCAGGAGCGTTAGTTAATCCAAAAGGCATAACAAAGAATTCATAATGTCCGTACCTCGTCCTGAACGCTGTCTTTGGTACATCAGCATCTTTAACTCGCAACTGATAATAGCCAGATCTTAAATCAATCTTAGAAAACACTGTAGCTTATTTTAACTGATCAAACAAATCATCAATTTTGGTAGAGGATATTTATTCTTGATTTTCACTTTGCTGAGTTGTTGATAGTCTATACACATTCTCATAGAACCATCTTTTTTCTTTACAAACAACACTGGTGCACCCCAGGGAGAGAAACTCAGTCTTGCGAATCCTCCATCAGTTAATTCTTGCACCTGAGTTTTCAACTCTTTTAACTCCGTCGGAGCCATTCTGACATTTCAACTCTATGGTCTTTCATCTACAATTTACTACTGCATCATGCAACATCAACCAGTCCATACCTAGAATAACATCAAACTCATCAAACAGCAACAACATCAAATCAGCTATAAAACAGTAACCCCGAGTCATTAACGGACAATTCTTGCAAACTTTGTCTACTAAGACATATTTTCCTAAGGGGTTCGACACTTTTATAACAAACTCAGTAGAATCAACAAGTAAATTCTTACTACACACTAAGTTCACACATATGTATGAATGAGTTGATCCGGGGTCTATCAATGCAACTACATCAGTGTCATAAAGAGAGAATGTACTAGTAATAACATCTGGAGATGACGCTTCTTCGCGAGCGTGAATAGCATAAGTTCTGGCAGGTGGTCTAGCCTCTGATCTCACAGCAGCATCTCGTGTTGCACCTCTAGCACCACTCATATTTCTAACATTACGGAATGGTCTTCCTCTCGCAGTCATGTTGCTTTGTCTTACACTCTGAGATTTATCTTTCTCATATAACTCAAGACAATCTCGAATGAAGTGTTCATGCAAACCACATCCAAAATAGGCTTTATCATTCATTCTACACTCTTCGAAATGTCATTTTCCACATCGTCCAAATTCAAGTTTATTCGGTCTAGCATTACCCACACTTGCCATTGATGTAGTTAGAGTTTTTAAACTCATAAATTGCTTCCCACGATCTCTATTAGAGTACTTTACTAATGCATTTGATCGATTGTACGAATCTCAGGATTTCTTTGATGAAGAGTGATAGGGTTTATTTACCAATCTCTTTCTCGAATCTATAGCTTTAGAATCAACCTTCCTCTTTTCTTTGCCCAGTTCTTTAGCTTTGCAAGCACGCTCAAATAACATAATGAATTATTTTAAATCCAATATCCCGACAATAAGTTTAATATCTTCGTTCAACCCGTCAACAAATCGCTTGCACATAATCTCTTCGGTAGAAATATACTCTCGAGCATACTTACTCAACCGTACAAATTCTCTTTTGTATTCGGTTACAGTCATGCGACCTTGTTTTAGTTCTAAAAATTCTTTATGCTTTTGATCTAGAAATTATTGACTTATGTACTTTTTTTCAAAACTCAGTCTAAAGAACTCCCAGGTGACTCTCTCTCTTGGCACCACAGATATTAATGTATTCCACCACTGGTATATAGTGTCTCACAAAAGGGATATAGCACACTTTAAACATTCAACCGATGTGTAGAAAATTTCATCAAACACTCGGATCATATTTTCAAGCCAAAACTCGGCTCTCTCAGGATCATCATCAACATTAGCCCTGAACTCTTCAACCCCATGCTTACGAATTTTATCGACTGGCGGCTTGTTCAATCGTATTGGATCAATAACTTGAGGAACTACGGGGATTGGTTGAGGAATTGGTGGGGGTGGAGGTTGTTGAGCAGCCAAGTTTGTACAAATGTATTGAGTGAACCACTCGTTCATCATTTGAAAGAAGGATTCTTTAGCCTCACCTCCGTAACTACTCGACACGGGTCTAGATTCAAAAGGTGTTGTCTTTTGAGCGGGAGCTGGCGCATTACTCTCAACATCATCTACTACAGCTCGTTCGGGATCCGTACTATACGAAAACATAGTTTATAATGCCAAGATTCATCACACTATCACATGTTATATATATGGCATGTATAGCTAGACTCTCACACACACTACATTAGTCCTAGAATTGACTAAACCGTAGCTCTGATACTAATAAATGTAACACCCCTCACCCGTATTTAACACCGAAATAAGGTTACGGATCATTACCGAACTTATAACACTTACAAACATACAATTCATATACAATTATCAATTCAAATAAAATTCAATCATAACTAATCATAGTGTCCCTTAAACGAGCCTACGAGGCCTTAAACATGCATTAGGAGTGATTTGGGACTAAACTGAAAGCACAAAAATTTTTCAACACTTAACAATTTTTCTTCAAAATAGGGGACACAAGCCCGTGTGACCAAGCCGTGTGTCTTACACGGCCACCACACACGCCCGTGTCACAGGCCGTGTGAACATTAGAAATGGGAGCACATGGTCGTGTCCCAACATATGTCCTACCCCGTATACAAACAAGTGAGGTTACTGACTTGGGTCACACGGCCAACCACACGCCCGTGTGTCTAGCCCGTGTGCCCTTCGAAGTGGCCACACACACATGTGTGCCAAGCCATGTGCTATGATGTGCCAAACTTGTAGGGTATACTGACTTGTGCCACATGTGCAGTCACGCGCTCTTGTGTAAGACTATGTGGAGCATATTGACTTCATTTCAATATCAACACTAGGGGACACACGACCGTGTAACATGACCGTGTGTCACACACAGCTGAGACACACGCCCGTGTCTCTACCCGTGTGGACAAAAATTAGGCTATTTACCAAGCCATTTTCCCACCCATTTTACACATAACTAAACAAGATCAAATAGTTCCATTTCAAGACACAAATAATAGCCAAAAGTCATCAACCAAAGTTCAAATCATACCAATTCTTTACCATCAATATAAATCACAAATATTCCACAATTTGCTATATAATTTTATACCTAATTCACATATACCATTCAATTAACTAAACCATTCCAAACATGCAATATCCATTCAACCTTAATCACTCATTATAGGTTAATTACCTAACTCAAAATAATACCATTTGCACATCTAAAATCTTTAACATTTTTACAAATTAATCCCTAGGTTAGCTAGATCTAGCTACAACGATCTCAAAAATGTAGAAATCATTAAAAATGGGACAAAATCATACCTTAATTGGCAATTATAGCATAACGGAATGAAAACCCTAACAATGGTGTATTTGAATCTTGAATTTTGGTGATGGAAGATGAATTAAAGATGGATAAATGTTTTGTTTTATTATTAATAACCTTAATTACTAAATTACAAAAATAACCTTAGTATAAAACTACTAATATCACTTAATGGTTGTCCATAATTGTCCACTCACCTTTCAAATGGTTAAATTACCACATAAGGACCTTAAATTTGAGATTCTATAGCTATTTAATACCTTTAGCTAATAGAATAATACTTTTACATTTTACGCGATTTAGTCCTTTTTATCAAATTAACCAACCAAACAATAAAATTTCTTTACAAAATTTTCACACATACATGCTATCATGTTGTAAAAATTAAAATAAATATTTTAACTTCAAATTTGTGGTTTCGAAACCACTGTTCTGATTTGACTAAAAATGAGCTTTTACATATTTAGCTTCGAGCCATGAATATCGGCTGATTTGGCTTCGGGCTATGATATCAGTGCTTCGGATTTAAGTACCTTGATTTGGCTTCAGGCCATAGTATAGGTACTTATTGTGCGAGATTCTTAAGTATCCGACTTCTATTCTGAATGGTTCAATGGGTAAATGAATGACGTGGTTGAGAATGAGATTGGTACGAGATGGTACAGGTATGTGTATAAACCATATTAGTCTTGAATCGAAGAAATGGTGAAGAAAATATATAGTTTTGTGAATGAGTAATTGAAAGGTTTGTTAGTTGATGTGAAATCATATATCTTTAATCAATTGTTGAATTATGTGATTATGATTATATCGAGTTTATTTCATACGAACTTACTAAGCTTTATAGCTTACTTTATTTATTTTTCTCGTGTTTTATAGTGTTATCAAAGCTAACTTGTATTCGGGGATTGTCGGAGATCGCTTCACACTATCTACCTATCTCTTGGTACCTATGAACTTTGGTATGTTAAGTATATGACGACCATGTGCTCCCATTTCGAATGTCCACACGGCCTGTGACACGGGCGTGTCTGGTGACCGTGTGAGACCCATGTCGGGGCCACACGGGTGTGTGTCCCCTATTTTGAGAAAATTTTTATAAGTGTTCCAAATATTTTCAAAGTTATCGGTTTGGTCCCGAACCACTCCCAATGTATGTTTAGGGCCTTGTAGGCTCGTATTATGGACAAATTGATTGGGATTGAATGATGAATGCTTGAATTGTGAAAATGTATGCTAAGTAGTGGTTTAATTGTTTTATAAGTTCATTAACGCTCTGTAACCCTATTCCGACGTTGAATACAGGTGAGGGGTGTTACAGTATGAACGGCGACAAGACTCTAACGAAGATCCCTCACTTTGACAGTCACTGCGACCATTAGAGTGAATTGATAGATAGCCTACTTAGAGAAAAGGGTTTGTGGAGTTTGGTAAAAATGGTTTCAAAAGGCCGGTAGATGGGACGATACTGACAAAGGCACAGAAAGCTTGCTCGATGATGCCAAAACCAAGGATATTAGGTCAAACATTATCTTTTCCAGGTACTTGATCGTACTATCTTCGAACAAATCTTGGATCATAGTACAGCCAAGAGTGTTTAAGATTCGATGAAACGGAAATCTGGGGGAATGACAGGATAAAAAAATCTCTTCTTAATTCACTAAGAAGGGAATTCAAGGTTGTCAATGAGGAAAGATGAAACCATCACTGAGTATTTTGCAAGAGTGATGACCGTTTCTAACAAGATTTGGAGCATTAGAGAAAATATGTCTGATTCAAAGATTGTTGAGAAAATTTTACGAACTTTAACAGAGAAGTTCGCATATGTTGTGGTGTCCATCAAGGAATCAAAGAATACTGATAACATGTTCGTTGATGAATTACAGAGTTCATTGGTGTTACATGAACAGAAGTTTCGAAAGGTGTGTAGTGAGGATGAGGATCAAGTTCTGAAGGTAGATTCAAGATTTGGAATAAGGGTAGAGGAATATCGTCTAGAGGCAGAGATCAAGGAAGAGCAAGAGCAACTTTCAACAAAGCAACGGTTGAAAGTTATAAATGTATTATTGTTATTGTTATTGTTATTATTATTATTATTATTGTTATTATTCAATTTTCAGTGCCTTTTGAGGAAGATGAGAAGGACCCGAGTATATGGTTCCTTGACCACAACTACCATGAATCAATGTTTTCAATGTTCAAAAGGATTAATGGTAACTCTTTTCTCAACTTGGCCAATTTTAATTTCTTATTTATCTCTCCTTTCTTGTTTTGGATGGGGGAAAGTTATATTCTTTCTCTGGATTTCTGAACCTATGAGATCTGTTGCAGCCAAGAAGCATGTTGTTGGTTGGTATAGCACTGGCCCAAAATTACGGGAAAATGATCTAGACATTCACAGATTATTCCACAAGTAAGATTCTTTTGGGTTTCATTTCTTATTTAGCTTTTCATGTCATTTTGAAGTTCATTCCATTGATTGACTGCTTTTGGTGTTTCAGCTATGTCCCAAATCCTGTCTTGGTGATTATTGATGTCCAACCTAAGGAGTTGGGGAAACCCACTAAGGCCTACTATGATGTTGAAGAGGTCAAGGAGGTATGGACAATTAGGATGCGCCTTCTCTGTGTGTGTGTAGCCAGAAGAGCTTAACTGTTGAGGCAGATAGGCACCCCTTTGGATGTTAAATGAGACTGCAACTAATAATAACCTTTCTCTAAAGAGTGCCACCTTTTGTTCATATTTTTTGAGCATTTGAACTAAAACAGCAGTAATGTTGCAGAATGCTACTCAAAAGAGTCAAAAGGTTTTTGTTCATGTTCCATCTGAAATTGCTGCTCACGAAGTTGAGGAGATTGGTATGCCATTTGATGAAATTTGGTGTCATCTTTTCAGGATATTACCCTTGTGGTTAAGATAACCCCTTTTTTACCTGCAAACAGGAGTGGAACACTTGCTTAGGGATGTAAAGGATACAACAATTAGTACACTTGCAACTGAGGTTTCTATTTTACTTCCGTCTCAACCTTATTTTATTGTCAAATCTAAATATCTTCGTAATTAAAGCTTTTAGTTTTGTGGAAAATTGAAGCTCTATTTGAACAATGAGAAAAAGTGTGTACATTTTCCTTAGTCTTTTCTACAGGTCACAGGGAAACTCACAGCTTTGAAGGGTTTGGATGCGAGGTTGCGGGAGATACGCGGTTACCTTGATCTTGTTATTGATGAGAAGCTTCCTTTGAATCATGAAATACTTTACCATTTACAGGTAAACTAAGTTGAGTGAAAGCTGAAAATGAAGCTAAAGATATTTTACAATTATGAACTTTAGGTTTTAATATTCTGGATTAGCTTAATGTATCTAGAATAAGGAGTGGAGCATATCTACTTGTGAATGTTTTCTGGTTAGTGTCCATCTTACTACTGGTCTGCTATGTTAAAACTACAGGATGTGTTCAACTTACTGCCAAACCTAAACGTAAATGATTTAATCAAGGGTTTTGCAGGTAATACAAAATTAACAATCCGTGTCAGAAATTGCTGAAAGTGCTCATTTTTCAGATTAGATGGCGATATTTGTTAAATTTTGAAGTTCTGATCCAGATTTTCCGTTTATTGCAGTACAAACAAATGATATGATGTTGGTTATATATCTTTCGTCTCTCATTCGAAGTGTAATTGCACTCCATAACTTGATCAACTACAAGGTGAGAAACCAACTCGTAATATCACCATCATATTAGAACCATGATGGAGCATGTGGATGGTGTTTTGACTGGCAACATTTGGTTTTCAGATGCTAAACAAAGAACATGAGAAAGCTGAGGATGCAAAGCCGGCAACTGTCCAAGCCGCCAGTTGAAGCTGAATATCATCTTGGTTTTCATAGATTCGACATTCTTGAGATTTTGTATCCTTAGAGATCAGTCAGATATCCCCAGGCTCCAAACATGATATTTAATCCTCTTTGTTTTTCATATAACAGCAGACTGGTAATGAAGTGTCCCTCCATTAGCGTATGTGGAAGCCAATCATTTGAGTTTTAGATACAGTGTTCTCCCCCACCCAACCCCCCCCCCTTCCCCAAAGAAAAAAAATGGTATTTAATTCGTAGCAGTTTGGATTCTATCTGTTTTGATCATATAATTCACTTTAGGATTCCTGAAGGTAATCTAAATTTTCTAAGGTTGCGTTTTGGAACTAGTATTTTAGAATTTGGATTAGATTTCAAAATTATGTAAATTATTTAGAAATATAATATTTGTGATATTTTTAAATTCATGGATTTGTTAGAAGCTTGTTTAATAATTTATTTTAAATCTTTAAATCATTTTAAGATTCGATAAATTCATGTTTTTATGTCTTTTTCTATATTGAATCTCATTTAGTTTGTCTACATTTTAATCATTTCCCTAAGTATAAAAAAAAGAATGTTAACGTTGATAAAAATTGGTTGGTGGGGCCTGAAGCTGGAGGTCGACTTACAGGTGGGAATCGAAGTGAAGCAAAGAAGATGAAAATCTAAAAACATTGGCCCAATCGCTTATTCCTTTCTCTGGTTTTAAGGTTGGCACAAATTTAGTTATTTGTTGTCCAGCAACCTTAGGCAGGTTTCCAACTCAAACGGAAAAAAGAAAACAATGAAATGCAGATAAAAGTCCAGGTTGGTTAGATTTAAAGGTTGAAAAAATGTAGTTTTATTGGATTTCTTTTTTGACTTGTTCCAGTTTGGCTTTGGATAAATTGTGATTTTGTAGTCTGAAAGTATATTGATGCTGTTGATTCGGATATGTATTAATAACTCCTTTTCAACCTGGAAGAACCCCATCACCCGCAAATCAATTGCTTCCATAAAAGTTGGTTAGAAACAGAAGAGGAAAGTGCACGGAGGAGGGGGAGGGTGATCTTATTTTACTTGTGGCCAATGGCTCCAATTGAAGGTGTAATATAACTAATGACACAACTGATGAAGTGGTGAGGACACTTCAATGCTTTGTCATTTGTCATTCAGTTAATGAGAAATAGGATTTGTTGTTCTATTTTTCTTTTTTTGGGGATGATAGCACGTAAGGGTGAAGCTAGATTAATCTTTTAGGGAGCCGAATAAAATTTTAATTTTGTATAGTCTATATATTTATAATTTTTAAAAGATTAAATTGAATTTTTATAATTTTATGGGGAGTTAAAATACAATTTTATCTTTATTAATTTAAAATTTTTAAAAAAATTTAAGGACTTAAATAACAAATTTACATTTTAAGGGGGATTGGGGCACATGCCAGCCCCCTCTAGATTCGCCACTGATAGCACGTTAGGGAGCTGCCTGAATGACAAGAAACTTGAGACAGGGAGCTGATATTTTAGGCAAGGCATTATTTATTTTAGCTAAAAGCTACATATCATTGTTGATTTTAAGTTGAATCTGAATCATTAGGTTAATCTTGTAAGTCACAATTACATGATGAATCCGCTTCTACTTATCACCCACTATGGAGTTCAAAAATATAGATGGTGCTTATATTTGTTTTACTTGTTTGGAGCTAGGTGTAATTTGCTTTACCATCCGATGTCTATTGAATGTGTATGCATGCTGTCATTTGTTATTCATTGGCCCATTTTGCAGGTAATTAGACATTTTGTTGGTTGTCAGGCTGACCTCTTTGTGTAGATAAGTTTGTCTACTTGTCCCCGGCAGCTCACTTTGTTTTTATTACTCCCTTTTTTTACTTCTTGGCTCATAATTTCTTTGATTTATTCCTTACAGAAGCTTCTTAACAAATTTGCAATAAGTAGACAGCTGTTTCGCAAGCTAATACTTTTGTCTTATTTCTTGTTTCTTCTAGAGAGGCATTCGCAGTATGTGAGAATTATTCACCTCCTTCAACACTCCTTCAGGTCCAAGTGCTCAACCCTCTATTGAGTCCCTGCCATAGAAGGCCGGTTCATAAGATTTTTCTCTTGGTCATCACTAAATTGTATGAAACTTGTGTTGCAAGTAATCAAATGAAGAGGATTTGGGATAAAAACTTGAGGTGTGGAAAACACTTAAAACATTTTAAGTTTACATCTAGGATATGACAAGTTATAAACAAAATAATGAAAATAGCATTATTGAGTATTATATAGACATTATATGTTTTTCATCGAAGTAAGTATAACTTAATATATAATTTATAACATAAGTTATCTATTATCATAACATAATAACTTTTCATAAAATCATATTTTTTCATTTCTAAACTTTTCAAGAAAGCTATGTAATTCCAATAAATCAATGAATTTATTCAGATGCAAATACAAAATAACATAAAATTTTATTGCACCACCGAAATCCATATTAAGTGCAAATATTTTGACCACATATATAAAACCCAATAGGTAATCCATCTATTCCCACCCAACTCAATTACATAAGTTATTTAAATTTTTTATACTATATAACAATATCAGATTACTAACCTTGCAAACTATTAACACAAATTGTGCAGCTAATAATCAGGCAATTGCGAAGAGTTACTTAAATTATTCCATGAAGTTCATGTAAATAAACCTATGGACACTGAATGTACTTTTTACATCTGGTAGTTTTACACATATATATATATATATATATTTCTCTCGCAGAAGACTGCAATTCTAGCTAGAACATGTAGAAACCGAGTTTGATCTCGACAAAGATGAAGAAGTATTCAAGAACTGGATGCAATCTTCAATAGCTTCAGCATGATGAGACTCAGTAGATTCGGTCAATGAACGTGGCCTCGGCAGATTCGAAGAAGAAACCTTATGCCGACAGCTCCTTCGAATCGATTCAAAACGCAAAGCACTTGCAACTTTAGCTCCGACACGCCCCAACAATGCTTTTGCTGGTATAAATCTTGGTCTTTTGACGAGCCTAAACATAAACATCCCAACGACGACCATCCTGTTTCTATTACCTGATCTTCTTCTGCTATTGCCACTGCCCCTTTTTTTCAGAAACATTATTGTTGGCCTTTCGTTGATGTCTGGATTGAAACTCACCTGCTTGCTTCTTCTTCTTCTTCACATTCAGAAATTTTGGGAAGATAGTAGAAAAAAGTTTTTCTAGGTATTTATGTTAGTAGTTTGCAATGTTATTAGTAATTCTAATTTGCAAAGAGATACATAATTTAGAGAATTTAGATAACAAATTCTTTATTATTTGTGTAATTAAATTAAGTGTTCAGCCCACTATGTAAGTGAGCTCTCCTTGTTGGTTCTATATATATCGGTCAAAAGATAAAGCGATATGGAAAGTGATTTACGCCTCAAATAAAAAGAAAAAAGATAAAGCGATAAGGAAAATGATTCACGCCTCAAGATAAAAAAAAAAAAAAATCATGCAACAAAAGATAAGTTATACATTGAAATGAGTAATTGGGTTTGTGAGGTGACTATAGATGTTGACAGAACATTTTGGCTAACTCTTTAACTCCACTTTTTCAACAGAGGTTTCAAAATTTTTCACATACAAAACGTGCATGAGCCATGCAGCAGCCATGTTTGAATGTATAAATATTGCTCTTTATCTTCAAAATTGTCGCATTAATGAAGCCAAACTCACCATCAGATAAAAAGATATGATACGCCATTAATGTTCGTCTGAATTAGGGTTCATCATTCATTGATTCTGATTTCAGGGTTCCATAACAATTAGGGTTTAGTTCAACGTAGTAAGTTCGTAAGAAGAAGACTGGTAGGCGCAAAGAGGAAAAAGGAGACAGGCACTCACTGCTCTTTGTAGCAGTAACAAACAAGGAAAAGACAAGGGGACAAGCACTCAAATACTCCTTGTAGCAGCAGCGTTGCATTTGAGGTACAATGTCATAGCTAACCTTTTTTAGCTTTTATTGGCCATTCTAATCTTTGATCTGTTCTGGAAAGAGGAGTGGTCCATTTTCTCGAATACATGTTTATGAGAGGGCTTCCCATTAAGCTCCCTTGTAAAATAATAATAATAATAATAAAATTGAAGAAAATCCTTTATATTCTTTTGGAATTTTCTTATAATTTTCTTTTATTCTTTCTAAAATTTCTGGTATCCAATACTTCCTGAGAAATTTTGATATTTCCACGTAATTTTTATACTCCATAATTATAAGTAATTTTCATAATTTTTGTATCTCCTTAGAAATTTGACTATGAGTTTTAGCACGGAATTAATTTTGGGTATAATTTTTTTTGTATACTAAAAAATTTGTTATATATATTAATAAATTAAAAAATTAAAATTAAAAAATAAAACAAATTTTATAAGACGAACCAATATTTGGTAGTCCCTCATATTTTTGGTAATCTCACATAATTTTTGCACGCTCTCGATATTTTGATAATCTCTCATATTTTAAGTAATTCCCAATGTTTTTTTTTTTATATTCTCTCGTAATTTTTGGTAAAATTTTGAGGGAATACCAGAAAAAAATATGAGAGGAAATACCCATAAAATATTAATACAAAAATTCTAAGAGTAAATCAAAAATATATGAGGAAGTATAAAAAATTATAAGAGATTACCAAATATTGATTCATTTTATAAAATTTATTTTATTAATTTAATTTTCACTATTTTTAAATTGATCCTATATATATATATATATATATATTGCGCCAGTATGTAAAATTAATAATTTAAAATTATCATTCCGTTAGCAAAATTTCCTTAAAATTTATTAATATGTTCAATATATATATTTTTCACTAAAATTATATTTTTGATCCCAAATCCTTACTTCGAAAGCATACAAAACAAATTATAAAAGAATACTAAAAATTATAGAATATACCAAAAATATGAAGGAGTGTAAAAATTACGAGGAAATATAAAATATATATGAGGAAGTACCAAACAAAAATTTAAGAGGAATATCAAAATAATCCGAGGTAGTGCAAAAAAATGGGGAATATAAAAAATTATAAGGTGTGTATCAAAATTTATGAGGAATACAAAAACAATGAGGATACTAAAAATTAGGAAAGAATATCAAAATTTTTGAGGAAATACCAAAAAAAATAGAGAGAAAGTCCTAGAAATTATGAGAGAAGATAAAAAAGTCTGATGAAATACTAAAAATTAAGAGGATGTACTCAAAATAGAGGTGCTCATGAGTTGGGTTGAGTTCAAATTGGGTCTAAGCATAATATTAATATAATTTATGTTTGTCCAAGTTTGGCCCGACTTAAAATATGGGTTTAAAATTTTGCTCATGTCCGTCTATATTTGCAAAAGACTACCCAAATTCATTTTAGGGCACACCCATATTATTTTTAATTTTATTAAAATAATATATTATTTTAATTTAGTATTTAATAATTTTTATTTTTATTTAAATTTTTATATAATCATCTTAACATTATTTTAATGTTTACATTATAGTAGTATTGTATATTTAGTATATGTTTATTTTTTTAATATGTTATAAATTATATAATATATAAAAATTCATAATATAAAGTATTATAAACTTTAAAATAGGTCGGGCTAGAACATTGAATGTTCAAGCCCGAGCCCGACCCATATTTTAAACTGGCTTAATTTTGTTGCTCAAGCCTATTTTTGGGCCTAATATTTTTACCAAATCCTCCCATAATGCGAGTAACGTTCAAGCTTAGATGGATAATCCAACCCATGAAAAGATCTAACCAAAAATTATGAGAGATTGCCAAATATTGGTTCATCTTATAAAATTCTATTTATTTAATTTTCAATAGTATTAATTTTATATACTTTTAGTACCAATTATTAATTTGAAAAATTAATACTTTAAAGATTACAAATATTAGCATGAGAAAACAATAATTTAAAAGTGGTCAATTTTTTCCATTAGGAAATTCCATTGAAATTTTAATATTAAAAATAGTATATTTTTTACTCTAAAACTATAATTAGTTCTAAATCTTTATTTCGAAACCATACTAAAAATTATGAAGGGATATCAAAATTATGAGAAATACAAAACATTATAATAGTGTGCCAAAAATTTTGAGAGAATACAAAAAATATTAAGAAGTACCAAAATTCGGAAGAAATACCAAAACTTATAAGGAAGTACCAAAAACATAAGTGAGTACCAAAATTGGTTGGTATTGTTAAATTTATTTAATCTTTCAAAATTTTAAAATTAGCATTATATATAATTTATTCAGTACTAAATATTAGCATGAAAAGATAATTTACAGGTTAACCAATATTTTCATTACGAAATCTTATTGAAATTTCTTAATATTCAAAACTAATATTTTTTACTCCAAAATTATATCTCGTTTCAAAACCTCACTTTGAAACCTACAAAAAATTATAACGCAATACCAAAATTTAAAATATTTATGAAAATATACTAAATATTATGAGGAATACAAAAAATATGAGAAGTGCAAAATTTTAAAGGTTATACCAAAAATTATGAGGGAACACAAAAAATATAATGAAATACTAAAATTATGAGAAAATACGAAAATATTTGAGGGATACTAAAATTTGTGAGGAAATACCGAAAAAAAAGGAGTACAAAAGGAAAAAGACAAAAATTGGTTGGTCTTATTAAAATTGTTTCATTTATTTAATTTATCATATTTTTAAAACTTATCATTACATATAAAGAAAAATTCCGTACCAAACAATAGCATGAAAAATAATAATTTAAATGTTACAATTTTTATCTATCTAGAAAATACCAATGAAGTTTATTAATATTCAAAATAATATTTTTTACTTCAAGGTTATATTTCTCGTTCCAACTTTCATATTCTCATGTGGAGTCTATACCTAAAATCCGGAGACTATAACAAAAATTATGAGGGAGTATCAAAATATTATAAGGGTGTATTAAAAATAATGAGGGAATACTAAAAAATTATAAGAGAAGTACAAATGGTTATCGTCACTGAAACTCCACGGGTCACTAATAATTTAATTCGAAAAATGAGTAGCTCTTCATTAGTGTCTTAATCTATTTCTATTTTGAGTGTATTTTAGAGTGACAAATGATTTCATGAGTCGGTTTAAATTTGTGTTATCTTAAATTTTACATATTTTTTTGTTTTTTATTGCTTAATAAATCTTCACTTTTAGAAGCTTTTGCCTACTCTTGTTGCACATTTTTTAGTCTTACTCATGCATTTAGTCTTGTTTTTGCAAATGATTTTAAGGATGGTTTTGTCGTTGTCGTTGTCCTATACAATTTGGTGGATGCTAGATTCTTTTGTTGATTTTTTTTGTCGCTTTGGACTTTCCTGGGTTAATTTTTATACCGTATTAAGTGTTTATCATCACTCTAAAATTATTGTGCTTGATTTGTTATAGAGTCAATTGTCAATATACCATAAGGTTGAATTTAATTATGAGGTATGTATAACGAATTTCCTTTTAAAAAGTAAATGTAATTTATAAATCCGAAATGAGTTCCACGTGAGATAAGCAATGGAACATCACTGTTTTCGATCATAAATTCCAGGCAGAAGCTCCAAGTCTTCTTCGTTTTGGACCAAAAAGTGGGCTGAGCTAAGGCTTAAGCCTTAAAGTTTATCAATCCATGCTTGGATTTGACCTTAATATATGATTTGGCATAAACCTCACAGGATTTTAATATAATTTTTTATAAAAAAGAAAATGAGACATGATTATCCACTTGAAATCAAATTGCATGTGTTATCCAACAAGGCAATTCAAGGTTTGATTCTATTCCGAGCATATCCACTTGAAAACCAAGCTTGATTTGTCTCTATACGCAACTCCAGATTTTATTTCCAAAAAACCAACACAATTGGAATGTAAAGGAGAAACAATGCCAGATCCAATGGTCAATTTATTTCCTTTATAAATTGAAGCTAACAGATGTCTTACTCAATCAATAAGTTAATTTCTTAAAGAAAAAGAACACACAAAGATTATTTCAAACTGTATCAAAACAAGCAAAGGAAAGCATATTCATGGAATATGCCAATATTTCTACAGTTTTATGTTTTCTTCAAATAAACATATATATAATTATAGAAATAAATCCATTTGACAGAAATCTCCTTTGTGTCAGATGTTTGTTTGTAATTAAAGGATGATCGAACTGGTTCATTGCAAAACAAAGTACTCGATCGAGATCAGTATTATATATATTTACTAATTTTAAGCAATGTATTAATGTATAAATTAATTATAATATTAAGAGCCATCAAAATCTGTCAAATTTTGAATTTACTAATAAGTTATTTAATAAATAAATTAAAATAATTTAACATATAAAATAATTCATATGATTTTAATTAATAATAGTGTAAATTAGTACTTATATAGTACGGATTTATTGTATTTAAATTAAAAATATAATTAATTAATTAATATTTTTAGATATAAAATATTTACACATAATCATTTATTGACTTTTGGTGACTAAGTGCACTATATTGGAATCAACCCCATTTATTTGTAAAATTTTAGTACTACTACAACATAGTAGTATTAATATTGTATTAGAAGGCAAAATTAAGTGTGTATGCCAGTTTAAATAAGTAGGGTTTTAGGTCGTTTTATTTGAAAATTAGGGAAATAGATCAATTTTGAGATAGGTGGCAAAAACACTTCTTGCATAAAGTGTTTTCAAGTGACGTGGTAGGAGAGAGGGCGAAAACGCACATTGTTTATTATGACGGTCAAATTTGTGACACCGGTCATTTTTGTATCAACCCAATCTATAGAATTGGCTTTCAACCGAAGCATCAAATTGAATGAGCTTCGGTCAAGAATTAGAAGGAAAGTCTTGACTTCAAGTTGGAGGAGAATTTCAAGCTTGAAATATAGATTTCTAACGTCAATGAACCTTGTTAGATATGATGCATTTGAGCTTAAATGTGACATGGATGTCGAGTTAATGCTCGATACGCATTGCTCTATTGGAAATGCTATACTAGAGTTATATGCCTTGTTTGTCCTTGTTTGTCAATGTCGAGGAAGGTGGTTCGAGTTCGATAACAGTTTCAATTAATTTGCTTCAAGAATAGGAAGCAGAAATTCCAACCATACGGTTGTGCGGTAGTTTTGCGACGTTGTTATAAAGCTCAATCAGGGAATGCCAGGATCATCAATGTGAAGGCATTCCTCGGTTTCAACCCTCGATTTCAACTTTGGCAAACAATCGGGGTTAGTTGGCAACCCGAACAGGGAGACCCCGACACAATGTTCTATGAGTGCTTTTGATTTCAACTTCGAAACATCGATTCTCTATACTGGAAACACTTATGCTTGTATGCCATCAAGTTACATGGGCGGGAAATCCGTAAGTAATATTGGTTTTAACATATGGTTGACGAGAACATATGATGTTCCGCATACAACTTGCACCGGCGAAGAGACATCCAACCCTAGACATAAAATCACAATTAGGTTGATAAAGAAGAGGAAGTTGAAACCAATGATGATCTAATTCGGAAGTCAGGGCTGAATGGTTTAGAAATTGCATTATTTTCTAAACCAGAGATCGATCCTACTAAACTAGAAAGGAGTGGTTCTGACAGTGAAGGTCCAAACAATGCTAAAGGAACCCAACCAGATTTTACAGCATATGAGCCTCCACCCCATATGCTTAATGTCGACATTGATGCCGAAGATGGGTTAGAATTTCCAGAACTTCCTCATAGAAGATTGGGTCATACAAGTTCTTTTACAAATTTTAGCGATTTACAAGTTGGAATGGAGTTTTCCTCTAAAGATGTCGTTGTTGCAGTGAAGCGGTATAGCATAAAATATGGGGTCAACTTCCATGTTACAAATAGCAGAAAAATATGAGGCGAAGTGTGCAATACGTGACAATAGATATCCATGAAAAATCATCGCATTTATGAGAAAGAAGACTGAGTTTTAGACAATTAAGCAATATGATGCTCCACATACTTGTGTTGTTGTACGTTTATCAAAGGATCATCTGAAATTGGATTCTGACCACATATCCAACATTGCAATCCGAAATTAGATTCTGACCTTATCTTTGACATTTTCTTACCTATGGTGAAAGTGAATCATAGGATTCTTATTCTAGTTTTGATTGCTAATATCCATACTGAGTATGATAACACCATGTCTTACTACAAGGCATGGGTTGCACAACAAATGGCAATGAAAAATATGCATAACGGGTGGGATAAATCATATAATGATTTATGGTAATGGTTGAAAGTATTGAATTAGTATGTCCCAGGTATCGTAATCGATATGCAAACGAAACTTACATATCATGGAAATCGAATGGTCCAATGGAGAAGAATTTTCCATTATCTTTTTTGGACATTCAAGCCATGCATTGAAGCATTTTGGTACTGTAAACCATTAGTCCAAATTGACAGCACATTCATGTACGGGAGATATGTGTATCACTTGTTGTTGGTTGTTACATAAGACAATAATCGAAAAATCCTGTCAATAGCTATTGCAATTGTTGAACAAGAAACAACTAATGCTTGGGACTTCTTCTTCACTAACTTCAGAAGACATTGATAACAAGCTGAATTTGTATATTTAACGCACCCAATTTTGGTAATTTTTGCTACTGAGTCTGTAATTTTTTGTTTAATTTTATTAGGTAAGCAGTTGGAGTATCAAAATTCAAGTTAACAAGCAAATCGTGTTAAATTGGAGCACAAACAATAAAAGGGGGCCGAATTGAAAATTTTGTGAAATTTATGGCTGATCAGATTTTCTATTTGACTTTGTAAAAGCTAGATTTAAAAGAAAAATCTTATATAAAATCTGATTTTAGTGGGTTGGTTGTTAGATGAATCAGGCTAAGTTTAGCATATGGAATGCATATAAATACCTTGTATGGTGGCTTGAAAAAAATACACTGGAGATTGAATAAAATATAATTTGTTTTCTCTAATCTCTTTCCTATGTCTGTAGCAAAAATTTGTGAGTATTCTGCCATTTCATTTTCTTTATCTTGTTTCTTCACATTTTTGGTTCAATTATTTCCTAAGTCATTTCTCATTTCCACCATTCATCATTACCATTAAATTCCTTCTTATAAACCAGAAAAGCATGATTAATCTCATGTTCTACTAATTTTCTTTTAGCTTTAGCCCGATTATCATTTCGACAAAAAAAAATCGTGAGATATGAACTAACACTAAAAAACCTTTCAACATGGTATTCGCTATCTCTTTGGTATATGGGATAATCACAATCGTCCCTTAAAGTTGATTCAATTTCAGCTCAAAGTGTAGGTTGAGTGGGAGTTGTATTGGCGTACAGCTGGGAAATCGGGTTGGTCGTATACTGTATTCAAGTTTTCGCGAACAAATTGGTGTGTCGAATTGGAAAAAACTAGTTGAATTCCATCAAGGGATGTAGTGATCGGATTTAAAAGACCCACACGATTGAGGCTGTTAATTCAAGTTGGCCTTCTAGATTGCAAGGTTGTCGAAATCTTAAATTATGGGCATGTGTTACATGGTTAGAAAATTGACAAGGTTCAGTTTGCAGGTCGTACCAAATCCGACTACATAAGGACAAGTTGGCGGCTGAGGCGTCCTTGACCACTATAACCAACTTATCATTTGGAAGGGAAAATCCATTTTTCAAGGATCGATTCGATTTCAGAGTGTATCAAGGCTGATGCTAAGCATTAATATATTTGATTCACTAATTTGATTTAATTTCCATAATTTTATTTTGCAATCATAATTATGTTATTATTTTATTTTATATTTGTTTATTTTTATTTTCTTTATCAACTAAATTCCCCCATTTTAGTTATTTTATAGCTCTGCACGCACAGATTGTGGGCACGATAGCTACCTAGACTTAGAAATCTAGGAATCCCAATCCTTATGGGGTCGACCCTACTACTCTATGCTACTATTTAATTAAGTTAGAGTGTAGGAAATTATATTTAGTGGTTTCAGCGCCCACTAAATTTTGGCATTGTTGCCTAGGATTGGAAATTAATCTAATTTTCAATTATTTTACTTATGAACAGATCAAAACTAGGACGCTTAGAGTTTGAACCGAAAATCAAGAAATTAGCTCGAACACTACGAAGAGAAGCTATTCGACATGAAAAACAACCGCAAGTGAGAGAGGCTGAATACGAAAAATTTTCTTACATGAAAGAAATGGACGATACACTCAGTGAACCAAAAGAAATGGCAAATCAAACCATTTGTCAGCTCGCTGCGGCACCAGATGAGCAACAACCACTATGCATAGCTTATCCAATGGGAGGAACATAATTTGAATTAAAGTCAGGCTTAATTTATTTATTGTCCACTTTTGTGATTTGCAAAACGAGAACCCCCACACTCATTTTAAGAAGTTCCACATGGTTTTCCTAAACATGAAACCATAGAGAGTAACCGATAATCAAACTAAACTTTAAACTTTTCCTTTTTCATTAGTCTATCTGCTAGATAATGATTATTTTATTTACCTCCAGGATCTATTAATACATGGTCTAACATATCTCATTGGTTTCTTAACAGGTTATTTCCAGTAGCTTAGGCAACCGAATTAAGGAGGGATATTTTCAGAATTTGACAAAAGGAGGTCGAATCACTCTATGACTACTGGAAGCTATACAAGAAGTTGAATACGAGTTGCCCACAGCATGGCCTATCTAAACAATCACTTCTTCAATATTTCTATGAGGGGTTACTCTATATGGATTTGAAGATGATTGAAGTTACTAATGAAGGGCCACTTATTCACATGACTCCCCAAAGAACAAGGGAACTAATCTGGACGATGGCTGTGAATTTCCAACAATTTTGACAACTACAGAACCTAAGAGACGAGTTCATGGGTTAAGTATTCTAACCTTAGAAGATGAAATTGAAAAGCAAACTAATGTAGTTCAAAATTTGCTTGCAAGAAAAATGAACCCAGCTTGATTGTGTGAGATTTGTGCCATGCCTAATCATCCCACAAACTAGTGTCCAATATTGTAAAAGGATACGATGGCTCAAGTTGATGTTGTAGGGAACTTCCTGGGGCTACCCCAAAGGCGTTATGATCCTTATTGAAATACTTACAATACGAGATGAAGGGATTACCCAAATTTGAGCTATGGATCAAATCCTCGATACATCCAACTGTACCAGCCAAGGCCACCTTTGCCTCAACAGTTTCAACCCCCAAAGTCATCGCTTGAAACTAAGGGTGAGTATTCGATCGAGTCGAGTAAAAAATTTTTGAGTTAGTCGAGTTAACAAATCCTATTTTAGCAACCGAACTCAATTTGAATTTTTTTCGAATCGAATCGAATCGAGTAAAAAAATTTCGAGTCAAATTGAGTCGAGTTAACAAATCCTATTATTTATACTTAATGTTGCGATTAGATGGACCGATTATTTAACTAGTAGACAAAGTACAAGATTATTTAACTACATGAACAATATAATGATTTTGCCTCTTAACTTAATGGGTAAACATTTATCAAAACGACATAGTTTTGCCTTTTAACTTAATTATTTTGAATTTTAAATTTTTAAAAAGTAAACATTTATCAAAATGACGTAGTTTTGTCTTTTCTTATTCATATTTTCGGATAACTAGAATTATGTAATTCATATTCGAGTTAAACCGAAAAACTTAATTTTTTATTCGAGTTGAACCAAATAACTTGATTAACTCAAATAACTCAAACTATTTAATTCAAAATTTGAAACTTTTATCAAGTTTTTTGAATCGAATTGGATTTTACTTACCCCTACTTGAAACCATAGTGGATAGGTTAGCTGATAGTACTGAAAAATTCCAACAGAAGACAGAAACACATCTTCAAGAGCTAGACAAATAGATGAGTAAGCTTGCACTTACAGTCAGTCAATTGGAGTCACAATGAAAAGTATCGTCTCAAATAGAGTCGAATCTATGAAAAAATGTAAGTGCTATGGCCTTAAGAGGTGGAACAATTTTAAAAGTTGAACCTAGCATGAGTCGTGCCTACGATGCTAGATGGGAGTACAGAAACATGATCCAGTGGCTACAATAGAGTCAGCACTGTAGAAATCATTCATGGTATCACCCCCATTTCCTAGAAGGCTCGCCTAATGTAAGAAGGAGCTAGAAAAGAAAGAAATCGTAGAGACATCCTGAAAGGTAGAAATTAACATCCCTTTACTCGATGCGATTAAACAAGTTTCACGATATGCAAAATTTTTGAAGGAATTGTGCACTGACAAAAAAAAGTTCACTGGTAATGAAAAGTAAATGTAGGAGAAAACGTATTTGCTAGGTTTTACAAAGGAAAATCTTGTCCAAGTGTAAGGACCAATGTATGTTTTCTATATCTTGAAAAATAGGTAATGTTGGCATAAAGAAAAAGGTGATCATTCAATTGGCAGATAGGTCAGTTGTGTATTCGAAAGGGGTGTTGAAAGATGTCCTCGTCAAGGTAAATGGACTAATCTTTCATGAAGAATTTTACATCATCGACATGGAGGATGACAACTCAAAAAATTATTCCAATATTCTACTCGGGAGTACATTTTTAAGCACTACATGTATAAAAATTGATGTTCTAAGTGGAACACTTACTATGGAGTTTGACAGTGAAGTGGTCAAATTTAATGTTCATGAGGCGATGGGCAGACCCAGTACAATGTCAAATGTCTCTAGTATCGATATTATTGAACCACTAACAAAGTTACATTTTGAATATCATGAAGAGGATGAATTATAAACTACACTTTACAAGAGTTTAGACCTTGATACTATGGATAAATTAGAGGAATTAATGATGTTTGAAAAGCCAATTCATGAAGCTGTTATTCTTATGGAAGCTCCATAATTTCCCAGAAGTCAACGTAAAAATTTTGAATTGTCTCCTCCTAAAACTAAACTTTTGCCTTCTATTTTGCAGGCTTTGGAATTGGAATTCAAACTGTTATTGGAACATTTAAAATAAGCCTTCTTGGGTGATGGGAACACTTTACTAGTGATAGTTTTCAATAAAATTTTGAGATTGTAAGAGAACTTAGTTCAAGTTTTGAGGGACTACAAAAGGGCAATCGGATGGATGATTACCGATATTAAAGGTTTAAGTCTTTTAACCTGTATGCACAAGATTCGATAGAAGAAATACGAACCCAAAAAAAGAAGCTCAAAGAAGTCTCAATCTATCAATGATGAAGGTCGTGAAAAAGGATTTTCAAAAGTTACTGGATGTCGAGATGATCTATTTAATTTTCGATAGTAAATGATGCCCGGTTCATCTAGTACATAAGAAAACCAGTTTGACTGTAATTAAAAATTCAGTAGGGGAATTAGTTCCCACTCGGGTCAAAAACGGATGGAGAGTCTGCATAGATTATAGGAAGTTGAATTCTTTAACTCGAAAAGACCACTTTCCACTTTCTTTTATTGACCAAATGCTTGTGTAACACCCCTAACCCGTATTCGTCGTTGGAATAGGGTTACGTAGCATTACCGGAGTTTATATTTCAGTACTATAAATTTTTTTAAAGTATTTAATTTATATCATCAATCACAAAAAAACCAATTAATAGCATACATATTGTCCCTTATATGAGCCTTTGAGGCCCTAAAAACACATTAGAAACAAATCGGGACTAAATCAAAACATATAGAAATTTTAGGGAAAAGATGAAAATTTACAAACTACAGAGGTCACACGGCCATGTGGCCAAGCCGTGTGACTCACACAGCCAAGAGACACACCTGTGTCTTAGGCTGTATGGGCATTCGAAATAGGGACACACGGTCGTGTCCCAACCCGTGTCCGTGCCTGTGTAACTCATTAACTTGGGTTACACGACCAAGCCACAAGTCCGTGTGCCAAGTCATGTACCCTTTGAAATAACCTCACACACCCGTGTGCCAGGCCGTGTAAAACCTGACTTGCAACCCTTTGAAAACTACAGTGGACACATAGTCGTGCTGCCTGGCCGAGTGTCACACACGGCTGAGACACATGCCTATGTCTCTGCCTGTGTAGACGAAAATAGGCCATTTTACAAGCCATTTTTCTCACCCTTTTCAACATGTACCTATAATGCCTTTTGCACATATACATAAGCCCTCAAAAGGCACCAAAATCATGCATAATCAAGCCAAACACAACAAACCAAAACTAAATTCATCTTCCATCATTCAAATATAATGAACCAAACATTCACCATTTAAAGGCTAATATTTACATGTCAAAACTAAATTCATTACACTACCAAAATGCCATAAGTCAAGTCAACCAAAATGACCATATCAACAGCCAAAACACATATGTCAACATTAGCCAAAATACCTATACATGCCATTATAACCTTAACCAAGATATCAAAATTTACCAATATAATCACTAGATAGTGTGATAAATCTCTGATGAGCTTCCAAATCAATCGAGCTTCCGATAGTCTGAAAAGTAAAGAAAAATAACTATGTAAGCAATGAATGCTTATTAAGCTTGTATAAACTTTAATCAGATCAATCCATTTCCAATATAAAATTTATACATATCAAGAATAATCATATACCGATACCACATGATTCATGAAACCAAATTCAACAACTCACAAAATGAATAAATCCACATCATCACTTATACATATTTTCCCTAGCATAGTAGGATTTTAGACAACATTAAACTCTTCCAAATTTCTTTATTTTCATTTGCATTTCATTACTGTCCACACCCATTCCATATGCATGACACACAAGTCATGAGTATATCATTCAACCATAGTCACAAGCTAGTGCATTTAAACATAGCCCTTTTCGAATTAATTACATGATAAGCCATTTCATAAGAAATTTCATAACTTAGACCTTACCACTTTTTCATGAGAACAAGCATATTTTCATTTGAGCACTTACCATTTCAATGCAACCTATAAGTAAACAGAATACCATTCAACCAACAACTTGGCACTTGCCTAAGCATCAAACAACAACATATGTTAACTTACTTGAACATATTTCATATAAATTCAACATTAATAACCTTATTTTCTCAACATGTCATACTTGAGTTTATTACTCGTCTCCACTTACATAATTCCATGTATCAACATATCAAAGATATTCATATATGTACATGTCATGATACATATCATTCTCTTGCCATTTCTTCATATATATATATATCATCCATTTCAATATATCAATATATCATGTACCATCATTTCTGTGTACTTCATATATATATATATATATATATATATATATATATGTATTAGTTCGTATCGAACTCATATCGTCTCATAATAGAACATCTCCCGTTGAACCACTAGAATAATATCGAATACGTGATAATCTCACACACTATGTGCCAACATGTGGTCAAAACCACTAATATCTCATATCTCATATCAGTTCTCTCTCGAGCCATAAATGGGTCCACTCACACAAGCTGTCAGTCAAGACGTAGCTACACAGTGCTGCTCACACAAGCTGTCAAGAAATCGCAACAAATGCCGAAAACTCAGCCACCGATAGGATGTACGAGACCAACACCCAAAACACGGTAACCCCTAATGACATGTCATTTGTATCCTAAATATTCCTAAGGTTCAAACGAGACTCGATAGTTGTCATGCGTCGTTGAATTTTCCTCGTTTGTTATAAACTAAATTATATAATAACATATATATATCGATTCATTTTCAATAAAATTTCATATAATAACATTCAATTTAATCAACAATATACATAGTATAGTTCATACGAATTTACCTGGGTAAATTGCAGAAATACCAAAGTTCAAGGGTATTTTGGTAATTTTCTATTTTCCTTGATTTTCCATCCATCTTGATCTAAATTAATAATTTCATTCAATATATTAATTTAGACAATAAAATATTTTATTTCATACAATTTGATATTTTTGACATTTTACAAAAATACCCTTAAAGTTTTACTTTTATTCAATTTAGTCCCTGAGCCCAAAAATGCAAATTAACCATTGTTACCCAGAATTGAGCTTAGCCAAATGTTCATGGTATCCAAAACAGCCCATTTATGCAAGAATTTCACATTAAATCCTTGTACTTTTATTAATTTAAACAATTTTTCCCTGATCAAAAATTTTCATCAAACTCACTTAACAAAATGCTTTTAAATATAAATCAACATTTCAAAATCATCATTTAACATAAAAAATCACAAGATTCATCAATGTCAACCTTCAAAATCTTTAGCAGTTTCAAAATCGAAAGTACAAGTTAGCTGGACCTAGTTGTAACGATCTCAAAAACATAAAAATTATTAAAAATAGATGAGAAATGGCTTACCATGCATCATCCAAGAAGAACCGAAATTTGAAGCTTCTACTATGGTGGTTCGATGAAGAACAAAACAAATTGGGGAAGAAAACTATCATGTTTTCTTTATTTTTTTAACCTTTTATTCATTTATTAATAAAAATAAAACTTTATAATTAAAAGAAATCAAAGCATCCAACCACCCCACTATCTTTAAGATGACTAATTTACACAATAAGGCCACCTAATTAATATATCTTTAAGATGACTAATTTACACACTAAGGCCACCTAATTAATATTCTTTACTCAATTAATACTTTTAAACTAATAGTAATTGACTTTTTTACTTTTACGATTTAGTCCTTTTTGCTTAATTAACTATCGAAATGATAAAATTTTCCAACAAAACTTTAATACCACCTTAATTACACTCCGTAAATATTTATAAAAATATCTCGATTTATAAAAATTAAAGTCCCGATACCTCAATTTTTAAAACCACTTGACCTTAGGGTCATACCACTTGAACTTAATAAATCGCTTATAAAACAAAAATCGCAATATCAAAAACCTTTTTAAAATCACAATTAACTCATAAATATTAAATACAATATTTACAAACTTACTCGTTGGATTTGGTGGCCCTGAAACCACTGTTTTCGATACCACTGAAAAATGGGCTGTTACAACTTGAACACTTAGTTGGTAAATCTCACTATTACTGTCTTAATGGTTATTCAGGTTTTTTTTTTTTCCAGATTCTAGTAGCACCAAAAGAGAAAGAAAATATAATGTTTACATGTCCCTTTGGCACATTCGCCTATAGACGGATGTCGTTTGGACTTTGCAATGCGCCAGCCACATTTCAGAGGTGAATGGTAAGCATATTTTCAAACTATGTCGAGAAAATAATAGAGATATTTATGGATGATTTCACAATGTGTGGTAATTCTTTCGATGAATGTTTGTCAAATCTAACAAAGATTGTGAAAAGATGCCTAGAATTTAATCTCATTCTAAATTATGAAAAATGTCATTTTATGGTTGAAAAGGGATTAATTTTAAGACATATTATCTCCGCTGAAGGGATCGCGGTCGATAAGGCCAAAACTAATGTTATTAACTCACTTCGTACCCTACAATTGTGAGACAAATTCACTCTTTTCTTGGCTATACAAGTTTTTATAGACGCTTTATAAAGGATTTTTCGAAGATTTCGTGACCACTTTGTAACCTCTTGCAAAAAGACAAAGAGTTCAAATTTGATCAACCATGTAAGGACATATTTGACACTCTCAAGCATGAGTTTGTTTCAAATCCCACAGTGTAGCCATTGAATTGGGACTATCACATCTAGCTCATGTGCGATGCAAATGATCATAGTGTGGGAGCCATTATTGAGCAAAGAATTGGGAAGGAACCTCACGTCATCTCTTACGCCTCTAAAACATTAGATGTCACCCAAAGCAATTATTCAACTACTGAAAAAGAATTATTAGCTATTGTTTTTTGCTTTGGAAAATATTAGATCATATTTGTTAGACATTAAAATCATTGTTTTTTTCGACCATGCAACTTTAAAATATTTGATTGGAAAGAAGGAGGTGAAACCAAGGTTGATTAGATGGATTCTACTTTTACAAGAATTCAACCTCAAGATTAAAGACAAGAAAGGGTGTGAAAACTTAGTAGCGGATCACTTGAGCTGATTACCATTCTCAAAAGTCGAAACACCTCTGAAGGATGATTTTGAGACGAGAATCTACTTTCAGCACAAGCAATTTACCAATGGTATACAGATATGGTAAATTACCTTGCTATAAGTATTATCTCTTTTGATTTATCACGCTTTGAAAAGATAAAATCAAACGACATTCGCAGTGCTATATTGGGAACGAACCCTACCTATGGAAACATTATTCCAATCAGCTAATCCGACGTTGTGTCACAGAAGCTGATGTATAATTTATTCTAACCTTTTGTCATTCTTACGCTTGTGGATGGAATTTTGGCCCAAAATGTACTCCACATAAGGTGCTTGAGTGTGGATTATTTTGGCCACACATTTTTCGTGTTGTTTACTTATTCTGTAAGGCTTACGAAAGATGTCGGAAGGTAGGTAATTTAAGTCAAATGAATTAAATGCCCTTCACACCTATACATATATGCGAAATTTTTTATGCATGAGGCATCGATTTTATGGGTCCATTTATTTCATCATTTAGTAATGTTTAAATTTTTCTTGCTGTAGATTACGTGTATAATTTGGTAGAAGCTAAAGCTACCCGTCATGATGATGTTAAAACTATAGTGGAATTTAAAAAAGCTCTATTTTTTCCAGGTTTGGCATACCGAGAGCGTTGATCAGCGATCGAGGAACACATTTCTGCAATAAGATAATTGATACACTATTGAAAAAGTATGGGGTAACATAATGCGTGGTCACTGCTTATCACCCACAAACAAATGGTCAAGCGAAAGTTTCGAACTATGAAATAAAGTCAATTCTAGAGAAGACTGTGAAATCGAATTGGAAGAATTGGAGCCTACGACTAAACGATGCATTGTGGGAATACTGTGCGACTTACAAGGGACCCATAGACATATCCCTTTACTGACTCGTATTCTGTAAACCTTTTCACCTTTCAGTAGAGCTAGAACACAAGGTATTTTGGGCTGTTAAACAATGCAACGTGGAGTTGGACGTCGCAAGAGATTATCAAAAACTAAACATTCAAGAGCTCAAAGAAATCCGTCGTAACGTATATGAAAATGCCCAAATTTATAAAGACTAAACCAAGGCATTCCATGACCAAAACATATCCCGCAAACAATTTTTAGTTGGTTAGAAATCGTTACTTTACGACCTTACACTAAGGATTTTGCAGGTAAACTTTGAACCAAATGGTTTGGTCCTTTTGTTATTACTCAATTGTTTTCTCATGGTGTAGTTGAAATTAAGAGCAAGGAGTCTAAAAAATGTTTCAAGGTCAATGGAAAAGGTTAAAACCTTTTTACAAGATTTTCCAAGTGTACGTGGTGGAAGAATTAACTCTCGAGGAGCTATACGAATAAAATTTCAGGTTGTCGAGCTAACGACGTTAGACAAAAGTAATTTTTGGGAGGTAACCTCTATTTATTTTAATTTATTTTAATTTTGAATTTAATTTAATTTAGGTTGAAAATAAAATAAATAAAAATAAGATTATTATTTAATCCATTTTAACGTGTTATTTTCCAGGAACGTCGGTAGAGGTTGTCATTTTTTTGAAAATTGGATTCCAATCGTGGCTGCCACATCACACCATGCTTAGTGCTATTATTTTTCTTCACAAAGTCAACCTAAATATAAAAAAATCCATTACCCAAACTAGGCCTAAAAAGGGAAAAAAGAAGAAGAAAAGAATGATCCCAAACCCAATTAGCCCAAACAAAAAAAAAAAAGGCCAAACGGCTAAATGGGGCCCAAAAAAAAAAAGAAAATGAGCCCAAAATAAAACCCAAACCGGGTATTATTAAAAAAAAAAGCCCAAACGATTCAAACACCCTATTTTTCTCTTCTCTTTTTTCCTTTCTTTCTTCTTCTTCCCTTATCTTCTCTAAAACAAAACCCTAAAAACCTTACCTTTCCACACCGCTGCTGCCACAATCGACCACGGATTAGTCTTCCTTTTTCTTTTCCACACACCACCACGCCAAAACACCACTGATTGGAGAAGCACTGTCGCACATTTTTCTTATTTTATCTCCATCGTCGTTCACCCCTCCCTTTCGCTGTGCACCGTCGCCATTCACATCTCTCCACTGCTAAACCTTCACCCATCCCATAAAACCACCATCAGACCTCATACCATAAACGCCACTATTTTTAAAACCCCCACCACAGCCTTTCGAACACCATCGTAACACTCTACACCAATTCCCAATCGCCGATCTTGTAACAGCCCGATTTTAGGGCTAGTCGAAATAGTGGTTTTGGAACCACTAATCCGATGCCAGAGAAATTATTTTTAATATTATTTTATGGGTTATATAATGATTATATGAGTGCATGAAAATTTTGATGCATTAATTATAGTGATTATTTGCTTAATTTCAAAAATGGACTAAATCGCATGAAAGGTAAAATTTGTGCCTTACTAATTTGAAGTGTCAAATAGCTATTGAATATTAAATTGGAGGTCTTTAATGTGCAATTAGGCCTTATTTAGGGTGATGGCCGACCATAGGGGATAAAGAAATGAAAATTTGGTCAAAGTGGTTGAGTATTTGATGACTTAATTAACTAGGAATAATAAAATAAAGAGAAAAAGATATCATCTTTTCATCTTCTTCACACTACCATCGAAATTTTTAGCAAAGAGGGACTTTGGAAAGCTTGAAAATTTTCAGCAACTTAAACCTTTGCAAGTAAGTGTTTTTGATGGTCATTTTTGATAATTTTTGTACTTTTGGGACCCTTGTAGCATAATCTAGCTAATAAAGGGACTATTTTGTAAAGTGGTTGAGAGTCTAGGATTTTGCCATGTGAGTATTTATGTGTTTGATGAAATTTTTATGGAAGAAAATGAATCTTAGTGGTTTAATGAACAACTTTTGTGAAATGATTTTTCATGAAAACTTCCAATAGGACTATTTTGTAAAAGTTATAAAATGGATAGTAAATATGTGAAATAATTGGAATTTTGAGTTGCTATAATAGAGAATATGAATCAGCTAGTCTTGGGTGTGTGAAAAATGAACACATTTCATTTTACGAGCCTAAGGGAAAAATCATAATTTTTGTGAAAGTCTTAGGGCAAAACGATAATTTTTCCAAAATAGGAATTTTGGAGTGATTTGATTAAGGTGATTATTTAATAAGCTAAATATGTTAATATAGATCAAGCAGAATGTGGAGTCAACCTTGATCGAGGAAAATGCAAGGTTTCGGACTAAATCTCAAATTGATGTATTTTGTATCGAGGTAAGTTTATATATAAATGATACATCCTTTTTACTTATGTTTTTACATATTAATTTATCATGCGAAATGTGAATGAATATTATTGATATCTATTAAAATGATAGATAGTGAAAAAATTTTCAGATGAACCTTCGGAATAGGAAAATGATACGGATAAAAACCGTGAATAAGGGATTGTTGGTGGGCTGTATGCGATACCACCGTATTTATTATTATTGGTGGGCTGTGTGCAATACCACCGTGTTATTTATTAATGGTGGGTTGTGTGCAAAACCACCATGTATCCGGTATTATTCCGAAGTGTTCATTGAGAAAACTTTGATTAAGTGAAATTACGTGTGGCTATGTGGTGATAAGTGCAGGGTATAAGTGCATGTAAATGTGAGCAATGTTTATGATACGTGTTTGGGATGTGGTAAGATTTGATGTCACATCCAGAAATTAGGCCTAGTAGGATTGGGCCGATTGGGCCTTGGGCGTAGGAGTGCTTAAAATTTTGAGAACAAGAGAATGGCATTAATTCAAGTTGGACTTATTAAGAAAGTAATTTTGGAAAGTTACGAGTTTTCTATGAAGTTCCGGGTTCAAGTTGGGCGTTAGTAAAATTTTATGTTTAAGCCTATTAAGGAGAGATAGTAAGTGACCTCAAAGCTTATGGAAATAAATGAGTAAATTGCTAGCATAAGTGAGCATATGGCAAAGGGGAAATGGCACCACATGAAAGGCTTTGAGGGAAGAGGTTCAAATCCCATGGTGTGCAAATTTTGACTATTACTTTTGCACCCTTTCCCTAAGTGTCGGCCAAGCTTGTAAATAAGGTAAGTTGGACCTTTTAATTATGATATGATGGCTAAAGAAACAAGGAAAGGATGAAGGTAAGGAAAGGAATCAAGAGAAAGGGAAAGTAAGGGGAACATGTGGCCTTTTTCAAGGAAATTTTTTTGGAAAGTGTGGTTGGCCAATTTTTTTGACCAATATTGCCATGTATGTGGACGGTTTTGGCATGGGGAGGGGCTTAGCCGAATTTTTCTTTGGCAATTGGTAAAAGCTTTGGTGTTGTTTTGGCCAAAATTCCTATTTGCAACTTTTGTGTCATTTTTCTTTTCTCTCCAAAATTCATTCTCTTCTCTTTGCCGAATTTTCAAGCCTTTAGTGTGCATTCTTGTTTCTTCTTTTCTTCCTTGTTGCCGAAAGTACCTAAGCTTTGGAGACCAAATTGTTTCACTCGTTTTCCTTGGAAAACCGAATTCTCATAAACACTCCTTTGTATCTTCTTTTCCTTTTTACAAAATTTCCAACCCTTTCTTCTTCTTCTCAAATCCATATCCTCCATAGCCGAATATCATTGTTCATTTTTCCCTATAACCGAACCCTTCATTTCTTGTTTATCATTCTTCTCATTCGTATTAACACTCACTCCTTTGATCAATCGTGTTCTAAGTGGGAAGGCCGAATTTATCACATTTGATTCGCCCGTAGCCATAAGTACAATCAGACTTTCAACAAGGTGAAGGAGCACAAGTAATTTGTATTAACCAAATCGTTATCATCGACTCATCAAGCAAGTGGGGTAAGAACGTTGTTATAAGATTTGTTTTGGCCACAGGTGGGATATTTGCTAACAACTCTTTCGCTCACCAAATATTGTTAGGACGAGATTTTAGTAGCCAAAGGGTAGGATCGATTCTTGGTGCATTAAGGGAGATCACATTCGTGGTAAGTGGAGTTAGCCTAATAAAGTGTTTCTAGTTACGATTATCAAAGTTGAGACTAACCTTCTATCAACCATCATTATAGGTGTTGAAATCGGTAGAAAGCATAACTCGTAATCAAGGTGTGTAATCCCGTACCTTCCGAAAACATGTTTGAAATGGTGTGTAATCTCACATATCTCTGAAAATTTGTATGATATGTTTTGTGATTCGGTCAAAATACCAAAGGAAACTGGAAATCGGCATCCATGATCACTCGGGAGTGCATATATTCGTAGTAGTAACCATATTTTGTAATAAAATAGTTACGGTTAAAAACAGTGATGTGTTTTTGAAAAATCACGAAAAATAGGAGAAAGGAAATTATAAAGTGACTAAGATATCGAATTAAAAATTACTGTGTCTATTTTGATATGGAAGAAACGGAGAAGGAAAAGGAATTTTATATTCTAAGATATTTTAATTTTAGTGAGACTGATTCTAATTGACTTCGTGGTTCCCTATTCTGTCTTGGAAAAATCGATTAAAATTTTACAAAGTGAATTATGAGGAATAATTTATATGTATAGATTCCCTAGTGAGCTTATTTTCAATAGAAACAAGTGGAAGGTATATGAAAGCTGTACAGTGAGATATTTGAAATTAAGGAAGGAGAGGTCAGAATCATTGGATAGTGAAACAAGGGAAATTTTAAGGAATAAATTGTACTAATTGGTTAAGCCAAAAATTCTAGAAAAATTGTAGTAAGAAGATATATGAGCCTAGTTTTAAGAAAAATTTACGGATTTAGATTTCGAGATTCCTAACTCAAGTTACAGGCAATTTAGTTAGTACGACGTAGATGGACAGTTTAATTTTTTATGCCCAAATTAGTAGTTAAGCCTAGGTTACGAAATTACCAAAATACCCTTGGAGGTTAAATTATCGAAATACCCCAGGGTTGCGAGATTATCGAATTACCCTTAGTGGGTACGATTGTCGAATTATGAAATTGCCCTTATGGGACAAATTACGAAAATGCCCCTATGGGCTGATTTGATAAAATTGCCTTAATGGGCTAATTTGATAAGATTGCCTTAATGGGCTGATTGGATAAGATTGCCTTAATGGGCTGGTTTGATAAGATTGCCTTAATGGGTCGATTTGATATATTGCCCTAATGGGCCGATTTTATAAAGTGTTAATGGGCCAAATTGTTTGTAATGAATCTCTGAGTTATTAATTATTGTTTATAATTGTAATACCAATTACTATGTATGTTACATATGCATAATTTTGCATGGGATGGGAAAATGTTGAAGAGAAGTTCTAGTGGCTCTGCCACATATTTTGGTGGCTCTGTCACAATCTGTATAGTGGTTATGCCACGTATATTCTGTTATTCTGGTGGCTTGTCCACGAATCAAATATGTTATAAATGGCTAAATGCCTACGATTGGTGTGTTGGCCGGGTAGGTTGACTTGATCCCCACAGGTGTGTTGATTGGTACGAGTGGTGTGTAACGGATGGATTATTAGGATTGGTTTGGGAATTGCATTACATTCTCATGATATAATTGATACATTATTTTGTAAAAGGGCTTAGGCCCAAAGTATTGCTAAATGGGCTCAAGCCCAAGATTATGCTTTATGGGCTCAGGCCCAAGTTTTTGCTAATTGGGCTCCGACCCAGTGGATGATGGTAAGGGGATTATGCACTAAGTTCTTGTAACTCACCCCCCTTTTCTCTTAACCTTTGTAGGTAATGCTCAGTGACGTGGACTTGGGTACTTTAGAAATGGTTCATATTGAACTTTAGATTTCTATTTTCGTTCACTTTACTATTTTGGGTTTTATGTTGTAATAAGGCCTCTAGAGTATTTTATTATTTTCTTTATGTTTGATATACTTATTATTTTGTTTAAATTGTTTTAAAAAGGAATTTTCTAAAAAATTAAATAATGGTTTTCCAAAATCGATTAACAAATGGATTTCAAAATAAACTTTTACAAATATTTTTAACACGGAAATTATCTTTCGAATTATCAACGAAATTTTCAAAAGACTTAGATTCTCTTTCGAATTTTCAAACGTCATTTTCAAAAGTCATGGTTTTATAAGAGCATTAGTTCAAATTTATCCATTTATCAATCAATCTTCGAGGTCAGTGGTATTTTATCAAATATTTCAAATCAAACTTGTTTTCTTGATTTTAACGAAGCAATACCTCTTTTTACGTACGAATGAAAAGGACTTAAATGTATTTTTCTCATGTGACATGTCAAATCTGGCCTTAACGCCTAGGCAGGGTTTGGGGTGTTACATTTGAAATGAGTAAGTATAATTAAAAGGATTTGTATTGTTCTTGATTAGTATGTAATGTTATTGATTGATAAGTAAGTGATATGATGTTCATTGTTTGCATATAGACTTACTAAGCTTAAAGCTTACTCCCTTCTCTTTTCCCTTGTTTTATAGTGTCAAAGAGCCAACTCGAGGTACAGAGATCGTCGGAGGATCACCCACACTATCCACACATTTTGGCATATTGAGTTTTACCTTGAATTATGACATGTATAGGGACTTAGTCTTTTATCTAGTGTCATATTGATTTGGCCAAATGTATTGGCTTGTTTTGTAGATGAATTCTTTTTGTATAAGGCCATAGTTGATGGCTATTTCTTATTATTGATATATGAAAATGATGATGTCTTTCATGAATGTGTTAATTGTATGGTTGAGTAATGGGTATGGAATATTTTTATGTATGAATGAATAGGTTGCTTGATGTGGCTTATGTTGGTGTAAGTAGGGGTGGCAAAAGGATTGGTAAATAGCCTTGTTTTTGTCCGCACGGGTAGACACACGATCATGTGACTAGGTCATGTGTGACACACGGTCTGCCCCATGAGCATGTGGTTTAGCCGTGTGTCCCCCTGTATCTTAAGTTGGCAAAATAGAATCCCAGTAGTAACCACACGGGCTGAGACACGACCGTGTGTCTCAACCATGTGGAAGACACGGCCATCGGACATGAGCATGTGCCCAGGCCATGTGAAGTCTGCACTTGAATTTAGGAATTTAATTTGCCACACAATCTAAGGATACAGGCGTGTGCCTTGGCTGTGTGACCTTATTGTGGTGATGACGTCAGAAACAAAATGTCAACATTTTTGTACACGGGTCAAGACACGGGAGTGTCATGGCCGTATGTGTAACATCCTGAATTTATAGGTCTATGCATTTAGTATAAGAATATGTTTAATATGGTGAAAGGGGTTTAAATTTGGGCTTAGAATTAGGCAAAGGCCCATATTAAATTATTTTAAGGTGGCATCATTAACAATTAAAAAGGAACAAGTTTTGGGTCGCAAGGAGCCCATGTTTTTAGGGCCATTTTCGGCACCTAAAATGAAGCAAAGAGTGACGCCACACACAAGGAGTTAGGGGCCCAAAATTTAAGTTTAATAAAGCCCAAATCTTTTAATTTAAGTGAGTTAAATTTAGGCATTAAGATTTGATGAGGTGGACGGCTACAAGGCTCAAAAATAGGAAGATTTAGATGGATTTTATAATTGATAAAATAGTAGATAAAAAGGAGAAAAGTTAGGAGCTTATCTACAAGGGAGGTGATGGCCGAAAATCCATCACCTAAAGGAGTGTAGAAATCGGCTACTGCATGGCAAAAGGGGTGCGAATTTTCCCTCTCATTTAGCTTGAATTTTAATTAATTAGGAAGGGCGTTTTCGGTTTTATACATGAGGTGTCGAAATATCTATAAATAGGGGGGATAGCTCCTTGATTCTGACATTGAAAACCCTAATTTCTTCTCCCATTGTGCTGAAATTCCTTAGCCTCTCCCTCTCTAATTTCTTTTCTCCAATTTCTTCAAAAGTCGAAACTCTTCTCCACTTTTTCCTCCTTGTGCCGATTTCTCTAAAAAGCCGAAGCATCTATAGTCTTTTCTTTTATTCATCTTATTTGAGAATTATTTCTATACTTTCGGCATTTAAATCTTCCATTGGCATTGCCGAATCCTCTTTCTAGTGCTAGCTGAATCTCCTATGCCAAGTTAAGTGTCAATTTTTGATTAGTTCTCATGATCTATTCCCGATTTTTGAAAGGCAAAATTCGAAAGCTAATAGTTTAATGGTTTTATAATCGGTAGCAATTCGGGATTTGAAGGAAGCTTGGTCAATTAGATCTAAAAGCCAAAAATAGCTAGTCTCCACTTTCGGGATTTTTAAGGTAAGAAGATTTCCCTAGATTTCTATTAGATTTGATCATTATATGCAAGATCTTAATGTTATAATGAGAATTAACGATTAAATATTGTGATAGTAGTTCTGATAAGGACTTGTGAAGGAATTAAATATGGATCAGGCAAAGGAGAAAATACCTAAGTTTAAGAAAAGAGCAGTATCTGCCATTCAAGATTGGCCACTTGGTTGTGGATCGGCTTCTGAACAACACCTTAGGAAGATAGCAGTTGTGTCGACTAAGGATAGAGTCGACATAGAAAGCATCGTTTTATCGAATCAGGAGTGTAGATCTCTAACACACTAATAAACCTATATGTATGACTATATATATGTTATGTGCTTAAAAGCGGAATGAAATTTGTATAGACAATCGAATGGAACCCTAAAAGGGTTAGGCAAGGATGCAGTGCGTAAACATAGAACTCCCTATGTGTATCGGAAAATATATATGACTGCATGATGTTTTCTTTATGTGTTTGCATGGGGTGAGAATATGATATTGAAGGGGAAGTGCATGATAGGTCACTTGATGATCGGTGGTGGAAATCCCACATATACAAATGTTAGGTCACTTTGTGATCGGTGGCTATGCCACATTCAATGATTCCTAATTAATAGGAATAGGCGGTCATGTTGTCGTTTTGGTGTGTAGCGGATGGAGGGTTGATTGTAGAAATCCCCAAAGTGTGATGGTTGGTACGGTTGGTGTGTAAAGGATGGAAACCTAGGATGGGTTGGGTTATTCATTATTTATCGTTTACCATGTGATTATGATTGTTACCCTCATGTATGGGCCAGGGCCCATAATGTGTTTAATGGGCTCGGGTCATTGTGCGTTTTGAGATTTATACACCGAGTCTTGGTGACTCACGCTTTCCTTTCTCTACTCTTCCGGATGAGCGCGTAGATCGTGGACATGGGAGCCGAGACGGACTCGAGGGGCCATCAAGTTTTATTTCTACAAATTATTTTGGGATTTCTTTAAATTTTATTTTATTTTATTTGGGAATATTTATGTAATAAGGCCCTAGTTTTATTCAACTAAGAAGTTTTCAATGTTATGCAACTTATGAATTCATGATAAGGTTTATTTATACGTAATAATAATACAAAGAGGTTTATTTCCAAAAAGTCACTTCTTTATTCAAATTTTAAATAATTAACTTGTGTTTTTAAAAATCCGATAAAGTGTTATGTGTTCCATAACACGCCAGATCTGGTCGAAATGCATGGGCCGGGTTTGGGGTGTTACAGTATGAGGGACATGGGCCATGGACACGAGCGGGTGTTAGGCCGTGTGAAAACTCCTGTAGGTTTGAATTGAGAAATAATTTCCACACGATCTCTCCACATGGCCATGTTATCAAGCCACACGAGTGTGTTGCCCTTCCACACGGGTTTGTACCCTATTTTTAGTGACATTTTCCAAAGTTTTCCAAAGAAATTGATTTGATACTGAAACATTTCTAAGTTGTGTTTTGGGCTTTGTAGGCCCATATTATGGATGATTATAGGAAGTTTGAAAAGTTTTAAATTTGAAGGATTTTTATGACCGGTAATGCATGCTAGTATGTGATTGAGTTAGATAATGCCTCATACCCTGTTTCGGCGTTAAAAACGAGTAAGGGGTGTTACAAATCTCCACCACCGTGAACCATCGCCGCCAACCATTGCTGTGAGCAACCATGATAGACGTTGTCGTTCATTCCTCAAAGCCAACACATGCTATGGTTCGTACTAGAAAGTAGGGACCGATAAATTCCTGAGTTCTCTTAATCGGGGTCACAATTATTTTACAACACTACCCGTCATCGACATTAATGATGAAGATTTAGAACCATTTTTCACTACTGCCAATACAAGTTTTTGGAGCGAGTCGACATCGCAATTGAAGGAGTTCGACATTGGATAAGGTAGATGACTTACAAGTCCGTTTGGACACTTCTAATAGCATAAGGTATAACGTTCTAGACCCCCACTTGTTTTTTCGTTGCTTACATATCTGATAGATCATTTGGACGTAACCAACACCTCTAATTACCATGGTATAGAACCATCGAATCGAAACGAACAATCGCCTTCGTGCCAAACAAGGTCAGTCACGACACTTTCTAGACAACAACCACCACACCAGCAGAGAGGAAAGCCAGAATCAACCTTAAATAGTAGTATTAAGGCTACTTGTATGCCGAGTTTGCCAAATAGTCTGGTCGAATAGGAGTACCAACCTATGAGAGATAATAGGCACGGCCAACAGGGGCGTACCTACACAATATTGCAAGAAACAAAACTAAAGGGATTTCTAAATTTCACGACCCCAGAACACTGTATGAGATACAAGGAAATTCGAAATTGTCCTATTCTGATCTATAAGTATATATTTATCTTTACCCTTGATACACTTTATATGTGAGATTATGTGTTTAATTATTCCGATGCTATTGGTTGGATGTCTTATGCGAATATTAACTGTGCTACATTTTTTAGCTTATATATAAATTTTATGGAACGTTTAGTTTCGATATAAATGCCGCTAGGACTGTTGAAACCCCAAACGTAATTTAATTCAAATTTTTTCGTAATACATTTAGTATGTTAATTTTGGATTTTAACATGGGTTTCGCTGACCCTGATGATGTTCAAATTGACTCATACCATACAGCTTTACTCGAGATACCTAGCGATTTTGATGCCAACTTAGCTTACTCAGATCTAACTCACTTTTTGCATTTCATTTACAATTCTAAGACCTCTAAAGCCTTACCAGTGCATGAACCGGCCCTAAGATATATTCATAGATTCCTTGCTTTTAACTATTCAGGTCGAAAATATTCTTCGTCTGTTTTAACTTAGACATAATTATTTTTCTTGTGGTGCATGCACTTTGGTTATAGGGTCAAGTTAGGATATTGGCTTGTGCATATTTTTCATGCCATAATTCGGGCCCATCGACCTCTCATACTCGGCCCATACATTACGCATTTAGCCACATACATTTTTCCATCCGGAATTGATTTTTCATCTCTCACATTTACTTATGCTATAGATCCTTTAGATGAATAATTTTTGGATTCTATGAGTTTACTTGTCGGCACCCCTACTGCATTTGTTTTGTTCCCCTAGGTACATGAACTGCTCGAAGCAATAGAGTGTTCCGACGAACACACGATTCGGCTCCTATAGAGCAAGAGGAATAGCCCCCTTCCACTATGGAAGAGAGACTAAACCACATTGAGGCTCGCCTAGAAACAATAGAAGCAAACATCTCAAGCATCCTCACTATACTGTAAAGCGGTCACTTCCACCATCCTCTACCTCATTAAAACATACACGGGAGTACACTTGACCCTACTTTATTTATTTATTTATTATTGCACATTGAGGGCAATGTGGACTAAGTATAAGGGTTCATATGCTTTGCTATTTCTCGTTCTTCGTTGCATGTGTTGATTCCTATATTGAAGTTATTCCCTAAGTTGTTTTGAAATTTCAATTCTCATGCTTAGTTAACTTGAATGATTATGTGATTCATGAATAATTGCTTATTGGTCATTTTGATTCACAAGTCATTTGTAGAATTGTAAATATTATGACTAAGTCAACATTCCATGAAAATTGTTAGTTTCTTTTTAAACTTGCCTAATAAAAATACTTGAAAAATAATAATAATAATAAATAAATTTATATACATACTCCGCTATAACTTAGTTATGAGTGAAGAGTTCAGGAATGTGACCGAATTGAGTAACCGGGGTGAGGTGCTTTGTTTGTCATCTCATCCCACATCAAAAGATTCAAGTGACGAACCAAAACTTGCAAACACTCCATTGATCGAGCTGCTGTTAAAAAAACTGTTTGGGACAAGCTGAATTGAGTAATCGGGGTGAGGTGCTTGAGTTGTCATCTCATTTCACGTAAAAAGATTTGCCTAGTCCCAATCTAATATATATATATATATATATATATATATGTGTGTGATAGTTTTGGAAGTTTTATTAAAGCTTTAATTTGGTGAAATAGTTGATTTTGTTGCATAATGTTAGAATTATATAAAAATGCTTGTTAGTTAAATTTAGCAACTTCTTATTCACGCTTCACTTAAATTGTCTACATTTTGCTTGGTTGTGGGATGAGACTTAATTTCAGAGTAAGTTGTGAAATTGTTTCTAGTATGGGAATACATAACATGCTTGAGGACAAGCATTAGTTAAGTAGGGGGATTTAATAACAAGCTAAATTTGTATGTTTAATGCACCCAATTTTGGTAATTTTTTCTATCGAGTCTGTAAGTTTTTGTTTAATTTTGTTAAGTATGCAATTGGAGTATCAAAATTCGAGTTAACAAACAAAACGGGTTAAATTGGAGTACAAGCAATAAAAAGGGGTCAAATTAAAAATCTTGCGAAATTTATGGCTGATCAGATTTTCTATTTGACTTTGTAAAAACTAGAAAAAAATTCTGATATAAAATCTGACTTTAGTGGGTTGGTTGTTAGATAATTTAGGCTAAGTTTAGCATACGGACTGTATATAAATACCTTATATGGTAGCTTGAAAAAAATACACGGGAGATTGAAGAAAATATAATTTATTTTCTCTAATCTCTTTCCTACGTCTATAGTAAAAAAGTGAAAAAGTGTGAGCATTCTGCTATTTCATTTTCTTTTCCTTGTTTCTTCACATTTTTGGTTCAATTCCTTCCTAAGTCCTTTCTTCTTTCCATCCTTCATCATTGCCATTAAATTCCTTCCCATAAACCAACAAAGCATGATTAATCTCATGCTCAACTAATTTCCTTTTAGCTTTAGCCCATTTATCATTTGACAAAAAATTGTGAGATATGAACCGCACTAAAAAACCTTTCAACACTGTATTTGCTATCTCTCCTGTATATGGGATAGTCACAATTGTCCCTTAAAGTTAATTCAATTTCAGCTCAAAGTGTACATTGGAAGGGAGTTGTATTGGCGTACAGTTGGAAAATAGGGTTGGTCATTTACCGTATTTGAGTTCTCGTGAACAAATTGGTGTGTCGAATTGGAAAAAGCTAGTTGGGTTCCGTCAAGGGAGGTAGTAGTCAGATTTAAATGACCCATGGGTTGATGCTGCTAATTCGAGTTCGGCTTTCTAGATCACAAGGCTATCACAATATTAAATTACCGGCACGTGTTACGTGGCTAAAAAATTGGCAAGGGTCAATTTGTAGGTTGTACCGGAACCGACTACACAAGGAAAAGTTGGCGGTTGAGGCATCCTTAACCGCTATAACCAACTTATCGTTTGGAAAGAAAAACCAATTTTTCAAGGATTGATTTGATTTCGAAGTGTACCGAGGCTGAGGTTAAGCATTAATATATTTGATTCACCGATTTGATTTAATTTCCATAATTTTATTTTGCAATCATTATTGTGTTATTATTTTATTTTATATTTGTTTATTTTTATTTGATTTATCAACTAAATTCCCCTCTTTTATTTATTTTAGCTCTGGACGCATAGGTCGTGGGCATGATAGTTGCTTGGACTTAGAAATCTAGTCATGTAAACAGGAAAATTAGAAATCCCAATCCCCGTGGGATCGACCCTATTACTCTATACTACTATTTAATTAAGTTAAAGCGTAGGAAATTATATTTGGTGGTTTCGGCGCCTATCAGGCATGTTGTGCCATAACCCGATATATGCATCATTTCAAACATTCAAAGCCCGACCTGACCCGTTTGTTTAGATTCATTTTTTCAACAACCATTTAACCAAGTTCATTGTGCATGTGAAATAAAATATAAAATAAAAATAAATAAATTTTTTCTAAAATACATGAAATTTATTTTAAAATATAATTTTTATATAATTTTTAGAAATTATAAAAATATATGATTACTAGTAATATCTTGCCAAAATGAAATTGGACACATGATTGTCTATATTCATTGTGCACTTGAAATAAAAATTCTTAAAATTTTAAAAGAATCAAAATAATTAAAAATATAAAATACATAAAATTTATTTTTGAAAAATTTATACTATAAAATTTTGAAATTATAAAAGTATAAATTTACTAGAAATTCTCATCCAGAATGAATTTGGACAAATGGTTCTCCAAATTTAAGCGAATTGGACAACCATATGTCTAGGTTCATTATGCATGTAGAATAAAAAAATAAAGTTCCTAAAATTTATAATTTTTATTTTGAAAAATATTTTATTATTTTTAATACACATGTCAACATTTTATTGGCTATCAACCCAAAATCTAACGGTGTTAATTTAGTACCAATAAAAATTACTGATTTGACTTTTTTTTTTAAATTTAGTTACTAATTAGGTAAAAAAATAGATACCAAATAAATACAAGTTGCCAAGTTAAAGGTGACTATATATATTAACCCAATATAATATTTGATAATTTTATGTATATACATTTATTCTAGGATAAACTACATATATAGTCACCCAATTATAATAAAAAAAATTTTAGGCACCCAAAATAAAAATTTGGAATTTAAGCACCTACGTTACATAATTGGTAATTTTGATCACTCTTGTTAAAAGTCACAAACGACAAGCTGATATGATAGTTAAAAATCAGTATAATAACAAATTTAGCGCTCAATTTTATTATATCAATTTATTCATAATTTTAAAATTAACTCTCAAAATTTACAAATAGTTTCAATTTGATCCTAGTTTTAAAAATTGAAAGAAATATATTAAAATATATTAAAATACATAAATATTTTTTAAAAATATAATAATAAATTTAAATTTAAATTAATAATATTAATATTAATTTATTTAATATAATTATATTTATTTAATATTAATATTAATATTAATATGAAATTTAAATTTATTATTATATATATTTTGAAAATATTTATGTATTTTATATATTTCTTTGAATTTTTAGAATTAGGATCAAATTGAGATCATTTGTAAAATTTGAGGTTAATTTTTAAAATTATGGCTAAGTTAATTTAATATATAAAAGTGAGGCTAAAATTATTATGTTAATTTATTATTATACCCGTTTTATTAATTGCCACATTAACTTACGGTTTGTTATTTTAAAGAGAGTGACCAAAATGATTTAATTATATAACATCGGTGCTTAAATTGTAAATTTTTAATTTTGAATGCCCAAAATAAAAATTTTCATAATTGGGGCGGTTTACCCTTTATTATATATATTTCTTTTATTACATTTTAAATAAAATAAATTAACATATTTTAATAATTATATTATAGTATATTTAATTTAATTTCAAATTAATTGTATAATACATAAAAGAAAAGAAGAGAAAACAATGTATTGTAATTTTTCAAATATTGAATAATGAGATAATCCAATACTTTTTTTTTTTATACATGTAGGAATTTATTAGTATTGTTTTGACTTTGGTATATGAAATTTTTGCATAATATATATCCAAATACCATTTAAGATTAAGCATATACTCAGCGAGCATCCTTTGATATTCCTTTCAATTTCAAGTTCGAGAGAATATCCGTTCTCTGGGTATTCCATAGGCACTTCAGATTCCTTTTACCAAATCCTCTATTCCATGTTAATCAATAACCTTTTCCAGCTCGACCGTTTTCCGCTATAATTTATATACAACTACTACATCATGCCTACCTGTTATTCGCTACCTATAAAGCCTTCTCTCTCTCTCCTCCTTTCTTTGCCAACCATTTATGCTATTTTTCTTTTACTTTATACCCTCCCAGATCTATTAAAGTGTTGCCTTTTTCTTCTTTTTCATCAATAGCCATTAGCCTGATTTGTAAAATATAAGAGTGAGAGGAATAGAAGGTTAGCTGCTGTTGTTAGAGCTTCTGAAATGACTATTACGGAGGTGAGGGAAGAGGAAAATCCTCCCTTGATTGATCCTGAGAACGACTCCAGGCATCGTCGTATTGCTCTTTTTGTTGAGCCTTCTCCTTTCTCGTGAGTCTCTCTCCCTTCCCTTTGTATAACTTTGTTTATCATTCCACGGATGCAAATGATATTGTTAGTGATTGAGTGGTACATTTCATGGTTGTAATTATGTACCTTCGCTATTAGCTAAACAATCTTGGTGTACCTGTTACCTACTCTTAATATGTCAAAACTTGGCACTCACTGATTGCATTTCATTCCATGTTTGCAGATATGTGTCAGGGTATAAGAACAGGTTCCAGAATTTTATAAGATATTTAAGGGAAATGGGAGATGAGGTATGCTCGTTATATCTGTGAAGTTATGCTTGATAATTTGTTAGCTAAATTAATTTATAGCTGTACCTTTAGATGACATGCCATGGAAGTTTTAATCCAAGTCCCCACACTCCCATACTGGCACATATTGTACAATAATTGTGTTTATCTCGTTACCTTTTGATTTGTTTCAAGTAATTTCTAATTGCAGGTGCTTGATTTAGCTTAAGTTCATCCTCAGTTAACAGTGGCTAGCAGTTATGACCAGCAGTTTACTGTAGTTTGTAGAAATGTTCTTGAATGATGAACTAAAAGCAATGGTATTGGTCCTTACAGGTAATGGTTGTAACAACACATGAAGGGGTTCCACAAGAGTTCTACGGGGCCAAGTTGGTTGGATCAAGAAGGTTAGTGTAATCAACCAAGTTCAAGTTATAGTCTATACTTGGCTACGTAACTGTATGTTTTAACTATTTCATTAGCTTATTCCTTGGATATTCTTTCCCCCACTGTTTCTGTATATAATATTATATAATTTTCTTTCTACGTGCAGCTTCCCCTGTCCTTGGTATCAGAATGTGCCCCTTTCTTTGGCTCTAAGTCCAAGAATAATTTCAGAAGTTTCCCAGTTTAAGCCTGATATAATACATGCCTCTTCACCTGGGATCATGGTATACGTGTAATTGTTGCTATGCGAGTTCTTGTTGATAGATTATTATGATTTCTTTTTGAGAGCGAAATGTTAATGAGGAAATACATTCCTGATTTGTACAAACTGCATTCCAGGTTTTTGGTGCTCTCGCTATTGCAAAACTACTCTCTGTACCCATAGTGATGTCATATCACACCCATGTTCCAGTGTGAGTTTGATTCTTCTTTGATTCACCTGTTAAATCCTTGATGCCACTCAACTCATTTGCTACTTTTTGGAAGGTTTACCATTGCAGGTTTAAAACTACTCGAGCTGTTATGTGGACCTGACGCCCAAATCTAACTTTTTGTTTCATTCTACAGATATATCCCAAGATACACATTTAGTTGGTTGGTTAAACCTATGTGGTTAATAATAAGTGCGTAAGATGCCTTCTTTTCCCTCCTTTTTAGTCAATTTCCATGCCTAAGTCTGAGCAATGACAGTTCCTTTGTCCCTATCAGAATTTCTTCACAGAGCAGCTGATCTCACACTGGTTCCATCAGCTGCAATTGCGAGGGATCTCCAAGAAGCTAAGGTAACTTCAGGTAAACATAGTACATTATCAAAATTCAAAATAGCTTTATCCAATTTAACTTGGCTTTGCATTAATCTATGTAGCTGAATCTTAGGCTAACCAGCTTTTTATATGTCAATACTTCCAGCTAATAAGATTCGCCTTTGGAACAAGGGTGTGGATTCTGAAAGTTTCCACCCTCGATATCGCTCTCATGAAATGCGATTAAGATTGAGGTGCTGTGTTTAATCTTTATTTTCTTCCTCTCCTCGATTACAGTTTTGTAATGCTATATATTTTTGCTTTATACAGCAATGGTGAACCAGAAAAACCACTAATAATTCATGTTGGACGTGTTGGAGTTGAGAAGAGCTTAGATTTCCTCAAAAGGTACCATCTATGAATTGCATGAAAAATTGTTGCTAATAGCTTCCTTTATAATCATTTGTGGTACATAATGCCATGTCATAGCTGAAAAGAAGAAACAAAGAGTTCTGTCAGATTTTCATTGCAACCATTACTCTTCCAGTGCATGAATTTTGCAGAATTTTAACATCGGGAATATATGATTGTACAGTGTTATGGACAGGCTTCCAGAAGCAAGAATTGCTTTTATTGGGGATGGACCGTACAGGTAATCCGTTTAATGTTCATGAATTTAACTCTACTCTGGAGGAATATCTATATCTTCTATTAGATGGCTCAGATTGAATATTGTACACACTCCCAAAATAAGATGTGTTGTTTGCAGGGAAGAGCTAGAAAAATTGTTTACAGGCATGCCTGCAGTTTTTACAGGGATGTTACAAGGTGAAGAGCTGTCTGAGGCATATGCAAGTGGGGATGTGTTTGTGATGCCTTCGGAGTCGGAGACGCTCGGACTTGTTGTTTTGGAGGCCATGTCATCAGGAATCCCGGTGGTAGGTGCTCGTGCTGGGGGAATCCCGGATATAATTCCTGCAGAGCAGGAGGGCAAAACCGGCTTTCTCTTTACTCCTGGAGATATTGAGGACTGCATGAGCAAACTGGTGCCCCTGTTACAAAATAAGGAACTGAGAGAAACCATAGGCAAAGCTGCACGTGAAGAAATGGAGAAGTATGATTGGAAAGCAGCCACTAAAACGATACGCAATGAACAGTACGAAGATGCCATTTGGTTTTGGAGGAAGAAGAGAGCTGAGGCACTGAGACCTCTGCAGTGGCTTACAGAACGCCTTTTCCCATCCCCAGCAATCAACTTTAGGTGATTTAGATATATTATATAGATTTGGTCAGTAGAATTTTAAGGAATTAGAATGTTGATAGGGATTGTGAACTTGTTCAGGGCTTCAAAGAGGCTCTTCTATGGTGTAAATTTTTTTTTTTCTTTTTTTGCCTTTGCAATATGTTAATATGTTGCACACTATGGACTTGAAATGATCTATTTGAAAATATTGGAATAAAATAGAATGGTTGTTTCATTGTATGAAACTTTTAGCTAAACTTTAACGAACTAAAATTTCAATGTATATATGGTTTCCCTGCAAGAATACTTAAACTTCAACCCACTCATCATCGTCTCCCTTCTCTGTGATGAAAGAAGGGAAACCCTTCTCTGCTGGTCGACGCAAGCTGCCTGATACTTTTACTTTGTTTTTTTAAAAAATAAAAATAAAAAAAGCCCGAGATCTCCTACATCTCGAATGGTGGGCTGTTTGGTTCCCGATCGCCTTGTGGGTCCTCTCCATGTTTTTCTTCTTTCCAGTCTGGTAATTCCTCAGGACTTTTGTTTTCTCATGCTTCATCAAGGCCCTTGCTGCGCATATAGAAAGGCGTCGTCGCTTTCATTTCCGTTTGATTGGTTGTTGATGGGTTTTAGACTCACAGAATGGCTGATGCCGCTCCTGATGGCTATGGCTCCTCTTCTATCCATGGTTTTAGCTGGCTCTAAGATACTGTTGTTTTTTTCAGGCCTTTATCCCCGAATGTCCTGGTCGCACCCTCTCTAGATCACGGCGACGGTTGGGCGGGTTAGAAGCGAGTTTTTATTTTTTGGGCTTGATTTGAGCCCAGCTCTTTTGTTGTATTTTTTTCTGGGCTCATTTTTGAGCCTTTAGTTTTTCGAGTTAAAAAGTAGCTTTTCAAATAAAACTAATTTTTCAAATTGGCTTGAAAACTCAACCCAATCAAATTAAAAATTTTAGCTTTTGGTTTTGTAAAAGCGAATTTAGTAGAAAAATTATAAAATTTCCCTTCATATATATTAACTAAAAAAGATAAATATGATTTACATAAATTGACCCTTCATTAACAATTGATTTATATATTCAAACCTTTAAGAACTTTTTACTATTTTTGCTCACCCTTTTCATGCCATATAATTACAATACGTGAACTTTAGTATTAGAATTGTAAAATTTTGATATAAAATTTGATAAATATAGATCTGTCATATCGGATCATCAAGAATAAAAATTAGATGCGAAAGAATATATGAATCCATCAATATCTTAAAATCTTAAAGTATTGCGGTTTTGATATTCTAAATTAATACATAAGTATTTTAGATAAAGTAAATATCTCTTTTATAAAGATGTGACGTTAAAAAGTTATGTATATGTACTTTGGAGACCATAATCCTAATATATAACTTTTGCACATCAACTCGAAGTCTAACCAAACCTATCATTACTTAGAAATTAGTCACTAATAAAGTTTGTTGGTTAAAGTTTGTTCAATAAATCCCTATTTTCATGGGATATTTTAGTCGTTTAAGTTTATTTGGTTGTTAGTAGTGACTTATTTATTTTCTACTTTTGCTATGTAAGGCTATATAATAGCCCAGCATTTTCAGTTTTACTCAATGTAAAAGATCATTCTCCCCCATTTCTTTTGTTCTTTAATTATTCTTTTTGTTCTTAACATTTGGTATTAGATCCATTAAAGAGCATATTTCTTTTAAAAATAGCAGTCTTCTTAAACTATGGCAACAGAGTGATCATATGTGCAACCAGCAGTTCCGAAGTTTGATAGGCATTATGATCATTGGGCGATGCTTATGGAGAATTTTTGTAATGCCCCTAACCCGTAACCGTTGCCAAATTAGGGTTAAGAGGCATTACTAATCATTTCCGAGCATTATGTAACATTTTACAACACATAATCAATCATCATTGAAACATATCAAAATATATATTTATAGTCCATTCATGAGGTCTACGAGACCACAAACACATGTTAGAAAGGGGTTGGGACTAAACCGAACTCATACAAACATTTTTGAAATTCTAACATTTTTCTAAGCTACAGAGGTCACTGCTTGTGGGTGACGGGTGACACTGACCTTAGACACACTGTGTGTCCAAGACAAACAGGCATGCATCCGACTTGTTCACATGGCGAGGCACGCCTGTGCCTCACGCCATAGACACAACGACTTGCACCACACGGCCAGCCACACGCCCGTGTGTCCAACCCGTGGTCGAGCCTGACTTGCACCAAATTACAAACCTGCATGACATGGTCGAGCCACACTCCCGTGTGCTCAACCGTGTGGGTAATTATAGGCCATTTTTCAAGGCCAAATTACCATCCATACTTAGAATCACCTACAAGCTTCAAATCACATGCAATTATACATCAAATGGCAACCAAAACATACCAATACACACACCAATTAATCACTAACTATACCATCCATATCTATACTCAATTTCCACTCAATTTAGTTCATTCAAAAATACCAATTTCATTCACCAAAGCATATAATTCAAGCATCATATAATCCATGCTACAAGTTCACATTCAAACCACAATACTCATCAACCATTTAAGCATGAAACATATCATTTCCATTTTCACTACCTCATGCCATATTCATCATTTCCATAGCTCATACATAAAAACTAACATTATTAAACTTCCAAGCTAAATTACATGGCAAGGTTCAACATTTCAAAACATGCCCTATTAACTAGCCTATACATGCCATATTCAATATACACATCTTTCAAAAGTACCAAAATAGTTAGCCGATAGTGTGATTGAGTCACTGACGATCCCCGGATCCGAGCTTGCTTTAAAGACACTGTAAAACAGAGAAACAATTCACACAGTAAGCTCAAAAGCTTAGTAAGTTCGTAATTTATTACATGCTACTCAATAATGTAACATCAATACATAATTAAACCATCACATAGATTGATGCTCAATTAGGCACAATATCATCCTCAACCATATGCTCAAATATCCATTCTTTTAACCTTTAAAACTATCATCAACCACATAGGTTCAAACATACCTTTGCCAACACCTAGTTAACAAACGTTCTTGTATTTGATGCTTGATACATATCACATTCACTGCTCGATATCTTTTCAACTCAATCGCACACTTAGTGCCCAAATTACAACCGAAGCTTAATTAACATCGCACACTTAGTTCCTCGATACAAATCTGAACTTAATTTGGTATCGCACACACAGTGCCAATCAGTAAAGCCAAGCTTCCATTACTTCGCACACACAGTGCTATTCAACTCCGTCTCAATTTCAATTACACACACTTAGTGCCTTATTTTTCAATCTCATACATATAGCATTTCTAATTCGATAACTATCATTCAATTCACATCACATAGTGTAACACCCCTAACCCGTATCCGTCACTAGATTAGGGTTACGAGGCGTTATTAGTCATAATACAGTTCATACAGATATTCATTACATTTCATAACTCAAAAATCTAATCACTTCAATATTTGAAACCTAAACAAATATCAAGTCTTTAAATTAAAAGAAACATAACTTTCATAATTAAACCATACTCCAGTGTCTATTAAACCATATTGTTATGTAACCTTAAAACGAGTACAAATTTAAACATCAAATGATCCACAGTCACTATTAAAATTCCACTCATTTAAACGATATTGGTGATATAAAACATAACCAAACTAACTTTAGTTGCCAATATACCATTCGCATATTTTCCTAAAGTCAAAACCATATCTAACATAATTACTGAATCCATACCAACTCATTCCCTTAATCAATCATTGGTTATAACAATTCACATGCTATACGCATTAATATCAGATAGATTAACCACATTACATATTAACCATACGTATATACACACACACTTAATTAAGCATCATTTCAGCATTTAATAACTTCATCTTTTAATGCAAATATATATACATACGACCATAACGATTTGAACCATTTCAATTTGACAAATAACCATAATATAGCATAGTTAATACATATTGATTCAACCAAATCCATTATTAGCAATTATCTATGTAATTAAACCACTATGGCCGAACCACATTTTATACAAAAGTCTATTATCTATGTAACACCCCAAACCCGGCCTATGCATTAAGCCCGGATTTCGGCATGCCACACAAATTTAACGAACATTCAAATCATTTAATGAAGTAGAAATCAAATTTTAAACGATTAAGAAAATTACTTTATCAAAAAAATCGAAGTTCATTGAAAACCATAATTAAAAACACAAGAATTTGTCGTTTGATATATAAAGAAGTATTTGATAAAAACTTTGGACTTATTTAGTCGAAATATTTCATCGAAAAGTTTTAAAAGAATTTCCTAAGTTTCTAGTTAAGAAAAACTTTATTTTATACGAGAGTTATAGAAAACATTTAAAAAAACTAAATCAATCCAACTTAATAAAACTAAAACAAAATAAATCCATCCATATAATAAAATCCATAATTAAAAAGGCCTTATTACATCGCCATTAAAAATAGCACTTAATAAAAATCATAAAAGAAGTCTTAAAGTTTTATAAACCACCATTTGTAGTATAGCCTCCCACGAAGTCATCTCCACCCAAGTCTCCATCAATTGTTATTACCGAGAGGGTAAAAAAATTGGGGTGAGTTACTTAAAACTCAGTGTGTAACTCACTTACCATAGTCCATGGGCCAAGACCATTTAAACATTTATTTGGGCCTAAGCCCATTTCAAAATATAATAATTTAGCATTTAAAATAATAATGCAAATGATATGCAATTCCCAAAACCAAACCTAGATTTCCATCCGCTACACACCCGTGCACTCCAACCAAAGACACCGTTGGGGAGCTTTAGTCACCCACCCCGCCAACACACCAAAGTAGGCTTTAAGCCCAATATCATATTTGTGGCAACGACCATTTAAATAATTGTGGTAGAACCACCGATCTAGATTTCGGACAACGGCCATTGTGACAGAGTCACCTATCTAGAATTCTGGCATTAAGCCTTTCTTCTCTTCATCATTGATCCCAACCCATGTAATCATGTTTATGCATTACAAAATATTTGTAAAGAAAACCATATTATAATTTATGAATCTTGGCCTATTAAAACACATTTCACATATAGCCCATTTATCCATTATCATAAATGGCCCAATTATCAAATTTCACTTATGGCCCATTTATCGATTATCACATATGGCCCAAATTCTCAATTATCACATATGGCCCAAATTTGCCAAATATCATATATGACCCAAATTTGTCAAATCACATATAGCCCAAATTTGCAAAATATCACATATATGGCCCAAATTTACCAAATATCACATATGGCCCAAATTTATCAAATATCACATATGTGGCCCAAATTTATCAAATATCACATATGGCCCAAATTTGCCAAATATCACATATATGGCCCAAATTTATCAAATATCACATATGGCCCAAATTTGCCAAATATCACATATATCGTTTTAGCCATTAAGGGCGATTTCAAAATTTTCACGATCTTAATACCGATTTCACGATCTTAACACTAAAGTGTCGATAATACCATATTTTTCGATTTCACCAACTTTGCGATTTTTAATCCAACTTTTACTACTGTATAGTCATCTAACCCATGAGATGTAGTGTGAGATTACACACCTGATTACGGTGAGAACTACACTCTCCCGCTCGTCGATATCTAAACACACATTACGAAGGATTAGAACACTAAAATCTAATGTTAAACTATTCTAATTTTGAGCGATCTAAATCTTACCCTCGGAATCTCGAACAACCACTATTTACAATTTCTCTCTGATCAAAGGTTCAGTACCACGAGTAAACAATGGTTCGGAAGTGCGACGACTTGAATAATTGATTTTACGGATGAAGGTCCACAACCGGTGGAAAATCTCGATTCTAAACAGTCCTTCTCTTAAACTTAGGGGGATTAATAGAACCACCCCTCTTCCGAATACTATTTACTGCCCTTTTCGTCCCTATTTTGATTGTCTCTATTGACAAAAGATCATTAGTCTTAATAATAAGCTATTGAAATTTCGACTAGAGGTTTTAAAGAATGGGATTAACTTACCACAATTACCCTCGTTCCACAATATGACAATCGGCGATAACGTCCCTAAAACGAAATCGGTTAATAAACCATTTATAACCATATGTCAAACAATATGAAAATCCTTAATAATCCCTTACCTTAACACCTTAAATTCGATTTCAACGATCTACGATGTTTATGAATACTTGAGTTTCGGCCCTCCACTAAATATCGATTATTAAAGTTTGAATAGAAGAAAAAGAATGATTGAAAACAATAGATGCTTATGGAGAATAGAAGATTCGGCTATAGAGAAAAGTTAAAAGAAATAGTGTTTAGTAACATTCGGCCAAGAAGAAAAGAGAATGTTGAAAGTATGTTGAAAAGAAAAATCAAAATGATGAAAGGAAGAAAATGAGGATGAGAGATTTATGATTAAGTTTTTGAAACAAAGGGAAACAAGAGATGAAAGTTTGAACAATGGTGCATTCGGCCAAGAGAGAGAGGAGAAGAAAATGTTTTGTTTTTGATGTTTTAGGCACTAAATGGAAACACCAAATGGGCTACTAGAGTGATTAACAAATAAATGACCAAATGGTCAAAAGAATAACCAAAAGAAACAAGGCAAAGATGGGTTTCCTCCTATCACAAGCACATTCGGCTAAGAGGAAAGATGAGAGAAAAAGTTTTGTTTTTGGGAGAGCAAAAGACCAAAATGAAAAATTCTCTCAAGCTACTAACTTTTCCAAAACTTACCACCAAAATTTCGGCTCCCTCTTTAGTCCACAAAATCGTCCATGTACATAGCTATCAAGGATCAACTTTTGCCAACCTTTCTTTCCATAGCACATTTCACAATTTAAGCCATTTGTTCCCCTTACTTGCCTTATCCTATTGATTCCTTTCCTTAACTTCAATGTTTCCTTAATCCATTTAGCCACCTTACCCTAAAAATTAAAAGTCTAACATACTAAAAATAAAGCTTGGCCGACACTTGATAGGAGAAAGCAAAAATAAAAGCTTTCAAGTTGCATTCTAGGAGATTCGAACCTCTCCCCTCAAACAAACATACATGCGCCAACACCACCTTGCTACTAGCTCATCTTATGCTAGTTTTTAACACTTAATTTACTTAAACCTCAAAGTCACTTGATCCACTTCAATTAAATACTCCTTACTAAAATTTATTCTAATTCCGAATAGTTCTCAAGTCTTCTCAAGACTATACTAAACATGAAAAATTTTATTATACACAAGTTAAGCACTAAAACATGCATTAATTAAATACTCAAATTTTAGGATGTTACAACTCTACCCTCCTTAAAGAAAATTTCATCCTCGAAATTTACCTGGCTAAAAGAGATGAGGATATTGTTCTCGAATTGCATCCTCATGCTCCCACGTAGCTTCCTCCACTCCGTGATTACGCCATAAAACCTTGACCAATGGTACAGTCTTCTTTCTTAACACCTTAACATCTCATCTAAGATTCTCTTTGGTTCCTCCTCGAAGATAAATCGGCCTTAATTCCACTTCTTTTCTGGGCATATGTGCGATGGATTCAATCTATAGCGTCTCGGCATAAAAACATGGAAAACACTATGAATCGACTCAATTAGGAGGTAAATCAAGTTGATAGGCCTTTGGTCCTACACGCTTCAACACACTATCTGCCCAATGAACCTAGGGCTCAACTTGCCTTTCCTTAGAATCAAAATCTTTTCCACGGTGAAACTTTCAAAAAGACCTGATCTCCCACCGCAAACTCGATATCTTTACGCTTCAGATCTGCATACAACTTTTGTCTATCCGAAGCTTCCTTTAACCGCGCTCGAATCACTTTTACTTTTTCTTCCGTCTCTGATATCAATTCAGGACCCAAAAGTTATTGTTCCCCTAATTCAGTCCAACAAGTAGGAGTACGGCATCTACGACCATATAACGCTTCATAGGGTGCCATCGAATCTGGATTGATAATTGTTGTTATCATAAACTCGCTAGCGGTAGAAAATCCTCCCAACTACCTCTGAAATCAATCACACAACCTTTTAACATGTCTTTCAAAATCTGGATTACTCTTTCCGACTGACCATCTAACTGAGGGTGAAAAGCTGTACTAAAGTTTAACTTTGTACCCAGAGCCTCATGTAAAGCTTTCCAAAACCATGATGTAAACCGAGGATCCACGTCTGATATGATGAACTTTGGTACCCCATGCAACCTCACGATTTTAGATACATACAGTTTAGCCAACTTCTGCAACGAGTAATCCGTACGAACTAGTAGAAAATGAGCTATAATATCTGGGATTTAGGGGTTATGCATTTTCACTTAAATGTATGTGGTAGCATGCTTGTCTGTGATTTGAATGTGTTTTGGTGCTTGTCTGTGATTTGAATGTGTTTTGGGGGCTTCAGAAACCTTGGGATGTAGGTAGGAGCCTTAGAAGTTATTGGATTTTTAAGCCTAAAAAGGGGAACTAAGGGAGCTAGGCCTTAAGGAGTTTATTGTGTGGCTTAGGACACAAGAATTAAGCTGGTAAGGTGGCAAGGAGGCAACACTTAGGGCCTTGTAAGGTAACACCACAGGGAGTGTAAAGGGGCCTAGGTTCGAGCAGCAAGGGAAGCATTTTGGAGTTTTATTTTGCAGCAAGGAGAGGTAGTGTTGGACGGCACAAGGAAAACTTCATAGATAAAGTGTAGATTGGGTCAAAAGCTTAGAGATTCGGCTAAGTAGGAGTGAAAAGGGGGATTGGGAGGAAAGAGGAAGAGTTGGCCGGCAGTAGGACTTTGAGGAGGGGTTTATTCAGTCATGTGTGGGGGAGTAGTGCCGAAATTTCTGAATTTCTTTTTATTCATCTCACTCCTTTCTCTTTTATTTTTGCTAAGGCCGAAACTCCTCTATCATCCTTCTCCACCATTGTCGAAATTCTTAAAGTCCCAAACATCTCTTTTTCTTTCTTCTCCATTCCATATTTTACTTTCCATAGCCAATTTCATCTTACTCCTTGTTGAACCGATTCCTTTTACATTACTTTCTCAAAGACAATCAACCCTCTGTTGTGGTGAATCTCTCGTGTTCCAAGTAAAGGTGTTCAATCAATTTCGATGAGGATAACAATTAGTTGAGTTCTTTTCTTTTCCTTTGTTTAGCCGAAAGTCAAAGACTCTAATTCCTATTTTTCTTTTGGTGAACCATGAAGGAGATCTCTCGAGATTCTCATAGCCAAGCAGGTTGGAAGGTGATCTTTTGGATTTAAGATCCAAGGTAAGCAAGGCATACCATTGACCAAGGGCCACTTTTATTTGTTCTAAGGCTATGCCGATTCTAACTATGGTGTTTTAGGGGATTTTTAACAGATCTTCGGGATTTGGCTAAGCAATATAGGTAAGGGTTCTAGTGTCTCAGATCTATTCCTTATTCGTTCAAAAGTCAAAAACTAACCGGTTGAGTGTACTAGTGCTTAGCCGATTGCAAAGGGGATTATCACGAAGTTTCAAGATTTGGTTGGTAACCAAGATCGGCAGCAAGGTAAGGATTTTGGTTGCGTTAACCCTTCGAGATTTTTGTATAGCTGACTGGCCTCTTTGCCAACGTTCTTAGTGTTGGCCAAATGTAGGAAAGGGGATCTAGTGCGTTAGATCAGGATTTTTGGGATTTTGATTAGATCTACGAATAGTCAGGTGTGTAACCCTACACTAAAATTCCCAATGGATTAATAATAATGTTAAGCATGTGTTAATGAAGTGATGAATAAACATGGCTAAGGGTACCATTTAATGGTACAATGAATTCAGGTATGTACCCCTTAATACTCGTTAATATTGTTTAATAACATTGAAGTGAAAATATGTGGAAATCCGTTATGATTTTGGGGGTAAGGTAAATTGCATGATAAATGTATGTTTTGAATGTTGCATAGGCATATGGGTGATTATGTTAAAGGGGAAGTGATCTGGTGGTTTCTACCACATTATCTGGTGACTTTTGTCACATATTATGAATCTGGTGACTCTGTCACATTATCTGGTGGCTATGCCACAATTATAAGGGCGAAGTGCAGTCGACTGCAGCGATTGCCTTCGATGGTGTGTAGCAGATGGAGGGTCGATTTAGTAATCCCCACAGTGTGATCGGTAGGTACGGGTGATGTGTAGAGGTTGGATCTAGGTGGTTTGGGTTGCATCATTATTTACAATTATTTTATGTGATTTAATATGCATTGAATGTTTGGGAGTCTGTGATGGTACATTACACCTCGAGTCGATTGACTCACCTTCGTGGCTAACATTTTGCGAGATGGCACTTTCGATAAATGGACCGGTCGGCAGGAACTTAAAGGTGGCCATGCATGACTCAATTTTTTTTGGTTTTGTTTTTAAGTTTATTTTGATTTATTTTGGGTTATGTTTTGATGTAATAAGGCCATTATAAATTAACTGTTTTATTTATGTGTTTTAAATTTTTATTATGATACGAACAACATCGAACAAGACGATTTAACATTTTTCTTAAAACAACATTAATTGTTTTGAAACCCAAACACCTACGGTTTTCAAGTTAATAATAAACTCTAAAATCTGGCATTTTTTTAACTTGTAACTTTTGAAATATGAAAATATCGTTTTAGTACAAAGCTAAACTACAACACAGTTTTAACTTGAGAACAATCCAAATTTATATTCTTCAAAACCATCAAGATTTTCAAAATGTCATTCCGAAACTTAACTACGTTTTACTCAAGGAGCATGCCAGATCCGGTCAGGGCTTATGGGCCGGGTTTGGGGTGTTTTAATTTGGTATCAAAGCCCGGTTCAAAACTCGGCCTTGAGGGCTTTTGGGCCCAAAACGTTTTTCTTATTTTGAAATTGAGTTTTATTAAAGAATGAGCGGGTTTTCTAGCATGGCTTTTGAGTCTCTACATGATCCACGGTAAGTACCCCTAACCATTGTATGATTTGTATATGGGTATTAAGAGGACGTAGGCTAGTAGACTAGGAGCTAATAAACCTTAGGATTAGCTTACTCCAACATAGAATTACATAAAATTTAAAGTCTAACCAAACAAACCTGTGAGTGAGTCGCTGAGTTAAGGGTGTGGCAACCGTTGTGAGCATGTCTAGGATTGGATTCAGGGGGAGCTTGGTATTTAAGCAGTCCTAGTGACTCACCTCCTCTCCACTCGAATCCTACCTAGTGTGTAGTAACGGTTCACCCTAACCAAGAAGACTTAATCACAGGCTAAATTCAATAATTAAAACCCGAAAGGGACCAGTCACCTTGTTTTGTACAACCTTAAAATTAAACCTTGGTTTCAAAATTACCAAAGTACCCTTGATTCGAAAAAAAGACCAAAATACCCCTGATTTGCAAGTTGACCAAATTACCCCTAATTTGTGAAATTACCAAAATACCCCCTGTTTGTAAAAATTACCAAAATACCCTGGTTTGTAAAATTACAAAAAAATACCCCAGTTTATAAAATCACCATATTACCCTTGAATCTTCTTATAAAAAATATTTTTATTTTGCAAAAATACCCAGAAACCTCTATTTTATGAAATTTCAAAATACCCTAATTTGAAAAAATTACGAAAATACCCCTGTAGGATAAAATTATGAAAATACCCTTGGGTAGTGGAAAACAACAACAATGACAACCACAACACTTTTCTATAATGAACGCATGTTCATGAATGTTGATGATTGAATGAATGAACTTGAGACTCTGTGTGTGTATGAATTCAAAAGAACTACTCTTTAGAACTATTAAACATAAGACTGTTCACGATAAATCAGTGGAAAGAAATAATGATCCATAAAATTCTTAACCAGATAAATACAACTCAGAAGAATGAGTTCTAGAGGACGTGGTCGTAATGTGCGTGGTCGTGGTATAGGCCGAATGACCGTATCGGAACCCATTAGGTCTGGTCAAGGGTCCGAGAATGAAATGCCACCACCACCAAGCTAGGTGTTGAATATCGAGGATCGACGGGGATGATGCGATGTCGCGAGGGATGATGGGAGTTTTAGAGAGGGTGGCTGGAGCAGGTGGAGGTATGAAAGCCGAAAGTCGTACTGGCGACTCGAGCCAATAAATTTGAGGTTTTTCGTGGTATATCTGGTGTGGCACCCAATCTGGTGAGTATTGGTTGGAGGCGACGGAGCAAATTATGGATGATTTGGACTTGACTCTGAGGAGCGAAAGGGTAGTGTCGCTTCTCGCGATGAGTCATATCGATTGGTGGCTCACATGCAGGATGGTCTTCTGCAGATGATCTCACTTGGGAGTATTTTAAGGTGGCGTGTCGGAAGAAATGCATTGGGACCGGCTATATTGATGCGCAGAGGAAGGCATTTCTGAGGCTGGTTCAGGGGAATAAGTCCGTAGCAGAGTACGAGGCAAAATTCTTAAGGTTGAGCCGATATGCTTGAGGTATTATGGCTACGGAGCATGAACGATGTGTCCGATTTGAGGATGGACTGAGGGATGACCTGAGATTGTTGATCGCTCTACAGTAGGAGCGGGAGTTTGCTGTGTTGGTAGAAAATGCTAAGGTTGCTGAAGGGGTTAAGGAATCTGTGAGGTAAAATGCAGATAAAAATAGACAAAAGAGAGGTTTTGGATCATCAGGGTCATTTGGGAATGTTCAAAGAGACCTAGAGTTGATGGGTCGTGAGGTCGACAAGTTATTACGGGAGGACGAGACTGTACACATGCTCATTGTAGAAAGATGCACCTAGGAGAGTGTTGGAAGAAGGCGGAGGATGTTTTAAGTGTGGGTCCAAGGATCACATGATTAGAGGCATCTATGAAAATGGACGGGGGGCCACCCACGAGTCGTGGTCTTAATCAGCGAGGAAGGGTGGATAGCAACCACCGTAGGGTTGTGGTCCGGTTGGCGAGGTAATGGTTACGAAGAGGTCGGGAACACCGCCCAAGGTGTTGGTAACACGAGGCGAGAAGCGAGGTCTAGTGTATCTGATTAAATCGGAGGGAGGATGGTGGCCTTTTGATATCATAACGGGTATGTTCCTTATTTCTGGATTACCCTTTATTGCGTTGATAGATATTGGGTCAACCCATTCATACATTGCTAGTAAGGTGTCGGAACTCGCATGTGAACTCGAGGCTGTACCTAGGAAGATGGTATTTAGTCCTTTAGGGCAATCGATGAGTATTAGACAAACTCTTTAGGGTAGTACCTTTGGAAGTTCGAGGGCAATTTCGGTGACTTAATGGAGTTGCCATTTGAGGAATTTGATCTAATCTTAGGCATGGATTGGTTAGTGAAGTACCATGCGAATGTGGATTATCTTGCTAAGTTTATGTCGTTAAGAACTTGACGACAAAGAGGTTGTGGTAATGGGCGAGAGCGAATTGCTTGTCAAATGTAGTATCGCCCTTAAAGCGAAGAAGATGGTGAGAAAGCGGTGTGTAGCTTTTCGATGTTGATCGATGCCTTAGGGGCTAAGGAAGCATTTGTAGGAGGAGTTAGAACGATGAAGAGAATTTGTGGATGTCTTTGGAGGAGCTGCTGGGTTACCCCGGACGAGGAAGTGGAGTTGAAATTGATTTACTAAAGCATGCTGACTCACGTGTCAATTGCTCCATACCAAAAGGCACCAAAGGAGTTAGTAGAGCTTAAAGCCCAGATCCAAGAGTTACTTGATTGAGGGTTTATTCGACCTAGTGTGTCTCCATGGGGAGCACCGGTCCTATTCATGAAGAAGAAGGATGGGACTATGCACATGTGTATAGATTACCGGTAGTTGAATAAGATGACCATCAAGAACAAGTATCCATTGTCAAGAATAGATGACTTGTTCCATCAGCTTAAGGGGGCCGCAGTATTTTCGAAGATAGATCTAAGGTCGGGATATCATCAGCTTAAGGTGAAGGAGGCAGATATCCATAAGACATCTTTCGGACTAGATATGGGCATTATGAGTTCCTGGTAATGCTGTTCGGATTGACAAATGCCCCTGCCGCATTTATGGATATGATGAATCGGGTTTTCCAATCCTACCTGGATCGGTTTGTCATTGTGTTTATAGATGACATCCTAGTGTATTCCAAGTCTGAGGAGGAACACGAAGAGCATCTTCGGGTGGTTTTGCAAGTGTTAAGGGAAAAGAAGCTATATGCCAAGTTCAGCAAGTGTGAATTTTGGCTGAAGGAAGTTACGTTCTTAGGGCATGTGGTGTCTGCCGAGGGAAAAAGGGTGGATCCTTGGAAGATTGAGGCAGTATTAGATTGGAAACCCCCTAAGTCTGTGGCTGAGGTCCGTAGTTTCTTGGGATTAGCAGGCTACTACAGGAGATTTGTCGAAGGGTTCTCGTCAATAGCAGCACCTTTGACGAAGTTGTTAAGAAAGGAGGTATCTTTTGTATGGGCGGATAAGCAGCAGGAGAGTTTTGAGAAGCTTAAGAAAGTAATGACAGGGGCTTCGATTTTTATTCAACCGAAGCGTAGGGAAAGACTTTATGGTGTATTGTGATGCTTCCCATACAGGATTGGGATGTGTTATTATGCAAGACGGAAAAGTGGTCGCTTATGCGTCTCGGCAGTTGAGGCCACATGAGGTTAACTATCCGATGCATGATCTGGAATTGGCGATAGTTGTAATCGCTCTTAAAGTGTGGAGGCACTATTTGTATGGAGAAAGGTCGGTGATCTACACGGACCACAAGAGTCTGAAGTATTTGTTGACCCAGAAGGAGCTGAATCTGAGATAGCGAAGGTGGGTGGAGTTGTTGAAAGATTACGATTGCTCAATAGAGTATCATCCGGGCAAGGCGAATGTTGTGGCGGATGCCCTAAGTCAGAAAGTAGTGTTGGAGTTAAGAGCGATGTTTGCACATTTGAGCCTTTATGATGATGGAAGTTTGCTAGCAGAATTGCAAGTGAAGCCGACGTGGTTAGGTCAGGTAAAGGAGAAACAATTGGTAGATGGTGAACTAAGTGCTAAGCTGCTACAAGTCTGAGAATAGGGAGTTGGAAGACTATGGTGTAAATGGTGATGGAGTCTTGTGTTTTTGGGCAAGGTGCGTATCTTAGAAGGATGAGGGGTTAAGGCAGAAAATTCTTCAGGAATCGCATAGTAGCCCTTATGCTATGCATCCTGGAGGAAGTAAGTTATATAAGGATCTACGGGATCGGTTTTGGTGGCTTTGGTCTTAAGCGGAGATTCTGAGAATTTGTAGGAAATGCTTAGCGTGTCGACAAGTCAAATTTGAACACCAAGTACCTTGAGATTGCTTGGTAGATAAAGATTCCACAATGGAAGTGGGAGAAAATTACCTTGGACTTCGTTAGTGGGCTTCCCCTTACGCCTACTAAGAAGGACTCGGTATGGGTGATAGTAGATCGGTTGACCAAGTCTGCACATTTCATACCAGTGCGGGTTGACTATTCTCTACAGAAATTGGCAAAGTTGTTTGTGGCAGAAATCGTGAGGCTGCACGGAGTGCCGGTGTCGATCATCTCGGATAGGGATCCGAGGTTACCATCTCGGTTTTGGAAAGCATTACATCAAGCTTTGGGCACCATGTTGGACTTTAGTACGGCATTCCATCTGTAGTCAGACGGCCAATTTGAGCGGGTAATTCAAGTGCTGGAGGATATGTTGAGAGGTTGCGTGATAGACTTCAGAGGGAGTTGGGAGGAGTTCTTGCCTTTAGCGAAATTTGCATATAATAACAGCTATCAAGCAAGTATTCGGATGGCACCGTACGAAGCACTATATGGACTGAAGTGTCGTACTCCTACATGTTGGACAAAACTAGGGGAACGTCAGGTTTTGGGTCCAGATATTGTGGCAGAATCGGAAGAAAAGGTTAGAGTGATTCGGGCACGATTGAAGGAGGCGTCTGATAGACAAAAGTCATATGCAGATCTTAAGCGAAAGGAGATAGAGTTTGTTGTGGGAGATCGGGTGTTTCTCAAAGTTTTGCTGTGGAAGAAGGTGATGAGATTTGGTGCATGAGGAAAGTTAAGTCCTAGGTTTATAGGACCTTATCGGATTGAAGTGGGTTGGACGATGGCGTGTCGATTAAAATTGCCTTGAGTTGAAGTAGATGCACGATGTGTTTCACATTTCGATGCTACATCGTTATCGATCGGATCCATCTCATATAATACCGGTTGAGGAGGTGGAGCTGAGACCATATTTGTCCTATGAGGAAGAGCTGATTCAGATTCTGGAATGGGATGTGAAGGTGCTTCGGAGGAAATCAGTCCCTCTAGTCAAAGTGTTATGGCGTAACCATAGATCGGAGGAAGCTTCATGGGAGTCAGAGGAAACAATGCGACAGTAATACCCTCACTTATTTTAGCCAGGTAATTTCGAGGTCGAAATTATTTTAAGGGGGTAGAACTGTAATATCTGGGATTTAGGAGTTATGCATTTTCACTTAAATGTATGTGGTAGCATGCTTGTCTATGATTTGAATGTGTTTTGGAGCTTGCCTGTGATTTGAATGTGTTTTGAGGGCTTCAGGAACCTTGGGATATAGGTAAGAGCCTTAGAAGTTATTGGGTTTTTAAGCCTAAAAAGGGGAACTAAGGAAGCTAGGCCTTAAGGAGTTTATTGTGTGGCTTAGGACACAAGAATTAAGCTGGTAAGGTGGCAAGGAGGCGCCACTTAGGGTCTTGTAAGGTGATGCCATAGGGAGTGTAAAGGGACCTAGGTTCGGGCAGCAAGGAAAGTATTTTGGAGTTTTATTTTGCAGCAAGGAGAGGCAGTGTTGGACGGCACAAGGACAACTTCATAGATGAAGTGTAGATTGGGTCAAAAGCTTAGAGATTCGACTAAGTAGGAGTGAAAAGGGGGATTGGCTGGAGAGAGGAAGAGTTGGCCGACAGTAGGACTTTGGGGAGGGGTTTATTCGGTCATGTGTGGGGGAGTAGTGCCGAAATTTATGAATTTCTTTTTACTCATCTCCCTCCTTTCTCTTTTATTTTTGCTAAGGCCGAAACTCCTCTATCGTCTTTCTCCACCATTGCCGAAATTCTTAAAGCCCGAAACATCTCTTTTTCTTTCTTCTCCATTCCATATTTTACTTTCCATAGCCGATTTCATCTTACTCCTTGTTGAACCGATTCCTTTTCTGTTACTTTCTCAAAGACAATCAACCCTCTATTGTGGCTGAATCTCTATGTGTTCCAAGCAAAGGTGTTCAATCGATTTCGGTAAGGGATAACAATTAGTTGAGTTCTTTTCTTTTTCTTTTGTTTAGCTGAAAGTCGAAGACTCTAATTCCTATTTTTCTTTTGGTCGAACCATGAAGGAGATCTCTGGATTCTCATAGCCAAGCGGTTGGAAGGTGATCTTTTGGGATTTAAGATCCAAGGTAAGCAAGGCATAACATTCGCCAAGGGCCACTTTTATTTGTTCTAAGGCTATGCCGATTCTAACTATGGTGTTTTAGGGATTTTCGATAGATCTTCAGGATTTGGCTAAGCAATCTAGGTAAGAGTTCTAGCGTCTCAGATCTGTTCCTTATTCGTTCAAAAGCTAAAAACTAACCAGTTGAGTGTACTAGTGCTTAGCCGATTGCAAGGGGGGATTATAATGAAGTTTCGAGATTTGGTTGGTAACCAAGATCGACAGCAAGGTAAGGATTTTGGTTGCGTTAACCCTTCGGGATTTGCTGTATAGTCGAATGGCCTCTTTGCTAATGTTCTTAGTGTTGGCCGAATGTAGGAAAGGGGATCTAGTGCGTTAGATCAGGATTTTCGAGATTTCGATTAGATCTACGAATAGTCAGGTGTGTAACCCTACACTAAAATTCCCAATGGATTAATAATAATGTTAAGCATGTGTTAATGAAGTGATGAATAAACATGGCTAAGGGTACCATTTAATGGTACAATGAATTCAAGTATGTACCCCTTAATACTCGTCAATATTGTTTAATAACATTGAAGTGAAAATATGTGGAAATCCGTTATTATTTTGGGGGTAAGGTAAATTGCATGATAAATGTATGTTTTGAATGTTGCATGGGCATATGGGTGATTATGTTAAAGGGGAAGTGATCTGGTGGTTTCTACCACATTATCTGGTGACTTATGTCACATATTATGAATCTAGTGACTCTGTCACATTATCTAGTGGCTATGCCATAATTATAAGGGCGATGTGCAGTCGACTGTAATGACTACCTTCGATGGTGTGTAGCGGATGGAGGGTCGATTTAGTAATCCCCACGGTGTGATCGGTAGGTACGGGTGATGTGTAGAGGTTGGATCTAGGTGGTTTGGGTTGCATCATTATTTACAATTGTTTTATGTGATTTAATATGCCTTGAATGTTTGGGAGTCTGTGATGGCTGTTACACACTGAGTCTGTTGACTCACCCTTCGTGGGCTAACATTTTGCAGATGGCAGTCGGTAAATGGACCGGGTCGGCAGGAACTTAAAGGTGGCCATGCATAGCTCATTTTTTTTTTTTGGTTTTTGTTTTTAAGTTTATTTTGATTTATTTTGGGTTATGTTTTAATGTAATAAGGCCATTATAACTTAACTGTTTTATTTATGTGTTTTAAATTTTTATTATGATACGAATAACATCGAACAAGACGATTTAATATTTTTCTTAAAACAACATTAATTGTTTTGAAACCCAAACACCTACGGTTTTTAAGTTAATAATAAACTCTAAAATCCGGCATTTCTTTTAACTTGTAACTTTTGAAATATGAAAATATCATTTTAGTACAAAGCTAAACTACAACACGGTTTTAACTTGAGAACAATCCAAATTTATATTCTTCAAAACCATCAAGATTTTCAAAATGTCATTTTGAAACTTAACTACGTTTTACTCAAGGAGCATGCCGGATCCGGTCAGGGCTTGTGGGTCGGGTTTGGGGTGTTTCATGAGCAGTCTTGATTAATCGATCTACTACCACCCAGACAGAATCTTTCTTAGTAGGTGTTAAGGGTAACCCACTAACAAAATCCATCATTATCCGCTCCCATTTACATAATGGAATCTTTACTGGTTGCAACAATCCCGACGGTAATTGATGTTCCGCCTTTACTTGTTGACAAGTCAAACACTTTCCCACAAAATCAGTAACTTCCCATTTTAACTTTGGCCACCAATACTGTTCATGGAGATCCTGATACATCTTATTTCCTACGGGTGCATAGCATAAGGGCTACTATGCGCCTCTAGAAGAATCATTTGCTTCAAATCCGAGTCCTCGGGCATACAAACCCTTCCACGAAAACACAGTACACCATCTTTGTTCAAACCAAAATCTCCTATTACACCGCTTTCAGCTTCTTGTATTAAAGGACCCAACTTTTCATCGGATAATTGCTTTTCCTTAATTTGTTCCAACCACAGAGGCTTCACTTGAAGTTCCGCTAACAAACTGCCATCCTCATACAAACTGAGATGAGCAAACATTGCTCTTAACTCCGATACAACCTTATGACTCAACGCGTTTACCACAACGTTAGCCTTTATAAGATGATACTCGATTGAGAAATCATAATTCTTTAACAACTCCACCCATCTCCGTTGTCTTAAATTCAACTCCTCTTGGGTAAGGAGCTACTTAAGACTCTTATGGTCTATATAAATGATTGACTTCTCACCGTAAAGATAATGTCTCCAAATCTTTAATGCAAACACTACCACAGCTAACTCCAAATCATGAGTAGGATAATTGACTTCGTGCGGCCTCAACTATCGAGAAGCATAAGCTACCACTTTTCCACTTTGCATCAGTACACATCCTAAACACATGTGTGACGATCACGATAAATGGTGAACTCTTTTTGACCTCTGGTTGAATCGATCTTGGCGCTTCCATTAGAATCTTCTTGATTTCTCAAAACTTTTACATTATTTATCGGTCCATACATACGGTACTTCATTCCACAACAACTTAGTTAGGGTGCGACAATCAACGAAAACCCTTAACAAAGTGTCTATAATAACCAGTAAACCCAAGAAACTTGGATCTCGACTCTCGACTTTCGCGGTTTCCAATCCAACTGACCTCTACCTTTGAGGATCAACTCTTATTCCTTGGTGACACTACATGACCCAAGAAAGTCACTTCCTTCAACCAAAATTCACACTTATTGAATTTGGCATATAGTTGCTTATCTCACAAAATTTGCAACTCAATGCTTGAGATGAGAGTCATGCTCTTCTTCATTATTTGAATATACCAAAATGTCATCTATGAACACTACTACGAACCGGTCTAAATAAAATTTGAAAGACTCGATTCATCATGTCCATAAATGCATTTGGTGCATTAGTCAAACCAAACGGCATCACTAAAAACTCATAATGTCCATAGCGAGTTCGGAATGCCGTCTTATAAATATCTGCCTCTTTCACCTTGAGTTGATGATATCCTGATCTCAAATCAATCTTGGAAAAGACTGAAGCCCCTCTTAATTGATCAAACGGGTCATCGATTCTTGGTAATGGATACCTATTCTTGATCGTCAATTTATTCAATTGTCTATAATCCTTCTTCTTGACGAACAAAACTGGTGCTCCCCATGGAGACACACTTGGTCGAATAAATCCTCGATCTAGCAATTCTTGAAGTTGAGCTTTAAGCTCCGCTAACTCCTTCGGTGCCATTTTATAAGGAGCAATGGACACCGGAATAGTTCCGGGTAAAAGCTCAATGCCAAATTCTACTTCTCGATCTAGAGGTAGACCCGGAAGTTCTTCGGGAAAGACATCTGGAAATTCTTTCACCGTTCTCACACCTTCTACTGATAAATCCTTGGCATCCAAAGCACTGATGAATGCTAGGAATGCTCTATTCCCTTTCCACACCAACTTTTCTACCTTCAAAGTAGATACCACATTTGCCAAAAAGTTTCTTCGTTCGCCTACCATTATTATCTCCTCATCATCCACAGTCCTAATTGACATTCGCTTTTCGGCACAATTCAATTGCGCCCGATGCTTCACCAACCAATCCATGCCCAAAATAAGATCAAACTCACCGAAAGGTAATTCCATCAAGTTCGCTAGAAATACCTCTCTTTGTATCTCTAAGGGCATATCTCTGAATAATTTATTCACTATTACTGACTGTCCTAAAGGACTAATTACCGTCATCTCTCTATCGGTAATCTCAGATCTAATATTTAGGTTTCCAGATATAGCACTAGCAACATACGAGTGGGTAGATCGATATCTATAAAGCGAGAATAGTACATCAAAATGAAGAACGTAGCAGTTATTACATCAGGTGCATCACCGTCCTCACGACGCCTGACAGCATAGACTAATCACACATTTGTTTCACCTCCGTGTTACCTCTAACACCATTACCTCGACCGGTGCACCTTGTCCACATCCGTTACCATTACCACCACCACCGGTCCACGACCTCTTGGTGCTCTTGAGTACCTCTGGTGGTGAGCTTGTGGTTCTGAGCTTCTGAGTCGTTTCGATCCGTCGAGGACAATTCTTAAACTGATAATCCTTGGATCCACATTTAAAATAGGCTTCAGTTTTCCTCTAACATTCTCCGGGATGTCGTCTACCACAGTCATCACATTCTCGAATCGATTGGTAGTCACGGTGCCCTAACTTGAGGCGGCTCATCATTAGTGGCCTCTTTTGAAACCTTTTAGAAGAACCGAATACTTAAAATCCTCTTGCCTCTTACTTTTTCACAGTTACGGCGTTCAATTCTTAGCCTCTTCGACTATCTTAGCTTTCTCTATAAGCGAGGTAAAAGTCCGCACTTATTATGGGGCTATCAGTACCCGCAACTCATCATTTAGTCTATCCTCAAAGCGTACACAGTGCTCATGATTAGTTTGCACTATAGTACGAGCATAACGACTCAAACGAAGAAATTTTGCCTCGTAGGCTGCCACAGCCTTACTTCCTTGAACCAAATTCAGGAATTCTTTCCTTCGGGCATCTACATAACTTGTTCCAACGTATTTCCCTTGGAAAGCAGCTTTAAAGAAATCCCAATTAACCAATGCAGCCTCGGTGCCTTCTCGAATAGTAAGCCACCATTGATACGCCTTGTCTCTTAGCAAAGACATGGCTCCTCTCAGTTTCTGCTCAACAGTACACTCCAAATCATCCATAATTCGTTCTACAACCTTAAGCCAATATTCTGCCACATTCGGAGCTACACCAGAAACACCTCTAAAAACTTCTGCACCACTAGACTTGAGTCGTTCCGATATTAATCCATGATTCTTGGCCCGATTAAGCTCCAGCTACTCTTTCTAAGACTCGCAACATTGCTTGAGTCAAAGCGTTATCCTCATTGGCATGGTCATGAGATTCAGTTTCGCTCTCGAATGACGCAGGTGAATCCATTTTGGGTATGTGACCCAGCGCTTCAGACGCAGCACCTCGTCCTCTACCATGGCCACGTCTACCGCGTCCACGACCACGTCCTCTAGTGCTCATATTGACTAATTCACTTTAATTTGATTACAAGTTTTATGAATCAGAATATTATTTCAGTGTTTATTAACGATATTTTATGAGATATAAGAGATAGGGTTGTTTTCGCCATCACATCCTATAGTCTCAATCTCTATCATTTTCAACACCTAAAACTAGAAGTTCTAGAGTGTTCCTTAAATCTCATCACAATAATAAACATTTAATAAATAAATACTTACTGAACATACTTACTTGACTTGGTGTCGGATGCTCGTGGTGCCATACTACCTTTAAAACATAAAGTCTAGAAATTTAAGTGGTTTTTAAACAAAATCATCGTTGAACCCAGACCACAGCCAAGTTTTGAAACTGGGCTCTGATACCACACCCCAAACCTGACCTATGCATTAAGCCCGAATTTTGGCATGCCACACAAATTTAACGAACATTCAAATCATTTAATGAAGTAGAAATCAAATTTCAAACTATTTAGAAAATTACTTTATCGAAAAAATTGAAGTTCATTGAAAACCGTAATTAAAAACACAAGAATTTGCTGTTTGATATATAAAGAAGTATTTGATAAAAACTTTGGACTTATTTAGTCGAAATATTTCATCGAAAAGTTTTAAAAGAATTTCCTAAGTTTCTAGTTAAGAAAAACTTTTATTTTATACGAGAGTTATAGAAAACATTTAAAAAAAACTAAATCAATCCAACTTAATAAAACTAAAACATAATAAATCCATCCATATAATAAAATCCATAATTAAAAAGGCCTTATTACATCGCCATTAAAAATAGCACTTAATAAAAATCATAAAAGAAGTCTTAAAGTTTTATAAACCACCATTTGTAGTATAGCCTCCCCACGAAGTCATCTCCGACCCAAGTCTCCATCAATTGTTATTACACGAGAGGGTAAAAAAATTGGGGTGAGTTACTTAGAGCTCGATGTGTAACTCACTTACCATAGTCCTTGGGCCAAGACCATTTAAACATTTATTTGGGCTAAGCCCATTTCAAAATATAATAATTTAGCATTTAAAAATAATAATGCAATATGCAATTCCCAAAACCAAACCTAGATTTCCATCCGCTACACACCCGTACTCCAACCAACATTTTGTGGGAGCTTTAGTCACCACCCGCCAACACACCAAAGTAGGCTTTAAGCCCAATATCATATTTGTGGAAGCGACCATTTAAATAATTGTGGTAGAACCACCGATCTAGATTTGAACAGCGACCATTATGACAGAGTTACCTATCTAGAATTCTGGCATTAAGCCTTTCTTCTCTTCATCATTGATCCCAACCCATGCAATCATGTTTATGCATTACAAAATATTTGTAAAGAAAACCATATTATAATTTATGAATTTTGGCCCATTAAAACACATTTCACATATAGCCCATTTATCCATTATCATAAATGGCCCAATTATCAAATTTCACTTATGGCCCATTTATTGATTATCACATATGGCCCAAATTCTCAATTATCACATATGGCCCAAATTTGCCAAATATCATATATGACCTAAATTTATCAAATATCACATATAGCCCAAATTTGCCAAATATCACATATATGGCCCAAATTTACCAAATATCACATATGGCCCAAATTTATCAAATATCACATATGTGGCCCAAATTTATCAAATATCATATATGGCCCAAATTTGCCAAATATCACATATATGGCCCAAATTTATCAAATATCACATATATTTAAATTTGCCAAATATCACATATATCGTTTTAGCCATTAAGGCGATTTCAAAATTTTCACGATCTTAATACCGATTTCACTATCTTAACACTAAATTGTCGATAATACCATATTTTTCGATTTAACCAACTGCGATTTTAATCCAACTTTTACTATTGTATAGTCATCTAACCCATGAGATATAGTGTGAGATTACACCTGATTACGGTGAGAACTACACTCTCCCGCTCGTTGATATCTAAACACACATTACGAAGGATTAGAACACTAAAATTTAATGTTAAACTATTCTAATATTGAGCGATCTAAATCTTACCCTCGGAATCTCGAACAACCTTTGTTTGTGATTTCTCTCCGATCAAAGGTTCGATTACCACGAGTAAACAATGGTTGAAGTGCGACGACTTGAATAATTGATTTTCGCGGATGAAGGTCCACAACCCGATGGAAAATCTCGATTCAAAGCAGTCCTTCTCTTAAACTTAGGGGATTAATAGAACCACCCTCTTTCGAATACTATTTACTGCCCTTTTCATCCCTATTTTGATTGTCTCTATTGACAAAAGATCATTAGTCTTAATAATAAGCTATCAAAATTTTGACTAGAGGTTTTAAAGAATGGGATTAACTTACCACAATTACCCTCGTTCCACAATATGACAATCCATCGATAACGTCCCCTAAAACGAAATCGGTTAATAAACCATTTATAACCATATGCCGAACAATATGAAAATCCTTAATAATCCCTTACCTTAACACCTTAAATCCAATTTCAACGATCTACGATGTTTACGAATACTTGAGTTTCGACCCTCCACTAAATTTCGATTGATTAAAGTTTGAATAGAAGAAAAAGAATGATTGAAAACAATAGATGCTTATGGAGAATAGAAGATTCGGCTATAGAGAAAAGTTAAAAGAAATAGTGTTTAGTAACATTCAGCCAAGAAGAAAAGAGAATGTTGAAAGTATGTTGAAAAGAAAAATCAAAATGATGAAAGGAAGAAAATGAGGATGAGAGATTTATGATTAAGTTTTTGAAACAAAGGGAAACAAGAGATGAAAGTTTGAACAATGGTGCATTCAGCCAAGAGAGAGAGGAGAAGAAAATGTTTTGTTTTTGATGTTTTAGGCCCTAAATGGAAACACCAAATGGGCTACTAGAGTGATTAACAAATAAATGACCAAATGGTCAAAAGAATAACCAAAAGAAACAAGGAAAAGATGGTTTTCCTCCTATCACAAGCACATTCGGCCAAGAGGAAAGATGAGAGAAAAAGTTTTGTTTTTGGGAGAGCAAAAGACCAAAATGAAAAATTCTCTCAAGCTACTAACTTTTCAAAACTTACCACCAAAATTTCAGCTCCCTCTTTAGTCCACAAAACCGTCCATGTACATAGCTATCAAGGATCAACTTTTGCCAACCTTTCTTTCCATAGCACATTCCACAATTTAAGCCATTTGTTCCCCTTACTTGCCTTATCCTATTGATTCCTTTCCTCAACTTCAATGTTTCCTTAATCCATTTAGCCACCTTACCATAAAAATTAAAAGTCTAACATACCAAAAATAAAGCTTGGCCGACACTTGATAGGAGAAAGCAAAAATAAAAGCTTTCAAGTTGCATTCTAGGAGATTCGAACCTCTCCCCTCAAACAAACATACATGCGCCAACACCACCTTGCTACTAGTTCATCTTATGCTAGTTTTTAACACTTAATTTACTTAAACCTCAAAGTCACTTGATCCACTTCAATTAAATACTTCTTACTAAAATTTATTCTAGTTCTGAATAGTTCTCAAGTCTTCTCAAGATTATACTAAACATGAAAAATTTTATTATACACAAGTTAAGCACTAAAACATGCATCAATTAAATATTCAAATTTTAGGATGTTTCAATCTATATTTACAAATTAAGTTAATGCATGACTAAAGAATCATTATCATTGCATCAGTAACGATACACAACTAAAGCTTAACCATCAATCAAATATTAACTACCACACACCTAAGAATGACCAAAATTTATTTAAACATCTAATATTAGCTTTAAGAACAAGCCATACACAATCAAAACCTTATTTATAAACTATTTTCACATTTGGATCAAGTCATATACAAATCCATCACATATAATAAACTATATGATATTTTTATAATGAGAGCTAAGTACCTAATCGAAAATATACCATGAATAACATTATACTTAACCATGCTACCAACACAAGCATACTTACTCTATCAAAAATTATTATCATAATGAGCAAGCACCAAGACCGAATACAGTTAAGACTAAAATACCATAATCTAGCCATTTTTGCATGGCTATATATATATAAAAGGACATCATTCATTAATTCAGACATAATCTAGCCTATACATGCCTTCAATTCAAAACCAAACTCAAAAAGGTACCAAAATAGATTGATAGTGTGAATGACTTCGTTGACGATCCCCTGAGGTTGTAGCTTGATCAAAATCTATAAAACAGAACAATGAACACACAGAGAGTAAGCTTACTAGCTTAGTAAGTCTTAAGCAAATTTTAGCATGGCATTCAAACTTTCAAGCATTATAAACAATTTGTTTATAACATTGAATACAATTAATTTAACTCAAAAGTTCTTTATGGCCGAATGTCATTACCATACTTACCATAGTAATTATCATTTTCTTACCTTAAGCAATTAAAAGTGATTCGATTTAACACTCAAACACTTTAGATCATATACTTAATAACAATTAAACTTTAACAAAACACATATGATATCTCATTACCGAACTTCAATACCTTATATAATTTAACATTTTCCTTATCTTACCTTCAACATTAACTCGCTATCTCGGTTCAAGATTCAAATGGTAAATATCAATTTCCAACCATACACTCACTTCATATACACTTCATTCATTAGAATCATATATAAGAACATATATATGTATACACTTATCCATATAACCTTTCATAACTCTAAATATTCAATATCCACATAATGATAATATGATCACATAACTAAAAAGGCCGAATATACCTATACAATCATGCATCACCTTCTTGTCCAACAAAGCTCACATATATGCTTTCATAATTGATCGATCATAGAAACTCACTTAAATAGTTCATAGGCACTTACTTGTATGGCCAAGTAGATTAATTCATCTGAATAAACCTTAGTTGGTTCTTTTGTCACCATAACTCTAGCATTTTATATGCATAAGCTCATATTAAAAATCACCGGCATTAAGCCTGCCAGATCGAGGTCTGAATTTTAATCATCGGCATTTAGCCTGCTAGGCAATAAGCCCGATCGTTTCAAACACGAGGCACTGCTAGGAAATAAGCCCGATCGTTTCAAACACGAGGCACTCTTAGGCTCGAAGCCCGAATATTCATATCATCAAACCATCTCACACATATTACATATTATCAATATCACATGTAACATACATAATTCATATCACTTTAACATATCAAACTCAATTTCATTTAGCTACATTTCATTATTAACATCACCTATTACATTCGGCTTTGACCAATTTCATATTCAATAATCAAAATTCAGCATGTAAATTTGGTTACGAGCAATATTTACGGTATTAACTTGCTTAAAGACTTACCTCGGATACTTTTGGATGTCAATAACCGGCTATTCATTAACTTCCACCTTTCCCCGATTCAAGTCCATTTTTCTTTGTTCTTGATCTAAATACATTCAATTTGAGCTCATTCAAACACATTTCATTTCAATTTAATCCAAAAACGCTTAAATGGGCAAATTACCATTTTACCCTTAATGTTTTACATTTTTACAAATTAGTCCTATTTGCACAAAACACAAAATATAAAAAATCTCCCAACACTATAGCTAGGCCAGATCTTCCATGCATTTCATTTATTTTGCATTTTAACCCCTCAAAAATTTATTTTCACAATTTAGTCCAAATTACTCAAAATTATCCAAAAATCCAAAGACAAAACATGTTAATCTAACACATATATTTCATAATTCATCATCAAATATCATAAAACTCATAAGCTCATCAATGGAAAAACACAAAATCATCACCAAATTCAAAAATTAAGACATGGGCTTTGGAGATAACTTAGCAACGATCACAAAAACGTAAAAATTATCGAAAATCGATTAAAAACTAACCTTTAATTTAGCTTGTAAATAGCTGAATGTACAAAGCTCCAAAACCTTTTCTTTTCTTTGTGTTATTCGGTGGAAGAAAGAATGAATAAATTCCACTTTCATGTTGATAATATAATTATACATTATAAAATAAATATAATATAACCTTTAACATATAAAATAATGAATAAAAACATGTTATATCACCATGTTGCCATCCACTATAACTTAAAATGGACATATTGCCCTTTAAGGACTTCACTAAAATAAAGCCACATCAATTTAGCCCTAAATCAAATAAAAGGTCACTTTTACCACTTACGCGATTTAGTCGTTTTTGACTAATTGAGCACACAAACAGTTAAATTTTTATACGAAACTTTCACACATATTAATTCACATATTATAAACTAAAACACCCCAAACTCGGCCCACAAACCCCGATCGGATTTGGCATGCTCCTTGAGAAAAACTCATTTTTCTTATGTTGGAAAACATGTTGATTTCGAAGAAAAATAAATTTGAAATATGTTCTTGTTGAAAACCGTGTTGTGATTTAAGGTTGTATCTTATTAAAACGTTATCTTTATGATTTTAGAAAATTTATAAATCAAAAGAAGAACTGGTTTTAGAACTTATTATTAAGTTGAAAACCATAGGTATTTAGGTGTCAAAACGATTTAATTCGGTTATTGAAAATATTTAATTATTTAGTTGAAGTTGATCGTAGCAGGATAAAAATTAAAAAAAAAACGTATAAATAGCACAGCTAATGGTGGCCTTATTACAAAAACATAACCCAAAATAACTCCCGAAATAATAAAAGAAAACGTAGTAGGTTTAATTAAAAGGAAAACGAAATATTGAGTTGAGCAATGGCCACCACGTAGTCCTCGCTGACCCGATCTATCACGCTAAGCGTCACCTGAAAAGATATCCCAGGAGCGGTGAGTCAACAAACTCAATGTGTAACAGTACACTAAAAGCCCCATTGATTATAGCCTTAGCGATAACATTTTGGCAAAGCCCATTTAATCACATATAGCCATAAGCCCATAACATAGCAAATCAAATAATCAACAGATTAAATCATATGTACATATAAAATGAAATGCAATCCGAGCCCACCTAGATATCCATCCGCTACACACCACCGTACGCCAATCACACCGTGGGATTACTAAATCGACCCTCCATCGCTACACACCATCGAAGGCGTCATTGCGATCAAGCGCACATCGACCTTATATATTGTGGCATGGCCACGGATAATTGTGACAAAGTCACGGAATCATAATATGTGACCGAAGTCCCTGAATAATATTATTGTGATCGAAATCACCAGATAATGTGGTAAAAACCACCGGAACACTTCCCTTTATCAAAATCACCCATATACCCATGCACATACATATTATTGATTTTATGCAATATACCCCAAAATCATAACGGAATCATACACATTTCATATCCATGCTTACAACATTATTAACAAAGTATTAGGGGTTAACGTGCACGAATATCATGTACCACTAAATGGTACTCGCAACCATTATCAAACATATTTCTTATTAACACATGCAAATATTAATACTATCAATTTATTGGAAATTTAGTGTAGGGCTACACACCTGATAACAGTGAGTACGTTACTATAAATCTTGACACTCCTTCTTTTTGACGACGACTCCCTTATAAGATCATAGTCGATTAACCAACTGAATAGGCAATATGGCCTTTGGCGAATATTAAGACCCTTACCTTGATTGTCTAGATCCCAAAATGTCACTTGTCCTTGAGAAGTTGAAATCCTACATGGTCTATGTTAGATTCGATTCTAACATTTAATGAACCACAATACATGGCCTTCGGCCTAAGATCACACTTTACTTACATTGGATACTCAATTCCCGAATAATCTTCCTTCCAACCGTCGGCTACAAAAGAATCCTGAAATCCTTCTTCAAGGTTTCGGCCAAAGAGAATATATATAGATAGATCCCTAGATTTCAGCTAAACCAAAAGAAAAAGAAAGAAAATCGAATGACAGTTAACCCTTACCCCTAACGTTGAGATCGATTTCACCCTTGCTTGAAACCACAGAGAGATTCGGCTACAATAGTGAAGTGATCGACTTTGAAGGAGAAATAGGGGAAGAAATCAACTAAATGTTGATAGGTTTCAGCTTGAGGTTTAATGAATAATCGGCTAAGACTTACTTGTGCTTTCGGCTTTTGATGGATTGTGAAAAGAAGAAGAGAAGGAATTGAAGTTTGATGAGATTCAACTTTTGTGTCTAAAGGGAGATTCGGCCTTAACAAATAAAAAGAAAAGAGATGAAGTTTAGAGAGATTCGGCAATGGTGAACTTTTGAAAGAGAGATATTCGGCCTAAGCAAAATAAAGAGAAAAGAAGAGAAGAGAAGATGGTAGATTAAACTTACTCTAAAACAAGTAAGAAAAGAAAAGAAACAAATGACCCTTATGGTCTTTTGAAGTTTCGGCCAAGGTGCACAAGTGAGAAGATTGGTAAATTTTGGTGTGGTTCGATTATGAAAGAAAAAAGAGTGAGAGTTTAGAAAAGAATGAAGCTAAATTCAGCAAAAGAAAGTGACCAAATGGGATTACACCCAACCACTCATCCTTACCAAAGTCTACCACAAAAATTCGGCCACCCCTAGTCCAATATGCCGTCCAAATTCATGGTCAAAATGGCCATGAAATACTTTCCAAAACATCCACCTTGACACATGCCTTGTAATCCTCTACTTTCCCAAAGTTTAAGAAATTCTATCCCCAAAATCAAGCAATTCTATCCCTTATTTCATGCTTCCCATAACCTTAAGTCTTCTTGCCATAAAAAAAATTAGTCCATCCTATCCAAAAGTAAAGCTTGGCCGACACATTAGGAAAGAGAGCAAAAATAAAAGTCACCTAATTGCTATCTAAGGGATTCGAACCTCTCCCCTCATGCAATTTGTCATGCGCCAACACCACCTTGCCAATTACTCATCTTATGCTAATTTTAGACACTTAAATTAACTTAAGTATCAGGGTCACTTGATCCACTTCACTAAATTCTCCATACTAAAAATTATTCTATACCCGAATAATTCTATACCCTTTTCAAGGCTATAATAAACACGAAAAGAAGAAAAGAAAAATTTTCATTCATAAGCTAAACACCAAAACATACAATATATCAAAACTTGAATTTTTAGGGTGTTACATAAACATAGAAAATAATATTTAAATATTTTTCAGACTCGAATTCGTGGTCCCGAAACCACCGTTTCGATTAGGGCAAAATTCAGATTATTACAACTCTCCCTCCTTAGGGATTTTCGTCCCCAAAAATCTTACCGCTGAACAAATTCAGATATTGTTATCTTATTGAATCTTCAGACTCTCATGTTGCTTGTTCTATTCCGTGTCGATTCCATAATACTTTCATTAACGAAAATTTTTCTTATTTCAAATGGGGCAATCACATGTGACGGATCGAATTGATATCTACGGAACATTGAAATATGAAATACTTTGTCTTCGATCTCAAATTCTATATCTTTTCACTTTAACTCTGCATAGGACTTCTGATGATCAGATGCTGCTTTCAAGAAATCTTGGATTAATTTCACTTTCATATCTGTATCCTTTATCAAATCAACCCTGTGTAATCTCACAACCTCAGTAATATAAAACTCATCTAATCTCTCTAGGTAGAAATTAGATCTTACCAGAATAAAATGGACAGCTTTAGTTAATCGATTAACTACGACCCCAAATTGCATCTTTCTTTCTCGGAGTCAGGGGAAAACTAGAAATAAAGTCCATCATCACTCTATCCCATCTCCACTCAGGAATCAGAATCGGATGTAGCAATCCAGACGGAACTTGATGTTCAGCTTTCACTTGTTGACAACTAGACATTTCTGAAAACTAAACATTTCAAAGCAAAGTCAGAAATGTCTCGTTTCATACCAGACCACCAGTAGTGTTGCTTCAAATCATGGTACATTTTTGTACTTCCTAGATGAAGAGATAAACAACTATTATGTGCTTCATTCAAATCAATTGAATCAACCCTGGATTTCTCGAAACACAAATATGATCCCGATATTTCAAACAATCATCTACAATTTGAAATTCAGATTCAAAATTCATTTCACACTGATCTCATTTCATTAGCAATTCATTAGCAGACTTCTGAGCTTCACATATCTGCTGTAAAAACAATGGTTTTGCTATCAATTCCTCTATTACAGAACTATCATCAGACAAGTCTAACTGAGCATTCAAAGCATGTAATGCAAATAATGACTTTCTACTTAACGCATGAGCAACAACGTTTACTTTACCCGTATAATAATCTAACACTAACTCATAGTCTTTCAATAACTCAAGCCATATTCTCTGACACAGGTTCAAATCTTTTTGAATCATCAAATATTTCAAACTTTTATGATTTGAAAATATGTGACATTTCTCACCGTACAGATAATGACACTAAATCTTAAGTGTAAACACAATTGCAATTAATTCAAGGTCGTGTGTCGGATAATTCTTTTCATGAGGCTTCAACTGTCTCGAGGCGTAAGCTACCATTTTACCTTCCTGCATTAAAACACATCCTAGACCATTTAATGAAGCATCACTGTATACCACAAATTCGTTACCCTATTCTAGTAGTATTAACGCTGGAGCTTCTGTTAATAGAGTTTTCAACTGATTGAAACTTTTCTAACATTTATCCGACTATTCAAATCTAACATCTTTCTAAAGCAGTCTAGTCAACAGAATAACTATCGCTAAAAATCCTTTTACAAATCTGCAGTAATAACCAGCTAAGCCCAAAAAACTTCAAACTTCAGACACATTCTTCGGAGGTTTCCAACTCAAAATAGCAAAAATATTACTCGGATCTACTCAGATCCCAGGAGAAGCTGACACAATATATCCCAGAGAACTAACTTCATGCACCTAGAATTTACATTTGCTGAATTTCGCGTATAATTGTTTTTCTCTCAAAGTTTGTAACAAAATTCTCAAATGTTCAGCATGCTCCTTTTCATCACGTGAATAAATCAGGATGTCATCTACAAATACCACAACAAATTGATAACAAATTCAACTTCACGAATCGGAGGCAAACTCGGTAACTCTTTAGAAAATACATCAGAAAACTCACAAACAATAGGCACTGATTCAACTTTCTTCTCAGATATTCTTGCATCAATCATATAAGCAAAATATGCTTCGCAACCCTTTTTTTTTCCATATAATTCTTAGCTTTCAATACTGTTATTATATCAGGCAATCTATTCAAATCATTCGACTCAATCCTTACAATCTCATTATTCAGACATCTCAAATCTATCGCCTTTCTTTTGTAATTCGCAACTGCATCATGCACAAAAATAACCAATCCATATCCATAATAATATAGAATTCATCAAATGGAAAGAGCATCGGATCGTGAGGAAGCAGATATCTCAAAACATTAATAGATAGTTCCTGCATATTTTGTCAACCAGGACACTTTTACCTAAGGAGTTTGATACTTTTATGGTAAACTCAGTAGACTCTACAGGCAAAGTCTTACTGAATACTAAGTTCATGCACATGTATGAATGCGTAAAACCAGGGTCTATTAAAGCAATCACAGAAGTACCATAAAGAGTAAAAGTACCAGTTATTACATCAAGTGATGAAGCTTCCTCTCAAATTCAGATAACATACTCTTTGATAAGCGCTCTAGTTTCGTATCTGACAACACTGTCTCTCATAGTTCTCTGACTACCACTAACGTTTCTTGCATTCTTTAAAGATCTACCTTTCATAAGTGCACTATCAGGTCTCAGATTCTGAACAGTCTCTGGCTCAATAGACTCAGGACAACCTCGGATAAAATGATCAAGCGATCCACATCTGAAGCAAGCTTTGTCGTTAAATCTAGAACTTCCCAGATGCCTCAGCTTGCAAGCTCAGTCAACGAGTACAATGAACTCTTTTATTTTAAAATCTCAACTAGCAAGCGAATATCTTTATTAAGGTCATCTTGAATCTTTTGCGTTATAGCTTGGAGGATACACATTTTCAAACATCTTGACTCGATCTCACGAACTTTAGTTCATACTCGTAAAGCAGATCATTCGACCTATTTTAATTTCTTTCGTTTTGATCAATGAATCTCTAAGCGATATATTTCTTATGGAACTCAATGGAAGAATTCCCAAATCACTTTCTCTTTCGGGTCCACCGATACTAGTGTTTTCTACTAGTGGTATGCGGTGTCTCATAATAATGATATAACACATTTTAAGCATTCATCGGAGTATATGATAGCACACGGATAGTATTATCAAGTCACAACTCAGCTCGTTCCGCATCATTATCATTATCATTAGCTTTAAACTCTTATTTATGTTTCTGATTTTATCTCGGAGAGACTGCTAAATCTCATCAGATCTAACATCGGGGTATCATATGTATCGGAGATGGATTATTCGGGGGTAGAGGTTGTTGCACAGTCAGATTAGTCCAGATATATTGAATAAACTTTTCGTTCATCAATTGGTAGAAGGCTTGCTTAGCCTCCCCCCACGGCTACTCGAGATAGTTCGAGATTCTATCGGCACTGTCCCATACGCGGAATTAGGCGCTACGCTCTAGACATCATCATCTATAACTCTATTGAGATCCATTTACAAAATAAAACACAATCCAGATGTCAGAAGTCACCACACTATCGCATTATAATTTAAGGCATGTATAGCTAGACTCACACGCGCTACGGTAGTCCTAGAATCGACTAAACCGTAAGCTCTAATACCAAATCAAATGTAACATCCCTAACCCGTATCCGTCGCCAGATTAGGGGTACAAGGCGTTATTAGTCATAATATAGTTCACACAGATATTCATTACATTTCATAACTCAAAAATCTAATCACTTCAATATTTGAAACCTAAACAAATATCAAGTCTTTAAATTAAAAGAAACATAACTTTCATAATTAAACCATACTCCAGCGTCTATTAAACCATATTGTTATGTAACCTTAAAACGAGTACAAATTTAAACATCAAATGATCCACAGTCACTATTAAAATTCCACTCATTTAAAGGATATTGGTGATATAAAACATAACCAAACTAACTTTAGTTGCCAATAGACCATTCGCATATTTTCCTAAAGTCAAAACCATATCTAACATAATTACCAAATCCATACCAACTCATTCCCTTAATCAATCATTGATTATAACAATTCACATGCTATACGTATTAATATAAGATAGATTAACCACATTACATATTAACCATACATATATACACACTTAATCAAGCATCATTTTAGCATTTAATAACTTCATCTTTTAATGCAAATATATATACATATGACCATAACGATTTGAACCATTTCAATTTGACAAATAACCATAATATAGCATAGTTAATACATATTGATTCAACCAAATCCATTATTAGCAATTATCTATGTAATTGCACCAAATTCATCCATTTAATAGCCATTATTGTCCATCCATTCTTTTAATGGTTTAATAACAACATAAGGACTTCTCATTTAGAAATCCATGACAAATAAGCACTTTAACAATCAGCACATAGCTATTACATTTCATGCGATTAAGTCCTTTTTCATAATTTGACACACAAACGATAAAATTTTCACACCAAATTTTCACACATGCTCAATCACATATTATAAACATAAAAAATAATATTAAAATATTCTTCTAACCTCGAATTTGTGGTCTCAAAACCACTGTTCTGACTAGGGTCTAAAATGGGCGGTTACAACTCTCCCCCCTTAGGGATTTTCGTCCCCAAAAATCTTACCAGTGAATAGGTTTGGATATTTCTCTCTGATAACATCCTTGGGCTCCCACGCAGCCTCTTCAACTTCTTGTTTGTGCCACAATATTTTCATAAGGAAATTCTTTTGTTTCTCAACTCTTTCATCTTACGAGCCAAAATTCGAATCAGTTCTTTCGTATACTACAAATCTGACTAAATCTTGACTTCAGTAGGAGCAATTACATAAAATGGATCAGATCTATATTGTCGAAGCATCGATACGTGGAACATATTATGAATCTTTTCTAATTCGGTGGCAACAACAATCTATAAGCAACTGGCCTAATTCGTTCGATGATCTCATACGGCCCGATGAAACTCAGACTCAGCTTGCCTTTTCGGCCAAATTGAAGTATTTTCTTCCACGAAGACACTTTCAAAAATACTTTATCACCGACCTCAGATTCGATATCTTTTGTTTTAGATCTGCATAGGACTTTTGATAATCTAGCGCTGCTTTCAAATTGTCACGAATCACTTTTACTTTCTGCTCTGTCTCTTTTATTAAATCGACCCCATGAATCTTACTCTCACTCAGCTCAGTCCAATACAATAAAGTTTGACATTTTTGATCGTAAAGAGCCTCATATAGTGCCATTTTAATACTAGATTGAAAACTGTTGTTGTATGCAAACTCAATCAATGGTAAATGTTTTTCCCACGTATTCTCAAATTCAAGAATACAACATCTCAACATATCTTCGAGAACCTGAATGATCCGTTCAGACTAACCATCCATTTGTGGATGAAATGCAGTACTGAAATGCAGCTTTGTTCCTAAAGCCTTTTGCAATTTCTTCCAAAACCACAAGGAAATCTTGGATCTCTGTCAGATACAACAGATAGTGGAACTCCATGCAATCTCACAATCTCGGCAATATAAAATTCCACTAACTTATCAAGTGAATAATCTGTTCTCACCGAAACAAAATGAGTTGATTTCATCAATCTATCAACTATCACACAGATCGCATCTTTCTTGCCCAGAGATAAAGGTAATCTCGACACAAAGTTCATCGTAATTCTCTCCCATTTCCACTCAGGAATCATAATCGGTTGTAACACACTGGACGGAACTTGATGTTCAGCTTTAACTTGCTGACAAACCAAGCATCTTGAAACAAACTCTGAGATGTCCCGTTTCATACCATGCCACCAATAAAACTGTTTCAAATCGTTATACATTTTTGTACTCCCCAGGTGAACAGCCAAACGACTACTGTGAGCTTCGTTCAAAATCAACTGAATTAACTCTAAATTCCTCGGAATACAAATATGATCTCTGAATCTCAAACAATTGATAAACCGTAAAAGTAACATATTTTAATCCCACATTTAGCATACTTTTGGATGATTTATCTCTTGATTTGTGTAAAAAGGTGCTCTTAATCCTTTCTTTTCATGTTTTATACTCAGGAAAGGACCTAGGGACGAAAAGAATGAGAAACGGGCTCAAAATGAACCAAATTGGGCCAAAGAAGAAATTGACACGGCCTGAGCCCAAGACCACACGGCCGTGCCTCTCTAATTTACTCTAACACAGCCTGGACCTCGAAACACACAGGCGTGTCTCTTCAGCAGACTCAAGCATGGCCTGAAATCGATTCAGACGGGCGTGTGCCATGGCCGTGTCCCTGTCGTGGCAAAGAGCAATTTCAATCAGAAAAGGATATTTAGGGCCAAAGAAAAGCATTCCAAGTGCCTATATAAACACCCTAAGTGTAACCTGAAAGGGGGCGGTGATTAGGCCAAGGAGCCGAGCCAGAAATGTAAGATTTGTGGGAATCACTCGAAGATAGCTAGTTGATCCATCTTAAGAAGCTAGAATTATACTCAAGATGGAGGATCTCTCCTTTAATTCCTTCAGGGAGTTTTAGGGATTTCTTATGTTTTGTTTTATCTTTTCTTTTGAGATGTTTTCTTTTATTGTTATGAACTAAACCCTTCAGATACCTAAAAGGGATGAAACCTAAGACGGATCTTGTTATTGCTTTCTGAACTATATGATAAATATTTGATTTATTCTTAATTATGTGTGCTTAATTCTTGTGTTAATGTTTTCGAGATATTGATTCAAATTGAATGTGCTTAGGTGGTGGAGCAAAAGTCCCTGTCTAAAAGTAGATCTAGCATAATTAAGCGGAGTTGATCGCGCGCCTAGAGATAGGGTGATGAGATTTTTTCGGATTAGGATGAAACCTAATATAGGAGTCCATAGATCGAGTTAATGCAATTCTAGGGGTTTTAATTAGAAAGAGATTTCAATTAATCAACCTAGGTTTAGACGTTAGTCGCCTCGAGAGAGGGTTTAATATAAATTAGGGAATCCTACGGATCATGTCAAGTGAATAAATTGTCTGGTTTAGAGTTAGATAACAAGTGAAGTCTAGGTGGATTCTTCCTAAGGGTATCGTCTTAATCAATTGAGTTTTCCCAACAGTATTTCCCTAATTCATTCTTTTTATCTTTGCGTCTTTAGCCTAGTAGATTTAGATTAAACAATCAATCACTTAATATTTAGGCTAAATAATAGAAAGAAGGTTAGTATTAGTACTTTTAGTTCCTTTGGGTTCGACAATCCAGTCTTGCTAAGCTATACTACTACTCGATAGGTGCACTTGCCTTAAGTCGTTGTCAGGGTTAGTTTCCAGGTTCGATCATTCTCTTTATAAATTTTAAAACTCTACAAAACAACGATCAAGTTTTTAGCGTCGTTTCCGAGGAACTAAAATATTAAGAAAGCCCTATTTTTATTACTTTAGCCATTATTTTTATTTTTTTTCGCAATTTATTTTTATTTTTATTTTAGTTTTAACCTTGCTAATTTTCTTTCTTTCATTTCCAACACAGGTACCTCTAGTTTATGACTAGAAGGAACCCGAAAGGACCACTAGTATACGACAGTGATATTAAGCTACCGCTCGCAGGAATCGTAGAGAAATTAGGCGAACCCTAAATTGCATAGAAAAAGAGCGAGAAGGCAGATTGAATCTTACTGAAGGGATGGACGAGAATAATCCACCACCACAAGATGTGGCAGAAAACAATTCTCCGTGTACTATGTATGATTATGCTAAGCTTCATTTAACAGGAGTAGAATCGAGTATTGTTAGGCCTGCTATAGCTGCTAATAATTTTGAATTAAAGCCTAACACTATACAAATGATTCAACAATTTGTTCAATTTGATGGTTTGTAGGACGAAGACTCGAATGCCCATATAGCTAATTTTTTAGAGTTCTGTGATACCTTCAAAATAAATGGCATTTCTATGATGTCATACATCTTCGGTTATTTCCCTTTTCATCAAGGAATAAAGCCAAACAGTGGTTAAACTCGTTACCATGAGGGTCAATCACCACATGGGATCAAATGACTGAAAATTTTTTATTAAAATATTTCCCACCGTCCAAAATGGCCAAATTACGGAATGATATCTCTTCTTTTGTGCAGATGGATTTAGAGACGTTATACGATGCATGGGAGAGATACAAGGATCTCTTGAGAAGGTGTCGCACCATGGTTTACCCTTATGGCTCCAAGTCCAAACTTTCTATAACGGTGTAAACCTCCCAATGAGGCAACTAATTGATTCAGCCGCTAGTGGAACCCTGAACAACAGAACTCCTGAGGTAGCCTACGAGTTTATTGACGAGATGCCACTGAATAACTATCAGTGGCAGGTTACAAGGACAAAACCAACAAAATTAGACGGAGTTTTCAACCTCGACGCAGTAACCATGCTATCAACACAGGTAGAGATAATGAATAAAAAGCTTGATAGTTTGTGTTTTTGCAGGTACATCCAATAATGCAGTGCGACGCAAGTGGAACTGTGGTGAATCCTGAGTACCCACCCTACCAACCGGGCACAGAAAGCGAACAGATGAACTATATAGGTAATAATTTCAGATCTAATAATAACCCTTATAGTAATTCTTATAATCCAGGTTAGAGGAACCACCTAAATTTTTCATAGGGAGGTCAAGGAAATCAAGGAAATCAAAGACAACAACCTCCTCAAAATTTCCAAAATTAGCCCTATCCACAAGAAAGAGGCCAAACCTCGAAGAGATGTTGACAAAATTCATGGCAGCCACAGATATACGTCTCAAAAAAATTGAGATAGCACTTAAAAACCAATAAACATCGATTGAAGGGATCAAGAACCAAGTTGGGGAACTTACTAATTCAGTTGGGGAAATTACTAAGACAGTTGGACAACTTGCAAAGTTAATTTTCGAACGACCGGAAGGGCGTCTACCAAGCAACATTGAGATTAACCCAAAAGAGCAAATCCAAGCCATCACAGCCCATGATAGTATAGGGTTAGATAAACCCAATTCAATATAAGAAAACGAGGCAGAAGAAGGTAAAATTGAGGTAACACAAGAAAAACCAAAACCAATAATCAAAGAGTACCGACCCCGCAAACCTTATCCCGAAGCGATGAAGAGAGATAATACAGAGGAATAGTTCGTTAAGTTTCTTAAACTTTTAAAGAACTTACATATTAACTTACCGCTTCTTGAAACTCTTTCACAGATGCCTGATTCGAAGAAATTTTTAAAACAACTCTTGACGAACAAGCATAAGTTAGACGAGGAGCCACATGTGGAATTAAACGCGATGTGCTCAGTAATTCTACAAAATAGACTACCACAGAAGCTAAAAGATTCAGGGAGTTTTACAATTCCATGTTTAATTGGTAGACTAATAGTTGATAATGCTTTGGCTGATTTAGGGGAAAGTATAAATGTCATGCCTTATAAAATGTTTAAGCAGCTAGGTCTAGGGAAACCCAAACAAACTAGGATGGGTATTCAATTAGCTGATAAAATAGTTAGAATTCCTAGGGGTATTATCGAAGATGTTCTCGTAAAAATTGATAAATTCATTTTCCCAGTAGATTTTATTGTCTTAGAAATGGATGAGGATAATTCGATTCCTTTAATTTTAAGAAGACTCTTTTTAGCAACTGCTAGGACTAAAATTGATGTTGGCATAGGAGAACTCGTTCTTCATGTAGGTGACGAATCGATCAGTCTACAATCTCTTGACTCAACCAAGACATCAATTGATAAAGGTGAGAAAGTAAATTCAGTTGATGACCAATTTGTTCACCTTTCACCACAGGATCCACCACAAAGCCGCAGACCTGAGCCGGATCATAGACCTCGTGCAAATAAAGAAGAACTATATAAGGAATGAAGCCTTAAGGTCGATGAATTAGAAGCATGGAAGACACATTATAAAGAGGAACCGGATCTGCACGAAGCAAAACCAAACTAGCCCCCAAAAAAGATCATAGGAATGTCGAACCACTTCAAAATAGGAGATCAGGTACTGTTAAAGAAGGAAGATCCACGAATTACCATGTCAGACCTAAATATAAACAAAGAAATCCCTCTTGAGGCACACAATATCTTTCCATACAGAATAGTCGAGGTAAGCAATCAAACATTCGACACTTTTAAGGTAAACGCTTCTCGACTTAAACTCTACCATGAAAATAAAACTGACAGCATGAGGGAAGATATTCAAACTTTTAAACCACCCTGATTTTTGCATATACGAGGAAAGTTTAGCTTAAGACTTTAAACGAGCGCTTCTCGAGAGGTAACCTGAGCACTAACCTTATTTTTTTACACATTTATTTTCATTTTAGTTTCTTTCCTTCTCTTCGTCTTAAACACCTAGTTTTAAACTAACCAAAAGTGTAAATTTCCAGACCACGTGGCCTTGTGGAAGTACAGAATCTCTGTAACGATAATGGTAGAAGAGGTACAAGTCAAAGAGAATCAAATCTTTGAGTCACGGACTCCAACCACCACCCCACGAGCACCGATAAAATGCCATGGCTGTGGATGACACTGACTTATCACCAAAGGCGTGGCACTCTGTAAAACAGGTGTGGGTGAACCAACATGCCTAGACACACAGCCGTACGAGGTGACCGTGTGAAAAAACACACACACGGTACACGGGCGTAGGGAAGTACCAGACTTGAATCTATATTTAAAGCCACCCTCTTCCCTTCTCTCTCACCAACTCCCCATCTTCTTCCTTCCTTCTTTTTATCAAATTTCTCTCTTCTCCATAACAAGCCTCTAAACTCTTGAGCCTACACATATCCATGTCAAAGAAGCAGAAAAAGCCAAGCATAATCTCCTAGAGGGAGATCGATCTACATAAGTTCATGCCGGCTGCTTCATCCACTCTACAAGCCAAGGGTCTTTGAGACCATTTAACTTTATTTCTACTTTTCTCTTTTGCTTTAATTTCCTTCTCTTTGACTCTCTTCTGCTTAATTTAGTTTATCTTATTTTAATTTTTTAATTTTAGGTTCTTCAGGCTGCTAGGGAATCACACTGGAACCACGACCATCGGCTCAACACAGCCTTAGGAATCACACCCACCTCGCTAACCATCCAACAATAAGGACTCCCAGTCTATTCATCTTTTATGTTAATTTTATCTTACTTTCTGCTTTCTTTCCCTTTAGTTTTCTTGTCCTTAAATACATAATTAGTTTATTTTAAATGTTTCTTAATAATTCTTTGCTAATCCATCACGAGTTTCCCAATTTTTTCATCTAGCACAGTGACTGTTGGCATCCACCACAGCACCACCGCCTCCTCTTCCAATAGTATCACATGATTATTTATCTATCTTTGTACATTGAGGGCAATGTACATTTAAGTGTAGGGGGTAAAAGGGCCTAACTTTTAGCATTATTCTCAAATCCTTGAATTATATCTAGTTCTTGAGTATTTTTCTCATATTACTAATTAGGATGAAATTTCTGATGGTTTATGATTCTTATTGATATGTTTTTAAGTAAGTCATAGTTAATTATGCATTGATGATTTAAATTTTAAGATACTAGAGAATCAAGCATTATAAGTCTATTTTTTAATTAAAATTTTCTAGGTTGTCTACGAATTTGAATATTACCTTGAAGTTTGAAATTTTGAGGATTGATATCAAATGCTCATAATTTTTGTGAGATTTTGAGCCTTATAGAGCATATATTCTTTTTGTGCTCACTTTATTGATTATGAGTGTGTCAACATTGATTTGTTATTCTAGAACTTGCCTCGATTATACATGTCAAGACCACATTTTTGATTTAATATATAGAGATGATAAAGGCACCTAGGTTTTAACCCACTCACTCCACTAAAAAGCCTACCTTCACAATTAACCTTTAGTGAACCCTTTGATCCTAACAACCTTTTTATTGATTCACCCACTAATATTAACCCAAAACCCCGCTCGTGTTTGTTATCACCATTCCTTTGACTACCCTTCTATCAAGACTTGATTTGATAAGTTGCTCAATTATATTATTTTAGTTATAAAAATTTCTTTCTTATGTAATCTGTGCTAGCGTTATCTAAAAAAAAATTGAAGTATATTCATTATTAGTTCTATAATTAAGTGAGCTTATATGTTTAATTTCAATATCTTGAAGAAGAAGCTCGTATTATTAGTATTTTCATGTGATGTAATTATTCAGATTGTTAGTTCAATTCTTTTTCTAAAGTTAGGTAATTTGTCAGGTCAATCTCGATTCTAACCTTCCAATTCAGCCTTTATCCACACCTTTAACCTAAGCCCCATTACAACCCTATTAAAGACCTTTTGATTTGTGTATCATCTTATTTTACAGTGGTGGAGATTTGATTTTTAAGCAAGCCTATGGGATTAACTTTTTAGGTTAGACTTATGAGTGCATATTCTTGAACCTTAAACACTTCAAGTGATTTGAGTGAATCTTTAGTGAGGATGTCAATCATTGTCAGTTTTGAATTACAGGTAATTATTTAGATAAGGGGAGACACCTATGTTTTTGAGCTACAAAATGTATGTCTTATATTGTTTGAATCTTTAGGACTCTTTGAGTTAAATTATCCATGTATAAATGATCTATGAATTATGATGAGACATTGTTGATGAGAATTATGAAATTTTGATAAGTTTATTTTAATTGTAAGTAGAGAATTTTGCTTGAGGACAAACAAAAGCTTAAGTGTGGGGGTATTTGATAAACCGTAAAAGTAACATATTTTAATCCCACATTTAGCATACTTTTGGATGATTTATCCCTTGATTTGTGTAAAAAGGTGCTCTTAATCCTTTCTTTTCATGTTTTATACTCAGGAAAGTACTTAGGGACGAAAAGAACGAGAAACAGGCTCAAAACGAACCAAATTGGGCCAAAGAAGAAATTAGCACGGCCTAGGCCCAAGACCACACAGTCGTGCCTCTCTAATTTACTCTAACACGGCTTGGACTCTGAAACACACGGGCTTGTCTCTTTAGCAGACTCAACCACGGCTTGAAATCGATTCACACGGACATATGCCATGGCCGTGTCCCTGTTGTGGCAAAGAGTAATTTCAATTAGAAAAGGATACTTAGGGCCAAAGAAACGCATTCCAAGAGCCTATATAAACACCCTAAGTGTAACCTAAAAGGGGGTGGTGAGCTAGGCCAAGGAGCCGAGCCAGAAAGGTCAGATTTGTGGGAATCACTCGAAGATAGCCAGTTGATCCATCTCAAGAAGCCGAAATTATACTCAAGACGGAGGATCTCTCCTTCAATTCCTTCAGGGAGTTTTAGGGATTTCTTATGTTTTGTTTTATCTTTTCTTCTAAGATGTTTTGTTTTATTGTTATGAGCTAAACCTTTCAGATACCCGAAGGGGATGAAACCTAAGACGAATCTTGTTATTGTTTTCTGAACTATATGAGAAATATTTGATTTGTTCTTAATTATGTGTTCTTAATTCTTGTGTTAATGTTTCCAGGATATTGATTCAAGTTGAATGTGCTTAGGTGGTGGAGCAAAAGTACCTGTCTAAGAGTAGATTTAGCATAATTAAGCGGAGTCGGTTGTGTGCCTAGAGATAGGGTGACGAGATTTTTTCGGATTAGGATGAAACCTAATATGGTCCATAGATCGAGTTAATGCGATTCTAGGGGTTTTAATTAGAAAGAGATTTCAATTAATCAACCTAGGGTTAGACGTTATTCGCCTCGAGAGAGGGTTTAATATAAATTAGGGAATCATACGGATCAAGTCATATAATATCCTAAAAATCTGAGTATCGATATAATGCATGTTTTTGGTGCTTAGCTTGGTTATAATTAAAATTTTGCATGTTTAATATAGTCTTGAGAAGACTTGGGATTTATTTGGAATTAGAATATATTTTAGTAATGAGAATTTTATTGAAGCGGATCAAGTGACCCTGATGCTTAAGTTAATTTTTAAGTGTAAAAATTAGCATAAGACAAGCTAGTAACAAGGTGGCGTTGGCGCATGAAGGATTGGTTGAGGGGAAAGGTTCGAATCTCATGGATAGCATTTAGGCGACTTTTATTTTTGCACTTGTAGGGCATGTGTCGGTCAAGCTTTACTTATGGTAAGGTTGGAATATTTCTTTTATGGAAAGTAGACTAAGGGAATAAGGCAAGTGCTAACTTAAGGAATGAAATCCTAAGCTTATGGTAAGTTAGGAGGACATAAGGCGCTCTTTATGGGGTGTGTTTTAGAAAGTTTGGCATGGCCAACTTGTCCATGAATGTGGACGGCATAGGGGGCTAAGGGGATTGTTGGATTTTGGTGTTGGTTTGGTAGGATTAGGTGCTTGATGAGCACATTTTCCATTGATCATTTGGTGTTTTATCAAACTTTTCTCTCCAATTTTCCCTCTCACTAGCCGAATGTGCCATGAGCATTGAGGAAGCAATTGTTTTTTTTTTTCCATTTCTTCCTTTTGACCATTTCGGTCATAATTTGATCACTCTCTCTAAATCTTTTCTCTTTTCTTTGTGACCGAAACCATATAGCCATCTAGGACCATTTTTTTCTTCTCTTTTTTTTTCCTCTTCATCGCCGAATGCATATTTGTCCCTAAACTTCTCTCTTTTCTCTTCTCCCTATTCTCTTTTCCTCTCCATTTTACTTATCATTCAAACACATTTTTCTTTCATTTATCTTCCATGGTCGAATGTTTGTGATCATCATCATAGCTGAATCTTCCATTCTTCATAACTTTTATTTTCAATCATTTTCTTCTATTCAAACTTTGGATCATCGGTAAGAATCATTTTCTTTGTCTTTTCTTTTTGCTATTTGGTCACCATGTCCAAATTTATAGAATGTCTTGGAAGAGACTTTTAAACCGAATAACCAATCACTTATTCAGATGATTTCTTTCATTACTTTTAGTGAAATAGTGGAGGGTCGAATCATCATCCTTTCGAAGAAGTCTTGAAGTGCATTTAAGATTTGATCATAACGTTCAAGGGATTCTTTTGAGATCATTCAGAATTTTAAGGTAAGCTGAATTCACTCTTTTAAGCCATTAGTCTTAAGATTTTCGATATATTGTTAGAACTAATGATCCTTTGTCTATGAAGGCAAACAAGATAGGGATAAAAAGGGTTGTAAATAGTTTTTGGAAGAGGTGTGGTTCGTTATTCCCACTAAATTCAAGTGAAGGACTATTTCGAGAATCTGAGACTTTCCACCTAGTTGTGGACCCACATCCGAGGAGAATCGATTTTTCAAAGTCGTTCGTACTCCCGAGCCATTGTTTGTTCGTGGTTCTTCATCGGGTTATGAATCATCAATCGGGAAGAAATCGTAAATAGTTGTTGTTCGAGATTCCGAGGGTAAGATCTAGATCACTTAACATTAGTATAGTTTTATAAGTATTAGTGTTCTAATCAAGTGTGACACGTATATAGGTATCGACGAGTGGGAAAGTTTAGTTCTCACTGTAATCAGGTGTGTAACTTCACACTTATCTCATGGGTTATACTATACCGTAAGCTTTAAAATAATAATCATAAATCCAATAAAATTGGAAAATATGTTATATTAACACTTTTTATGTGAATGCATGAAACCGAAATTTGGTTGTGGAAAATTTCGGATTTGCCCTTAATGGGTTATTTTGTGAAAGAAAGTGATATTTTTGGGCCATGTGATTATTTTGATTAATTGGCCAAGTGTGGAAATTGTGAAAAGGCCTCATGTGTTAAATGGGCCAAATTACAAAACGTCCCTATGATCGAATTACGAAAATACCCTTTTATGGGCCAAATTGAAATACGTTGTTTTATGGGCCAAATTGAAATACGTTGTTTTATGGGCCAAATTGAAATACGTTGCTTTATGGGCCAAAAATGATATTAATATATGAGCTAAATGTGATATGAGATGAAATGGGCCAAGTTGCTAGATCGTTAAATGGGCCAAATTGCTATTTTGACTAATGGGCCAAATTGATAAATTGTAATATGGGTTTTTCTTAAAATTACCTTACGAATATTTTGTTATGCATTATATATATTTATATATATATACATGACTACATGGGTTGGGATAATTGATGAAGAGAAGAAAGGCTGTTGCCAAAATCTAGATCGGTGACTCATCACAATGGCACATTGCCCAAAATCTAGATCGGTGGTTCTACCACAAATATTATAAATGGCTTTGTTTCCACAAATCTTTTAAATGGCCTGTTGCCATAAATATTATAAATGGCCTGTTGCCACAAATATTATAATTGGCTTAAAGCCTACTATTGGTGTGTTGGTGGGGTGGGTTGACTTAATCCCCACAGGTGTGATGGTTGGTACGGGTGGTGTGTAGCGGATGGAAATTAGGCTTGGTTGGGAATTGCATATCACATGCATTATTATTTTTTATATACTTGATTTATATATAGTGAACATTTGCAAAATGGGCTCAAGCCCAATTATATGTTTATATGGTTTTGGCCTAGTGAATACGGTAAGTGGGTTACACATTGAGTTCTAAGTAACTCACCCTATTTTTCTTACCCTTCTCAGGTAATAATAACTGATGGAGATTTGGGTCGGAGATGACTTCGTGTGGAGGCCATACTACAAATGGTGGTTTATATAACTTTAAAACTTCTTTAATTATTTTCATTTAAGTACTATTTTAATTGCGATGTAATAAGGCCTCTTTAATTATTTTCATGGATTTTATCATGCGGATGGATTTTATTATGTTTTAGTTTTCCTAAATTGGACTAATCTAGTTTTCATAAATGTTTTCTAAAACTCTAGCATAAAATAAAGGTTTTTCTTAAACTGAAACTTAGGAAATTCTTTTAAAACTCTTCAGTGAAATATTTCGACTAAATAAATTTAAAATTTTAATCAACTACTACTCTGTAAATCAAAAGATAAACTCTTGTGTTTTTAATCATGGATTTCAAATAAACCTCGATTTTCGATAAAGTCATTCTCTTAATCATTTTGAAGATTAGATTTCCTACATCGTTGATGATTTGAATGCACGTTCAATTTGTGTGGCATGCCAAAATCCGGGCTTAATGCATAGGCCGGGTTTGGGGTGTTACAAGTCAAGTGAATAAATCGTCTGGTTCAGCGTTAGATAACAAGTGAAGTCTAGGTGGATTCTTCCTAAGGGTATCGTCTTAATCAACTGAGTTTTCCTAATAGTATTTCCCTAATTCATTCTTTTTGTCTTTGCGTCTTTAGCTTAGTAGTTTGTTAATTTATATTAAAAAATCAATCACTTAATATTTAGGCTAAATAATAGAAAGAAGGTTAGTATTAGTACTTTTAGTTCCTTTGGGTTCGACAATCCGGTCTTGCCTAAGCTATACTACTGTTCGATAGGTGCACTTGCCTTAAGTCATTGTCAGAGTTAGTTTCCAGGTTCGATCATTCTCTTTATAAATTTCAAAACTCGAAAAAATAACGATCAACAATCATCACAATCAACTCAAGATTTTGAATCAGAATTCAAATCACATTAAGCTCGTTTTGCTATCATCTCATCATCACTTTTTTCAGCATCACAAATCTGACGTACGAACATCGGCCTCACTTTCAACTTAGCCAAAACTGAACCATCATCACATAGATCTATTTGAGTACATATAGCTCGCAAAGCAAATAAAGACTTTCGACTCAAAGTAGTGTCAACAACTTTAGCTTTGCCCGGATGATAATCAATTATTAATTCATAGTCTTTCAAAAGCTCTAACCATCTTCTCTACCTCAAATTCAATTCTTTCTGAGTCATCAAGTACTTCAAACTCTTGTGATCTGTATAAATATGACATTTCTCACCAAATAGGTAGTTGCACCAAATCTTTAATGCAAATACAATCGCGACTAATTCAAGATTATGTGTTGGATAATTCTTTTCATGCTGTTTTAACTGCCTCGAAGCATAAGTGATGAATTTTCCTTCTTGCATCAACATACAGCCCAAACAATTCAACGATGCATCACTGTAAACTATGAATTCTTTACCTGATTCAGGTTGGACTAACATGGGTGCCTCAGTTAATAATGCTTTCAACTGCTCAAAACTTTGTTTGGACTTTTCTGACCACTCAAATTTAACATCTTTCTATAGCAACTTCGTCAACGGAGTCGCAATCATCGAGAAACCTTTTACAAATTGCATATAATATCCCACTAGTCCCAGAAAACTACAAACTTTAGTCACATTTCTCGGAGGCTTCTTTTCTAAAATAGCTGAGATCTTACTCAAATCAACTCGTATTCTCGCAGCTGATATAATATGCTTGAACTTTGCATACAATTGCTTCTCACGCAGAGTCTGTAATATGATTCTCAAAAGCTCGGTATGTTGCATCTCATTACACGAGTAAATTAGAATGTCATCAATGAACACCACAACAAAAAATGATCCAAATACGGTCTGAATATCTAGTTCATCAAATCCATAAATACTGGAGGAGCATTTGTTAGTCCAAAAGGAATAACTAAGAATTCATAATGTTCGTACCTCGTTCTAAAAGTAGTTTTCGGTACATCTGATTCTTTAACTTTCAACTAGTAATAACCCGATCTCAAATCTATTTTCAAAAACACTGTAGCTCATTTCGGCTGATCAAATAAATCATCAATTTGCGATAATGATTATTTATTCTTTATTATCACTTTGTTTAGCTGTCGATAATCAATACACGTCCTCATAGTGTCGTCTTTCTTTTTCACAATCAACACAGAAGCACCCCAGGGCGAGAAACCCAGTCGTGCAAATCCTCTATCTGTTAATTCTTGCAACTGAGACTTTAACTCTTTGAATTCTATCGGTGCCATTCTATATGTAGCTATTGAGATAGGAGTTGTCCCCAGTACTAAGTCAATACCAAATTCAACTTCTCGTATCAGAGGTAATCTCGGTAGTTCTTCAGGAAACAAATCTGGGAACTCACAAACCACAAGCACAGATTCAACTTTCTTTTCTGTCACTTTTGTATCAATCACATATGCAAGATAAGCTTCGCAACCCTTTTTCACATAGTTCAAAGCTTTCATCGAAGATATAACAGCTGAAAACCAATTCAAATCATTGGATTCAATTCGAACTATCTCACCATTCTGACTTCTCAAATCAATACTCTTCTGTTTACAATTCACAATAGCATTATGCAAAGTGAGCCAATCCATAGCCAAAATAATATCAAATTAATCAAAAGGTAGCAACATCAAATTAGCTGAAAAGAAAATATCCCGAAACATCAACGGATAGTTCTTGCACACTTTATCAACCAAAACACACTTTCCTAAGGGGTTCGATACTCTAATCACGAATTCAGTAGACTCAACAGGTAGAGTCTTACTTGATACTAGATTCACACACACATAAAAATGAGTAGAACCTAGATCTATCAATGGAATCACATCAGTATCAAATAGAGTAAAAGTACCAGTAATGACGTCTGGAGATGACGCTTTGTAACAGCCCGATTTTGACCCTAATCAGAAAAGTGGTTTCGGGATCACAAATTTGAGTCTAAAAAATATTTTTAAAAATATTTTTTGTTTTTATTATGTGTGAATTTTTTGATTTTAAATTTTGTGACTTAATTTTGTCGTTTAGGTACCCGATGAAATAAAAGGACTTAATCGCGTAAAATATAAAAGTTACAAATTAAAGTACAAAGTGCTAATTTGATAGCGGCTTTTTAATATAGGATCCTTAACGGGAAATTAGCCCATTTTAAAAGATAGTGGACAACAAAGGACAACTTTGTCCTTATTATTATGTTTTATAATTAAAACATTAAAAGGTTAAAATAGTAAACTTATTATAATTTATAATATTTGTTAAAATAACATAAAGTAAAACCATATTGTCATCTTCATTCCTTAGCTGAATTCAACAAAAGAAAAAGAAAGAATAAAACCTAGCATATTTGACACTTTGGAGCTTGAATTTAGGTATGTATTTTGTTCGGTTTTTGATAATTTTTATGTTTTTGAGATCGTTGCTTTGTGCATTTCAAAACCCATGTCTCAATTTGTGATTTTGATGATGATTTTGTGTTTTTTCCATTGATGATACCTTTTGGTTTTTGATGTTTGATGATGAAATACGAAATATATGTGTTAGATTAATAAGTTTTGACTTTAAATTTCTAATGAAATTGAGTAATTTGGACTAAATTGTAAAAATAAAATTTTAAGGGACCAAAATGTGAAATAAATGAAATGTGTAGGTTTGTATGGACATTAGGAATATTCAGCCTTTAAGGAGTGTAGTCAAATTTTGTGTATTTTGTGTTTTGAGCAAAAAGGACTAAATTGTAAAAAGTGTGAAATGTTAGGGGCAAAATTGTAATTTTCCCATTTATGTGTTTTTAGGCTAAATTGAATGGAATGGTGTTGAAATAAGCTTAATTTGAAAAGTTTAGATCAATAATTAAAGAAATCGGATTTGGATCGGGGAAAGACAAAAGTGGTCGAGTAGCCGATTTAACAGTCCACGACATCCAAGCTAAGTAAATAAGCATTTAAACATTGAAATAACCATAGATATGTACTTGTTATGTATCAAAATTAATTTTTTGAATTTATATATGCTATGGTCGAATGTGCGTATTGTGATTTAGCTAACATTTGAGCTTGATTCGACCGAGATTCGACACCCGTAAGCCCTGTATGAACCTTAGGAATAGATAGGATACATATGTCATGACATAGGATATACCAATATGTGTTATCGTGTAAGACCATGTCTGGGACATTGGTATTGTATTTGATTCGTGTAAGACTTTGTTTGGGACAGTGGCATCGACATGTGATTACATGTAAGACCACGTCTGGGATGTTGGCATTGTACGAGTTTCTGACTATCTACGTATCCTTTTTAATTTCGAATGGTTCAATGGGCATGGTATGTGAAGGCTAATGTGATATTTGAACTAAAAGAACTCAGGTACGTATATAATCTGTGTTATGAAAATGAAAGGTAAGTTATGTGTTTATTTCATTGTACAAAAGTTAATGTGTAAACATGTGAATCATGTATAAGCTTTTAATTATGTATATTTGGCCAAAGGGTACATTATTTGAATTTGATATTGAAATTTGAGTAATTACTTGTGATTGTGTATAATTCACTACTTGACATAGCTTTGTATATATGATTTTGTTAAGTTAATTGATTTTACCTTACTATTGACTTACTAAGCTTAAATTGACATAACTTACATTGTGTTTCTTTGTCTATTTTTGTTTTATAGATTTTGGATACATTACGAGCTCAGAGATCGTCAGACTATCGACGGTTTTCTTTGGTATTTTGGCTATGTTAATTATAAATATATAGCATGTATAGCATAGTAAAAGGTTGAATATGGATTAAGTACTTTTTTATGTAATTAATAGCCATGCGAAAATGGCTTATCTTCTTTTGATCGATTTGGTATCTATGCTTATGATCATAATAGTGATTAAAAATGAGCTTATATTATGCCTATTTGATTAAGGTATATGTTCATGGTAGGTAAGCATGTGTGATGTATTATAATTAGACTTGTTGAATTTGGGTATGTGATTAATACTTGTATTTTGGTTATGCTTTGTATGATGGATTGAATTAGTTAAGATATGGACTTGAACCGAATGTATACATGGATATTTTGGCTATGGGTAAGTGTTAATTATTTATGGACATGTTGAATTTGATTAGGTGATATATATATGTTCGAATACAACAAATAGGTATGTGGTCATATTAGTCATCAAGTCTTGGATAATTGGGATTGAAATGATAATGTTAAATACATATGTTAAGCAATGATATGAAATTATGATAGATGTTTAAATGTGATGCAAATGAACTTAGTTTTGTAATTAGGTTATGAAATTTGTATCGGTAAATGGTAAATGTTAGATGTAATTTTGGTTTGTGAAATAATGGATATGTCTCATGATTAATTGGTTGTATAATGTGATAAGAATTTGATTAGGAAATTACGTATGTATTTATATAGTTATTTGGCTATACTTGGTTGAAATATTTGATGGTAGTTAATAAATTGTTCTTTAAGGGATATTTGTGAGATTATGGAAAAGTGATTAATATGTTATATAAGAATATATGTGTATTAATTTTGAAAAGTAATAATTAGGTATAACATTTACTGTTTAAATGGTTGATATGTATAATAAATTATTCAAGTTGTTTAGCATGTTATTGAATAGCACATGGAATGAATAATAAAACATGTGCTTTATTTGATTAATGATATGTATTAAAATGATTAAGCATAAGATTAGTTTGATAGTTGTTTAATAAACGAAACTGAATTAATGAATGTCCTATTGTTTGGTAAATATAAGGTGATAAATATGTTTGAATTTATAAAGATTAGTATGGTTTGATTTAAATAGAAAATGTGCAACCTCATTCTGTTTGGATGATTCAATACATAAACGCTAGCTTTGATTTGAATGTTAAGTATGTGTCTTTGATCTGGATGCTAAGTATGTGAATATAAAATGTTATGTAATGATTATTTTTACTCTTGAATGTACCTGATATGTTTATTTTAAAAAAGAAAAATATATATGTCTGTTTTGAGTTGTGTTTTATTCGGTAATACCTCGTAACCCTAGTCCGACAACGGACACGGGTTAGAGGTGTTACATTTAATTAGTATCAGAGCTACGTTTTAGTCGATTCTAGGACTAAAGTAGCGCGTAAGAGTTTAGGTATACATGCCATATGTTATACTACGATAGTGTGATGACTTTTGACATTTGAAAATGTGTTTTCATATAGTAATGGATCCCGGTCGAGCCGTAGCTGGTGATGTCGAGAGTGTAGCGCCTACTTTGTAATAGCCCAATTTAAGGGCTAGTCAGAATAGTGATCCTGAGATCACTAATTTGAGACCTGAGAAATTATTTTCATGATATATTATGAGTTAGAACATGATAGTATGTGAGCATTAAAATTTTGGTACTTTAATTTTAGCGATTTCATGTTTAATCGCGAAAAAGGACTAAATCGTATAACGTGCAAAAGTTCCATTCTTTTTGTTAAAAGTACCAAATGGCCATGGATTATTAATGGGAGGTATTTAAAAGGCAATTTAGCCTTTGAAAGAAGCTTTGCCGGCCATAGGAGAACATGGGAGACAAGATTTGTCAATCTTAGTCAAAGTTAGTAGTAGTAGGTGGACTAATTTGACTTGTATTAATAAAATAAGGGGAGAAAAGTTATCATCTTTTCTCCTATCATCCTTCATCGTAAATTAGTAGAAAATAAGGGGTAGAAACCTTCAAAAATTTCAGCAAGCTCTCATCTATTCAAGTAAGTGTTCTACTGAACTTTTCTTGAAAATAATTGCACTTTTGAGACCCTTAGAGCTTAAGCTTTCAAATGAGGGGACTATTGTGCAATATTGTGAAAGGTTTAGAGTTCTACCATGAGAGCTACCTTAGTTATTTATTGCATTTTTATGGAAGAACTTGAGTCTTAGTTGTTAGATGAACAAATTTTGAAAAGGATGTTAGTATGAGAACACCAAATAGGACCTTAATGAAAAGGTTGTAAATTTTGTAGTATGTTTGTGAAATGTTTATTTATGATGATAGCTTTACGAGCATTAAATTTTTACCTAGGCTTGTTGGGGATAAAAATGTGATTAGAATTAATTTTTGAGCCTAGGGGCAAAAAGGTCATTTTGCCAAAATTTAGGGGTAAAGTGGTAATTTTGATTAAGCATGATTATTGAGATGCTTATGTTAATGTGGCGATTAAAATGAGCTAATTTGCTATTATAGAGTAAGAGGAGATGAGAATCTGCCACGATCGGGGAAAGGATAAGGTCATAGACTAAATCGAAGAACTAGCTCATTTTGAAAACGAGGTAAGTTGTATGTGATTTAATGTAATATTATATTAGCATAATTGAGAATGCTTGATGAGATATTGATGCATGATACTTCAATAAATTGAGAAACTTATGTGAATATTATATTAAAGTCCTTATGGACTATGATGAATACGAAAAATCGACCATATTATGAGGGTCAATGTAAGACCATGTCTGGGACATGGCATCGGCCACATTATGAGGGTCAGTGTAAGACCATGTTTGGAACATGGCATCGACATTGAGACAAGAGTTGGTATGAGACCATATCCGAGATATGGCATTAACACATAGAGGTAATTCCCTATAAGACCATGTCTGGGACATGGTATCGATACCTAGAGGAGACTCCATGTAAGACCACCTAGAGAATGTGGCATTGGCTCTATACTTTTGTAATAATTATAAAAACATGTCTTTGATTATTTCCAGAGTATGGTGGGATAAGTAGATGAATTTTAAAAGTAGAGGTGTGAATGAATACAAGTGCTAATGAATGAGTCACGAGAAATTGGCTCTATATGTGTTACGGTAAATGTTAGATAAGGGAAATTGTAAGTATTGTCAAGAAGTCTTGACTTGTGTACAAATAGCTAATGTCATGGATGAATTATTCGTTTATGAGTATTATAATTCCTATTTATTTCCATGCAACTTACTAAGCTTATGATTACCCTTTTCGTTGCTCATCTTTCTTATAGTATTGCCAAGATAACTCGAGGATCGCAGATGCAGGGGTTCGGGAATCACACTATCAACGACACTTTGGTATAACAATTTTAGACTTGTTTTGAATATGGCATGTATAGGACTTGGGTATTTTGTCAAGTTGTAATTGTTAGTTAAAGTGTTGGCTGTAAGTCATTTTTGTTAATGGTTTCTTGAGTTAGGCAAATATTTGGTAAACTCTTTCTTTCAATGAAGATGAAATTCATGAAGTGAATGTTTTTTTTTTACCTTGTATGATGGAAATGAATTCTTAGACTTGCTTATGAGATAGCAATTGATTATTTGGAGATGAAGTATGAGAGTGTGCATTTTAGGGAAATAATGGCTTGGTATATAGACTGCTAAATTATCCACCTAGTGTGACACATGGGCGTGGGTCAAACCGTGTGAAGGCCACGGCCAACACATGGGCGTGTACCCAAGCCATGTGAAGTTAGCACATTGTCCATGAAATTGTAAAATCTCCATGGCCAGGATACACGGGCGTGTGCCTCGATTGTGTGATCAACTCATTATATCAAGGAATAATACACGGTCTAAGCCCACGGGTGTGTCAAGGCCGTGTGAATATAGTCAGTAACTCCCCACGGTTGGAAGACATGGGAGTGTTTAAGGGTACAAGGGCATGTTCCAAGTCACATGGGCGTGTGAACTCTACTTCAAAGAAGAGTTTTCAATTAAGTCCAGAAAGTTTTTGGATAAGGGCTTAAAGCCTCATAGGCCCATGAAATGAATGATTAGTCTAAGACAGAAAAGTTGTTAAGTCAGAACGAAATGTCTTCAGCTTGTAAGTGTATGTCTAAGTGAGTTCAAGCATGGTAACGTCTCATATCTAGACCTAGCATCAGACTTGGGTATGGGGTGTTACATTTAGTGGTATCAGAGCCACGGTTTAGTCGATTCTAGGACTAACATAGCGTAAGTACGAGTCTAGCTATACATGCCATATGTAAGAGTGTCTGAGTAATGATAGTGTGATGGCTCCTGACATATAAAGTTGTGTTTTATATAATAGATGGATTCAGATCTAGACCGAACTGCAGCTGATAATGCTGCGAGTAATGCACCGGCTCCCGCTCAAGGGACCGCACCATCTAATAGTAGATCTGAGACTTTGAGTCGGGAGATGAAGATCGAGAAGTTTTTCTCCACATGATGAGCAACCTGCTCAAGTAGATCCTCAAGTTTTTGAGGTAGTGAGAAGAGAAAGGCCTCTAGTGGATAAGATCCAGAAATAGGGAGCCGAGGAATTTTGGGTGAATAAGGATGATGACCGAGAAAGCGGAATTCTGGCTTGAGAACACCATTCGGGTATTCGATGAGTTATCCTGCACGCTTGAGGAGTGCTTAAAGTGTGCGGTATCTCTCCTGAGAGATTCAGCCTACCGATGGTGGAACACCTTAGTGTCGGTGGTGCTAAGGGAGTGAGTTAGTTGGGAATTCTTCCAAGAGGAATACCGGAAGAAGAATATTAGACAGAGGTTCATTGACCACAAGAGAAAGGAGTTCTTGGAACTGAAGCAAGGCCGTATGTCAGTGACTGACTATGAACGGGAGTTCGTAAGGCTTAGCAAGTATGCAAGAGAGTGCGTGTCTATTGAGGTCATCATGTGTAAGAGATTCGAGGACGGATTAAATGAAGATATCCGCCTATACGTGGGAGTTCTTGAATTAAAGAAGTTTGTAGTGTTGGTGGATAGGGCTTGTAAAGCCGAAGAGTTGGCCAGAGATAAGAGAAAAGATGAGTACGAATCATGTGACTCGAGGAAGAGACAATTGAACAGGTCTCACCAATCCTCATCTAGGAAATCGAGGGATTTCACTACTTGAATGGCCACTTCAGCGGGGTTTTCAACCTGAAATAAGGGCGGGCGATTTTCAGGATCAAAAGGGAAAACTACATCAGTTGCTAGTGTGGAAAACGTCCGTCCGAATAGACCGAAATGCCCTCAGTGTGGCGGACACCATTTTGGTGAATACCGAGCTAATGAGAAAGGTTATTTCAGATGTGGGTCATTGGACCATTTTATCAGAAACTGCCCTGAGGTAGACGTGAAAGGGGGGCCTCAGAATGTGAGATCGAGAAGTACCACAAAGGGTAGACCGTTGAAAAATTTGAGGAGTGAGATGGGAAACAAGAATCCACCTAAAGAATGAGCTACTACAGTTGAGGGTAGAGCACCGGCGAAGACATATGCCATTCGTGTTCGTGAAGAGGCATCTTCCCGATGTAATCACGGTATCTTTTCTCTCATAATACTCGTGTTATAGCTTTAATTGACCCGGGATCTACTCACTCGTACATATGCATGAAATTAGACTGTAGCATAAGCATGCCTATAGAGTATACTAAATTCATTATAAGAGTGTCAAATCCCTTAGGTAAGTGTGTGTTGGTTGATAGAGTTTGTAAAGGGTGTCCTTTGATGATTAAAGGTCATTGTTTCCTAGTCGATCTTATGTTATTACTGTTTAACGAGTTTGATGTCATCCTCGGGATGGATTGGTTAGTTACTCATAAGGTAATTGTGAACTGTGGAAAGAAGCATATTGAGTTGAGGGATGAAAACATAAATTTTATTCATGTTGAATCAGATAAGTTGGATGGATCACCAATAATGATATCAACCATGTCGGCTCAGAGGTACCTACGGAAGGGGTATGAGGCTTATCTTACCTTTGTGTTGAACACTAAAGAGATCGAATTGAAAATTGAGTCAGTACCCATAGTATGTGAATACCTAGATGTTTTTCCAGAAGAGTTGCTAGGGCTACCTCCGGAGAGAGAAATTGAATTTGGAATTGATCTAGTTTGGTATTGCCCCTATTTCTATTGCTCCGTATAGAATGGCTCCAACCGAGCTAAAAGAGCTAAAAGTACAGTTGCATGAATTAATGGATAAGGGTTTCGTGAGGCTGAGTTTTTCTCCATGGGGCGCTCCCGTCCTATTCGTGAAAAAGAAAGATGGTTCCATGAGACTATGTATAGACTATCAGCAACTCAACAAGGTGACAGTGAAGAATAAGTACCCGTTGCCGAGGATCGACGATCTATTTGACCAATTGAAGGGAGCCACAATATTTTCCAAGATAGATTTGAGGTCGGGGTACTATCAGTTGAAAGTTAAGGATTCAGATGTGTCGAAGACCGCATTTAGAACTAGGTATGACCACTATGAATTTTTGGTTATGCCTTTTGGCCTAACGAATGCCCCCGCTATCTTCATGGATTTGATGAATCGCATTTTTCAACCGTATTTGGATAGATTTGTTGTGGTCTTCTTCGATCACATACTGATCTACTCTCGAGATGAGAATGATCATGCTGAGCACTTGAGTATAGTTCTACAAGTTTTGAGAGAGAAACAATTGTATGCCAAATTCAATAAGAGTGAATTTTGGCTCAAGGAAGTGGGATTTCTGGGGCACATTATGGGATTAGAGTCGACCCAAATAAGATTTTAGCAATTGTTGAATGGAAACCACCGAGAAACATAACTGAAGTAAGGAGTTTTCTAGGCCTACCCGACTATTATAGGCATTTTGTCAAGGGGTTTTCCGTGATAGCTACACCAATGACAAGACTTCTGCAGAAAGATGTGAAATTCGTTTGGACAAAGGAATGTCAACAGAGTTTCGAGAAATTGAAGACACTTTGACTGAGGCTCTTGTTTTGGTGCAACCTGAGTCGGAAGGAGAATTCGTGGTTTATAGTGACGTATCCTTGAACGGTTTGGGATGTGTACTTATGTAAGAGGGTAAAGTGATTGCATACGTCTCTAGGTAGTTGAAGCCACATGAGAGGAACTACCCGACTCATGATTTAGAGTTGGCCGCAATCGTGTTTGCGTTGAAAATTTGGAGGCATCATTTATATGGTGAAAGGTGTTAGATTTTTACCGACCACAAAAGCCTAAAATATTTGATGACTCAAAAGGAACTAAATTTGAGGCAGCAAAGGTGGTTAGAGTCGATTAAAAATTATGAGTTGATAATTGACTACCATCCAGCAAAGGCAAATGTAGTCGTCGACGCTTTGAGCAAAAAATCATTGTTTGCACTAAAAACTATGAGCACCCAGATGACCTTGTTAGGTCATGGTTCGTATTAGCTGAGTTGAGGGCTAAACCATTGTTCCTCCAAGAGATTTGAGAAGCTCAGAAGGATGATAACAATTTGCAAGCCAAAAGATCTTTATGTGAGTCAAACGTTGAGTCAGACTTTCGAGTAAATCTTGATGGATGTTTGACATTTCGAGATTGAGTCTGTGTACCCAGGAATGATGAGCTCATTCAAAAAATTTTGCATGAAGCACATAACGAATGTTTGAATGTACACCCTGGCAGCATAAAGATGTATCATGATTTGAAGAAATAGTATTGGTGGCTTGGTATGAAGAAAGATATTTTCAAGTTTGTATCAAAATGCCTGATTTGTTAACAAGTGAAGGCTGAACATTAAGTACCCTCGGGTTTACTTTAGCCTATTAGGGTTCTTGAGTGGAAGTGGGACCGTATCACTATAGATTTCGTGACGGGTTTACCGTTGACTCCTAAGAGGAAAAATGCATTTTGGGTAGTGGTTGATAGACTCACTAAGTCAGCCCACTTTATACCAGTGCTAGTCGACTATTCACTTGATAAATTGGCAGACTTGTACATGTCAGAGATAGTAAGACTTCATGGTGTACCATTGTCAATCATTTTAGATAGAGATTTGATATTCACATCACAGTTCTAGACAAAACTGCAAGAAGCTTTGGGTACAAAATTAAGTTTCAGTACCGCCTTCCATCCACAAACCGACGGACAGTCAGATAGAATAATTTAGATACTTGAAGACATGCTTAGATGTTGTGTTTTGAAATTCCACGGTAGTTGGGAGAAATACTTACCATTGGTGGAGTTCACTTACAATAACAATTTTTAGTCAAGTTTGAAGATGGCGCCTTATGAGGCATTGTATGGACGTAAGTGTCGAACACCCTTGTATTGGTCAGAACTCAGAGAGAAACAGATACACGAGGTTGACTTGGTTAAGGAAACTGAAGAGAAAGTAAAAGTGATTCGTAACTGCCTGAAAGCCACCGCAGATAGACAAAAGTTCTATTCAGATTTAAAGAGGAAAGAGATAGAATACAAAATTGGTAATAAGGTGTTCTTGAAAGTATCCCCTTGGAGGAAAGTCCTCAGATTTGGCAGGAAGGGCAAATTGAGTACGCGCTTTATCAGACCTTATGAAGTTACTGAAAGGATAGGACTGGTAGCTTATCGGCTAGCTTTGCTGCCTGAGCTGGAAAATATTCATGACGTCTTTCATGTGTCTATGTTACATCGATACCGTTCAGACCCTTCATATGTTATAGAGCCGACAGAGGTAGAGATACAATCAGATTTGACTTATGGTGAAGAACCAGTTAAAATATTGGCTCGTGAGGTCAAGCAGTTAAGAAAAAAAAGCATAGCCTTAGTGAAAGTACTTGGAAAAGGCACGGCATAGACGAGGCCACCTGGGAGTCTGAAGAGACAATGAGAAACGAATACCCCAATCTTTTCACTGGTAAGATTTTCGAGGACGAAAATCCTTAAAGGGGGAGAATTGTAACAGCCCGATTTAAGGGCTAGTCAGAATAGTGATCTTGAGATCACTAATTCGAGACTTGAGAAATTATTTTCATGATGTATTATGAGTTAGAACATGATAGTATGCGAGCATTAAAATTCTGGTACTTTAATTTTATCGATTTTATGTTTAATCGTGAAAAAGGACTAAATCGCATAACATGCAAAAGTTCCATTCTTTTTGTTAAAAGTACCAAATGGCCATGGATTATTAATGGGAGGTCTTTAAAAGGAAATTTAGCCTTTGGATGAAGCTTGGCTGGCCATAGGAGAACATGGGAGACAAGATTTGTCAACTTAGTCAAAGTTAGTAGTAGTAGGTGGACTAATTTGACTTGTATTAATAAAATAATGGGAGAAAAGTTATCACTTTGCTCCTATCATCTTCCATTAAAAATTAGCAGCAAATAAGGGGTAGAAACCTTCAAAAATTTCAGCAAGCTCTCATCTATTCAAGTAAGTGTTCTAGTGAACTTTTCTTGAAAATAATTGTACTTTTGAGACCCCTAGAGCTTAAGCTTTCAAATGAGGGGACTATTGTGAAATGTTGTGAAAGATTTAGAGTTCTACCATGAGAGCTACCTTAGTTATTTGTTGCATTTTTATGGAAGAACTTGAGTCTTAGTTGTTATATGAACAACTTTTGAAAAGGATGTTAGTATGAGAACACCAAATAGGACCTTAATGAAAAGGTTATAAATTTTGTAGTATGTTTGTGAAATGTTGATTTATGATGATAGCTTTAAAAGCATTAAATGTTTACCTAGGCTTGTTGGGGATAAAAATGTGATTAGAATTAATTTTTGAGCCCAGGGGCAAAAAGGTTATTTTGCCAAAATCTAGGGGTAAAATGGTAATTTTGATTAAGCATGATTATTGAGATGCTTATGTTAATGTGGCGATTAAAATGAGCTAATTTTCTATTATAGAGCAAAGAGATGAGAATTCACCTCGATCGGGGAAAGGATAAGGTCATAGACTAAACCGAAAAACTAGCTCATTTTGAAAACGATGTAAGTTGTATGTGATTTAATGTAATATTATATTAGCGTAATTGAGGATGCTTGATGAGATATTGATGCATGATACTTCAATAAATTGAGAAACTTATGTGAATATTATATTGAAGTCCTTATGGACTATGATGAATACAAAAAATCGGCCATATTATGAGGGTCAGTGTAAGATCATGTCTGGGACATGGCATCGGCCACACGTATATGGCATTGGCCACATTATGAGGGTCAGTATAAGACCATGTCTGGGACATGGCATCGGCCACATTACGTGTGCCAGTGTAAGACCATGTTTGGAACATGGCATCGGCATTGAGACAAGAGCTGGTATAAGACCATATCTGGGATATGGCATTAGCACACAGAGGTAATTCCCTATAAGACCATGTCTAGGATATGGTTTTTGTACCTAGAGGAGACTCCATGTAAGGCTACCTAGAGAATGTGGCATTGGCTTTATACTTATCGTAATGATTATAAAACATGTCTTTGATTATTTCCAGTGTATGGTGGGATAAGCAGATGAATTTTAAAAGTAGAGGCGTGAATGAATACAAGTGCTAATGAATGAGTCACGAGAAATTGGCTCTATATGTGTTACGGTAAATGTTAGATAAGAGAAATTGTAAGTAAGTATTGTCAAGAAGTCTTGACTTGTGTACGAATAGATAATGTCATGGATGAATTATTCGTCTATGAGTATTATGATTGCTATTTATTTCCATGCAACTTACTAAGCTTAATGCTTACCCTTTTTCGTTGCCTATCTTTCTTATAGTATTGCCAAGATAACTCGAGATCGCAGACGCAGGGGTTCGGGAATCACACTATCAATAAAACTTTGGTATAACAATTTTAGACTTGTTTTGAATATGGCATGTATAGGACTTGGGTATTTTTGTCAAGTTGTAATTATTAGTTAAAGTGTTGGCTGTAAGTCATTTTTGTTAATGGTTTCTTGAGTTAGGCAAATATTTGGCGAACTCTTTCTTTCAATGAAGATGAAATTCATGATGTGAATGTTTTTTTTTTACCTCGTATGATGGAAATGAATTCTTAGACTTGCTTATGAGATAGAAATTGATTATTTTGAGATGAAGTATGAGAGTGTGCATTTTAAGGAAGCAATGGCTTGGTATATAGCCTGCTAAATTATCCACCTAGTGTGACACACAGGCGTGGGTCAAACCATGTGAAGGCCACGGCCAACATATGGGCGTGTACCCAGGCCGTGTGAAGTCTGCACCTTGTCCATGAAATTGTAAAATTCCCACGGCCAGAATACACGGGCGTTTGCCCCGACCGTGTTGTCAATTCATTATATCAAGGAATAATACACGGTCTAAGCCCATGAGTGTGTCAAGGCCGTGTGAATATAGTCAGTAACTCCCCACGGTTGGAAGACATGGGCGTGTCTAAGGGTACACGGGTGTGTTCCAAGTCACATGGGCGTGTGAACTCTGCTTCAAAGAAGAGTTTTTGATTAAGTCCAAAAGTTTTGGATAAGGGCTTAAGGCCTCGTAGGCCCATGAAATGTATGATCAGTCTAAGAAAGAAAGTTGTTAAGTTGGAACGAAATGTCTTCAGCTTGTAAGTGTATGTCTAAGTGAGTTCAAGCGTGGTAACGTCTCATATCTAGACCTAGCATCGGACTTGGGTATGAGGTGTTACATGCTCCCTCGCAAGGGACAGTGCCGATAGTTTCTCGACCTACTTCGAGCAATCCAGAGGGGGATGCTAGACAAGCCTTCTACCAAATGATGAATGATTGGTTTAAACAGTATCTCCAGACTAATCCAGCTATACAGCAACATCCACCTCCGATTAATCCATCTGCAGTGCCTATTATACCTTCGGTGAGTGATCCGATGAGATTGTCAAAGCCACCTATTGATAAAATAAGAAAACATGGAGCTGAGGAATTCAGAGCCATTGATGATGATGATCCTGAGCGAATCGAGTTCTGGCTTGATAATACTATCCGAGTATTTAATGAATTATCCTGCACCCCTGATGAGTGTTTGAAGTGTGCTATATCTCTACTACGGGACACTGCATATCACTGGTGAAATACACTAGTATCGGTGGTTTCAAAGGAGCGAGTGACCTGGGAATTCTTTCAGATAGAGTTTCATAAGAAGGTTTATTGATCAGAAACGTAAAGAATTTCTTGAGCTGAAATAGGCGGATGGCGTTGGATGAATCTGACGAAAATTTTTAGACTCGAGAGATATGCGGAGAGTGTGTTTCATCTGAAGCTATTATGTGTAAGAGATTTGAAGATGGGCTAAATGAAGACATTAAACTGTTAGCTAGAATACTAGAGATAAAAGAGTTCGTGGTACTTATTGAGCGAGCCTGCAAAGCTGAAGAGCTCGGAAAAAAGAAAAGAAAAGTTGATTCTAAAGCTAGAGATTCATGCAAATAACCATTCAGTAAGCCATTTCAGTCGACCTCAAAGAAATTCTGAGATGATACTAGCCGTTTGAAGAATACTATGGGTCATTTTAGACAAGATCGAGATAGACCACTTATGAGATCGAGAGCTACCTCTGTAGCTAGTATGGGTAATGTCAGATCAAATCAACCCGAGTGTGAATATTGTGGTAAATGACATTCTGATAGTTGCAGATTGTATGATAGAGCCTGTTTTAAATATGGATCCAGAGATCATTTTTTTCGGGAGTGTCCAGAGATAGTTGATCAAAATCTGGCTCAGAATACTAGATCAGGTAATACTGCAGCTCGAGGAAGACCAACCAGAAATACAGGTATTGTGAGTGGCAGCCAGAGAGGGACTAAAGATTCAGCTGTTAGATCTAAGGCTCGTGCACTAGCCAGAGCTTATGCCATACGTACACGTGAGGAGGCTTCATCCCCAGATGTCATTACTGGTACTTTTACTCTTTATGATACTACTGTTATTGCTTTGATTGATCCTGGTTCAACTCATTCCTATATGTGTGAGACTTTGGTGTTCAGTAAGACTTTACCTATTGAGTCTACTAATTTTGTAATTAAAGTATCAAACCCCTTAGTTCGATGTGTATTGGTTGATGAAATTTGCAAGAATTGTCCGTTGATGATTCGAGATTCATGTTTTCCGCTGATTTGATGTTGTTGCCATTTGATGAGTTTGATATAATTCTGGGTATGGACTGGTTAACTCTGCATGATGCTATCATGAATTGTAAACAAAAGACTATTGATTTACGATGCTAGAATGATGAGAGTATTCGGATTGAATCTAATGATCTGAATGGTTTACCAGTAGTGATATTTTCTATGACAACTCAAAATATATGTGAAAGGGTTGTGAAGCTTATTTTGCTTATGTGCTTGATTCTAAAGTGACAGAAAAGAAGATTGAATCAGTACCTATTGTATGTGAGTATCCAGATGTGTTCCTCGAAGAATTATCAGGTTTGCCACCTATTCGAGAAGTTGAGTTTAGGATTGAATTAGTGCCGGGGATGACTCCGATTTCTATAGCTCCGTACAAGATGGCACCTACAGAACTAAAGGAATTGAAAGCATAGTTGCAAGAGTTAACAAATAGGGGATTTGCACGACCGAGTGTCTCTCCTTGAGGCGCACCAGTTCTGTTTGTGAAAAAAAAGACGGAACCATGAGAATGTGTATTGACTACATACTGCTTAATAAAGTGACCAAAAAGAGCAAATATCCGTTACCAAGAATTGACGACCTGTTTGATCAGCTGAAAGGGGCTACAATATTTTCAAAGATAGATTTGAGATCGGGATATTATCAGTTGCAAGTTAAAGACTCTGATGTGCCAAAGACGCTTTTCGGACGAGGTACGGACACTACGAGTTTCTGGTTATGCCTTTCGGACTTACTAATGTACCTGCTGTTTTCATGGATCTAATGAATCGAATTTTTAGATAGTATTTGGATCAATTTGTGGTAGTGTTTATAGATGATATTCTGATCTACTCCTAAGATGAAGCCGACCATACCGAGCATTTGAGACTTGTGCTACCGACATTACGAGATAAATAGTTGTATGGAAAGTTTAGTAAGTGTGAGTTTTGGTTACGTGAAGTCAGTTTTCTGGGCCATGTTGTATTAGCATCAGGTATCAGGGTTGATCTAAGCAAGATTTGAGCTCTACTTGACTGGAAACCACCGAAAAAATGTTTCTGAAGTTTGAAGCTTTTTAAGACTTCCTGGTTACTACAAACGGTTCGTGAAGGGTTTCTCTATGATTGCTACACCGTTCACAAAGCTGTTACAGAAAGATGTTAAGTTTGAGTGGTCAGAGAAGTGTCAAAAAAGTTTTGATCTGTAACACCCCAAACCCGGCCCATACGTCCTGATCGGATCTGGTATGCTACGGGTTGAATGTTGAAAACTTTGCTTTGAAGGGTTTTGAAAATCTCAGTTTATTTTAACCGATTAATCATTAGTTGTGACATTTTTAAAGAAACTTTAACATTTGCGTTGAACATGCTGGAAAAACCAATTTTCCTTTCACTTTATAATTAAGATTTTGAAAACATAAGTTTATAAGACATAACATAAAAAAAAAAATAGTTCGATAACCTAAGTTATGGAGGCCTTATTACAAAAATAATCCCAAAATTGAAACGTAAAGAAAAACCGAAAATAGCCTATGAAGATAAAAGACTTGATGACCCCTCGAGTCCGCCTCGGCTCCCATGTCCACGATCTACTGCTCATCTAAAAAGTTGGGAAAAATAAAAGGGTGAGTCACCAAGACTTAGTGTGCAAATCCCGAAAACACATAAAAGCCTTGAGGCCCACAAACACATTATGGTCCTTGGCCCATACACAATGGCAACAAAATATTTACATGCAACATGTCCCCTCCCAAACCTAAGAGTCCATCCTCTACACACCCCCGTACCAACCATCACACCTGGGGATTTCTACAATCAACCCTCCATCTGCTACACACCATATCGACAGCTGTGCTGCCTATCATAAAGACCGATCACTATGTGACCTATGTGGCGAAGCCACCGATCGCCATGCGACCTTAATAATATATTGTGGTATTTCGACAGCTGTGCTGCCTGTCATAAAGACCGATCACTTTGTGACCTATGTGGCAAAGCCACCGATCGCTATGCAACCTTCTTCCCCTTCATCATATCAATCCCAACCCATGCATACATACATGCAAGAATCAGAGCATTATACTATCTAAACGGATCACGGACTTTCACATACTTTGATACACATAGAAGTTTCTATGATTACGCACTGCATCCCTTGCCTATATATTTATTTATCGACCTCATTTTCCCTCTTTTAGCCCATAACATACATATAATCTGATTAACTAGTGTGATAGAGATCTACACACCTGATTATTGACAAGACAATCTGTCTAAGTCGACACTATCGATGTGACTATGATTAATAATGATCTAAGGTTTTGCTCTGAATCTAGTCCATAACCCGGTGGCCAATCCCAAACTACTGACACCGCTCGCTTCTTAAACTTAGGGATTGGTTTAACAGATCCAATCCCCCTTTGCCTGATCGATATTTGATTCCATCAAAAGACCTTATCAGTTGCTACCATCATAACATATGGTTAAGATCACAATTACGATAGCAAATCTAACGAAAATCTAAAGAGAACCCCTTACCTTGAAATCCCAAAAAGAGAGATATGAGGTTTAAAGACTAGCGGTTCCAACTTTTAGATCTACACGATCTACTTCACTTCTCGAATGTCGCCCAACACGTAGACACAATAAACCAACAATCCATTAGCCTTTCAGCTTTGTCTTCTAAAAACCGAAAGAGAAAGAAAAAAGAAAAAATAGATCAGAAGAAATTGGCACCTACCTTCACGGAAGAATTCGGCAACCCCTTAAAGATTTCGGCTTAATAGAGAAATCGGCACAAGAGGAGAAAGAATGAAGAAGAGAGTGAAATAACAGGTTTCAGCTTCTGAAGAAATAAAAAAAAAGATTGCAGTGATTGACTGGGGTTTCGACTTGTAGAAAAGAACAAAGAACAAGAGAAAAGATTAAGAGAATGGGGTTCAAATGCCGGAATTGAAGAGATATCCCCCCTAATTAAAGAGAATTTTGGCACCTACCTCTCAAAAGTCAAAAATGCCCCTTCCTCGAACTAAAAACTAATCAATTAATAATGGAAATTTTGGCACCCCTCTGGCATATTGAAACCGATTTCTTCCCCCCTCCAAGAGATGGAAATTTGGCCACCATTGGCTGTTCAGTAGATAACTCATATTCTTTCTCTCTTATCTATATCCATTCACACCTCCAAAAGAGGCCTAAATACCACCACATCTTCCTTCCTTTATCAGCACATTATCCACATTATCCAAGTCATTTACCCTCCTAATTTTAAGCCTTATTGCCGTCCCACTCGCTCCTTCTTTAAGTGTCAAAAATGGCCCAAATACATGGGCTCCAAGCGGCCATAACTTGGGCCTCTTGACCTGCTAATGACGCCACCTTTGCAGCTCCCCTTGCTACTGGGCCACAAGCCCATTTTGTAATTTAAACCACAAATACCATCTTTTAAACCCTATAGTGTCCAAACAAAAAATTTAACCAAGGCCTCAGCCCTATCTTGAGCCCAATCTGGACCCCTAACACTCTAATTAACTCATTACACATAACCACACATTAAACGCATAGGCCCCTTAATTCAGGATGTTATAGTTCTACCCCCTTAAAGAAATTTCAACCTCGAAATTACCTGGTCAGAATAGATGCGGGTATTGCTGCCACATCACTTCCTCTGGCTCCTAAGTAGCTTCCTCAGAATCGTGATTCCACCATAGAACCTTAACCAACGGAACCGTCTTCCTTCGCAACACTTTGACATCACGATCCAAGATTTTCACTGGTTCCTCTTCAAAGGATAGGTCAGGTCTTACCTCGATTTCCTCCACAGGCACCACATGAGACAGATCTGAACGATATCGTCTCAACATAGAAACGTGGAATACATTGTGAATCTAGCTTAGCTCAGAAGGTAGCTCTAGCTGATAGGCTACCGACCCCACTCGTTTCAACACCTGATAAGGTCCGATGTGATTGATACCGGTACCCTATGCAACCTCACTACCTCCGCTATATATAACCTAGCCAGCTTCTGCAGAGAGTAATCGACCCGTACATGTATGAAATAAGCAAATTTCGTCAAGCGATCAACAATCACCCAGACTGAATCTTTCTTAGTAGGCGTGAAGGGTAGCCCACTAATAAAGTCCATTGTGATCCTTTCCCACTTCCATTGTGGAATCTTCACTGGCTGCAATAACCCTGATGGTAACTGATGCTCCACCTTTACCTACTGACAGGTCAAACACTTACTCACCAATTCAGTTACCTCACGCTTCAAGCTCGACCACCAGAACTGATCTCAAATCCCGATACATCGTACTCTCTCTGGGGTGCATAGCGTATGAACTTCCATGCGCTTCTTGTAAAATCTTATGCCTCAATTCCTAATCTTTTGGCATGCAAAATCTCCCTGGAAAACATCACATTCCTTCCTAATTCATACTAAAGTAAGTCGATCCATCACTTGATCCTACCTGAAGCTTCTCCTATAGCAGCTCATCGGTCTGCTGCTTCTCCTTAACTTGACTGACCCAAGAGGGTTTCACTTGAAGTTCAGCCAATAAGCTCCCATCATCATACAAACTAAGGTGAGCAAACATCGCTCTCAAGTCAGAGATTATTCTACGACTTAAAGCATACGCCACCACATTAGCTTTACCCGGATGGTACTTGATCGAGCAATCATAATCCTTTAACAACTCGATCCACCTCCTCTACCTTAAATTCAACTCCTTCTCGGTCAAAAAGTATTTTAGGCTCTTATGATCTGTATAAATAACAGATTTCTCCCCGTACAGATAATGTTTCCAAATCTTTAAAGCAAAAACCACCGCTGCCAACTCCAAATCATGGGTGGGATAATTTGCTTCGTGCGGTCTTAACTGCCGAGATGCATGCACAACAACCTTTCCATCTTGCATCAACACGCATCCTAGTCCTGTGTGTGACGCATCATAGTAAATCATGAATTCCTTCCCAGCCTCCGGTTGAATCAATACCGGAGCCTCCGTTAAAATCCTTTTCAACTTCTCGAAACTCTCTTGCTACTTACTAGACAAAATAAATGGAACTCCTTTCTGTAATAACTTAGTCAATGGTGCCGCGATTGAAGAAAATCCTTCAACAAACCTGCGATAGTACCGGGCCAGACCAAGAAAATTCTGAATTTTCGCCACACACCTACGCGGCTTCTAATCCAACACCGCTTCAATTTTTCGAGGGTCAACCCTAATCCTCTCTGTCAACACAATGTGGCCTAAAAAAGTAACTCCATAGCCAAAATTCGCACTTACTGAATTTGGCATACACAACTGCTTCTCCCTCAGAATTTGCAAAACCACTCGTAGATGTGAATCATGCTCTTCTTCGATCTTGAGTAAACCAAGATATCATCTATAAATACCACGAAAATCGATCCAAGTAGGGTTGGAACACTCGGTTCATCAAATCCATAAATGCTGTTGGTGCGTTAGTCAACCCAAATAGCATTACCAAAAATTCGTAATGGCCATAACGAATGGGGTTCAAATGAGAGATACCCCTCCTAATTAAAGGTTAAGAGAACAGAGAATGAGAGAAAATATTAAGAGAATAAGGTTCAAATGCCGAAATTGAAGACATATCCCCCCTAATTAAAGAGAATTTCGGCACCTACCTCTCAAAAGTCGAAAATGCCCCTTCCTCGAACTAAAAACTAATCAATTAATAAGGGAAATTTTGGCACCCCTCCGGCATATTGAAACCGATTTCTTCCCCCTCCAAGAGATGGAAATTCGACCACCACTGGCTGTTCAGCAGATAACTCCTATTCTTTCTCCCTTATCTTTATCCATTCACACCTCCAAAAGAGGCCTAAATAACACCACCTCTTCTTTCCTTTATCAACACATTATCCATATTATCCAAGTCATTTAATCCCTCCTAATTTTAAGCCTTATTGCCGTCCCACCTGCTCCTCCTTTACGTGCCAAAAATGGCCCAAATACATTGGCTCCAAGCGGCCATAACTTGGGCCTCTTGACCTGCTAATGACGCCACCTTTGCTGTGCCCCTTGCTACTGGGCCACAAGCCCATTTTGTAATTTAAGCCACATATACCATCTTTTAAACCCTATAGTGTCCAAACAAAAAATTTAACCAAGGCCTCGGCCCTATCCTGAGCCTAATCTGGACCCCTAACACTCTAATTAACACATTACACATAACCACACATTAAACGCATAGGCCCCTTAATTCAGGATGTTACAGTTCTACCCCCTTAAAGAAATTTCAACCTCGAAATTACCTGGTCAGAATAGATGAGTGTATTGTTGCCACATCGCTTCTTCTGGCTCCTAAGTAGCTTCCTTAGAACCATGATTCCACCATAGAACCTTAACTAACGGAACTGTCTTCCTTCATAACACTTTGACATCACGATCCAAGATTTTTACTGGTTCCTCTTCAAAGGATAGGTCAGGTCTTACCTCAATTTCCTCCATAGGCACCACATGAGACGGATCTGAACGATATCATCTCAATATAGAAACGTGGAATACATTGTGAATCTAGCTTAGCTCAGAAGGTGGCTCTAGCTGATAGGCTACTGACTCCACTCGTTTCAACACCCGATAAGGTCCGATGTGATTGATATCGGTACCCCAAGCAACCTCACTACCTCTGCTATGTATAACATAGCCAGCTTCTACAGAGAGTAATCGACCCGTACTGGTATGAAATGAGCAAATTTTGTCAAGCGATCAATAATTACCCAGACTGAAACTTTCTTATAGGCGTGATGGGTAGCCCACTAACAAAGTCCATTGTGATCCTTTTCCACTTCCATTGTGGAATCTTCATCGGTCGCAACAACCACGATGGTAGCGATGTCTGTCTTTACCCTCGACAGTCAAACACTTAATCACCAATTTAGTTACCTCACGCTTCAAGCCCGACCACCAGAATTGATCCCGCAAATCCCGATACATCTTACTCCCTCTGGGGTGCATAGCGTATGAACTTCCATGCGCTTCTTGCAAAATCCTATGCCTCAATTCTGGATCTTTTGGCATGCAAACTCTCCCTTGAAAACATAACAGTCCTTCCTCATTCATACTAAAGTCCGTCGATCCATCACTTGATCCTACATGAAACTTCTCCTTTAGCAACTCATCGGTCTGCTGCTTCTCCTTAACCTGACTGACCCAAGAAGGTTTCACTTGAAGTTCAGCCAATAAGCTCCCATCACCATACAAACTAAGGTGAGCAAACACCGCTCTCAAGTCAGAGATTATTCTACGACTTAAAGCATCCGCCACCACATTAGCTTTACCCGGATGGTACTCGATCGAGCAATCATAATCCTTTAACAACTCGATCCATCTCCTCTGCCTTAAATTCAACTCCTTTTGGGTCAAAAGGTATTTTAGGCTTTTATGATCTGTATAAATAATAGATTTCTCCCCTTACAGATAATGTCTCCAAATCTTTAAAGTAAAAACCACTGCCGCTAACTCCAAATCATGGGTGGGATAATTTGCTTCATGCAGTCTTAACTGTCGAGATGCATATACAACAACCTTTCCATCTTGCATCAACACGCATCCTAGTCCCGTGTATGACACATCACAGTAAATCATGAATTCCTTCCCAGCCTCCGGTTGAATCAATACCGGATCCTCCGTCAATCCTTTTCAACTTCTCGAAACTCTCTTGCTACTTATTAGACAAAATAAATGGAACTCCTTTCTGTAATGACTTAGTCAATGGTGCCGTGATTGAAGAAAACCTTTCAACAAACCTTCGATAGCACCCGGCCAGACCAAGAAAACTCTAAATTTCTGCCACAGACCTAGGCCGCTTCCAATCCAACACCGCTTCAATTTTTTGAGGGTCAACCCTAATCCCCTCTGCCGACACAACGTGGCCTAAAAAGTAACTCCACATAGCCAAAATTCACACTTACTGAATTTGGCATACACAACTGCTTCTCCCTCAGAATCTGCAAAACCACTCGCAGATGTGAATCATGCTCCTCTTTTGATCTTGAGTAAACCAAGATATCATCTATAAATACAAACCGATCCAAGTAGGGTTGGAACACTCGGTTCATCAAATCCATAAACGCCGCTGGTGCGTTAGTCAACCCAAATGGCATTACCTAAAATTCGTAATGGCCATAACGAATAGGGTTCAAATGAGAGATATCCCCTAATTAAAGATTAAGAGAACAGGGAATGAGAGAAAAGATTAAGAGAATGGGGTTCAAATGCCAAAATTGAAGACATATCCCCCTAATTAAAGAGAATTTCAACACCTACCTCTCAAAAGCCAAAAATGCCCCTTCCTCGAACTAAAAACTAATCAATTAATGGGGGAAATTTTGGCACCCCTCTGGCATATTGAAACTGATTTCTTCCCCCCTCCAAGAGATGGAAATTCAGCCACCACTGGCTGTTCAGCAGATAACTCCTATTCTTTCTCCCTTATCTTTATCCATTCACACCTCCAAAAGAGGCCTAAATAACACCACATCTTTCTTCCTTTATCAGTACATTATCCATATTATCCAAGTCATTTAATCCCTCCTAATTTTAAGCCTTATTGCTGTCCCACTTGCTCCTCCTTTAAGTTTCAAAAATGGCCCAAATACATGGGCTCTAAGCGACCATAACTTGGGCCTCATCACCTGCTAATGACGCCACCTTTGCAACGCCCCTTGCTACTAGGCCACAAGCCCATTTTGTAATTTAAACCACAGATACCATCTTTTAAACCCTATAGTGTCCAAATAAAAAATTTAACCAAGGCCTCAGCCCTATCCTGAGCCCAATTTGGACCCCTAACACTCTAATTAACACATTACACATAACCACACATTAAACGCAAAGGCCCCTTAATTCAGGATGTTACAGTTCTACCCCCTTAAAGAAATTTCAACCTCGAAATTACCAGGTCAGAATAGATACGGGTATTGTTGCCACATCGCTTCCTCTGGCTCCTAAGTAGCTTCCTTAGAACCGTGATTTCACCATAGAACCTTAACCAACGGAACCGTCTTCCTTCGCAACACTTTGACATCACGATCCAAGATTTTCACTAGTTCCTCTTCAAAGGATAGGTCAGGTCTTACCTCGATTTCCTCCACAGGCACCACATGAGACGGATCTGAATGATATCGTCTCAACATAGAAACATGGAATACATTGTGAATTTGGCTTAGCTCAGAAGGTAGCTCTAGCTGATAGGCTACCGGCCCCACTTGTTTCAACACCTGATAAGATTCGATGTGATTGATATTGGTACCCCATGCAACCTCACTACCTCCGCTATATATAACCTAGCCAACTTTTGCAGAGAGTAATCGACCCGTACTGGTATAAAATGAGCAAATTTCGTCAAGTGATCAACAATCACCCAGACTAAATCTTTCTTAGTAGGCGTGAGGGGTAGCCCACTAACAAAGTCCATTGTGATCCTTTTCCACTTCTATTGTGGAATCTTCACTAGCTGCAACAACCCTGATAGTAATTGATGCTCCGCCTTTACCTGCTGATAGGTCAAACACTTACTCACCAATTCAGTTACCTCACGCTTCAAGCCCGGCCACCAGAACTGTTCCCGCAAATCCCGAAACATCTTACTCCCTCCGGGATGCATAGCGTATGAACTTTCATGCGCTTCTTGCAAAATCCTATGCCTCAATTCTGAATCTTTTGGCATGAAAACTCTCCCTTAAAAACATAACAGTCCTTCCTCATTCATATTGAAGTCCGTCGATCCATCACTTGATCCTACGTGAAACTTCTCCTTTAGCAACTCATCGGTCTGCTGCTTCTACTTAACCTGACTGACCCAAGAGGGTTTCACTTGAAGTTCAGCCAATAAGCTTCCATCATCATACAAACTAAGGTGAGCAAACATCACTCTCAAGTCAGAGATTATTCTACGACTTAAAGCATCCGCCACCACATTAGCTTTACCCGGATGGTACTCGATCGAGCAATCATAATCCTTTAACAACTCGATCCACCTCCTCTGCCTTAAATTCAACTCCTTCTGGGTCAAACGGTATTTTAGACTTTTATGATCTATATAAATAACAGATTTCTCCCCGTACAGATAATGTTTCCAAATATTTAAAGCAAAAACCACCGCCGCCAATTCCAAATCATGGGTGGGATAATTTGCTTCGTGCGGTCTTAACTGCCGAGATGCATACGCAACAACCTTTCCATCTTGCATCAACACGCATCCTAGTCCCGTGTGTGACGCATCACAGTAAATCACGAATTCTTTCCTAGCCTCCGGTTGAATCAATACTAGAGCCTCCGTCAAAATCCTTTTCAACTTCTCGAAACTCTCTTGCTACTTACTAGACCAAATAAACAGAACTCCTTTCCGTAATAACTTAGTCAATGGTGCCACGATTGAAGAAATCCTTCAACAAATCTTCGATAGTACCCGGCCAGACCAAGAAAACTCTAAATTTCTGCCATAGACCTAGGCGGCTTCCAATCCAACACCGCTTCAATTTTTGAGGGTCAACCCTAATCCCCTCTACCGACACAATGTGGCTTAAAAAAGTAACTTCACATAGCCAAAATTTGCACTTACTGAATTTGGCATACACAACTGCTTCTCCCTCAGAATCTACAAAACCACTCGCAGATGTGAATTATGCTCCTCTTCCGATCTTGAGTAAACCAAGATATCATCTATAAATACCACGACAAACCGATCCAAGTAGGGTTGGAACACTCTATTCATCAAATCCATAAACGCCGCAAGTGCAGTAGTCAACCCAAATGGCATTACCAAAAATTCGTAATGGCCATAATAAATGGGGTTCAAATGAGAGATATCCCCCCTAATTAAAGATTAAGAGAATGTAGAATGAGAGAAAAGATTGAGAGAATGGGATTCAAATGTCAGAATTGAAGACATATCCCCCTAATTAAAGAGAATTTCGGCACCTACCTCTCAAAAGCCGAAAATGCCCCTTCCTTGAACTAAAAACTAATCAATTAATAAGGGAAATTTTGGCACCCTTCTGGCATATTGAAACCGATTTCTTCGCCCCATCAAGAGATGGAAATTCGGCCACCACTGGTTGTTCAGCAGATAACTCCTATTCTTTCTCCCTTATCTCTATCCATTCACACCTCTAAAAGAGGCCTAAATAGCACCACCTCTTCCTTCCTTTATCAGCACATTATCCACATTATCCAAGTCATTTAATCCCTCCTAATTTTAAGCCTTATTGCAGTCCCACTTGCTCCTCATTTAAGTGCCAAAAATGGCCCAAATACATGGGCTTCAATCGGCCATAACTTGGGCCTCTTCACCTGCTAATGACGCCACCTTTGCAGTGCCCCTTGCTACTGGGCCACAAGCCCATTTTATAATTTAAACCATAGATACCATCTTTTAAACCCTATAATGTCTAAATAGAAAATTTAACTGGGGCCTCGGCCTATCCTGAGCCTAACTTGGACCCCGAACACTCTAATTAACACATTATACATAACCACACATTAAACGCATAGGCCCCTTAGCTCAGGATGTTACATGATCAGTTGAAAGCTTTTTTGACCGAAACTCTAGTGTTAGTTCAGCTTGAATCGAGTAAAGAATTTTTCATTTATAGTGATGCATCTTTGAATGGTTTGGGTTGTGTTTTGATGCAGGAAGGCAAAGTCATAGCTTATGCCTCAATACAATTGAAGCCACATGAAAAAAACTATCCGACACATGATTTGGAACTAGCAGCCATTGTGTTTGCATTGAAGATTTGGCGTCATTATCTATTCGGTGAGAAATGTCATGTTTATTCTAATCATAAAACCTGAAGTATTTGATGACTTAGAAAGATCTGAATTTGAAACAACTTTGATTGTTAGAGCTGTTGAAGGACTACGAGTTAGTGATCTACCATCTAGGAAAGGTTAATGTTGTTGCGATGCTTTAAGTCAAAAGTCATTATTTGCTCTGCATACAATGAATGCGCATGTGGTTATATCTGATGATGGTTCGATAATAGCTAAATTAAAAGCAAGACCATTATTTTTCAACAAATTTGTGATGCCCAAAAAGTTGATAATGATTTGTTAACAAAGCGGGCTCAGTGTGAAACTAATATTGAATTAGAATTCTGAGTTGATGAAAATAGTTGTTTGAGGTTCAAAAATCGAATATGTGTCCAAGGAATTCAGAGTTGATTCAGATGATTCTGAATGAAGCTCACAGTAGTTGGCTATCTGTTCATCCGAGTAGTATGAAAATGTATTATGATATGAAACAGTTCTATTAGTGGTCTGGTATGAAACGAGACATATCAGAAATGCCTAGTTTTTCAGCAAGTGAAAGCCGAGCATCAGGTACCTTATGGGTTACTTCAGCCAATTATGATACTTGAGTGGAAGTGGGACAGAGTCACGATGGATTTTGTATCCGGTCTACCGTTGACATCGAGCAAGAAAGATGCAATTTGGGTTATTGTTAATAGATTGACTAAATCTGCTCATTTTGTTCCTGTTCGCACTGATTATTCACTTGATAAACTGGCTGAATTATATGTATCACAGATTGTGAGATTACATGGTGTGCCTATTTCTATTGTTTCGGATAGGAACCGAGATTCACATCGTAGTTTTGGAAGAAATTGCACGATGCTTTAGGTACAAAACCACACTTTAGCACAGCTTTTCATCCACAGAAAGATGATCAGTCCAAACGAATCATTCAAATACTTGAAGATATGTTGAGATGTCGCATCCTTGAGTTGAAGGTACGTGGGAACGATACTTACCTCTGATTGAATTTGTAACACCCCAAACCGGCCCAGAAGTTAGGCCCAAATCTGGTGTGTCACATTTAAGAAAACGTATAAAGGATTTATGATTCGTACTAAAATAAGTTTTGTTAAAATCAAGAAAAATAAGTTTGATTTGAGACATTTGATAAAATACTACTAACCTCGAAGATTGATTGATAAATTGATAGATTTGAACTAATAATATTATAAAACGTGACTTTTGAAAACGACATTGAAAACTCGAAGAAGATTTTCGTGTTAAAAATATTTGTAAAAGTTTGTTATGAAAACCATTTGTTAATCTATTTTGGAAAACCTTTATTTAAGTTTTTAGAAAATTCCCATTTAAAATAATTTAAGTAAAATAATAAGTATATCAAACATAAAGCAAATAATAAAATACTCCAGAGGCCTTATTACAACATAAAACCCAAAATAGTAAAGTGAACGAAAATAGAAATCTAAAGTTCCAAAGTAAAACACCATTTCTGAAGTATGGCCTCCACCGAGTCATCCATGGCCCCAAGTCCTCAAATCCATCGAGCATTACCTACAAGGGTTAAGAAAGAAAGGGGGTGAGTTACAAGAAGTCAATGTATAATCCCCTTATAGTCATCCACTGGCTTGAATCCAATTAGCAAAAACTTGGGCCTGAGCCCATAAAGCAAAATCTTGGGCCAAAGCCCATTTACACAACAAAACATATATATGTATGTGCAATGTATGCAATTCCCAAACCAAACCTAGTAATCCATCCGCTACACACCACCGTACCAACCAACACACCTGTGGGGATCATCAGTCAACCCACCCCGCCAACACACCAATCGCAGGATTAAGCCATTTATAACAATAATTCACAGGCTAGTGGCCATTTATAATCGCAGACATTTAGCCATTTATAATATCAGAATTTGTGGAGAAGCCACCAGAATAACAGAATATACGTGGCATAGCCACCAGACAGATTGTGACAGAGTCACCAAAATATGTGGCAGAGCCACCGAATAGCTTCCTCCAATCATCAATATCCCAAACCCATGCAGAATTATGTGAATGCAACATTCATAGAAAATTATGATATTTACAATATAACAACGATAATTAATAACATTAGAGATTTATTACAAACAATTTGGCCCATTAACACTTTGCAAAATCGGCCCATTATGCCATATATCAAATTGGTCCATTAAGGCAATCTATCAAATCGGCCCATTAGGGGCGTTTTGTAATTTGACCCATAAGGGTATTTTCGTAATTCGACACATAAGGGCAATTTTGTAATTTGGTAATTTTACCCACTAAGGGTAATTCGGTAATCTCGTAACCCAGGGGTATTTCGATAATTTTCCTCAAGGGTATTTTCGTAATTTCGCAACCCCGGACTTAATTACTAATTTGGGACATAAAACTTAAAACTGTCCATCTGCGTCATACTGACTAAATTGACTATAACTCGTGTTAGAAACTCAAAATTAAGATCCATAAATTTTCCTTGAAACTAGACTCATATATCTTCTTACTACATTTTTTCCAGAATTTTTTTCTTAACCATTTAGTATAGTTTATTCCTTAAAATTTCCCTTGTTACACTATCCAACGATTTTGACCTCTCTTACATTAATTCCAAATATCTCACTGTACGGTTTTCATATATTGCTCACACTTATTTCTAATGAAAATAGGATCACTAAGGAATCCATTCATATAAATTATAACCCATAATTCACTTTTTACAATTTTATACAATTTTTCTAAAATAGATCAGGGAACCACGAAGTTAATCAGAACCAGTCTCACTAAAATTAAGATATCTCAGATTATAAAATTCCTTTTCCTTCTCCGTTTCTTCCATATCAAAATAGGCACAGTAAGATTTAATTTGATATCTCATTCACTTTATAATTCCCTTTCTCCTATTTTTTGTGATTTTTGAAATACACATCACTGTTTCTAACCAGAACTATTTTATTACAAAATATGGTTACTACTACGAATATACGCACTCCCGAGTGATCACGGATGCTAGTTTCTAGTTTTCTTCTATATTTCGACTTAATTACAGAATATTTCATGCAGCCTTCAGAGAAGTGTGAGATCACACACCATTTCAAAATATATTCGGAAAGTACAGTATTACACACCTTATTCGGAATCCGTAACACGATATTCTCCACGGCACCTAAAGATACAATCGGTCAACAATTAGTCCAAAACCCAATTTACAACTTCATCCAAGTATTGTGATTGATTTAAAAAACTCTATCATTTACCAACAATCCAAGTCTCTTATTACGAGAGATAGGTGTTCGACTTTACCGCTATTTCTGAAAAATCTACAAGTAGAGAGTATCGCGTGATTTCGTGCCTAACAACATAATCGATTAGCCAAACTTTCAATTTGATTAACCCCATAACCGAATAGTGATATCGAATGGACTATGAAAAGACTCCTTACCTTAATCGATGATAATCTCAATTCACACTAATTGGCTTATGACTACGAATGAATCGACAAGGATTTGGTATTAGGCCACCCGCTAGAACTCTACGAAAAAGAGTTGATCAAATAAGAGAGTGATGGAGAGAGTGATATTTCGATAAGAAACAAAGTAGAATATCCGTATAGTGATGAACATACATATTTGGCTAGAAAGAGAAGAAATGAAAGGATTAGAAATGAAGCCCTTACCCGATTCAACCAAGGAGAGATGTCCAACACACAAAAATGGGGAAGATAGAAGATGATAGAAATTCGGCTATCAAAAGAAGATAAACAAAAGATGAATATTTGACTAAACAAAAGAGAAAAAAGATGCACAATTGTGCTAGGAGGTTTCGGCAAAGAGAATAGCAAATTGGAAGAAGATGACACAAAAGTTGCAAATAGAATTTTTGGCTAAAACAATACCAAGACCTTACCAAATGCCAAAGTAAAAATTTCAGCTACCTATCTACCCCCAAAACCGTCCACATGCATTACAATATTGGTCAAACATTTGGCCAACCACACTTTCCATAACATTCTCCCCTTTTTGTGCCAACATGTCCCCCATACTTGCCTTTTTCTTTTGATTCCTTTCCCCAACCTCAACCTTTCCTTATTTCCTTAGCCACCTCACCAAAAATAAAGAAGTCCACCTTACCATATATACCTCTTGGCCGACACTTAAGGAGAGCATGCAAGAATAATAGTCAAAATTTGCACACAATGGGGTTTGAACCTCTTCCCTTAAAGTCCTTCACTTGATGCCATAACCTCTTTACTAATTGCTCATTTATCCTAACAATTTACTAATTTATTTCTATAAGCCTTGAAGCTACTTACCATCTCTCCTTAAAGTGCTAAAATACCAAATTTTTCCCAAGGCCCAATTAAACCCTAGACTTCATAGAAATCCTGTAACCTTTCAAATTCACTTAACTAATAAGTCCAATTTGCAACAACGCCATTGTCATATTCTCAAAAATTTTAAACATTCTTATGCCTAAGGCCCATTAGGCCCAATCCTACTAGGCCCAATTTTGGGATGTTACAATTCTACCCTCCTTAAAGAAAATTTTGTCCTCTAAATTTCCATCCTACTACTAAATGCATCGCTCAAATCACACTACTATGCTTTCGCTGTGCACTCTGATCTTAATAACACTAATTCGCTTTCTATCTTTAACCTTGGAAACTCTTCACATCATCAAATATCAAATCCTCAAAAGCAAACAGGTATTTATAACTCATTCATAAAATTTTCTACATTCAAGCAAAACATACCCATCTTAATGGTTATGGAACAATCCCGAGCCCTATGCTCCTCAGACCCGCATCTCAAACATGCTCTTGACCTCCTCCAGCATTCACCCGAATGACACCTTCTGCAATAATCGCAAACTGGAAAGTTTGGACGTGCCTTGACACGCTTCACAGAACGAGACTACGACCCTAAAGAATTACGATCTCCTTTTTTCTTACAGTCCACACACCTAACTCGAAGTGCCTCACCGATTCCTTTAACCTCCTCCAATACTTTTTTAACTAACTGAGTCAGCTCATCAACCCCAACTTGATCATGATATTCCATTTTAGCCACTGGTAATGCCAATGCCTCCCTTTTGGAAACATGCCTCGGTGCTGAAGATCTGGCCCTAGCACTTCAGCCTCTACCACGTCCACGTCTTCCACGTCCACGTCTTCGATTTAATTTGATTAAGAGTTTTATGAATCATTAAGCTATTTTAGTGTTTATTAAACAATGTTTTATGGAGTATAAAAGTAGGGTTATTTTTGTAAAAACGCATCCTATAGTCTCAATCTCTATAGTTTGGATACCTAAAACTAGAAGTTCTAGAGTATTCCTACAGTCATATCATAATCATTATAATCATACAATAATAACATACACTTACTTGACTTGGTGCTGAATACCGTGGTGCCATACTTCCTTTAGAACATGCATTTTTAATTTAACATTCAAACTCCTTTGGAAAATATTTTTGAACCCAAACCATGACCGATTTTTGTAACTGGGCTTTGATACCATAAAATATAACACCCCAAATCCGGTCCAAAAGTTAGACCCAAATTTGGTGTGTCACATTGAAGAAAGTTTTGTTAAAATCAAGAAAAACAAGTTTGATTTGAGACATTTGATAAAATACTACTAACCTTGAAGATTGATTGATAAATCGATAGATTTGAACTAATAATCTTATAAAATGTGACTTTTTGAAAATGATGTTGAAAATTCAAGAAGATTTTCGTGTTAAAAATATTTGTAAAAGTTTGTTATGATATTTGTTAATCTATTTTGGAAACCTTTATTTAAGTTTTAGAAAATACCCATTTAAAATAATTTAAGTAAAATAATAAGTATATCAAACATAAAGCAAATAATAAAATACTCCAAAGGCCTTATTACAACATAAAACCCAAAATAGTAAAGTGAACGAAAATAGAAATCTAAAGTTCCAAAGTAAAACACCATTTCTGAAGTATGGCCTCCACCGAGTCATCCATGGCCCCAAGTCCTCATCACTGAGCATTACCTACAAAGGTTAAGAAAGAAAGGGCGGTGAGTTTCAAGAACTCAGTGTATAATCCCCTTACCATCATCCACTGGCTTGAATCCAATTAGCAAAAACTTGGGCCTGAGCCCATAAAGTAAAATCTTGTGCCGAAGCCCATTTACACAACAGAACATATATATGCATGTGCAATGTATGCAATTCCCAAACCAAACCTAGTAATCCATCCGCTACACACCACCCGTACCAACCAACACATCTGTGGGGATCATCAGTCAACCCACCCCGCCAACACACTAATCGCAGGCATTAAGCCATTTATAACAATAATTCACAGGCCAGTGGCCATTTATAATCGCAGGCATTTAGCCATTTATAATATCAGAATTTGTGGCGAAGCCACCAGAATAATAGAATATACGTGGCATAGCCACCAGATAGATTGTGACAGAGTCACCAAAATATGTCGCAGAGCCACCAAATAGCTTCCTCCAATCATCAATATCCCAAACCCATGCAGAATTATGTGAATGCAACATTCATAGCAAATTATGATATTTACAATATAACAACGATAATTAATAACATCAGAGATTTATTACAAACAATTTGGCCCATTAACACTTTTCAAAATCGGCCCATTATGCCATATATCAAATTGGTCCATTAAGGCAATCTATCAAATCGGCCCATTAGGGGCGTTTTCGTAATTCTACCTATAAGGGTATTTTTGTGATTCGGCACATAAGGGCAATTTCTTAATTCGGTAATTTTATCCTCTAAGGGTAATTTTGTAATCTCGCAACCCAGGGGTATCTCGGTAATTTACCCCCAAGGGTATTTTCGTAATTTCGCAACCCTGGACTTAATTACTAATTTGGGACATAAAACTTGAAACTGTCCATCTGCGTTATACTTACTAAATTGACTATAAATCGAGTTAGGAAACTCGAAATTAAGATTCATAAATTTTCCTTGAAACTAGACTCATATATCTTCTTACTATAATTTTTCCAGAATTTTTGTCTTAATCATTTAGTACAGTTCATTCCTTAAAATTTCCCTTGTTACACTGTCCAATGATTCTGACCTCTCTTACCTTAATTCCAAATATCTCACTGTACGGTTTTCATATATTGCTCACACTTACTTATAATGAAAATAGGATAACTATGGAATCCATACATATAAATTATAACCCATAATTCACTTTGTACAATTTTATACGATTTTTCCAAAACAGATCAGGGAACCAAGAAGTTAATCAGAACCGGTCTCACTAAAATTAAGATATCTTAGATTGTAAAATTCCTTTTCCTTCGTCGTTTCTTCCATATCAAAATAGGCACAGTAAGCTTTAATTTGATATCTCATTCACTTTATAATTCCCTTTTTCTTATTTTTCGTGATTTTTCAAATACACATTACTGTTTCTAACTAGAACTATTTTATATAAAATATGGTTACTACTACGAATATACGCACTCCCGAGTGATCACGGATCCCAATTTCTGATTTTCTTTGGTATTTTGACCGAATCACAGAATATTTCATGCAAGCCTTCAGAGAAGTGTGAGATCACACACCATTTCAAATATATATTTGTAAAGTACAGGATTACACACCTTATTTGGAATCCGTAACACTATATCCTCCGCGGCACCTAAAGATACAATCGGTCAACAATTAGTCCAAAACCCAATTTACAACTTCATCTAAGTATTGTGATGATTTAACAATCTATATCACTTACCAACAATCCGAGTGTCTTATTACGAGAGATATGTGTTCGACTTTACCACTATTTCTGAAAAATCCACAAGTAGAGAGTATCGCGTGATTTCGTGCCTAACAACATAATCAATTAGCCAAACTTTCAATCCGATTAACAACATAACCGAATAGCGATATTGAATGGACTATGAAAAGACTCCTTACCTTAATCGATGATAATCTCGATTCCCACCGATTGGCTTATGACTACGAATGAATCGATAAGGATTTGGTATTAGGCCACCCACTAGAACTCTACGAAAAAGAGTTGATCAAATATGAGAGTGATGGAGAGAGTGATATTTTGAAAAGAAACAAAGTAGAATATCCGTATAGTGATGAACGTACATATTCGGCTAGAAAGAGAAGAAATGAAAGGATTAGAAATGAAGCCCTTACCCGATTCAACCAAGGAGAGATGTCCAACACACAAAAATGGGGAAGATAGAAGATGATAGAAATTCGGCTATCAAAAGAAGATGAACAAAAGATGAATATTTGACTAAACAAAAAGAGAAAAAATATGCATAATTGTGCTAGGAGGTTTCGACAAAGAGAATAGCAAATTGAAAGAAGATGACACAAAAGTTGCAAATAGGATTTTTGGCCAAAACAATACCAAGACCTTACCAAATGCCAAAGTAAAAATTTCAGCTACCTATCTACCCCCAAAACCGTCCACATGCATTACAATATTGGTCAAACATTTGGCCAACCATGCTTTCCATAACATTCTCCCCTTTTTGTGCCAACATGTCCCCCATACTTGCCTTTTTCTTTTGATTCCTTTCCCCAACCTCAACCTTTCCTTATTTTCTTAGCCACCTTACCAAAAATAAATAAGTCCACCTTACCATATATACCTCTTGGCCGACACTTAAGGAGAGCACGCAAAAATAATAGTCAAAATTTGCACACAATGAGATTTGAACCTCTTCCCTTAAAGTCCTTCACTTGATGCCATAACCTCTTTCCTAATTGCTCATTTATGCTAACAATTTACTCATTTATTTCTATAAGCCTTGAAGCTACTTACCATCTCTCCTTAAAGTGCTAAAATACCAAATTTTTCCTAAGGCCCAATTAAACCCGAGACTTCATAGAAACCCCGTAACCTTCCAAATTCACTTAACTAATAAGTCAAATTTGCAACAATGCCATTCTCATATTCTTAAATATTTTAAACATTCTTACGCCCAAGGCCCATTGGGCCCAATCCTACTAGGCCCAATTTCAGGATGTTACATAATTTGCTTACAATAATAGCTTTCAATCTAGTAACAAGATGTCACCCTACGAGGGTTTGTATGGTTGTAAATGTCGTACACCATTGTATTGGATCGAGCTCTGTTAAAATAAGATACATGGGGTTGACTTGATCAAAGAAACTGAACAGAAAGTGGCAGTGATCTGTGATAGCTTGAAAGTTGCATCAGATCGTCAAAAGTCATATGCAACTTTGAAACGTAAAGATATTGAGTTTCAGATTGGAGATCAAGTGTTTTTTTAAAGTTTCACCGTGGAAGAAAGTACTCAGATTCGGTCGTAAAGGCAAGTTGAATCCAAGATTCATTGGGCCGTATGAGATCACAGAGCGTATCGGGTCGGTCGCTTATAGATTATAGTTTCCACCCGAGCTAGAAAAGATTCATAATGTATTTCATGTTTTGATGCTTCGTAGATACCGATCTGATCCTTCGCATGTAATTAGTCCGACAGAGGTTGAGATTCAGCTTGATATGACATATGAAGAGGTACAGATTTGTATTATAGCTCGTGAGTTAAAAGAATTGAGAAATAATAAAATTTTGTTGGTTAAAGTATTATGGAAAAAGCACGGGGTTGAGGAAGCAATTTGGGAGTCAAAGAATACGATCAAAGAATGTTATCCAAACCTATTCACCGATAAGATTTTCGGGGACAAAAATCCCTAAGGGGAGAGAGTTGTAACAACCCGATTTTGACCCTAATCGGAAAAGTGGTTTTGGGACCACAAATCTGAGCCCAAAAAATATTTTTAAAATTATTTTTCGTGTTTATTATGTGTGAATTTTTTGGTGTTAAATTTTTGCGACTTAATTTTGTCGTTTAGGTACCTGATTAAATAAAGGACTTAATTGCGTAAAATGCAAAAGTTACAAATTAAAGTGTAAAGTGCTAATTTGATATCAAATTTTAATATGGGATAAAGGGAAATTAGCTCATTTTAGAAGATAGTGGAGGCAAAGGACAACTTTGTCCTTATTATTATGTTTTATAATTAAAACATTAAAAGGTTAAAATAGTAAACTTATTATAATTTATAATATATGTTAAATAACATAAAATAAAACCATGTTGTCATCTTCCTTCCTTAGATGAATTTAGAAAAATAAAAAGAAAGAAGAAAACCTAGCATATTTGACACTTTGGAGCTTGAATTTAGGCATGTGTTTTGCTCGGTTTTTGATAATTTTTATGTTTTTGAGATCGTTGCTTTGTGCATTTCAAAACCCATGTCTCAATTTGTGATTTTGATGATGATTTTGTGTTTTTCCATTGATGGTACCTTGTGGTTTTTGATGTTTGATGATGAAATATGAAATATATGTGTTAGATTAACAAGTTTTGTCTTTGAATTTTTGATAAAATTGAGTAATTTGGACTAAATTGAAAAAATAAATTTTTGAGGGACTAAAATGTGAAATAAATAATATTTGTAGGTTTGCATGGACACTAGGAATATTCGGCCCTTAAGGAGTGCAGTCAAATTTTGTGTATTTTGTGTTTTGAGCAAAAAGGACTAAATTGTAAAAAGTGTGAAATGTTAGGGGCAAAATTGTAATTTTCCCATTTATGTGTTTTTAGGCTAAATTGAATAGAATGTGTTTAAATAAGCTTATTTTGAAATGTTTAGATCAAGAATTAAAGAAATCAGATTTGGATCAGGGAAAGACAAAAGTGGTCAAGTAGCCGATTTAATAGTCGACGACATCCAAGGTAAGTCAATAAGCTTTTAAATGTTGAAATAACCATGGATATGTACTTGTTATGTATCAACATTAATTATTTGAATTTATATATGCTATGGCCGAATGTGGTTATTATGATTTGGCTAACTTTCTAGCTTGATTCGACCAAGATTCGACATTCGTAAGCCATGTATGAACCTTAGGAATAGATAGGATACATATGTCATGACATAGGATATCCAATATGTGTTATCATGTAAGACCATGTCTGGGACATTGGCATCGTATTTGATTCGTGTAAGAACCTGTCTGGGATAGTGGCATCAACATGTGATTACATGTAAGACCACGTCTAGGACATTGGCACTGTACGAGTTTCTGACTATTTACATATCCCTTTTAATTATGAATGGTTCAACGGGCATGTGTAAGTGAAGGCTAATGTGATATTTGAACTTAAAGAACTCAGGTACGTATATAATCTGTTTTATGAAATGAAAGGTAAGTTATATGTTTATTTCATTGTACAGAAGTTAATGTGTAAACATGTGAACCGTGTATAAGCTTTTAACTATGTGCATTCGGCCAAAAGGTACATTATTTGAATTTGATTTTGAAATTTGAGTAATTACTTGTGATTGTGTATAATTCACTACTTGACATAGCTTTGTATATATGATTTTGTTAAGTTAATTGATTTTACCTTGCTATTAACTTACTAAGCTTAAATAACTTACCTTGTGTTTCTTTGTCTATTTCTGTTTTATAGATTTTGGATACGTTACGAGCTCGGGGATCGTCAGCAGGACTATCACACTATCGATAGTTTTCTTTGGTATTTTTCTATGTTAATTATAAATATATGGCATGTATAGCATAGTAAAAGGTTGAATATGGATTAAGTACTTTTGTATGTAATTAATAGCCATGCGAAAATGGCTTATCTTCTTTTGATCGATTTGGTATCTATGCTTATGATCATAATGGTCATTAAAAATGAGCTTATATTATGCCTATTTGATTAAGGTATATGTTCATGGTAGGTAAGCATGTGTGATGTATTATAATTAGACTTGTAGAATTTGGGTATGATTAATAGTTGTATTTTGGTTATGCTGTGTATGATGGATTGAATTAGTTAAGATATGGACTTGAACCGAATGTATACATGGATATTTTGGCTATGGGTAAGTGATGATTCTTTTATGGACATGTTGAATTTGATTAGGTGATATATATATGTTCGAATACAACAAATAGGTATGTGGTCATTTTAGTCATCAAGTCTTGGATAATTGGGATTGAAATGATAATGTTAAATACATATGTATTCGGCAATGATATGAAATTATGATAGATGTTTAAATGTGAAGCAAATGAATTTAGTTTTGTAATTAGGTTATGAAATTTGTATTGGTAAATGGTAAATGTTAGATGTAATTTTGGTTTGTGAAATAATGGATATGTCTCATGATTAATTGGTTACATAATGTGATAAGAATTTGATTAGGAAATTATGTATGTATTTATATAGTTATTTGACTATACTTGGTTGAAATATTTGATGGTAGTTAATAAATTGTTCTTTATGGGATGTTTGTGAGATTATGGAAAAGTGATTAATATGTTATATAAGAATATATGTGTATTAATTTTGAAAAGTAATAATTAGGTATAACATTTACTGTTTAAATGGTTGTTATGTATAATAAATTATTCAAGTTGTTTAGCATGTTATTGAATAGCACATGGAATGAATGACTAAACATGTACTTTATTTGATTAATGATATGTATTAAAATGATTAAGCATAAGATTAGTTTGATAGTTGTTTAATAAACGAAATTGAATTAATGAATGTCTTATTGTTTGGTAAATATAAGGTGATAAATATGTTTGAATCTATAAAGATTGGTATGGTTTGATTTAAATAGAAAATGTGCAACCTCATTCATTTGGATGATTCAATACATAAATGCTAGCTTTGATTTGAATGTTAAGTATGTGTCTTTGATCTGAATGCTAAGTATGTGAATATAAAATGTTATGTAATGATTATTTTTACTCTTGAATGTACCTAATATGTTTATTTTAAAAGAGAAAAAATATATATGTCTGTTTTGAGTTGTGTTTTATTCGGTAATGCCTCGTAACCCTAGTCTGGCAACGGATACGGGCTAGGGGTGTTACACGTTTCCTCACGAGCTCGAATAGCATAGGCTCGGGTAGGTGCTCTCGCCTCGGATCTCACAGTTGTATCCGTCGTCCCTCTCTGACTTCCACTCACATTTCTGGTATTTCTAGGTGGTCTACCCCTAGCTGTCATATTATTTGGTCTCTGCACTCTGAATATTATCTTTCTCAGCTAACTCTGGGCAATCTCGAATGAAATGATCTCGGGATCCACACTTCTAACAAGTTCTATTCTTGTACTTGCCCCAGCATTCTCCGATGTGTCTTCTTCCACATTGTCTACACTCAGGCTTGTTGCTTTTGACACTTCCAACACTTGATTTAGTCAGAATTTGAATTCTTAGACCAACACTCTGTCTTGGACAATCTCTACTCGAATGTCCAGACGAAGCATTCGAATGATTTCTTGCATCTCTAAATCTCTTTGTCGAAGGTTGAGACAACTTACTCATCAATCTTTTTCTTTCATCTCTATCTCAAAATCTACTTTCTTCTTTTCTTTGCTCAACTCCTCGACTTTGTAGGCTCTTTCAACTAGTACAACAAATTCATTTATATCAAGTATTCCAACCAACAATTTAATGTCTTCATTCAACCCTTCAATGAAATATTTGCACGTAATAGCTTCAGTCGAAACACATTCACGTGCATACTCAGTAACGGACATGTGGCCTTGTTTCAACTCTAGAAACTTTTTACGTTTCTGATCTATGAATCGTTGACTAATATACTTCTTTCAGAATTCATCTTGAAAGAAAACATAGGTGATTCTTTCTCTCGGAACCACTAATATCAATGTCTTCCACCAATTACATGTTGTATCTCTCAATAAGGAAACGACACATTTAATGCATTCATTAGGAGTCAACGACATCTCATCAAACACTCGGATGATATTCTTGAGCCAAAACTCAGCTCGCTCGGCATCATCATCAGTTGTGGCCCTAAACTCTTCGGCCCTATACTTTCTGATCTTATCTACAGGAGGCTTATTCAATCGGGTCAAATTTGTCACTTGTGGCACAACAAGTACTTGTAGGGGTGGAGGTTGTGGAGCAGCGGATTCGTTCAAACGAACTCCAAAAACCACTCACTCATCATTTGGAAGAAGGCTTGCTTAGCCTCTCCCTCATAGCTACTAGCAATCGGCCTAGACTCAGTCGATGCTGTCCCTTGAGCGGGAGCAGGCGCATTGCTCTCTACATCATCAGCAACTACTCAATTGGGATCTATTTTCTATATGAAAACACATTTTTAACTGTTAGGATTCATCACACTATCGCAATTATATATATGGCATGTAAAGATAGACTCACACGCGCTAAATTTGTCCTAGAATCAACTAAATCGTAACTCTGATACCAATAAAATGTAGCGCCCCTAACCCGTAACTGTTGCCAGATTAGGGTTAAGAGGCATTACTGTAACATTCTGATAATTAGGGGTTATGCATTTTCTACTTAACTGAATGATGTTGCATGCTTAATTATTATTGAGTGTATTTTGGAGGTTATTTGAGCTTCATTAATTAAGTGAATGCTTAGTGAAACTTTTAATTTCTAATAATTAAGAGAGAGCTAAGCAAGTTAGGCTTTAAGAATTAATGACAAGAGGTTTCTAGCATAAGTTGAGTAATTGGCAAGGTGGTTAAGATGCATGGATGTGTGCTTGAGGAGTGAGGTTCGAATCGCCTAGTTAGCATTAGGGAGGATTTTATTTTGTTTCCTTCCCTTTAGTGTCGCCAAGAATGTTCTAGAGTGGATGAGTATTCTCTTAATTTTGGCTATTTGACCATGTGAAAAGGAAGCTAAGAACTTATGGTATGGAATCATAAGTTGATGATAAGATGAGGGGCAAAAGGCATGATATTGGGCAATGTTTTGGGAGTTTGTTCATGGTCATTTGACCATGAACCTAGATGGCATGAAGGGCTAAGGGAGTGATTAATTGTCTTGGAAATTTTGGATATGATGGGGAAGAAACAAGGAGGAAAAAGGGGGATGATGTTGGCTAAGGTTGACCAAAAATTTAGTGTAGCCATTAGGGTGCTAGTTGGCCAAAAATCCTAGCAAATTGTCCATCTTTTCTCCTTTCTCCAAAATCTTTCTTCCAAACCGAAATTATCTTTTGCATTAGGTGAAAACTTTGTTTTGTTTTGGCTATCATATTTGGCCAACTTGGTACTCTTTTTCTTCTTTTCCTCTCAAGATTTTCTCTCTTTTTGGTACCAAAATATTACCACTTTTGAAGGCATTTTCTTTCATCTTTTCTCACTTGACCATTACCAAAAACTTTTCTTTATTCAATTTCTTCCATAACCGAAACCCATTTACTCTCTTTGATCATTTCTCCTTTTTTTTTTCTTTTTCATCCTATTTTCTCTTCTCTTTCCCTCTTTCGAAACTACAAAGGTTCAAGAACCACTTTTCTTCAATTTTCACCCTTGGCGAATGTGCATAGGTTCCAAAACCAATCTCTTTTCTTTTGAGAATCAACATCATTCTCATCTCTTTTGTCAACCGAATCAATTTCTATTTCGATTTTCTTTTCTCCTTTTATTTCTTTGAAAATCGAAACTATTTATGCTAAAAATCAATATCTTTTTCCTTTATCTTTTGTTAAAACCGAATCATCAATCCTTTTTTCTTCTTATTCAAGGTAGAATCTTGAAGAACTCAAAGTAAGGTTTTGTCAATCATTTTCATCATTTCTTTTTACTTTGGCAAATTTAGAATTATGATCTCTTATTTTCTCTCTAGGTCGAATCCATTGAAAAGATTTTCAAAGATCTTTGTTGAAGACAACTCTTAAGAAGTGACCATTGAAATCATCAAGGTAAGGTTATTAATTTAGATCATATCGATTTCTTTAGATAGACTACTAATCGATCGTTTTTTAGAGGCGATTTAAGACCAACACGATAGGTAAGAAAAGAGCCGACGGAGTGTTTGGAAGAGAGGAGGCACTCCTTTACCATCAAACTACAAATGAAGGGCGATTTCGCGGTTAGAGACTTTCCAGGGTTGTGGACCCTCCGCTAATGAGGATCGATTATTTGAAGTAGTCGTACAACCAAACCACTTTACGTTGGTGGAATATCGTGGTTTTGATCCATCTAGTGGAAAAACCACAAATAACTTGTCGTTCAAGAATCCAGAAGGTAAGGATTTAGATCCTCATCAATAAGTACAATTTTATTAGCAATAGTGTATACTAACCAAGTGTGTTAATCAATTAGGTGTTGACGAGCGAGAGGGTATTGTTCTCACTTGTCACTAGGTGTGTAACCTTACATTAAAAATCTCATAAGATTTACATATATTTAAATGTGACTATATGACCATGTATATGATTGTGATTTTGGATACCATTCGGTGGTATACGATATTCGTGTATGTTTACCCCAATATTTTGTTCATTTTACTATATGCATAAAAGTGAAATAAGCATGACTATATTATGATTTGTGGGGTAAATAGCATGAAAATCGATTTGATATGTATGTGCATGGGCATATTGGTATATTTGATAAAGGAGGAAGTATTCGTGGTTTTACCACATTTCGGTGACTTCGGTCACATATTTGATTCCGTGACTTCGGTCACATATTTGGCTCCGGTGACTTCGGTCATATATTTAAAATCCGGTGACTTCGGTCACATATGTGAATCTGGTGACTTCGGTCACATATTTGAAATTTGGACTTCGATCAGGTGACTTCGGCCACAATATTATAAGGGCGATGTGCATGTTGATGCAGAACTACCTTCCATGGTGTGTAGCGGATGGAGGGTCGATTTAGTAATCCCACGGTGTGTTGGTTGGTACGGTGGTGTGTAGCGGATGGATATTTAGGTGGTGGGCTTGCATTTCATTTCATGTACATAACCATGTAATATTGAATGATTATTATTCGATCCGCCATGATATGGGCTTTTGGCGAAATATGACTTAAATGGGCCTATGGCCATATGTGTAATTAATGGTCTTAAAGGCTTAATCAAATGGGCTTTTTGATGTATGTGTTGCACATTGAGTTTATAACTCACCCATTTTTTTATGGGATAACTTTTAGATAATTCAGTAGTGCGATGGATCGAATTGACAAGGAGTTCGAGGTGGCCAAAGCTCAAACAATGAAGTTTGGAAATTTTCCTACTTAAACTTATTAAGTTAATTATTATTATTTAGACTTTATTATGGGTTTGCCAATTTTATGTAATAAGGCCACTATAAACTATCTTTAATTTTGTGTTTGGATTTTCTTTTATTTTGCCATGAACAATAACTATTAAATAACTAAATGGTTTTCGATAAATAATAATTCAAAATGTTTTGTCAACTAATATATATATATATATATATATGTTTTAAAGTAATTTCCTTAAATGTGGTTTTCTTTTGACTTATCAATTCCTCCTACAAATAATGTTTTTAAAAGATATAAATTTTACTTTACAAATTTGTTTTCAACCTAAAATGTTAAGTTACTCTGTTTTCTACAAAATCATCAAGTATTTCTTAAAAACGATAATTTGCTATAGTTTTACTCGAGGAACATACCAAATCCGGTTAGGCTTTTTAGATCGGGTTTGGTGTGTTTCAGCTTGGTATCAGAGCCCAGTTTTAAACTCCTGACCTTGGGTTTTGAAGCCCACAACGTTTTCAAAATTTGGCCCAAATAATTTTTTTTGAAAGTTTTCTTAAGTTAAATGGTTTTGTAAGAGCATGGCACTGGAGTTCTCAGCCCAGATCCATCAGGTATGTACTTTATCGATATGTGATATGTATGATAGTTTAAGCATAAACTACACTTTAGAGACATGGACCTTAGGTGTTTGTGTGCTACTACGGAAAAACTACTGAATATCTGTTTCATAAAACTTTCCTTTAATAAGAAGTGAAAAGACTCTAATACATAAGACTTTTTAGTAAAAAGCAGATAATCGCGTAGTAGACATGAGTTCTAGGGGCGTGGTCGTCGTGGGACGTGAGACGAGGAAGAATGATCGCTTTGAACCGATTCGATCTGGTCAAGGTTCCGAGAATAAAGCTCCTCCACCGGCTGTTGGGGTGGACTTTCAAGAACAAAATGAAGGAGGTGACGCAGTATCACAAGCTGTACTACGAGTTTTGAAGCAGTAGCGAAGCTAGTTTCGAAATGGGTCTCGAAAGTCGATGGTGAGAGACTTAGATCAAATGGAGTGAGGTTTTCAGAGGAGTATCTAGAGTAGCTCTAATGTAGCTGAATATTGGTTGGAGGCGTCGAGAGGATCATGGACGATATAGGCTGACCGATGAAGAGAAATTGAAAGGTGCTATTTCACTTCTCCGTGATGAAGCCTACCGGTGGTGGCTCACTATCAAGGAGAGTACCCCGTGGATCGTCTGGATTGGGGTATTTTAAAGTGAAATTGAAGGAAAGTATGTTGGAGCTAGCTACATCGACTCAGAGGAAGACATTTCGAATTTGGTCCAAGGAAATAAGTCGATAGCTGAATATGAAGCAGAATTTTTGCGACTTAGCCGTTATGCCAGAGGGATATTGGCTACGGAATATGAATGGTGTATCAGATTTGAAGATGGACTTAGAGATGAGCTACGAGTGATGATTGCTCCACACCGTGAAAGAGATTTTGTAATCTTAGTGGAAAGGGCAAGAATTGCCGAAGAGGCTAAAAGGATCGAGAGACAGAATCGGGACAGAGACCAGAGCAAGAATAAGAGAAGCTTTGGGTCCTCAGGGTCGTCCGGGAATTTTCAGAAGAAATCAAGAAATGATAGACCGCGAGGTCAACAGACTGCTACGGGTGGACAAAATCGTACTTGTTCTCAATGTGGGAAAATGCACTCGGAAGAATGTTGGAAAAAGACCGGCGGATGTTTCAAGTGCGGTTCGAAGGATCATATGATCAAAGATTGCCGATGAATTTGGAAAAGAAGCATTCAGACAAGTCATGGTGCTAATCGGTGATGAAGTGGACATGACCGATAAGAGGCCGTGGTCCAAATGGAAGGGCAATGGTTCGAGAGAGGTCGCGAAACTTGAGCAGAGGCGATGGTAGCTCGAGGCGAGACAACTGAGTTTGGTGTATGCGGTTAAATCGTCGAGAGAAGACGATGGCCTTTTGATGTTATCACGTACGTTTCGATTTTGGGTTGCCCTTTATTGCTTTGATAGATATAGGTCAACTCATTCCTATATCGCTAGTGAATTATCGGGACTTTGCATGTGACTTCAAAGCGTACCTAGGAAGATGGTATACTTAGTCCTTTAGATGACGATGAGTTGTAGACAAACTTTTTAAGGAAGTGCCTTTAGAAGTTCAAGGGATACGATTTCGGTGATTTAATGGAGTTACCATTCGAGAATTTGACCTAATCTTAGGCATGGACCGGCTTGTAAGTACCGTGCAAATGTGGATTATCTTGCTAAGAGAATGTCCTTAAGAACTTTTGGTGACAAGGAAGTTGTAGTGTTGGAAGAGAGGCGGAACTACTTATCTAATGTAGTATCCGCACTTAAGGCGGAAAAGATGGTTAGAAAGGGATGTGAAGCCTTCCGATGTTAGTGAATGCTTTGGAGGCTAAGGAGACAATCGCTAATGAAGTCGGGATGTGAAGGAATTTGTAGATGTTTTTCGAAAGAAATTCCAGGTTTGCCTCTGGATCGTGGGTAGAATTCGGGATTGATTTATTGCCTGGAACGGCGCCAATTTCTATTGCTCCATATAGAATGGCACCGAAGGAGTTGGTTGAGCTTAAGGCTTAAGTTCAGGAGTTACTTGATCGTGGATTTATCTGACCTAGTGTGTCTCCATGGGGAGCACCGGTCCTATTTGTGAAGAAGAAGGACGGATCGATGAGGATCTGTATAGATTACCGGCAGTTGAATAAGCTGACCATCAAGAACAAGTATCCTTTGCCAAGGATCGACGACTTGTTCGATCAGCTTAAAGGAGCTGCGATATTCTCAAAGATTGATCTAAGATCGGGGTATCATCAGCTTAAAGTGAAAGAAGCGGATATCCATAAGATGGCTTTCCGAACTAGATATGGGCATTATGAATTTCTGGTAATGCCATTCGGATTGACGAACGCCCCAGCTACGTTTATGGATATGATGAATCGAATTTTCCAGCCCTACTTGGATCAATTCATCGTGGTATTCATAGACGACATCCTGGTGTATTCTAAGTCTGAAATAGAACATGACGAGCATCTCCGAATTGTGTTGCGAGTTTTAAGGGAAAAGAAGCTGTATGCCAAATTCAGCAAGTGTGAATTTTGGCTGAAAGAGGTTGCGTTTTTAGGCCATGTGGTATCTACGGAAGGGATAAGGGTGGATCCTCGGAAGATTGAGGCTGTGCTAGATTGGAAACCACCTAAGTCTGTAACGGAGGTTCGTAGTTTCTTGGGATTAGCAGGATACTACAGAAGATTCGTTGAAGGATTCTCATCGATAGCTGCACCTTTAACAAAATTGCTGAGAAAGGAAGTACCTTTCGTGTGGACTGATAAGCATCAAGAGAGTTTTGAGAAGCTCAAGAAAGTTTTGACTAAAGCTTCGGTTTTGATCCAGCCTGAGGCAGGGAAGGATTTTGTCGTGTATTGTGACGCTTCTCACACCGGATTAGGATGTGTTCTGATGCAAGGCAGGAAGGTAGTTGTATATGCGTCTCGACAGTTAAGACCGCATACGAGATTAATTACTCGACGATGACTTGGAGTTGGCAATATAGTCTTTGCTTTTAAGGTTTGGAGACATTACTTATATGGAGAAAAGTCGGTGATATACGGACCACAAAAGTCCGAAATATCTACTGACTCAGAAAGAACTAAATTTGAGGCAACGAAGGTGGATAGAGTTGTTGAAAGACTACGACTGTTCTATCGAGTACCACCCGGGCAAAGCGAACGTGGTGGCAGACGCTCTAAGTTGAAAAGTGGTGTCAGATTTGAGAGCGATGTTTGCACATCTTAGTCTTTATGATGATGGAAGCTTGTTGGCAGAACTGCAAGTTAAGCCGACATGGTTAAGTCAAGTGAAAGAGAGGAAATTGGTAGATGAAGATCTGAGTGAAAAGCTTCGACAGGTGCATAGTAGAAAAGTGGAAGATTTTGGTATTAATAGTGACGGGGTATTGTGTTTTAAAGGTAAAGTCTGTATGCCAAGGGATCAGGAGTTGAGGCAAAAGATACTTCAGAATCGCATGGTAGCCCTATGCTATGCATCCCGGAGGAAGTAAATTATACCGAGATTTGCGAGATCAATTTTGGTGGCACGGACTTAAGAGAAGTTCTGAATTGTGGGAAAGTGTTTAACGTGTCGACAAGTTAAGGTGAACATCAAGTACCTTCGGATTGCTTGACCGATAAAGATTCCACAATGGAAGTGGGAGAGAATCACCATGGACTTTGTTAGTGGGCTTCCTCTTACGCCTATTAAGAAAGACTCTGTATGGGTGATAGTAGACCGATTGACGAAATCTGCACATTTTATCCCAATTCGGATTGATTACTCTTTGCAGAAATTGGCGAAGTTATATGTGGCTGAGATTGTGAGATTGCATGGAGTGCCGTTGTCGATTATTTCAGATAGAGATCCGAGATTTATGTCGCGATTTTGGAAAGCATTGCATTAGGCTTTGGGCACCAGATTGGATTTCAGTACGACATTTCATCCTCAGTCTGACGGTCAGTCTGAAAGAGTAATCCAAATCTTAGAACATATGTTAAGGGGATGTGTGATAGATTTCAAAGGAAGTTGGGAGGAATTCTTACCGTTAGTAGAATTTGCGTACAACAACAGTTACCAAGCCAGTATTCGGATGGCACCATATGAAGCACTATATGGACGGAAGTGTCGCACTCCTACGTGTTGGACAGAATTAGAGGAACGTTAGATTTTGGGTCTAGAAATAGTGGTTGAATCTGAAGAAAAGGTTAAGGTAATTTGGGCTCGGTTAAAGAAAGTATCTGACAGACAAAAATCGTACGCAGATCTTAAGCGGAAAGAAATAGAGTTTGCTATGGGGGACCAAGTTTTCCTAAAGATTTCACCTTGGAAAAAGGTGATGAGATTTGGACGCAAAGGGAAGCTAAGTCCCAGGTTCATTGGACCTTATCGGATTGTGAAGCGGGTCGGATCTGTGGCATATCAATTAGATTTGCCTTTGGAATTGAAGCAAATGCATGATGTGTTCCATGTTTCAATGTTACACCGTTGCCATTCGGTCGGATCCATCTCATGTAGTGCCGCTTGAAGAGGTGGAATTAAGATCGATTTGTCATATGAAGAGGAGCCAATTCAAATTCTAGAACGAGATGTAAAGGTTTTACGGAGAAAGTCGGTTCCTCGTCAAGGTATTATGGCGTAATCATGGATCGAAGAAGCTTCGTGGGAATCGGAGGAAGCGATCGACATGACAATACCCTCACTTATTCGGCCGGGTAATTTCGAGGACGAAATTATTTTAAGGGGTAGAAGCGTAACATCCACGATAATTAGGGGTTATGCATTTTCTACTTAACTGAATGATGTTGCATGCTTAATTATTATTGAGTGTATTTTGGAGGTTATTTAAGCTTCATTAATTAAGTGAATGCTTAGTGAAACTTTTAATATCTAATAATTAAGAGAGAGCTAAGCAAGTTAGGCTTTAAGAATTAATGACAAGAGGTTTCTAGCATAAGTTGAGTAATTGGCAAGGTGGTTAAGATGCGTGGATGTGTGCTTGAGGAGTGAGGTTCGAATCTCCTAGTTAGCATTAGGGAGGATTTTATTTTTGTTTCCTTCCCTTTAGTGCCAGCCAAGAATGTTCTAGAGTGGATGAGTATTCTCTTAATTTTGGCTATTTGACCGTGTGAAAAAGGAAGCTAGGAACTTATGGTATGGAATCATAAGTTGATGATAAGATGAGGGGGGCAAAAGGCATGATATTAGGCAATGTTTTGGGAGTTTGTTCATGGTCATTTGACCATGAACCTAGACAACATGAAGGGCTAAGGGAGTGATTAATTGTCTTGGAAATTTTGGGTATGATGGGGAAGAAACAAGGAGGAAAAAGGGGGATGATGTTGGCTAAGGTTGACCGAAAATTTAGTGTAGCCATTAGGGTGCTAGTTGGCCAAAAATCCTAGCAAATTGTCCATCTTTTCTCCTTTCTCCAAATTCTTTCTTCCAAACCGAAATTATCTTTTGCATTCGTTGAAAACTTTGTTTTGTTTTGGCTATCATATTTGGCCAACTTGGTACTCTTTTTCTTCTTTTCCTCTCAAAATTTTCTCTCTTTTTGGTACCAAAATATTACCACTTTTGAAGGCATTTTCTTTCATCTTTTCTCACTTGACCATTACCAAAAACTTTTCTTTATTCAATTTCTTCCATAACCAAAACCCATTTACTCTCTTTGATCATTTCTCCTTTTCTTTTCTTTTCATCCTATTTCTCTCTTCTCTTTCCTCTTTCTTGAAACTACAAAGGTTCAAGAACCACTTTTCTTCAATTTTTACCCTTGGCCGAATGTGCATAGGTTCCAAAACCAATCTCTTTTCTTTTGAGAATCAACATCATTCTCATCTCTTTTGTCAACCGAATCAATTTCTATTTCGATTTTCTTTTCTCCTTTTATTTCTTTGAAAACTGAAACTATTTATGCTAAAAATCAATATCTTTTCCTTTATCTTTTGTTAAAGTCGAATCATCAATCCTTCTTTTCTTCTTATTCAAGGTAGAATCTTGAAGAACTCAAAGTAAGGTTTTGTCAATCATTTTCATCATTTCTTTTACTTTGGCAAATTTAGAATTATGATCTCTTATTTTCTCTCTAGGCGAATCCATTGAAAAGATTTTTCAAAGATCTTTGTTGAAGACAACTCTTAAGAAGTGACCATTCAAATCATAAAGGTAAGGTTATTAATTTAGATCATATCAATTTCTTTAGATAGACTACTAATCGATCGTATTTTTAGGGCGATTTAAGACCAACACGATAGGTAAGAAAAGAGCCGTCTGAGTGTTTGGAAGAGAGGAGGCACTCCTTTACCATCAAACTACAAACGAAGAAGCGATGATCGGTAGTTAGAGACTTTCCACGGGTTGTGGACCCTCCGCTAACGAGGATCGATTATTTGAAGTAGTGCGACTGTAGAACCACTTTACGTTGGTGGAATATCGGTGGGTTTTGATCCATCTAGTGGAGAAAACCACAAATAACTATCGTTCGAGAATCGAAGGTAAGGATATAGATCCCTCATCAATAAGTACAATTTTATTAGCAATAGTGTATACTAACCAAGTGTGTTAATCAATTAGGTGTTGACGAGCGAGAGGGTATTGTTCTCACTGTTACTAGGTGTGTAACCTTACATTAAAAATCTCATAAGATTTACATATATTTAAATGTGACTATATGACCATGTATATGATTGTGATTTTGGATACCATTCAGTGGTATCGATATTCGTGTATGTTTACCCCAATATTTTGTTCATTTTGCTATATGCATAAAAGTGAAATAAGCATGACTATATTATGATTTGTGGGGTAAATAGCATGAAAATCGATTTGATATGTATGTGCATGGGCATATGGGTATATTTGATAAAGGAGGAAGTATTCGGTGGTTTTACCACATTTTCGGTGACTTCGGTCACATATGTGAATCTGGTGACTTGGTCACGTATTTGAAATTTGGACTTGATCGGGTGACTTGGTCACATCTGTTTGGTGGCTTTGCCACAATATTATAAGGCGATGTGCATGTTGACTGAAAGAAGCGCCTTCGATGGTGTGTAGCGGATGGAGGGTCGATTTAGTAATCCCCACGGTGTGTTGGTTGGTACGGTGGTGTGTAGCAGATGGATATTTAGGTGGTAGGGCTTGCATTTCATTTCATGTACATAACCATGTAATATTGAATGATTATTATTCGATCCGCCATGATATGGGCTTTTGGGCCAAATATGACTTAAATGGGCCTATGGCCATATGTGTAATTAATGGGCTTAAAGGCTTAATCAAATGGGCTTTTTGATGTATGTGTTGCACATTGAGTTTATGACTCACCCATTTTTTATGGGATAACTTTTGAGATAATTAAGTAGTGCGATGGATCGAATTGACAAGGAGGTCGAGGTGGCCAAAGCTCAAACAATGAAGTTTGGAAATATTCCTACTTAAACTTATTAAGTTAATTATTATTATTTAGACTTTATTATGGGTTTGCCAATTTTATGTAATAAGGCTACTATAAACTATCTTTAATTTTGTGCTTGGATTTTCTTTTATTTTGCCATGAACAATAACTATTAAATAACTAAATGGTTTTCGATAAATAATAATTCAAAATGTTTTGTCAACTATATATATATATATATATATATATATATATGTTTTAAAGTAATTTCCTTAAATGTGGTTTTCTTTTGACTTATCAATTCCTCCTACAAATAATGTTTTTAAAAGATATAAATTTTACTTTACAAATTTGTTTTCAACCTAAAATGTTAAGTTACTCTGTTTTCTACAAAATCATCAAGTATTTCTTAAAAACAATAATTTGCTATAGTTTTACTCGAGGAACATACCAAATCCGGTTAGGCTTTTTAGGCCGGGTTTGGGGTGTTTCAATTACTTATCATTTTCGAGCATTATATAACATGTTACAACACATAGTCAATCATCATTGAAACATGTCAAAATATAAACTTATAGTCCCTTAATGAGGTTTACGATACCATAAACACATGTTAGAAAGGGGTTGGGACTGTAACACCCCAAACCCGGTCTATGCGTTGAGACTAGATTTGGTTTGTTACATGATTCGAACTATTCTTAAATCCTTAATGAGTTGAAAAAACTACAATATTGTTTACGGAGTTTAAAATTTGTAGAGTATTAGATTTTGATAAATATTTAAAACATTAGTTGAAAATCATTGTATTATCTAAAACCGTTAGGAAATTTGTTAAAGAGTTAGCAAGAAAAGAATTATTTATAAAAGAATTCCTTAGACTTTGAAAACCCAAGTTCATTTTAGTAAAGCATCATAAATCACACCCATGATTTAAAAGCCCAAATAAAGTTTAAATTCCAACACACATAAAATCCATAAGTTATTTATAGAGGCCATTTATTACAACATCCCAAAATAGTAAAAATAATAATTAAAAGTTCGAATTTAAATAACCCTTATTTAGCAAATATGGCCTCCACGAAGTCATCCTCATTAAGTCCACATCGGTTTCCATTACGAGATGGAAAGAAATTAAAGGGTGAGTTACTTAGAACTCGATGTGTAACTCACTTACCACCATTATTGGGCAGATTGTCAAGATATTATGTTGGGCTTGAGCCCAATCCGAATTCAACAATATAACATGAATTTAAAATAATTAATAATGCATGAAAATGAAATTCCCAACCCAAACCTAATAACCATCCGCTAACACCCCGTACCAACCATCACACTGTGGGGATCAAGTCAACCCACCCCGCCATCACACCAATCGTAGGCATTAAGCCTTTTATAATTGTGGCATAGCCATAGAACTAGAGCAATAAGTCGATATTGTGGCAAAACCACCGAACTAGAGGCAATAAGTCGATATTGTGGCGAAACCACCGAACTAGAGGCAATAAGCGATATTGTGTGAAACCACCGAACTAGAGGCAATAAGCCGATATTGTGGCAATCGCCATTCTTCTCTTCATAAATCCCACCCATGCAATTATACATGTACTTTAAAAATATAAAATTTATTATCAATACATAACATGGTGGGTTTTATCAATGACATTTCATTTGGCCCATAATTATAGCAATTTATCCATTTAGCAATTTAGTGGGCTTTGGCCCATTTACCAAACTAGAGCGTTTTGGCTAAATTTTAACGAACTAGAGTATTTATGGCCCAATTTATCGAACTAGAGTATTTACGCCCATTTTCACGAACTAGAGTATTTACGGCCCATTTTCACGAACTAGAGTATTTACGGCCCATTTTCACGAACTAGAGTATTTACGGCCCATTTTCACGAACTAGAGTATTTACGGCCCATTTTCACGAAACATCAAATTTTCATAATATCAATTAATTTCTTGAGGCGTTTTGAAATTTTCACGATTTAGTCGCTTTTACGTATTTCGTCAAAATATCAATTTTTGTGCTTTTACCGATCTAGTCGTTTTTACGATTTTTCTACCATACCGAAATTTGACATACAACCCTAAAATAATGAGGGTGAAATTACACACCTCGATACCGTGAGTATTATCCTTCTCGCTCCTCGGCACCTAAAATATATTTCGATTCGTTAGACAACTAATTCAAAAAATAATCTTATTTGTTAATGGATCCAAAATCTTACCCTCTTGATTTTGAATCACTTGATTTTCGGTTTTCCTTCGTTTATCGATTCACTAGCACGAGAATCCACCAACGATAACGGACTCAGGTTCGTACTACTTCAAATAATGGACTTCTTTGGAAGATGGCCCACAACCCGTGGAAAATCCTTGATCGCGAAACCGCTCTTCGTTTGAATGGGGATTTACAGATCCACCCTCTTACGATAACTAAACACCGCCCTTTTCTTCCCTATCTTGGCATCTTCAAGATCCAAAAGAATTTAGTTAGTTCTAAAATAATATCAATAATACTAGAGATTTAAAAGTAGGATTTCCTTACCAAAATGAAACGTTTCCTACGTTTCCACGATTCTCCGATCACTTGAATTCCAATCTCGTTATTGCACTAAATAATAACGAAATAAGCGTTATTAGTATGAATGCTATATCAATCCAAAAGACTCTCAAAAATCCTATGATATTCGGCCATAATATCACTAATCAATAAATCAAAAAATGGAGAGAAACCCTTACCTACTTCCCACGGACGAAAAGCAAGATTAAGAATGATGTTTAATTGATGGAAGATTAGGCTATAAATGATTAAGAATGGAAAAATAATTTTGGCTTATAGGCACAATAACATTCGCCAAGAGAGTGAAGATGGAGAGAATTTTCGATTGAAAAGAAATAGTATAAAACGAAAGGATGATGGTGATGATGTTTTGATTTCAAGGAGATTAGAAGAAAAGAAAAGAAAAATAAGAACTTTAGGTCTTTGGTATATTCGGCCATGGCAAAGAAAAAAAGAAAAGAAATTGATTTTGGTATAGGTGATTTCGCACAAGAAGAAAGAGGCACAAGAATTGGTTATCAAGATAAGAAAAGGAATGACCAAATGGTCACAAAACTTTGGCTTAACCAAGTGCAAAAATTCGCCAAATAGGGATATTGAAAGGAGAGGAATAAAATTTACGCACAAAGTGCAAAGGTTAACCAAAGAGAAAAGAATGAGATTTTGCCAACTAACAAAATTTTGGCTCTCCTCCCCTACCAATATTGCCGTCCACCTATGGTCAATTGGCCATTATTTCTTTCAAATTTTCCCTAGATAAGTGCCTTATGTCCCCTATCTTTCCTTAAACTTTTGATTCCATACCATATGTTAGTTGTTACCTTAATCTCTTGATACACTAACCAAAAATACATGGTCAACACCTTCCTTATATGTCCCTTGCCGACACTTCATAGCCATGAGCAGAAAATTAAAACAAAAATTTTATCTAGGTGCTATACAAGGATTCGAACCTCTTCCTCTTACTTGAACCCATGCGCCATTCTCCACCATGCCATATGCTCATTTTATGACACTTTAAGCACATAATTTAGCTTAAGTCTTAATCACCTTTGTTTCACTTCAATAAATTCCCAATAATAAATTTTATTCTTCTCCAATTTATGCTTTACCTCTCTAGGACTTTAATAAACACTAAAATAAAAGAAATAAAAAAATTTTCCTTTAACATCTAAACACCAAAATCATGCCAATTTAAATACTCAGATTTTTAGGGTGTTACAACTCTACCCTCCTTAAAGAAAATTTAGTCCTCGAAATTTACAGTTGAAAAAGGTGAGGGTATTGTTGCCGAATTGCATTCTCTGGCTCCCACGTAGCTTCTTCCACTCCGTGGTTACGCCATAGAACTTTAACTAACTGCACGGTTTTCTTCCTTAGTACCTTGACATCTCGGTCTAGGATTTCCACGGTTCTTCTTCAAAGGACAAATCTGAATTCACTCAATTCTTCTCTAGGTATAATGTGCAAAGGATCCGACCTATAACGCCTCAACATGGAAACATGAAAGACATTGTGAATTTGATTTAACTCGGAGGTAACTCAATCGATATGCCTTTGGACCAACACGCTTGAGACACGATAAGGTCCAATATATCTAGGACTTAGCTTGCCCTTCCTTAGAATCAAGATCTTTTTCCAAGGAGATACCTTCAAGAAAACCCGATCTCCCACACTATACTCGATGTCCCTCGCTTGGATCTGCGTCGACTTACATCTATCTCGAGGCTTCTTTCAACCGTGCTCGAATAACTTTTACCTTATCCTCGGTCTCGAGATATCATCTCGGGACCTAACATCGTCTTTCGCCCAACTCGGTCCAACAAATAGGAGAGCGACACTTACGACCATACAATGCCTCGTAAGGTGCCATCGAATGCTAGGCGATAAATGTTGTTATCATAAATTACGCGTTGGTAGATAATCCTCCCAACTACCCACAAGTCGATTACACATCCTCTTAACATATCTTCCAATATCTGAATTACTCTTTCCGATGACCATCGATCGAGGATGAAAAGCCGTCTTGAAATTCAACTTTGTTCCCAAGGCTTCATGCGAGCTTTCGAATCGTGATGTAAACCTAGGGTCCCTATCCGATATAATAGATCTGGTACCCCATGTAACCTCACAATTTCGGATCGTAAAGTTTCGCCAACTTCGCAAAGAATAATCCGTCTAATGGCAAGAAATGAGCAGTCTTCGTCAACCGATCAACAATTACCCAAACGGAATTTTTCTTAGTAGGTGTTAACGGTAACCCACTAACAAAATCCATAGTTATCCTCTCCCATTTCCAAAGAGGAATCTTTATCGGTTGTAACAATCCAGACGGTAATTGGTGTTCTGCCTTCACTTGCTGACAAGTCAAACATTTTCCCACAAACTCTGTAATCTCACGCTTCAACCACGCCACCAATACATTCACGGAGATCTCGATACATCTTATTTCCTCCGGGATGCATTGCATAAGGGCTACTATCGCCTCCGTAGAATCGATTGCCTCAAATCTAGATCCTTAGGCATGCATACTCTCCTCGAAAGCACAACACACCTCGGTGTTTATTCCAAAATCTTCAATTTCACCATTTTCAACTTGTCAAGTAAGGGTCCCAACTTCTCATCGATGTCTTTTTCCTTGATTTGTTCCACCACAGAGGCTTCATTGTAGTTACGCTAACAAGCGCCATCCTCGTCTGAGACTCAAATGGGCAAATAGAGCTCTTAATTGAGATACCGCCTTCCGACTTAACGCGTCGGCTACCACGTTAGCCTTTCCGGGATGGTATTCGATGGAGAAATCATAATCTTTTAACAATTCTACCCATCTTCTTTGTCTTAAATTCAACTCCTTACGGGTAAGGAGGTATTTAAGACTCTTGTGATCCGTGTAGATTATGGACTTCTCACCATAGAGATAGTGCCTCCAAATCTTTAGAGCAAAGACAACGGCTAACTCCAAATCATGAGTAGGGTAGTTTACTTCGTGTGGTCTCAATTGACGAGAAGCATAAGCCACCACCTTTCCATTTTGCATCAACACACAACCCAGACGTGTGAGGCGCATCACAATAAGCAGTGAATTCTTTTAGGCCTCCATTTGAATCAAAAGCTGGAGCTTCGTCGGGATCTTCTTCAATTTCTGAAACTCTCTTCTGCTTTTCGGTCCGGATATACGGAACTCCTTTACGCAACAATTTAGTTAGGGTGCGACAATCAACGAAAACCCTCTACAAAGCGTCTATAGTATCCACCAAGCCTAAGAAACTCAATTTCACTATTGATGTTGGTGGTTTCCAATCCGAATAGCCTCAATTTTCCGAGGATCTACCCTTATTCCTTGGTGATACTACATGACCAAGAAAAGTCACCTCCTTTAGCCAAAATTCGCATTTACCAAATTTGGCATACAATTGCTTATCACGAAGTAGTTGTAATACTATCCGCAAATCTTGGTCATGTTCCTCCTCATTTCTCGAATAAACCAATATATCATCTATGAACACTACCACAAACCGGTCTAAATATGGTTGGAAGACTCGGTTCATCATGTCCATAAATGCATTTGGTGCATTGGTTAATCAAACGGCATCACTACAAACTCATAGTGTAAAATAGCGTGTAAAATCTTTGTCTTATAGATGTCCGCTTCTTTCACCTTAAGTTGGTGATAACCCGACCTTAAATCAATTTTGAGAAAGCAAGCTCCCTTCAATTGATCGAGCAGTCGTCAATTCTCGGCAGAGGATACCGATTCTTGATTGTCAATTTATTCAAGCGCACGTAGTCAATGCACATACGCATCGATCCATCCTTCTTCTTGACGAACAAAGCTGGTGCTCCCACGGAGACACACTTGGTCGAATGAATCCCGATCCAGCAATTCTTGAATTTGAGCTTTGAGCTCACCAACTCCTTGATTGCCATTCTATAGGGAGCAATGGACCTTTGGAGCCGTCTGCAAAAGCTCAATGCCAAATTCTACTTCCGATCTGGAGGTATGCCGGAAGTTCTTGGAAATACATCGGAAATTCCTTCACCGTCCTCACATCATTCACGGATAATTCCTTGGCATCCAAAGCACGAGATAAAGGCTAGGAATGCTCCGTACCCTTTCCGCACCAACTTCTCCGCTTTTAATGCGAGATACCACATTTGCGGATAGTTCTTTCGTTCACCAATCATTATGATTTCCTTATCATCAAAGGTCCTTCATGTCATTCGTTTTTCAAAGATACGGTCCAATTGCGCCGATGGTTAACCAACCGATCCATGCCTGAATGAGATCGAACTTCGAAAGGTAGTTCCATCAAATTTGCTAAGAATACTTCCTCTTGAATTTTTAAAGTGCGTCTTTAAATATTTTATTACGATTCTTGATTGTCTAAAGGACTGATTCTTGTCATCTCATTTTCGATAATTTGATTCTAAATTGATTTCCGGATATGGCACTAGATACATATGAATGAGTAGAGCCAATATCTATTAAGGCAATAACAGTACATCAAAATGAAGAACGTGCAGTTATCACATCGTGCATTCTTCGTCCTCATGGCGTCTAGCGCATAGACCGATCAGGTGTCTTGCATCGCATTTCTCTATTACCATTGCCTCGACCGGTGCACCTTGACCACGACCAGCCCCATTACCACCACGACTGGTCCACGACCTCTCGGTGGTGCTTGATTACCCTGGCCGGTGTGCATCATTATTACGGACTTCTTGAGTCGTATCCATTCGTCGAGGACAACTTTTGTCTTGATGTTCCATTGAACCGCATTTGTAGCATGCACCCGTTTTCCTCCGGCATTCCCAAAATGCCTTTTCCCACACTCGGTACAATCTCGACTTGATTATTTGCTCTGGGGTTACGCCTTGCTTGATTCATCATTTGGGGTTTCTTCGGAATCTCTTGGAAGAACCGTATTGTGTGTCTCTCTCTTGTTTGGGATCTTTCTCGGTTACTGTTGTTCGAGTTCTTAGCCTCTTGGCTATTTTGGCCTTCTCCACAAGAGTCGAAAAATTTCTAACTTCTCATGAACAATCGAACCCTCACTCATCATTAAGTCCATCCTAAAGCGCATACAACGTTCATGATCTGTTGCTACAATTGTCCGGGCATAACGGCTCGGGACGTAAAACTTCACTTCATATCTCGCCACGGTCTTACTTCCTTGGACAAGATTGAAATTCCTTCCTTCGGGCATCTACATAGCTCGTTCGGCGTATTTTCCTTGGAAGGCGGCTTTAAAGAATTCCCGATTAATCGATGCGGCGGTGCCCTCTCGAGCAGTGAGCCACCACCGATCGCCTCATCTCTCAATAAGGATACAGCCCTCTCGGTTTTTGCTCGGCCGTGCATTCCATATCATCCATAATCCGTTCCACGACTTGAGCGATGATTCGGCCACATTTGGAGCTACACGAGACTCTCTCGAAAACTTCGCATTATTCGCCTTAAGTCGCTCTGAAATTGACCCACGAGTTGTTGGCCCAATTCTAGTTCAATGACCCTTTCCAAGACTCGTAGCATTGCTTGAGTCAATGCATGATCTTCTTCCATGTGATCGCGTGATCCGGTCTCACTTTCTATTGCCGAGTCGTCCACTTACAGCATATGATTTGGTGCTTGGTAGTAGCACCTCGGCCTCTACCACGCCACGTCTACGCGTCCACGACCACGTCCTCTTGTACTCATGATTGCTTGTTCGTTTATCGATTACAAGTTTTATGAATCGAAATTTTGTTTGGTGTTTATTAACGATATTTTATGAGATTTGAGATATAAAGTTGTTTTTATAGCGTGTCCTATAGTCTCAATCTCTCTGTTTTCACATCTAAAACTAGAAGTTCTAGAGTATTCCTATGATCATATCATAGTAATCATTTAAGCAATATATACTTACTTGACTTGTTGCTTGGGATGCTTGTGGTGCCATCTTGATCTTTAAAATACCATTGAGCATTTTCATACAAAATTATTTTGAACCCAAACCACAGTAGAGTTTTTGAAGCGGCTCGATACCACTAAATGTAACACCCCAAACCCGGTCTATGCGTTGAGACTAGATTTGGTTTGTTACATGATTCGAACTATTCTTAAATCCTTAATGAGTTGAAAAACTACAATATTGTTTACGGAGTTTAAAATTTGTAGAGTATTAGATTTTGATAAATATTTAAAAACATTAGTTGAAAATCATTGTATTATCTAAAACCGTTAGGAAATTTGTTAAAGAGTTAGCAAGAAAAAGAATTATTTATAAAAGAATTCCTTAGACTTTGAAAACCCAAGTTCATTTTAGTAAAGCATCATAAATCACAGCCCATGATTTAAAAGCCCAAATAAAGTTTAAATTCCAACACACATAAAATCCATAAGTTATTTATAGAGGCCATTTATTACAACATCCCAAAATAGTAAAAATAATAATTAAAAGTTCGAATTTAAATAACCCTTATTTAGCGATATGGCCTCCACGAAGTCATCCTCACCCAAGTCCACATCGGTTTCCATTACGAGATGGAAAGAAATTAAAGGGTGAGTTACTTAGAACTCGATGTGTAACTCACTTACCACCATTATTGGGCAGATTGTCAAGATATTATGTTGGGCTTGAGCCCAATCCAATTCAACAATATAACATGAATTTAAAATAATTAATAATGCATGAAAATGAAATTCCCAACCCAAACCTAATAACCATCCGCTAACACCCCGTACCAACCATCACACTGTGGGGATCAAGTCAACCCACCCGCCATCACACCAATCGTAGGCATTAAGCCTTTTATAATTGTGGCATAGCCATAGAACTAGAGGCAATAAGCGATATTGTGGCGAAACCACCGAACTAGAGGCAATAAGCCGATATTGTGGTGAAACCACCGAACTAGAGGCAATAAGCGATATTGTGGCGAAACCCACCGAACTAGAGGCAATAAGCCGATATTGTGGCAATGGCCATTCTTCTCTTCATAAATCCCACCCATGCAATTATACATGTACTTTAAAAATATAAAATTTATTATCAATACATAACATGGTGGGTTTTATCAATGACATTTCATTTGGCCCATAATTATAGCAATTTATCCATTTAGCAATTTAGTGGGCTTTGGCCCATTTACCAAACTAAAGCGTTTTGGCTAAATTTTAACGAACTAGAGTATTTATGGCCCAATTTATCGAACTAGAGTATTTACGGCCCATTTTCACGAGCTAGAGTATTTACGGCCCATTTTCACGAACTAGAGTATTTACGGCCCATTTTCACGAACTAGAGTATTTACTACCCATTTTCACGAACTAGAGTATTTACGGCCCATTTTCACGAAACATCAAATTTTCATAATATCAATTAATTTCTTGAGGCGTTTTGAAATTTTCACGATTTAGTCGCTTTTCGTATTTCGTCAAAATATCAATTTTGTGCTTTTACCGATCTAGTCGTTTTACGATTTTTCTACCATCTAGAAATTTGACATACAACCTAAAATAATGAGGGTGAAATTACACACCTCGATACCGTGAGTATTATCCTTCTCGCTCCTCGGCACCTAAAATATATTTCGATTCGTTAGACAACTAATTGCAAAAATAATCTTATTTGTTAATGGATCCAAAATCTTACCCTCTTGATTTTGAATCACTTGATTTTCGGTTTTCCTTCGTTTATCGATTCACTAGCCGAGAATCCACCAGCGATATACGGCTCCGAGGTTCGTACTACTTCAAATAATGGACTTCTTTGGAAGATGGCCCACAACCCGTGGAAAATCCTTGATGCAGAAACCGCTCTTCGTTTGAATGGGGATTTGAGATCCACCCTCTTACGATAACTAAACACCGCCCTTTTCTTCCCTATCTTGGATCTTCAAGATCCAAAAGAATTTAGTTAGTTCTAAAATAATATCAATAATACTAGAGATTTAAAAGTAGGATTTCCTTACCAAAATGAAACGTTTCCTACGTTTCCACGATTCTCCGATCACTTGAATTCCAATCTCCGTTATTGCACTAAATAATAACGAAATAAGCGTTATTAGTATGAATGCTATATCAATCCAAAAGACTCTCAAAATCCTATGATATTCGCCATAATATCACTAATCAATAAATCAAAAAATGGAGAGAAACCCTTACCTACTTCCCACGGACGAAAAGCAAGATTAAGAATGATGTTTAATTGATGGAAGATTGGCTATAAATGATTAAGAATGGAAAAATAATTTTTTGGCTTATAGGCACAATAACATTCGCCAAGAGAGTGAAGATGGAGAGAATTTTCGATTGAAAAGAAATAGTATAAAACGAAAGGATGATGGTGATGATGTTTTGATTTCAAGGAGATTAGAAGAAAAGAAAAGAAAAATAAGAACTTTAGGTCTTTGGTATATTCGCCATGGCAAAGAAAAAAAGAAAAGAAATTGATTTTGGTATAGGTGATTTCGGCACAAGAAGAAAGAGGCACAAGAATTGGTTATCAAGATAAGAAAAGGAATGACCAAATGGTCACAAAACTTTGGCTTAACCAAGTGCAAAAATTGACCAAATAGGGATATTGAAAGGAGAGGAATAAAATTTACGCACAAAGTGCAAAGGTTAACCAAAGAGAAAAGAATGAGATTTTGCCAACTAACAAAATTTTGGCTCTCCTCCCCTACCAATATTGCCGTCCGACCTATGGTCAATTGGCCATTATTTCTTTCCAAATTTTCCCTAGATAAGTGCCTTATGTCCCCTATCTTTCCTTAAACTTTTGATTCCATACCATATGTTAGTTGTTACCTTAATCTCTTGATACACTAACCAAAAATACATGGTCAACACCTTCCTTATATGTCCCTTGCCGACACTTCATAGCCATGAGCAGAAAATTAAAACAAAATTTTATCTAGGTGCTATACAAGGGATTGAACCTCTTCCCTCTTACTTGAACCCATCGCCATTCTCCACCATGCCATATGCTCATTTTATGACACTTTAAGCACATAATTTAGCTTAAGTCTTAATCACCTTTGTTTCACTTCAATAAATTCCCAATAATAAATTTTATTCTTCTCCAATTTATGCTTTACCTCTCTAGGACTTTAATAAACACTAAAATAAAAGAAATAAAAAAATTTTCCTTTAACATCTAAACACCAAAATCATGCCAATTTAAATACTCAGATTTTTAGGGTGTTACAGGGACTAAGCTGAACTCATACAAACATTTTTGAAATTCTAACATTTCTCTAAGTTACAGAGGTCACACACCCGTGTGGGTGACCCGTGTACCTCACACGGCCTCGAACATGCTCGTGCGTCCAAGCAGTGGCAAAATAGGGCATACATATTGACTTGTTCACACGGCCTAAGACACGCCCATGTGCCTCACCCGTGGTCGACACTGACTTGCACCACACGGCCAGTCGCACGCCCGTGTGTCTAGCCCTTGGTCAAGCCTGACTTGCACCAAATTACAAACCTGCATGACACGGTCGAGCCACATGCCTGTGCGCTCAACCGTGTGAGAAATTATAGGCCATTTTTCAAGGCCAAATTACCATCCACACTTAGAATCACCTATAAGCCTCAAATCATATGCAATTATACATCAAATGGCAACCAAAACATACCAATACACACACAAATTAATCACTAACTATACCATCCATATCCATACTCGATTTCTACTCAATTTAGTTCATTCAAAAATACCACTTTCATTCACCAAAGCATATAATCCAAGCATCATATAATCCATGCCACAAGTTCACATTCAAACCACAATACTCATCAACCATTTAAGCATGACACATATCATTTCCATTTTCACTACCTCATGCCACATTCATTATTTTCATAGCTCATACATAAAAAACTAACATTATTCAACTTCCAAGCTAAATCACATGGCAAGGTTCAACATTTCATAACATGCCATATTAACTAGACTATACATGCCATGTTCAATATACACATCTTTCAAAAGTACCAAAATAGTTAGCCGATAGTGTGATTGAGTCGCTGACAATCCCCAGATCCGAGCTTGCTTTAAAGACACTTTAAATTAGAGAAACAATTGACACAGTAAGCTCAAAAGCTTAGTAAGTTCGTAATATATTACATGCTACTCAATAACGTAACATCAATACATAATTAAACCATCACATAGATTGATGCTCAATTAGGCACAATATCATCCTTAACCATATGCTCAAATATCCATTCTTTTAACCTTTAAAACTATCATCAACCACATAGGTTTAAACATACCTTTGCCAATACCTAATTAACAAACGTTCTTGCTATTTGATGCTCGATACATATCACATTCACTGCTCGATATCTTTTCAACTCAATCGCACACTTAATGCCCAAATTATAGCCGAAGCTTAATTAATATTGCACACTTAGTTCCTCGATACAAAATCAAACTTAATTCGGTATCGCACACATAGTGCCAATCAGTAAAGCCGAAGCTTCCATTACTTTGCACACACAGTGCTATTCAACTCCGTCTCAATTTCAATTACGCACACTCAGTGCCTCATTTCTCAATCTCATACATATATCATTTCTAATTCTATAACTATCATCTCACATAACATAAACATAAAATAACAACTTGTACTATATCCGAACTTACCTCAGACATCGATGTACCTAAACTAGCCGATCAATCCAGTACTTTGTCTCTGCGTCGATCTCGATCCAAATGTCTCCTTTCTTGGTCTATACATATTCAAATTTAACTCATTCAATCACCAATTCATTCAATTTAGTCCAAACACACATATTTAGGGTATCTTACAAAATAGTCCTTATATTTTTACATTTCGACACTTTAGTCCCTAATTCATCAAATCATAAAATATACAAAATTTCTATTCACATAAGCTTAGCCAAAATTTCCATATGTCCAAACAAGCCCATATATTTCATTTATTTCACATTTTAGTCCTCCAATTTCTCATTTTCACAATTTAGTCCAAATTTCTCAATTTCACCAAAATTTTAAAGACAAAACATGTTAATCTTTCACATATCTTTCATATTTCACCATTAACTATCACAAAGCTCAAACATTCATCAATGAAATGTCTCAAAATCACCATCAATTTCTAAAATTAAAGCATTGGCTAGTTAGAACACTAAGCAACGATCACAAAAACGTAGAAATTATCAAAAATCGAGTAAAAAACATACCTCAATCAAGCTAAGCCCTAGCTGAATGTCACAAAGCTTCAAATAGTTTTCTTTTATTCAATAATCAGTGAAGAATATGAGAAATTAGCCATTATAGTTATTTTTTTATTTATTAAACATTAATTAAATAATTTTCAAAAATTACCTTAACGATATAACACCAAAATCATCCATTTAATAGCCATTATTGTCCATCCATTCTTTTAATGGTTTAATAACAATATAAGGACTTCTCATTTAGAAAGCCATGACAAATAAGCACTTTAACAATCAGCACACAACTTTTACATTTCATGCGATTAAGTCCTTTTCCATAATTCGACACACAAAAGATAAAATTTTCACACCAAATAATACTAGATTGAAAACTTTTGTTGTACGCAAACTCAATCAACGGTAAATGTTTTTCCCACATATTCTCAAATTCAAGAATACAACATCTCAACATATCTTCGAGAACCTGAATGATCCGTTCAGACTGACCATCCGTTTGCGGATGAAATGTAGTACTGAAATGCAGCTTTGTTCTTGAAGCCTCTTGCAGTTTCTTCCAAAAATGCGAGGTAAATCTTGGATCTCTGTCAGATACAATAGATAGTGGTACTCCGTGCAATCTCACAATCTCGGTAATACACAATTTAGTTAACTTATCAAGTGAATAATTTATTCTCACTAGAACAAAATGAGCTGATTTCGTCAATCTATCAACTATCATCAAGATAGTGTCTTTCTTGCCTGAAGATAATGATAATCTCGACACAAAGTCCATCGCAATTCTCTCGCATTTTCACTTAGGAATCATAATCAGTTGTAACAAACTGGACGGAACCTGATGTTCAGCTTTAACTTGCTGAAAACCAAGTATCTCGAAATAAACTCTAAGATGTCCACTTTCATACCATGCCACCAATAAAACTATTTTAAATCGTTATACATTTTTGTACTCCCTAGGTGAATAGCCAAACGACTACTGTGAGCTTCATTCAAAATCAACTAAATTAACTCTAAATTCCTCAGAATACAAATCCAATCTCTGAATCTCAAAAAATCATCACTATCAACTTGAAATTTTGAATCAAAATTCAAATCACATTGAGCTCATTTTTCTATGATCTCATCATCACTTTTTTGAGGATCACAAATCTAACGTATGAACATCGGCCTCTGCAACATCTCGATTTAGGGTCTAGTCAAAAAAGTGGTGCGAGACCACAAATTCAAGGTATATGTATGAGTTTTTAAGGTCTATTCCATGTTTGCATGTTAGTGTGAAAGTTTCATGAAGCAATTTTGTCAAATTGCGGTTGAATTTTCTAAAAAGGACTAAATTGTAAAAGTTGCAAAATGTGATATTCTAGAAGCTATTTGTGTGAAATAGCTTTGGATTACCAATTAGAGGTCTTTAAATAGAAATTTTCCCAAATTCTAATTTTTGGACAAAATTAAGCATGAATGGGTTGAAATTGGAAAGTTGGACAAAAGGGCATTTTGGTCATTTGTCAATTAAATGATTAAAATGGGAAAAGATGATAGAATTTTCATTCATCTTCTTTCCCAAGGCTGCCAGAAAATCTAGAGAAGCCATTGTTAGGGCTCTTCAGCTTTTCAAGTGATCGTTGTTTTGTCGAGTTTTAAAATTTATAAAGAATATGATCAAACCTGGAAACTAACTCTGACAATGACTATAGGCAAGTGTACCTATCAAACAATAGAATAGCTTAGGCAAGACCGGATTGTCGAACCCAAAGGAACTAAAAGTACTAACACTCACTTTCTTTTATTATTTAACCTAAAATATGGAGTGATTGGTTGATTTAATCTAATTTAACGACTACTAAGCTAAAGACACAAAGACAAAAAGAGTAAATTGGGAAATAACTTGATGAAAAACTCAGTTGATCACGACGATACCCTCAAGAAGAATCCACCTAGACTACACATGTTATTTAACACTGAACCATACGATTTATTCACTTAGTTTGATCCGTAAGATTCCCTAACGTATATTAAACCCTCTCTCGAGGCGAATAACGTCTAACCCTAGGTTAATTAGTGGAACTCTCGTTCTCTTATAATAACCCCCTAGAATTGCAGTAAATCAATCTATGGGCTGCCATATTAGGTTTCACCCTAATCCAGTAAAATCTCGTCACCCTATCTCTAGGCGTGCGATCAACTCCGCTTAATTATGCTAGATCTACTCTCAAGCAGGGTCCATTCCTCCTCCACTTAAGCACATCAGATTTGGATTAAGCATGCATAATTAAGAACAAACTAAGTATTTATCATATAATTCAGAAAATAATAACAAGATTCATCTAGGTTTCATCTCCTTCAGGTATCTGAAGGGTTTAGTTCATAATGAATAAAGAAAACATCTCAAGAGAAAAGATAAAACAAAAGAAAAGAAATCCCTAAACCCCTGAAGGAATTGAAGGAAAATCCTGCCATCTTGAGTAGAATCTTGGCTCCTTGAGATGGATTAACTGGCTATCTTCGAGTAATTCCCTAAATTGAACTGCTTTGGCTTCAGCTCTTTGGCCTCGCTGGACGCCTAACGCCCCTATCAGGTTACACTTAGGGTGTTTATAAAGACTTTTGGAATACTTTACTTGGCCTTTAAGTGTCCTGATTCAAGTACACTTCCTACTCGGTGTTTGGATAGGCTTTGGAATGTGTTTCTTTTCCTCAAAGTATCCAAATATGAGTGAAATTGCTTTCTCCCGCGGCAGGGGCACGGCCATGGTACACGTCCGTGTAAATCATTTTCAGGCCGTGTCTCAATTCTGTTGATCGGGGCACGACTGTGTAAATCGTGGCATGGTTGTGTCTTAGTTGATTGTTGAGGCACGGCCATGTGGCTTGAAGTCCAGGCTATGTCGATTTCTTCTTTAGCCCAAATTATCCCGTTTTAAGCCCATTTCTTTTTTTTTCGTCCTCGGGTGCTTTCCTGAGTAAAAACATGAAAAGAAAGGATTAAGAGCACCTTTTTACATAAATTAAGGGCTAAATCATCCAAGAGCATACTAAATGTGGGCCTAAAATATGTTACTTTTACTGTTTATCAAATACCCCCACACTTAAGCTTTTACTTGTCCTCAAGCAAAATTCTCAACTTATAATTAAAACAAACTTTCCATAATTCACAATTCTTATCAACAATGCCTCATCATAATTCACAGATAACTCATACATTGATAATTTAACTCAAAGACTCCTAAAGATTCAAATAATTTTAAGTCATATATTTTGTAGCACGGAATCATTGGTGTCTCCCCTTATCTAAATAATTACTTTTAATTCAAAACTGACAAGGATTGACGTCCTCACTAAATATTCACTCAAATCACTCAAATCACTCGAAGTGTTTAAGTTTCAAGAAGAGCACTCATAAGTCGAACCTGAAAAGTTAATTCCATAGGCTTGCCTGAAAATCAAATTTCCACCACTGTGATATGAGATGGTACACAAATCAAAAGGTCTTTAATCAGGGTTGTAACGGGGCTTGGGTTAAAAGGTGTGGATAAAGGCTGAATTAGAAGGTTAAAATCTTGATCGAATTGACAAATTACCTAACTAAAAACAATGAACTAGAAGATAAATGATTACATCAATTGAAACTTTAAACTAATAATAATATGAGATTTTTCTTTGATAATTGAAATTTAAATGCACAAGCTCACTTTTTATACTACTAACACTGAATATACTTTAATTTTTTGATTTTTTTTTAAGAACAAACTAAGTAAATACATAGTAAAGAAAGACTTTATCAACTAAAATAAACTAATTGGGTAACTAATCAAATCAATTCTCGGTAGAAGGGTAGTCAAAAGAATAATGATAACAAATACAAAGGGTTTTGGGTTAGAATTTAGTGGATAAATCAATAAAAGGGTTGTTAGGATCAAATGGGTTCACTAAGGGTTAATTTGTGAAGGTAGGCTTTTTAGTGGAGTGAATGGGTTAAAACCAAGGTGCCTTTATCATCTCAGTATATCAAATCATTAATATGGTCTCGATATGTATAATCTAGGCAAGTTCTAGAATAACAATTCAGTGTTAACACACTCATAATCAATAAAGTGAGCATGAAAAAGAATATATGCTCTATAAGGCTCAAATCTCACAAAAATTATGTGTATTTAACATCAATCCTATAAATTTCAAACTTCAAGGTAGTATTCAAATTCAGTTCAACAACCTAGGAAATTTTTTATTCTTGAAAAGTAGATTTATCATGCTTGATTCTCTAGTATTCTTCAAGTATAAATCATCAATGCACAATTATCAATAACTTACTCAAAAACATATCAATAAAAATAATAAATCACTAGAAATTTCACCCTAATTGATAATATGAGAAAATTACTTAGGAACAAGACTAAAATTCAAGATTTTTGAATAATGTAAAAGGTTAGGTACTTTTTCCCCGCACACTTAATATGTACATTGCCCTCAATGTACAATGATAGATAAACAATTATGTAATAATAAAATCATAAGAGAAGGGGAGAAGTAACACTTCCTAAATTTTTGGATGAAGTCAATGAAAAGAAACCAGATAAGATTGGAGGTGAACGTGGGGAAGCTTCTCGAACCGTTTGAAATTGAATCCTCGAAGTAGCAAGCTTGGTTTTATTGTATCATTAGCTAAATCTAAATGCCATTGAGAAAAAGGAGAAAATAATAAAGGAAGTAAAGATGAAAATAAAAATAAAAATAAAAATATGAATAAAAATAAATAATTAAATAGAGATAAGGTCTTCGCCCATGTGCCTAGCCGTGGTGTCCACACGGCCACGGCCACGATCGTGTGCAAGGCCGTGTGGGTATGGAAACCTATGCCTAAATACGAAAAGAAATAAAACCAAACTAATTAGTAGGTTAGTACTCAGGTTGCCTCCCGAGAAGCGCTCATTTAAAGTCTTGAGCTAGACTTACCTGTTGTACGCACAATCATGGTGGTTTGAAGAGGTGGAAATCCTTTCTCATGCGATCAACTCGGTTATGGGTATAAAGTTTAAGTCGAGTAATGTTTACCTCAAAAGTGTTGAATTTAGGATTGCTTAGCTCGACTGTGCCGTATAGGGAGACATTAAATACCTCAATAGTGATTTCTTCGTTTACCTTGAGGTCTGAATTGGTGATTCAAGGGTCTTAATTATTCAAAAATAGTTGATCCTCTATTTTGATGTGATTTGTTGTTCCTATCAGCTCATCTGGGGTTTCCTTCGGTTTCACTTCGTTTGGTTCTGGTTCTCTTTTAAATTGTGTTTTCCACTCTTCTAGTTTGTTGACCCTAAGTCTTCATTCCTCATATAATTCTTCTTTGTTGGCACGAGGTCTAAGATCCAGCTCAGCTAGGTGATTTTGTGATGCTTCCTGTAAAGAAGGTTGAACCAAATGGTTATCAATAAAATTAATGTTTGTACCTTTATTACTCGATGTTCTAGCTGAGTCAAGAGCTTGAACAGTGATTGTTTCATCTTCTACATGAAGTGTGAGTTCACTGAATTCTTCCTCTGTGTGGTCTTTCTTTATTGCATCGAGATATGGCACACGAGTTTGGTACTCTATAATTGCCGATTTTAGTATATCATGGCACACCTCAACCTTACCTTCACATACCACAGGTTCTTCCCTTGGGTTTGGTTTGTATAACCCTTCACTGTCATGAGCTTGTATGGTTTGAATTTGCTCGTTTGGGTTAATCTCTATGTTGATTGGTAGATGCCCTTGCGGTTGTTTGGACATTAAATTTGCAAGTTGTTCAACTGACTTAGTAAATTTCTGAACTTGGTTCTTGATTTCTTTGATTGATGCTTGTTGATTATCGAACGTTGTCTCAGTTTTTTAGGGATGGGTTTCTGTTGCTACCATGAATTTTGTTAGCATCTCCTCAAGACTCGACTACTCTTCCTATTGGTGAGGTGGTTGTTGAAAATTTTGAGGAAGTTCCTATCTTTGGTTACTTTGATCATCCCACGAGAAATTGGGATGGTAACTCCAACTTGCATTATAAGTATCATTATAAAATTTATTTTGTGGTCTAGAATAGTTACCCGTAGAGTGAGCTTGCTCGTTTTCCATGCCATATCTGTAGGGTGGGTACTCAGGATTCGCCTCGCCTTCTAAATTCGAATCATATTGCCTTATTGGGTGTACCTGCGAAAGATTATTCAAACCATCAATCTTTTTATTTATCATCTTTAGCTGGTTTGATAGCATGGTTATTGGGTCGATGTTGTAGATATCGGCCGCTTTTGTTGGCTTTGTCTTCATAACTTGCCACTGATAGTTATTTAGTGACATCTCCTCTATCTGCCAAAATCAAATAAAATAAAATTTAGCAAAATCAAAATTTAACCTAAAAAAAAAAAGTAAAATTGTGGAAGATAAAAAAAATGGCTAAAGTAATAAAAATAGAGCTTCCTTAATATTTTAGTTCCCCGAAAATTGTACCAAAAACTTGATCGTTATTTTGATGAGTTTTAAAATTTATAAAGAATATGATCAAACCTGGAAACTAACTCTGACAACGATTATAGGCAAGTGTACCTATCGAACAGTAGTATAGCTTAGGCAAGACCGGATTGTCGAACCCAAAGGAACTAAAAGTACTAATACTCACTTTCATTTTATTATTTAACCTAAAATATGGAGTGATTGGTTGATTTAATCTAATATAACGACTACTAAGCTAAATACACAAAGACAAAAAGAGTAAATTGGGAAATAACTTGATGAAAAACTCAGTTGATCACGACGATACCCTCAAGAAGAATCCACCTAGACTTCACTTATTATTTAACACTGAACCATACGATTTATTCAATTAGTTTGATCCGTAAGACTCCCTAATGTATATTAAACCCTCTCTCGAGGCGAATAATGTCTAACCCTAGGTTAATTAGTGAAACTCTCGTTCTCTTATAATAACCCCCTAGAATAGTAGTAAATCAATCTATGGACTCCCATATTAGGTTTCACCCTAATCTGGAAAAATCTCGTCACCCTATCTCTAGGCGTACGATCAACTCTACTTAATTATGCTAGATCTACTCTCAAGCAGGGTCTATTCCTCCTCCACCTAAGCACATCAGATTTGGATTAATCATGCACAATTAAGAACAAACTAAGTATTTATCATATAATTCAGAAAATAATAACAAGATTCATCTAGGTTTCATCTCCTTCAGGTATCTGAAGGGTTTAGTTCATAATGAATAAAGAAAACATCTCAAGAGAAAAGATAAAACAAAACATAAGAAATCCCTAAAACCCCCTGAAGGAATTGAAGGAGAATCCCGTCGTCTTGAGTAGAATTCTGGCTCCTTGAGATGGATCAACTGGCTATCTTCGAGTAATTTCTTATATTGAACTACTTTGGCTTTGGGTCTTTGGCCTCGCTGGATGCCTAACACCCCTATCAGGTTACACTTAGGGTGTTTATATAGACTTTTGGAATGCTTTACTTAGCCTTTAAGTGTCCCGATTCAAGTACACTTCCTACTCAGTGTTTGACTAGGCTTTGGAATGTGTTTCTTTGCCTCAAAGTATCCAAATTCTAGTGAAATTGCTCTCTCCTGTGGTAGGGGCACGGCCATGGTACATGCCCGTGTAAATCATTTTCAGGCCGTGTCTCGATTCTGTCGATTGGGGCACTACCGTGTAAATCGTGGCATGGTCGTGTCTTAGTTGATTGTTGATGCACGATCATATGGCTTGAAGTCCAGGCTGTGTCAATTTCTTCTTTGGCCCAAATTGGCCCGTTTTAAGCCCGTCTCTTGTTCTTTTCATCCTAGGGTGCTTTCCTGAGGAAAAACATGAAAAAAAGGATTAAGAGCACATTTTAAATAAATCAAGGGCTAAATCATCCAAAAGCATACTAAATGTGGGCCTAAAATATGTTACTTTTACGGTTTATCATCAAGCTAGCTAGTAAGTGTATTCTAGTTTCGTTTTTAATATTTTTCGTATTTCTAAGGTCCTAGTAGCATGAATAAGCTATTTTTAGCTATATGTTGAGCTAAGATGGATGTTCAAAAATGTACCCATGTATGACATGCATGTATTTTGATGTTTAATGGAAGAATATGAAAGCTTGATGTAGTAAAAATATCTTTTGTTAAGTGATTTCCATGGAAAATGCAAGTAGGGACTTGTTTGTGAAGGTTTTGAGTTTAGTCATACATGTGTAATTTAATGAGAATTGATGATTGCTTTAGTTTAATAAATGGTTCGGCTATGCATGAAAGACTAGAAAGTTGAATGAAAATCACTTTGTGAGCCTTGGGCCAAAAGTGTAAATATGAGAAAGATTAAGAGAAAAATGGTAATTTTGCTAAAGTATGAGATAATGGTCAATTTAGTCAATGTGTGTATTGAACGAATTGATTTATCATTATAGATCAAGAAAGACGAAGCCCGGATCAAAATTGAGGCAAGAACAAGGTGGTGGACTAAACTGCATATCTTTATACTTTTTGAGCACCGAGGTAAGTTTATGCGTAATCAATGCGTTCTACTTATACATTCTTAATGCTAGCTAGTGTATAGCATGAATGAAACTGAATGAGAATGATTGAGAACCTATGTGGTTCAAATGGAATGAATGTGGTAGATATCATGAATGAATGAGTAAGTAGATATGTGGATGAGTAGTGATAATATTTGATGGTGGGCTAAGCTGCGATACCACCTTAATACTTAACAACTATGGGCTGTTTGTGACACCATAGTTCTATGGGCTATTTGCGACACCATAGTTAAGTATATTATTTAGTGGGCTATATGTGAAACCACTATGAGTACCTCTTGGTAGGCTATGTGCGATACTCACTTATTACCTGATTGTGGTTGGCTGAGTGCAAAACCACCGAGTAATTTAGCTGTGTGGATGTATTAGTGTGATAAAATGACGTGTCATATTTTTGAGTAAATGTGGTATTGAGTGCAGGGGTGCATGTCAATGATTATGAGAATGTGACTCATAATGTTTTGGAAATAGGGTAAGGGATAGAAAGAGTAAGTATAATTGTGGATGTGAATTTATTTGGTAGTATAATGCTAATTGTTGTTTAGTTTATACTAGAATGCTTAAATTGTTTATGTGTAAACTTACTAAGCTCAAGGCTTAATCCTTTTTTCCCTTGTCTTATAGAGAAAGAGGGTCGATTCGAGATATAGGGATTAATCAGAAGATCGCCCACACTATCAGCTCACTCCGGTACATTATTCTAAATGTTTTGTATATGGCATGTATAGGGGCTATACAAGTTAGTGAATTTTATTGTAAATGGCTAAGATGTGTTAGCCTATAGATGGATAATCTATGTTGTATAATTCCTTAGTTGTTGGCTGATTTATTATAATAAAAAAATGTAGTTATCCATGTAAGATTGTGTTTGAATTTGAGTTGATTATGGATGTGTTGTTTAAGTATATGTTGTAAGAACTTGAGGAGTGATAAGAACTTAGCAATTAGCTTTGTTCTTGTCCATGTGGTTAGACACACGGGCATGTGTCTAGGTCATGTGTGACACACGACCAACCCACGGGCGTGTGCCTTGGCCGTGTCTCTTTGACAGATTCAAGTAGTATAGGCCACGGGCTAGCCACACAGGCGTGTGTCTAGACTTCAGGCCGTGTGGTGATGTCAGTGTTCACCACGGGTGGTGAGCACGAGCGTGTGCCATAGCCGTGGGACATTGGCAGAATGCTTCGATTTTCATCCACGGGTTGAGAGCATAGGCGTGTGTGACCTCAGACGAGCATGTCTCACCTTACACGGGCTTCTAGTCCCTGTTTAGGTGAAGAAATTTTTTTAAAATCACAGACATTTTCGAAAGGGTCTCGAGAGTCTTGCGTGTATGAGTGAAGCCTCATAAGTTGAGATTGAGGTTGTAGAGATGACTTAAAAGAGTAATCATTGAGCCTAAGTGGCGATCATATGGATTTAATCCGGTAATGCCTTGGGCCCCATTCCAGCATGGATTACGGGTAAGGAGTGTTATAGCCTCACTTTCAACTCAGCCAAAACTGAACCATCATGACATAGATCTATTTGAGTACACATAGCTCGCAAAGCACATAAAGACTTTCGATTCAAAGCATCGGCAACAACATTATCTTTGCTCGGATGATAATCAATTACTAATTCATAGTCTTTCAAAAGCTCTAACCATCTTCTCTGCCTCAAATTCAATTCTTTCTGAGTCATCAATGTAACATCCTGAAATTAGGCCTAGTAGGATTGAGCCCAATGGATTTTAGGAGTAGTAGCGTTTAAAATTTTTTTGGAGAATAGGAGATCGGCTTAAGTGCAAGTTGGACCTTTTAGATAAGTGATTTTGGAAGGTTAGGGGGCTTCTATGAAGTCCCGGGATCAAATATTAGCTTTGGGAAAATTTTGGTTTTAGGTGAAAAAAACCTTGGAGGTTGGCGGGTAGGCCTTAAGAATAAAATGTGGAGGAAAATGACACAAGTGGTGTGTGTGGTGTAGTGGCAAAGTGACGCCACAAGGAAGGAAGGAGGTCCAAGGTTCTAGTTGTAGCGTTTGCATTCCTTTTGATTATTTTATTAAATGAATTTAGACCTTGGCCATAGGGTTATATTTAATTGCGCATGGTTTGAGGCACAAGGAGCTAGTTGGTAAAGTGGCTAGCAGCGTGGATTATGTTATAAGGGAGCTGGGTTGAATCTCATGAGAAGCAAGGGAGTATTTATTTTATGAGTGGACGGTAAGAGTTTTAGTTGAATTTAAACTCTCTTGTGAAGGGATCCCACATCGGAAAGATACAAGGAATGAAGGTGAAGAGCTAGCTATATAAAGAGCATGCCGGAGAAAGGTTAACATACCTTGGTGGGCGTTGGGCACATGAGTGGTCGCTTGTGATTTAGCACCGAGTCCTATCGGTGATTCGTGAGTTTGCGGATGAGGAGCCGGATGAACTCGAGGAGGCCATGGAATAAAATTGGTTTTACATGAATTTCCAATTGGGTACTTTATTTTAATTTGGTTTTCATATTTTTATGGATTTGTAATAAGGCACATTTAATTATGTTTTGGATTATTTTATGTTTTGAATATGTTTAAAATATGGCTTTTAAATTACTTGGTTAATTTAATAATTGAGCCCAAAGTTTTCTAAACTAAAAACTCATAATGGTTTTAAAAATCTTACCATCGGGTAACATGAATAGTTCAATAGTAAAATTACAAGTTAAATGTTTTCAACAGATTAAGTGATTTCCAAAATTCAAGTTTCTATACTCAATTGCAAATGGATTTTCCAAAATGATATTTGAATTTTCTTAAAAGATATAAATGTTTTCTATCCTATGATTTATCAACTAAGTTTTAAAGTTTTATGTAATTTGAAGTAAATTTCAATTTTAACTTATTTTCGACAAATAAAGAATTACAAAGAGTTTTTCACAAAAATTTAATTATTAATTGATTCTTTCAAAATTATTTTCCTTAGTGACATACCGATTTGATTCGTGGCGTATTGATCGGGTTTGGGGTGTTACAATCAAGTACTTCAAACTCTTGTGATCTGTATAAATATGACATTTCTCACCAAATAGGTAGTGGCGCCAAATCTTCAATGCAAATACAATCGCATGTAATTTAATATCATGTGTCGGATAATTCTTTTCATGCGATTTTAATTGCCTCGAAGCATAAGCGATGACTTTGCCTTCTTGTATCAACACATAGCCCAAACCATTCAACGATGCATCACTGTAAACTATGAATTCATTACCCGATTCAGGTTGGACTAACATGAGTGCCTCGGTTAACAATGCTTTCAACTACTCAAAACTCTGTTGGCACTTTTCTGACCACTCGAATTTAACATCTTTCTGTAGCAACTTCGTTAACGGAGTCACAATCATCGAGAAACCTTTTACAAATCGCCTATAATATCCCACTAGTCCTAAAAAACTACGGACTTCAGACACATTTCTCAGAGGCTTCCATTCTAAAATAGCTGAGATCTTACTCGGATTAACTCCTATTCTCGCAGTTGATACAATATGCCCCAGAAAACTAACCTCACGCAACCAAAACTCACATTTTCTGAACTTTGCATACAATTGCTTCTCACACAGAGTATGTAATACGATTCTCAAATGCTTGGTATGTTGCATCTCTCACACGAGTAAATCAAAATGTCATCAATGAACACCACAACAAAATGATCTAAATACGGTCTGAATATCTGGTAAATCAAATCCATAAATAATGCAGGAGCATTCGTTAGTCCAAATGGCATAACTAAGAATTCATAATGTCTATACCTCATTCTAAAAGTAGTTTTCGGCACATCTGATTCTTTAACCCTCAACTGGTAATAACCCGATCTCAAATCTATTTTCGAAAACACTGTACCTCCTTTAAACTGATCAAACAAATCATCAATTCGCGGCAATGGATATTTATTCTTTATCGTTACTTTGTTTAGCTGTCGATAATCAATACACAAACTCATAGTGACGTCTTTATTTTTCACAAACAACATAGGAGCACTCCAAGGCGAGAAACTCGGTCGTACAAATCCTCTATCTGTCAATTCTTGCAACTGAGGCTTCAAATTTTTCAATTTTGTCGGTGCCATTCTATACGGAGCTATTGAGATAGGAGTCGTCCTTGGTACTAAGTCAATACCAAATTCAACTTCTCGTATCGGAGGTAATCCCGGTAGTACTTCAGGAAACATATTTGGGAACTCACAAACCACAGACACATATTCAACTTTCTTTTCTGTCTCTTTTGTATCAATCACATATGCAAGATAAGCTTCGCAACCCTTTTTCACATAGTTCAGACCTTTCATCGAAGATATAATAGCCGTCAACCCATTCAAATCACTGGATTCAATTTGAACTATCTCACCATTTTGACTTCTCAAATCAATACACTTCCGTTTACAATTCACAATAGCATTATGCAAAGTGCAATCCATACCCAGAATAAAATCAAATTCATCAAAAGGTAGCAACATCAAATTAGCTGGAAAAAAATATCCCAAAACATCAATGGACAGTTCTTGCACACTTTATCAACCAAAACACAGTTGCCTAAGGGGTTCGATACTCTAATCATGAATTCAGTAGACTCAATAGGTAGAGTCTTACTTGATACTAGATTCACACACACATAGGAATGAGTAGAACCTGTATCTATCAATGGAATCACCTCAGTATCAAATAGAGTAAAAGTACTAGTAATAACATCTGGAGATGACGACTCCTCACAAGCGTGACTAGCATAGGCTCGGGTAGGTGTTCTCGCCTCAGATCTCACAGTTGTATCCATCGTCCCTCTCTGACTTCTACTCACATTTCCAGTATTTCTGGGTGGTCTACCCCTAGCTATCATATTACTTGGTCTCGCACTCTGAACATTATCTTTCTCAGCTAACTCTGGGCAATCTCGAATGAAATGATCTCGGGATCCACACTTATAACAAGTTCTATTATTGTACTTGCCCCAGCATTCTCTGACGTGTCTTCTTCTACATTTTCTACACTCAGGCTTGTTGCTTTTAACACTTCCAACACTTGATTCAGTCAGAATTTTAATTCTTGGACCAACATTCTGTCTTGGACAATCTCTACCTGAATATCCAGATGAAGCATTCGAACGATTACTGGCATCTCTAAGTCTCTTCGTCGAAGGTTGATACAACTTACTCATCAATCTTTTTCTTTCATCTCTAGCCTCAAAATCTACTTTCTTCTTTTCTTTGCTCAACTCCTCGGCTTTGCAGGCTCTTTCAACTAGTACAACAAATTCATTTATATCAAGAATTCCAACCAACAATTTAATGTCTTCATGCAACCCTTCAATGAAATGTTTGTATGTAATATCTTCAGTTGAAACACATTCACGTTCATAATGACTCAACCTCACAAACTGCCGTTTGTACTCAGTAACAAACATGCGGCCTTGTTTCAACTCTAGAAACTCTTTATGTTTCTGATCTATGAATCGTTGACTAATAAACTTCTTTCAGAATTCAGCTTGAAAGAAAACCAATGTGATTCTCTCTCTCGGAACCGCTGATATCAATGTCTTCCACTAATTATATGCCATATCTCTCAACAAGGAAACAATACATTTAATGCATTCATCAGGAGTCAGTGACATCTCATTAAACACTCGGATGGTATTCTCAAGCCAAAACTCAGCTCGCTTGGGATCATCATTAGTTGTGGCCCTAAACCCTTCGGCCCCATACCTTCTGATCTTATCCACAAGAGGCTTATTCAATCAGATCAGATCTGCCACTTGTGGCAAAACATGCACTTATGGGGGTGGAGGTTGTGGAGTAGCCAGATTCATTCGAATAAACTCCGAAAACCACTCACTCATCATTTGGAAGAAGGCTTGCTTAGCCTATCCCTCGAGGCTACTAGCAATTGGCCTAGACTAAGTCGGTCGCTGTCCCATGAGTGGGAACAGGTGCATTACTCTTTACATCATCAGCAACTACTCAATCAAGATCCATTTTCTATATGAAAACACGTTTTTAACTGTTAGCATTCATCACCTATTGCAATTATATATATGGCATGTATGGCTAGACTCACACGCGTTACGTTAGTCCTAGAATCGACTAAACCGTAGCTCTGATATCAATAAAAGTAACACCCCTAACCTGTAACCATTTCCAGATTACGGTTAAGAGGCATTACTAATCATTTCCGAGCATTATGTAACATTTTACAATACATAGTCAATCATCATTGAAACATATCAAAATATAAACTTATAGTCCCTTAATGAGGTTTACGAGACCATAAACACATGTTAGAAAGGGGTTGGGACTAAACTAAACTCATACAAATATTTCTAAAATTCTAACATTTTTCTAAGTTCAGAGGTCACACGCCCCTGTGGGTGACCCGTGTGCCTTACATGGCCTCAGACACGCCGTGCGTCCAAGCGTGGCAAAACAGGGCATACATACTGACTTGTTCACACGGCCTGAGACACGCCCGTGTGCCTCACCCGTGGTCGACACTAACTTCCACCACACGGCCAGTCACACACCTGTGTGTCCAACCCATGGTCGAGCCTGGCTTACACCAAATTACAAACCTGCACGACACGGTCGAGCCACATGCCCGTGTGCTCAACCATGTGGGAAATTATAGGCCATTTTTCAAGGCCAAATTACCATCCACACTTAGAATCACCTACAAGCCTCAAATCACATGCAATTATACATCAAATGACAACCAAAACATACCAATACACACACAAATTAATCACTAACTATACCATCCATATCTGTAATAGATCGAATTTGACCCTAATCAGAACGGTGGTTTCGGGACCAAGAAGTCGAGTCTGAGAAATATTTAAATATTATATTTTGTGTTTTTTATATGTGAATTAATGTGTGTGAAAGTTTCGTAGAGAAATTTAATCGTTTGTGTGTTTAAATTAACAAAAAGGATTAAATCGCGTAAAGTGTAAAAGTTGCATGCTATAGTGTAAAGTGCTAGAATGATGATGGCTTCTTAATATAAGGTGTTAAATGGGTAAAAAACCCAATTTTAAGTTAGTGGGTGGTATATGACATGATTAACCTTAAGCTTTATATTATATAATTTTATGATATAAGGTTAAAATAGTAAATAGGTTAAAACCATATTATATGTTAATTAAAACATAAAAAAAATGAATATGTTCATTCATCTCTCTTGGCCGAATATTGAGAAAGAAAGTGGAGCTAGGTTCTTTGAATTTTCGGCAACATTCAAGCCAAATTCAAGGTAAATTCTTAGTCAATTTTTGTAAATTTTTACGTTTTTGAGATCGTTGCTTCGAACAGTGGTGACCCATGTTTGAATTTTTAAAACTAAGCATGTTTGATGTTCGGCCATTGATGTGTCCATGTGGTTTTTGATGTTTTATGATTTTAGATTAAAGATATGTTAAAGATTAGTATGTTTTGTATTGAAAGTTTTGGTGAAATTGAGTATTTAGGGCTAATTTGTAAAAATAAATTTTTAGATGGGCTTATTTACGAAATAAATGAAAGAAATGGACTTGTATAGTCCCTAGGAGTATTCGACCCTTGAGTGGTATTGAGAAATTTTGTGTATTTTTTATTTTATGCAAATAGAACTAAATTGTAAAAATGTGAAATAGTAGGGGTAAAATGGTAATTTGCCTATTTATATACTTAGGGACTAAATTGAGATGAAATGTACTTGAATGAGCTAAATTTTAATGTGTTTAGATCAAGAACAAAGAAACACTGATTTGGTAGGGAAAGACGAAGGTTATCGAATAGCAGGTTTACGGTTAAATCGACGATCGAGGTAAGTCCTTAGCGAATATATGTTAAAGAATTATTTATGAATCGATGAATGAAAAATTGAATATTTTTAGCATGAATCCATGAATTAGCCGAATGCAAGAGTACTAAATTGTATTGATTGTAATTATATTTAATGTGATGTGAATAAATGTATTTGGTTTGATATGTGAATGTAATATGTGATATATGGATGGTTGGGAAGTTAGCATTATGAAATGTGAATTGAAGGATTAACCATACTGATATTCAGGCTTCGATCCTAGCAGGCCTTATGCCGGTGATTTGTATCGGGCTTTATGCCTAGCAGGCCTCGTGCCGGTGACATATTTCAGGCTTATTGCTTAGCAGGCTTAATGCCGGTGTTTTGATTTTTAGACCTTGAGTCCAGCAGGCCTAGTGTCGGTGTGTGTGATTCGGGCTAATGCCTAGTAGGTTCTTTACTGGTGAACTGAAATTCAGAGCTAGAATATGTAACAACAAAGTTATTAAATGAATCGAGAAAGTTTTGCTTTTAAAAAAATGAATCATTATTGGTTCGGCCTTGAGGTATGTGATTTCATACTTATATGTTGTATATGATGTTAATAAGCAGATAATATGAGGAAGCATGTGAATTATACATTGATTACTTGGAAGTATACTAAAGATTGAAAAGGGTTATGTAAGTACATCTATGCTTATATATGTGTTGGTATATTTGATGACTGGTGTACTTTGGTTGGAATAATGAAAGTTGTTAGGCTAAATGAAACAATGAAATTTAGTTATGGTAAATTTATAAGTTAGACTATATATTTCAAATGTCTTGAATTGTATTAAAAAATGCTTGGATGACTGAAGCTTTATTGAATTTGCTTAAGACTTACTAAGCTAGTGAGCTTACTTTGTTTGTGTTCATTGTTTGTTTATAGACTTTGGTTAAGCTACGGGCTTAGAGGATCATCGAAGAAGTCAACGACACTATCAACTCTTTTGGTACTCATAAACTTAGTTTTTGGTTTGAAAGACATGCATAAGCTAGTCTATGTTGTAAACCAATGGTATTTTAGTCTTGTATATAAGTATAGCCTTGCGAAAATGGCTAATACTTTTGGGTTAAGCTTTACTTATGTGTTTTGATATAATGGCTTGTACAATTGTTAATGGTTATGTGTTTTAGTCATGTTCTAGGCGTAGATTGGAAGTATATATATATATATCATGGCATATATGTTGAGATATTAAATTATGGTTTGGTGATGACTTTGGAAATGTTTATGTATATGTATATTGGATTGATCTTTGGAGTCTTATTTTTATTGAGGTCCGAATATGTGGTCAATGATTTGATTATAATTAGGTATTCGGCTAGTTAGATGGCTCATGTGTTTGATAAGTTATAACAATATTTATGTATATAATTAGTTCATGTGGCTTTGAGTTGAATGAATGCAAAAATAGGAAAAACTTGATTTGTGCTATGTGATGAATTAGAAATTTGATAGATGAGAACTTGTATATTCAGTTATGTGGAAACAAGTTTCAAGTTATATGAAATTTTGTCTCATTAGGAAGTTATTATATATTGACATCTGAATTATACTTATTTAGGTGTAACTTATATAAGTGCACAAGTATGAAATGTTAAGTTGATGTTCAACTAATAAAATAGATGTATTGATTCAATTTGGATATATATATATATATTTTATGTTTAACAAGTATGTACATTGTTCTTGAAAGATGAATAGAGTTTTAATGCATGTTTCATGACTATATGATTCGGCTTATTCCCAAATGTTGTCAATAATATGCTTAAAAAATTTGTTAATCATGATTGATTATGGCTTTGTCTTTGAGGGATATGCACATATTGCATTAGTATCATGAACATGTTTGGTTATACTATAGTGTATTGATGTCACATATGTGAACGAATATACAATAGAGTTCTAAGGATTTGTATGTCTTAATAGGCAAATTATATTTATAATGTGAATGATAAATGCTAGAACATGTATTAAATATTTGAATGACATATATTCGATGACTCAATGGTTTGACATGAACAAACATGATTTTAAACGCCTGCGATAATCTGATTTGGGTTTGGTAATGCCTCATAACCCTAATCTGACGACGGACACGGGTTAGGGGTGTTAAATTTGATTGGTATCAGAGCCTACGGTTAAGTTAATTCTAGGACTACCGTAGAACGTGAGAGTCTAGTTATACATGCCTTTAATGTATATTTGATAGTGTGGTGACTTTTGACATTCGAACTGTGTTTTATATAGTAAGTGGATTCCAATCCTGATAGAGCCGTAGCTGATGATGTAGAGAGTGTAGTGCCTGATCGTGCACGCAGATCAGCGCCAGTAGACTCTCGACCAGTTTTGGGTAGCCATGAGGGGGAGGCTAAACAAGCCTTCTACCAGATAATGAATGAATAGTTTACCCAGCTTGTTCAGAATAATCCGGCTGTATAACAACCTTCACCCCCGAATAATCTAACTCTTGTACCTTCAGCACCCCCGATGATAGATCCGATGCGATCTAGTAGGCCTCTTGTTGATAAAATCAAAAAATATGGGGCCGAAGAATTTAAAGCTAATGATGATGATGACGCTGAGCGAGCCGAGATGTGGCTTGATAATACCATTCGGGTACTTTATGAGTTATCCTGTACTTCAAAGGAATGCCTAAAGTGTGCTATATCTCTACTTTGAGACTCTGCCTACCATTGGTGGAAAACACTAGTATCAGTAGTTCCGAAAGAAAAAGTGACTTATGACTTCTTCTAGATTGAGTTTCGAAAGAAATATATCATCCAGAGATTCATTGATTAAAAAAATAAAGAATTTCTTGAACTGAAACAGGAGGGAATGACCGTGACAGACTATGAGCAAAAATTTGTCAAACTCAGCAGATATTCTAGAGAGTGTGTTTCTTTTAAAGCCATTATGTAAAGAAGATTTGAAGACGGTCTGAATGAAGACATAAAGTTACTTGTGGGCATTCTTGAGATTAAAGAGTTTGTGGTACTGGTCGAGCGAGCTTGCAAAGCTGAAGAGCTCGGAAAAGAGAAAAGAAAGGGTGAGACAGAAGCTAGAGACACTCGCAAAAGATCGTTGAGTAAAACTTTCCATTCAACATCTAAGAAGCTCAGAGATGACTTTAACCGACATAAGACTACTCCTAACTTATCTAGACGAGATCGACCTCCAGTGAGTTCTCGAGCCACTTCGATGGCTAGTGTTGGCAATGTTCAACAGGATCGAATTGAGTGCAAGCATTGTGAAAAATGGCATTCTGGGAGTTGTAGATTCCGTGATCGGTCTTGTTTTAAATGTGGATCATCAGATCATTTCATTTGAGAGTGTCTGATGCTAGCTGAGCAAAATACAGATCAGAACACTAAACCGAACAGCGATGTCGAAGAGGCGGACCACCCGGACATTCGTGCAACGTAGGTGGCGGTCGAGAGAGGATGAAGGACACTGCGAGTTCGATCGAGGCTAGAGCTCGGTAGAGCTTATCTTTGTCTGAGCCGGGAGGATGCTTCTTCCCCAGATGTCATTACTGGTACTTTCACACTTTATGATACTACTGTGATTGCATTGATTGATCCTGGTTTGACTCATTCATAGGTGTGTGAAACTCTAGTAACCAGTAAAAATTTACCTGTCGAGTCTACTGAGTTTGTAATTCGTGTGTCCAATCCTTTGGGTAGATGTGTACTTGTTGATAAAGTGTGTAAAGGTTGCCTATTATGATTTGGGATTTGTGCTTTTCGGCCGATTTAATGTTGTTACCCTTCGACGAGTTTGATATGATTTTAGGAATGGATTGGTTAACTTTGCATGATGCAGTGGTGAATTGCAAAAGAAAGATCATTGATTTGAGATGTCAGAACGGTGAAACCATTCGAGTTGAATCTAGTGATTTAAATGGGTTACCTACAGTAATATCCTCAATGTTAGCCCGTAAATATGTGAGAAAAGGATGTGAAGCTTACATGGCTTATGTGCTGGATAATAAAGTGTCCGAAAAGTAGATTGAGTCTATACCAGTTGTGTGTGAATACCGGAGGGTGTTCACGATGAATTCTTGGGTTTGCCGCCAATACGAGAGATTGAGTTCAGAATTGAATTAGTACCGGGGATGACTCCAATTTTGATAGCTCCATATCGAATGGCACCTACTGAGTTGAAAGAGTTGAAAGCACAGTTGCAAGAGTTGACAAATAGGGGTTTTGCACGACCGAATATTTCTCCTTGGGGTGCGCCAGTTTTGTTTTTGAAAAAGAAAGATGGAACTATGTGAACGTGTATCGATTATTGGCAGCTGAATAAGGTGACTATAAAGAATAAATACCCGTTACCTCGGATTGATGATTTATTTGATCAGTTGAAAGGAGCATCAGTGTTTTCAAAAATAGATTTGAGATCAGGTTACTATCAATTGCGAGTAAGAGATTCTGATGTGCCAAAGACTGCATTTCGGATGAGGTACGGCCACTTTGAGTTTCTGGTTATGCCTTTTGGACTTACTAACGCACCTGTTGTATTTATGGATTTAATGGATCGAGTTTTCAGATAGTTTTTGGATTAGTTTGGAGTAGTGTTTATTGATGATATACTGATCTACTCTAAAGATGAAACCAAACACGCTGAACACTTGAGATTAGTGTTACAGACTTTACGAGATCAGCAGTTGTATGCAAAGTTCAGTAAGTATGAGTTCTGGATGAAGGAAGTCAGCTTTTTGGGTCATGTTGTTTCAACTTCAGGTATTTAGGTTGATCCGAACAAAATATCGGCTATACTTGATTAGAAACCACCAAAGAATGTCTCCGAAATTCAGAGCTTTTTGAAACTTGCGGGATACTATAGACAATTCGTCAAAGGCTTTTCCATGATAGCTACACCTTTGACAAAGCTGCTACAGAAAGATGTTAAGTTTGAATGGTCGGAAAAGTGTCAGAAATGTTTCGATTAGTTGAAAGCCCTTTTGACAGAAGCTCCAGTGTTAGCTCAGCCTGAATCGGGTAAAGAATTTATTGTTTATAGTGATGCTTCTTTGAATGGCTTGGGTTGCATTTTGATGCAGGAAGGCAAAGTTATAGCCTACGCTTCGAGACAATTGAAGCCTCATGAAAGAACTTACCCGACTCACAATCTAGAATTAGCAGCCATTGCTTTCACGTTGAAAATTTGGCGTCATTACTTATTTGGTGAAAAGTGTCATGTTTATTCAGATCACAAAAGTCTAAAGTATTTAATGACTCAGAAGGACCTTAATTTAAGACAACGTAGATGGTTGGAATTGTTAAAAGACTACGAATTGGTGATTGACTACCATCCGGGGAAAGCTAACGTTGTTGCAGATGCCTTAAGCCAAAAATCATTATTAGCTCTTCATGCGTTGAACGCACATATGGTTATGACTGGTGATGGTTCGATCATAGCCGAGTTGAAGGCTAGACCGTTGTTTATTCAGCAAATTAGTGATGCACAGAAAATTGAAAAAGAAATGATTGCTAAACAAATTCAGTGTGAAAATAATACAGAGTCAGAGTTTGAAATTGACGCAAATGATTGTTTGAAATTCAAAGGCCGAATATGTGTTTGAGGAATGTGGAATTGATTCAGATATTATTAAATGAGGCCCATAATAGTCACCTATCGGTACATCCGGGTAGCACTAAAATGTATAATGATTTGAAATAGTTTTATTGGTGGTCTGGCATGAAACGGGATATATCTGAATTTGTTTCAAAGTGTGTAATTTTTCAGCAAGTAAAAGCCAAGCATCAAGTGCCTTCAGGGTTACTTCAGTCGATTATGATACCTGAATGGAAATGGGATAGAATCACTATGGACTTTGTATCCAGTTTGCCTACAACACCAAGCAAGAAGGACGCAGTCTGGGTTATTGTGGATAGACTGACTAAATTAGCTCACTTTGTGCCAGTTCGTACAGATTATTCGCTCGATAAACTTGTTGAATTGTATGTGTCACAAATTGTGAGATTGCATGGTGTGCCGAGTTCCATTATTTCAGACAGAGACCCGAGATTCACATCACGGTTTTGGAAGAAGTTACAAGATGCTTTGGGTACTAAACTCCACTTTAGCACAGCCTTTCATCCGCAGACAGACGGTTAGTCTGAATGAACTATTCAGATACTTGAGGACATGTTGAGATGTTGTGTTCTCGAGTTTGAAGGTATGTGGGAACGATACATACCTTTGATTGAATTTGTTTACAATAATAACTTTCAATCTAGTATCAAAATGGAACCCTACGAAGCTTTGTATGGTCGCAAGTGTTGAACACCATTATCTTTGGATGAGCTCGGTCATGAACAAGATACATGAGGTCGATTTGATTAAAGAGACAAAATAGAAAGTGGCTATAATCAGAGATAGTTTGAAAGCTGCATTAGATCGTCAAAAGTCTTACGCTAATTTGAAACGTAAAGACATTGGATTTCAGGCCGGAGATCGAGTATTCTTGAAAGTTTCTCCGTGGAAGAAAGTACTCTGATTTAGTTAGAAAGGCAAATTGAGTTCGAGATTCATCGGACCGTATGAAATCATCGAACGTATTGGGCCTGTTGCTTATAGATTGAAGTTACCCTCTGAATTAGAAAAGATACATGACGTATTTCATGTTTCGATGCTTCATAAGTATAGATCAGATCCGTCACATGTGATCACTCCGTCAGAGGTTGAAATCCGATCCGATATGACATATGATGAAGAACCGATCCGTATCTTAGCTCGGGAAATAAAAGAGCTGAGAAACAAGAGGATTCCATTAGTGAATCTACTATGGAATAGGCACAGAGTTGAAGAGGCTACGTGGGAGCCTGAGGATTCAATGAGGCAACAATATCCGACTTTGTTTAACGGTAAGATTTTCGGGGACGAAAATCCTTAAGGGGGAGAGTTGTAATAGACTGAATTTGACCCTAATTGAAACGATGGTTTCAGGACCACAAATCTGAGTCTGAGAAATATTTAAATATTATATTTTGTGTTTGTTATATGTTAATTAATGTGTGTGAAAGTTTCGTAGAGAAATTTAATAGTTTGTGTGTTCAATTTAACAAAAAGGATTAAATCGCGTAAAGTGTAAAAGTTGCATGCTATAGTGTAAAGTGCTAGAATGATGATGGCTTCTTAATATAAGATGTTAAATGTGTAAATAACCTATTTTTAAGTTAGTGGGTGGTATATGACATGATCAACCTTAAGTTTTATATTATATAAATTTATTATATAAGGTTAAAATAGTAAATAGATTAAAACCATATTATATGTTATTAAAACATTAAAAAAAATGAATATGCTCATTCATCTCTCTTGGTTGAATATTGAGAAAGAAAAGGGAGCTAGGTTCTTTGAATTTTCGGCAACATTCAAGCCAAATTCAAGGTAAATTCTTAGTCGGTTTTGTAAATTTTACGTTTTGAGATCGTTGCTTGAGCGATGGTGACCCATGTTTGAATTTTTAAAACTAAGCATGTTTGATGTTCGGCCATTGATGTGTTCATGTGGTTTTTGATGTTTTATGATTTTAGATTAAAGATATGTTAAAGATTAGTATGTTTTGTATTGAAAGTTTTGGTGAAATTGAGTATTTAGGGCTAATTTGTAAAAATAAATTTTTAGAGGGGATTATTTGCAAAATAAATGAAAGAAATGGACTTGTATAGTCCCTAGGAGTATTCGTCTTTTGAGTGGTATTGAGAAATTTTGTGTATTTTGTGTTTTATGCAAATATACTAAATTGTAAAAATGTGAAATAGTAGGGGTAAAATGGTAATTTCCTATTTATGTACTTAGGGACTAAATTGAGATGAAATGTACTTGAATGAGCTAAATTTTAATGTGTTTAGATCAAGAACAAAGAAAAATGGATTTGGACCGGGAAAGGCGAAGGTTATTGAATAGCCGATTTACGGTCAAAATCGTCGAATCGAGTAAGTCCTTAGCGAGTATATGTTAAAGAATTATTTATGAATCGATGAATGAAGAAATTTGAATATTTTAGCATGAATCCATGAATTAGCGAATGCAAGAGTACTAAATTGTATTGATTGTAATTTTATTTAATGTGATGTGAATAAATGTATTTGGTTTGATATGTGAATGTAATATGTGATATATGGATGGTTGGGAAGTTAGCATTATGAAATGTGAATTGAAGGATTAACCATATTGGGAAGTTGTTGGGCTAAATGAAACAATGAAATTCAGCTATGGTGAATTTATAAGTTATACTTTTGAATTGTATTATAAAAATGCTTGGGTGACTGAAGCTTTATTGAATTTTCTTAAGACTTACTAAGCTAGTGAGCTTACTTTGTTTGTGTTCATTGTTTGTTTATAGACTTTGGTTAAGCTACGGGATCAGAGGATCATCGAAGAAGTCAACCACGCTATCAACTCTTTTGGTACTCATAAACTTAGTTTTTGGTTTGAAAGGCATGTATAAGCTAGTCTAAGTTGTAAACCAATGGTATTTTAGTCTTGTATATAAGTATAGCCTTGCGAAAATGGCTAATATTTTTGGGTTAAGCTTTTCTTATGTGTTTTGATATAATGGCTTGTACAATTGTTAATGGTTATGTGTTCTAGTCATGTTCTAGGCTTAGATTGGAAGTATATATATATCATGGCATATATGTTGAGATATTGAATTATGGTTTGGTGATGACTTTGGAAATGTTTATGTATATGTATATTGGACTAATCTTTGGAGTCTTATTTTTATTGAGGTCCAGAATATGTGGTCAATGATTTGATTATAATTAGGTATTCAGATAGTTATACGGCTCATGTGTTTGATAAGTTATAACAATATTTATGTATATAATTAGTTCATGTGGCTTTGAGTTGAATGAATGCAAAAATAGGCAAAACTTGATTTGTGCTATGTGATGAATTAGAAATTTGATAGATGAGAACTTGTATATTCGGTTATGTGGAAATAAGTTTCAAGTTATATGAAATTTGGTCTCATTAGGAAGTTATTATATATTAATATCTGAATTATACTTATTTAGGTGTAACTTATATATGTGCACCAGTATGAAATGTTAAGTTGATGTTCAACTAATAAAATAGATGTATTGACACAATTTGGATATATATATTATGTTTAACAGGTATGTACATTGTTCTTGAAAGATGAATAGAGTTTTAATGCATGTTTCATGATTATATGATTCGGCTTATTCCCAAATGTTGTCAATAATATGCTTAAGAAATTTGTTAATCATGATTGATTATGGCTTTGTATTTGAGAGATATGCGCATATTGCATTAGTATCATGAACATGTTCGATTATACTATAGTGTATTGATGTCACATATGTGAACGAATATACAATAGAGTTCTAAGGATTTGTATGTCTTAATAGGCAAATTATATTTATAATGTGAATGACAAATGCTAGAACATTATTAAATATTTGAATGACATATTCGATGCCTCAATGGTTTGAAATGTACAAACATGATTTTAAGCGACTACAATAATCTGAGTTGGGTTTGGTAATGCCTCAAAACCCTAATCTGACGACGGACACGGGTTAGGGGTGTTACAATATCCATACTCAATTTCTACTCAATTTAGTTCATTCAAAAATACCAATTTCATTCACCAAAGCATATAACTCAAGCATCATATAATCCATACCACAAGTTCACATTCAAACCACAATACTGATCAACCATTTAAGCATGAAACATATCATTTCCATTTTCACTACCTCATTCCATATTCATCATTTCCATAGCTCATACATAAAAACTAACATTATTCAACTTCCAAGCTAAATCACATGGCAAGGTTCAACATTTCAAAACATGCCATATTAACTAGCCTATACATTACATATTCAATATACACATCTTTCAAAAGTACCAAAATAGCTAGCCGATAGTGTGATTGTGTCACTAACGATCGCCGAATCCGAGCTTGCTTTAAAGACACTGTAATTCAGAGAAACAATTCACACAGTAAGCTAAAAAGCTTAGTAAGTTCGTAATAAATTACATGCTACTCAATAATGTAACATCAATACATAATTAAACCATCACATAGATTGATGCTCAATTAGGCACAGTATCATCCTTAACCATATGCTCAAATATCCATTCTTTTAACCTTTAAAACTATCATCAACCACATAAGTTCAAACATACCCTTGCCAACACCTAGTTAACAAACGTTCTTGCTATTCGATGCTCGATACATATCACATTCACTGCTAAATATCTTTTCAACTCAATAGCACACTTAGTGCCCAAATTATAGCCGAAGCTTAATTAACATCGCACACTTAGTTCCTCGATACAAAATCAAACTTAACTCGGTATCGCATACACAATGCCAATCAAAAATCTGAAGCTTCCATTACTTCGCACACACAGTGCTATTCAAATACGTCTCGATTTCAATTACGCACACTCAGTGCCTCATTTCTCAATCGCATACATATATCATTTCTAATTTGATAACTATCATCTCACATCACATAGACATAAATTAATGATTGTGATCA